>OY770146.1:6931965-8131965 GCA_963669345.1 Gortyna flavago
GTGTGTTCAACAGACAGCCCGATGATGTCTTTTCGTTCCTTTGATTTAATTGAATTTTTAACTAGTATTAATGATCCGCCATGTATCATACGTGTTCGGCTGAAATGGCTAACTACACAATAATTTTCATAGTTAATTGACATTGTTTGATGAGCTTTTAACCAATGTTCTGTAAAACAAATGACATCAAACTTGGTATTTTCTAAAAACAATTCTATTTCCAGTAATTTAGAAGAGCAACCTTGGATATTTTGGTTAAATAGTTTTAAAATATGTTGCTCTCCCTTTAGTTAGTCATTATTCTGAGTAATATTGCCAGAAGATACCTTTTTATTATTCTCTAATAGTAATTGGTTATTTGAAGGGGTAACTTCTGTTGTCTGACTAACTAGTTTAAAGATTTATCCGGAGTGACCTCCACAACTACGACTGAAGTGTCTAAGAAGCCCGTATGAGTTCCAGCAGGAAGAGAATACCCTATCTGACTGGTAGTAGCCTCCAATGATGTTGGTGTTATGGGTGGACCCTCCTTTGTACAACACGATTCATAATTATTCCTCACTATGTTGTTAGTATAACTAGACAACACAGGCTCGTCCCTAATACTACAATTTGTTATATTAGCTATAACCCCATTAATATTATATGCTATCAACATAGCAATCATATGTCTACATTCCCAAGACAGAGATAAAGTTCTCTGAGTTAACCTAAAGCCACTAACAAACTTATTAGTGTCAAAAAACAATAATTTGTCACTATGATGACATGTCAGCATGTGAATTGTCTTGTTCAACTTAAATATATATTTATTTTCATCTTCTGATAGAGTATCAGAGTAAGGTAAAGCACACAACATTAGCTTACCTATGTTTAACTGTAATAAGGTGTTCACACCATCCACTATGTCCTTTCTGGTAATACCAGTACTTTTACCTAGTAGCAAAACTATTGTAGAATAATTGTCTAAGTTTGTGTTTGCAATTCTTTTAATCATTTGTTTAAAACTTATGTTATGATAACTATGATTGGTAAAACTGAAGCGAATCCCATATAAAAGGCAAGTTATAAATAAAACTACCTACGATTGAAAAGAAACAAATGATCGCGTCGTCGTCCTTTATATTTCGAACGCGCTGTTTCGTAGTTACCCATAATGATAAATAAATGATAAATGATTTATTTTCTGTAAGTAGGTTTGTACAAACACTTTTATACGTCATTCATATGTTTTTAAACCAGTTGAGGTCGGCGTTTCCTATCTGACAGAATAAAAATGTAATTTGTTTTTAATTATTTATACATGCAGTAGTCACAATATATTTTAATGGATTTAACAGTGAAGTAGGTACCTACTTTATACAACTGCTCCAATTTATGTTCCCGTATATACGACTAGCTCTGATCAAACTAACGCCAGTTTGAACACTTACATACAAGTTAGTTGACACAATCGGCGCGAACGTATTTCGTCCCACATCCCGTGCATGATTCGATTCGCTTATGTGTTTTGTTGTGAATACACACGAGCGACATGCGTCGACGACAGAGGCAACTGCATCCGTCGCCGACACGCGTCGCTCGTGTATTTGAGTATGTTGTCGAAATACGATTGTGTCAACCAACTTGTATAGAGGTGTTCAAACTGGCGCTAGTAATGTCCTAATCATTAAAACAGTAGCCTCCTGCGTCCCGCGCGGGATTCGCTTCAGTTTGATATTTTTTAATTTGATATTTAGTTTTGTAAATTGGGACAAAAACAAAATTACACGTAAAAAATAAATTATGTTCTAAAACTAGATGAGTTCGGTGTTTTCTACCCGACTGCTCTGAGAAGAGAGATCGAAACAAACTCACAGGACACAGTTTCTTTGAGTGCTCTACACACGAGCGGCACGAGGCAACTGTAGCGTCAACAACAGCGGTCGTCGCGTGTCAGCGGCTGCAGCTGCCTCTTCTCTTGACGCGTGCCGCTCATGTATGTACATATATGAGAACTTAAAGGCCAAAATAGTTTGAACAGTCCTTAAGGGGCTTACAGGACCTAAACCTAAAAAAACACATGTTTTAGAAACAAAAGTATATGGATCGACTACAGTAAACAAAATCAGAAAAATATATGATATTCTTCAGGATATAATTGCTAGGTCGATAGTGTGTTGAAAACATAATATGTACAACTAATTTGATACAATAGAAAAAAATCATGAAAACTCAAAAAAATTTCTTGTTACAATAAAAACCATGCTTATATACATACAATCATTCAGATTTTTTGTCAGATTATTCTATAAGCAACATACTAAAACGCTAGTGTTTTAATTTTTTACTTCAAACAATAGATTTTTTGTAAATAACAATTTACTTCATATTTTGCAATAAATTACTAGAGCTGTGTCATGGCGCTTCTCTTTCTTTTCTATGCAGTCCGACAAAGACCGCGCTTTAGGTCGGGTCGGTCGGTTGGTAATAAAGGTTTCGTTGTCAACTGCTCGGCTGCAGCGAAAATATTAAATTATATCGTTTCGCCTCGCGTTGCTGGCTGACAGTTTGGACGTAGACACCGAAGTAGCTTAGTTACATTACTGTCCGAGTCTAACCTAACTATATTTTACTAAAACTAAAGACAAGAAAGTTTATTTTTCTTACATTGTAGCAACATTTGACAAACATGTTGCACCGTTTTCTTATATCTATCTATGTAAGTTTTTGTTTCTCCTGCAGTTTGCTTGTTGAGACAGACACGAAAGACAAACGTATGCTATTCCTCCTCGCTTCAAGACATCTGCAGATTTCAATTTGATTCTACAAATAGGGTTTGTATAAACGCTATTTATTTTTCAAAAGTAAATTCGTTTTAAGAACGTTTTCTTTAAGAATCAAACTAGGATGTGGAGATAGTGAAGTTATACCTCAAAAACCCTACAATGTTTTAAGAGTGGCATTATCAGCCTTTTTTTTTTTTAAGGATGGGAAATCATCAAATGACCCCTCCCGCTCTGGGTGGAGCGGAAGGGAGTGTCAGACTCTTACTGACTAAAACCCATCCGTGTTCCTTCCTTAGCCCTTTATATTCCGGGGCAGCGGTAACCCTTTCGGACAATCCCGCTGCCCCGGCAGGCTTCGGCCCTGACGGGCTCCTCCTAGTCTGCTGACATCTCTTTGAGGCGCGCGTGGAACACATACGCGCCGTCCGGCACGGGCCTGGTCCTGATCGGACGGCGAGCTACCCATTACTCGCCGTCCGCAGGCCCGCGCCTACGGTGGCCGGAAGTCGTCACGCGGCTCCCGACGCCCGGGGCGTCTACCGCGGCGGCTGGGACGGGCGGCTCTCTCCGCTCTCTCCCTCGCCCATCCCGCCACCTCCTTCGCTAGCATGACTGCTTCGCAGAAGGAGGTGACTGTCTCCCACTCCCTCTCGCCCCGGACCATGGCTTGGACCAGGGCCGGGCGCGAGAGGTCGCCGCCGCTGCCGATCGCCTCTACGAAGACACGGCGGTGCTCTGCCCAAGCGGGACAGACCTCCACCGTGTGCTCCACCGTGTCCTCTGGGCGATCCTCGCAGTGGTGACACCCGGGCGTTTCCTCCCGCCTGATTATGTGCAGGAACCTCCCGAAACATCCGTGTCCGGTGAGGACCTGCGTCAGGCGGTAGGTGAGGACGCCGTGACGCCTCTCTAGCCACTCCTCAAAGAGGGGCCTTACCGCCGCTATCGCGGCGTGCCCTGGCATTATCAGCCTAAGACGTTCTGACTGCCCGGACACAGGCCTCCTCTCTGTGAGAGGGTGTGGGTCATAATCCACTACGTGGGCCGAGTGCGGTTTAGTAGATGTCACATGTCTTCTAGTTTTTGTTTCTAGGACACGGTGTTTTCCTTCACTGATTTATAACATCACATGACGCCTGTAATCCCTAAGGCAGAAGTGTACCAATAGTACCTTCCTACTCATATTCAACTAATAGAAAGGACCACTTTTCTAAAAAAATATGTATAACTATTCAGTACCTAGCTATTATAGGTTTAATATACAGACAGACGCCTGCATTAGTTAGGTAATCCCCACGCACAAATACCTTAATGCCGTCTTGCTTATGTTCCATTTAATTAAAGTGTAAACTATTAATACCCAAAAACGTATATTAATTTACAACTTTTAATAGACATAAACTCAACCTTTAATCTTCCCATAAAGGTTGGTAGAAACTACAGAACGCCACATTCTACGATCCTTACATACCCCTTTTGCTCCGTTTACGTTCAATTTTACTTTTTTATTTTATTTTGCGTATGAAAAGTCCCTAAATTCTTGTCAGTAAACTAAATGCATCACGAAAATGAATGGATCTTGGATGCTCGAAAATGCAAAAGAAATTGTAGAGGTACTGTGCACACAGATGTAGTACCTATCTACTGTGTATATAGAGGTGAATATAGCGTAGCCGGAGACCGACAGCCTCCAGCCATCGTTATCAATCTGTATTGGCAAATAGATTTAAAAATATAGAAGTCCAATTATTTTGTAAGTAATATTTATTTTTGTGGCTGAAAAAATTATGTTACCAATAGGAGCTATTGAAAATATACCGGAGCCGTTTAAGGAAATAAAAGTTTATACATTAAAGTGCTTGGTTGACGTTTTTAATTTTGTGAGGGCTTAGAGTGCATTGTTTGAGAGTGCGCGAAGTGTTGTTTCTTGCGTTATCGCGACAATGTAGCCGGAGCATTAGGGAAGCAACTGAACTAAGACTGGAACTGCCATCAGAGTGCACTGTTTACCAGCTGCTTCCACATGTTATTTTCTCTCTTAATATTTTTTATAGGTTTATTTTTTAGAAGCTAAAGGCTTTATGAATTTTAGGCTACCTACTCCAAACCTTTCCACCTTCTATTTCTATCACGCGATTTCCCTATCCCGTTCTACCAAAGCGTACGCCCATAAACTGTAGATTTAAGCTGTGCATAGACTCATAGAGGAGGCTCTCCAGGGAAGTGTTACTCCACAAACATGGCCTACTTCGCACCGGCTCCGGTTACCCGCCTTTGTGCCGTGACGTCACTGATAGGTCGCCATGCCGCCGTCATACGGTATTGAAAATGTAAAAGTTATAATGCATTTGTGATATAATAGTTAGCTTCCTTGATGTGATTGCTTTTACGGAAAAAGTAGTTCCCGTTGCGTTTCGTTTTTGGCAATGCGGTCTTGCGGCCATTCAAAGACGTGTGATATCCACCAACCCGCACAGGACCCGCGTGGTGGATTATGACCCACTTCTCACAGACAGGAGGCCTGTATCCCAGCAGTGGGAACATAATAGGCTGATTATGCTTGCGGCCTGTTGACGTTGCCACATTTAAGTTTTTATCCTGTATCATGGCTACAAACTTCTAAACCCGGAGCAACATTAATAAAGTTTATTCCTTCGGGACTCGAATTTCAAGCCTGCAACAAAAACTCTCTTGCCATAATAGTAATAAAACCATCCAAATTCCTATTTTTACTACCCTAAATTGTACTTCAACAAGGCTAAGGTCTTCAAATCCCCTAGCAGACTCTTATTCCCCAATCCACGAGATGAAAGGCAATTACCCGCAAATAACGAGAAAAATAAAGTAAATTTTACCTGCTGTAGGTGGTTTTCCTTCCTTCCCTCCTAAAACCTTAATGATATTCCCTTGGGAGTGATTGGAGTCTCCAATTCCGCTTCTATGGTAAACATTTCGTAAAATATAATAGGGACCACCAATTTATTACTTGTAAGCTAAATTATTTACCGTTGTTAAGTCCTAAGACTCGCACCATTTTACCGTGTAAGAAATATGTGCACATTAATTTTACTTGAGAGAAAAGAAATGTTTTTCTCTTTAGGGATATTGTAAGAGTGTATTAGAGGAAAGTAGTTACGTCATAGAGTCGAGTTCGTTATGTAATGAATTAAATATTACCGACTCTGTTAGTACAATGAGAGCGGTGGTGGCCCAGTGGTACGAATGTAGGCCATCGGTTCGAACCCAGACAGGCGCGTTACTTTCTGTAAATAATTTCATCATCATTGCTCTCAAAACGGCGAAAGAAAAAATCGTGAGGAAACCAAAAAATTCGAAGACACGTGACATCTACTAACCTGCACTGGGTCCGCGTGGTGGATTACGGCCCTCTCCCTCTCTCTGAGAAGAGGCCTGTGTCCCAGCAGTGGGAACATTATAGGCTGATTGTGTTTATGCTGTTAGTACAGACAACCGCACATCAGTGGTAACAATTTCACTTCGACAGCGCTTTTATGTCGTAACAGTAAGTGCTTGGCCAGACCGGCAGCGCGGACGCGGGGCGGGCTCGGTGTAGCGCGGCGTACTCAAACTTATGAACTTCATTTGAGTGTCCATAGTGGGCACGCGGGCAACTCACGCCATCGGTCATGCATACAAGAGGCCGCAGTAGGTGCGCGGGCGGCCCGCGCGGAGACAGGGGTTCTCAAACTATGTAGTTCTAGCTTTTTTCTCCTAAAAATAAGTCTTTTTCATCCATATTATATTTTGACAAACACTGGAGACGACAACACAGAACGCAGCGCTCCACTGTGGACAGGCAGATCGCGCGCGTTCCCGTACCTGCCAGCCTGGCTCGGCCTGGCTCTTAGGGTGATTTTCATAGTGCAAGTGTTATCATTGATGTGCTGTTCTGCCACCAATCAGCATTTTTGTATTTCAGTTTGATGCCTTTCAAACTGGTATTATGAACGCTTGAGATAGACATAAATCCTAAAAAAATTAAAGCGTATTTTACAAGATTTTATAATAAAACATTGTGAAGTCAGGTATTTCAAATTAATCTTCGGCATACTCAATGGGCATACCTATCTTAAGTCTACATATTTCAAGTCTGAAATACCTTGAATAGGTAACAAGATTAATTTTAGAATCCTGACTTCAACATTTTTATGATTTCATTAGGTTTATAAGATTTTCAAGTCTAGTAATGCTTCAAAGACATAATTATTCGAAATTTCAATAAAGGGAAAATTGAATTAGTTTAGATCTCTTTATAAGCATTTTACCTCTTGCTCCTATAGCAGAAAATTTAGTTATGTACCATTATGTTTTATTTTACTTTTTCAATTTGTTACTTGAAGGCTACAAAACAGAGGGGATTCACATGTAAGGTACAATAAGCAAACACTGCAAAAATGAGACTACCACTAAACGTGTCGTGCAATGTGAGATTTGAGATAACTTTATTCTCAGGATACAATAATTAACTGACATGAGAATTTTAAAACTATAACCATAGACTTATAAAAAAAGATGTACTCCGCTCCACGCATATCGAAAGTATGATAAAGAAAGTAAAGTATGGAATGGGAATGTGAATTTTTAAGATGTGCCGTTTGAGTAGTTTTGGATTTGTATTCTGTGATGTATTTCTGTAATTTATTATATAATTTGGATCCTACATACATGATACTTTTGTTTCCATTGCTTTTGTAATGTAGGTAGGTACCTACGTCTTTCGACTGAAATAATGATTATGATGCGTTGCGCTGTCAGTTAAAGATATTGCACGCTTTCTTAGGACTCTAAACTATCTTGATACCTGTCTTTTTCTTTGTCAACAGAGTGATGTCTCTGGTTCCACCAGGGGGGGCAGAGTCCCCCAGTCCGCGGCGGGCAGTCAGCCCACTGCTGGAGATGCGCCGCCCACACTGCACGCTAGCCTGCGACTACTGCGCGGCTGTCCTTGAGGATAAGTTCAAACGTAAGTGCAACACATAACCAAAATACACGATAAGAACGGATCACTGTATAATAGAATTATTACTCACCAAGTGGATAAGCAGTGTACTATAGGCGCCACATTCAAGCTCTCCCAATAAGAGGGTACATTTATCCCCGAGGAAAATACTCTACTTTTCACACATTTTGCAAGACAATAAAAAGAATTTGATTTTGTAATAAGTTCGTTTTGTTAAAAGTTTTCATCGAAACTAAGTTGAGCTTCCAGATTAAAATCACATTATTGACCAGCGGGTTGTAATAAAATTCAGTAGGTACCCAAATTATTACCCAGCTAGACCCCAGGGCTATGATAACTTATTTAGGTTAGGTTTGCATGACATATAATTTAAAGTTATTAGCAGGTGGTGTTAAAAAAATATTTCCTTATAAAATTGTACTCAACACGATATTAAATTCCCACCTTCATTCATGAACTACTGGGCCATACAAAAATATACATTGTCCATATTTTACCGCATAACTTCGGACGGGAAGTACATTTTTCACATAAATCTTTCCGTAAAATACTCTATAGGGACTTTCAGGCTTACCGAAGGTTAGAAATTCTGTGCGTTCGATGTCAATTGGGCTACCCCGCGGGCTAGCGGCTCCCCTGATCATATGTAAATAAATAAAAACTCGAAAACCCGACAGCTTTCAGTTTTTTTTTTACTTAAGTTTTTATTGCAGTCGGGTTTTTTAGTTTTTTTTTAATTACTCTTTTTATTTCCAGTTTTAGTTTACAAATGTGAAAGATTTCGCAGACGATTTAGTTCTTGGTATGTGTTTTTTACGATTTGTCACTTCGAATTAGTTTTAACCGTAAATACGTTGTGTATATTTTTGTGATAGCCTTTTAAAACCTTTTATTTTGATATTCCACTCTATAGGATTTGAGAAAAACTGAAGACTTAATATGGCGCCAAAAATCAGCAATTTTTTTCAGTTTTGATATACCCAGTGTCACTCTCACAATTAAGACGAATCTAACGGCACCTCTCAAGCTGAAATCGATTAAGCAGTTTAGGCTACAGAGCGTGCCAAAGAAATATACATAGTGTAGCGAAATAAAACAAGAAGAAGAAACACTTCGCTAATAAATACGTTTCATTTTGGTGTTAAAATAAAAAAAAACCGAAAAAATACAGGAATCAAATATAAAAATAAAAATAGCAAGAAAATACTACTTTCTGTAGGTACCCTTGTGACGACAGTAATACCAATTTTAAAAAAATAGTTTAGGTTTTGTAAAGGAAAAAAGAGGTGGATTTTGTCACGCGACGCGAATGCAGACGTGATTGCAATCAAGACACATATAAAGACTAAATAGGTTGAAAGGTTAGCGCGGTCCAAAGAAAAAGAATAAAAAAAAAAACTCACCCGCCGTATTTGAAGGATAAAATAAACGCGATATCTATTGGGAAAATAAATCTAGACAATCTACTAAGAGAATAGTGTGAAAAAAGGTATCTGTTCCAAAAAAGGGGTCTTCGTCTTCGTTCACGGAATCCTTGTAGAATAATAGGGCTGCACAATAAACAGCTACTAGATCCGAAACAGCTACTAGATCCGCAACAGCTACTAGATCAGCAACAGCTAGCTGCGGGCGCTCCTCAGGTGAACAACTTTAATTTCTTCACGGGAGTCGGGTAGGGGAAAGCCGAATGAATCGGCTTGCCGTTAGTTCGGGCATTATCCGAAAATGAAAGAGATAAGTCCTCACTCCGACATTTGAAATTTAAAAAAAATATATGTAGAACTCTTGGTAGCGAGGTACCTTATAGAGTAAAAATGTTATAACACAATAAATCAGATTCAATATTATAATTTACATGAAAATTTGGGCGTAAATTCCAGATAGAGAAGTAGCTCGTCACAAGGTTATTTTAAAAGTGACCATGGTTACCATCAAAAATGCCATCTGACGTAAATCAATTCGTAATTTGAAAAAAATATCTGATGGAAATTTCTGGATAGACCATAATAAAAAAATAAGGTTGAATATGTATTTGAAAAGAGGATTAAAGTAAAAAAAAAAATATGCAGGAATTGTAAATACTGCAATTGGTACATACACTCGAAAAATATAACAACTATCTTACACACTAAAAGAATCGTTACATGTCATTGCTCATCTGGAGAGTACTTAAAGTTATTTCTTCAGATTTTTATCTATTTACTGAGGAGTTAGTTGCGCCAGTTTTTCCCAGCTAAAAACAAGCTTATTTAGTAGTTTATTTCCACATAACGGCACTGGAATGCATACTTCGAAAACACGAACATCTGAGGCGTCGGTGCGCCTTCTTCGACGTAGACTCGGCTTGTCTGCGCGAAGTGGCGCAACTCGATGCCACTAGCAAATTTTCGTACAGCACGTGTCGATCGTGATGCAAGGGCAGCAACAACCACCGCATGAGGCACCGCAACAGCCACAACCTCCGCACATTTTTTCCTATGTAAAGTGAAGAGTACTTGAATATGAGCCTAAAATAGGTACGAAAATAGACGCAAAGTTGTGGAAAGTCACAAACATTAGGAAGTGTTGAAAGGCTTATGTAACTTTGACGTTCAAAAAGCACTATTTCTGAATCTCTATATCTCTAAGTAGCTGCGGCCCGCGGTTTTACCCGCATATGTCTCGATCCCGTATGAATATCGGGATAAAAAGTATCATACGTAATAATCTAGGTCATCTACCCATGTGCCAAATTTCATCCAAATCCGTTCAGCCGTTTTAGCGTAAAAGACAAACAATCATACAAAAATCAAATCTTTTCTTTTTATTATTATTATAATATTAGTTTTGATTTGTATGCATACCACAACATTACACACATACATGAAGATAAGCCTCAAATCACGTCTAATTTTCTGTCTCTCAACCACCAGGCAGTGCAGACATGCGCAACAGAGGCACATCTCCACTGTCAGCGTCACCTCGACAGTCCCTTACCGGGGAACCACCCTGGACCCTCCCGGACGACGACCGACCCGACTTCTCAGCACTCAAGGAAAATATACAAAGGATCAACAAGTAAGTCTTTACAGGGCTTTGTAAATCAAACAGTTTCCTTAAGTCGATCATCCCGCTAAATGACGGCAGCTCAAGTGCGGTATTTCTCTCAATTCTGTGACTACAATTTTAAACTGCACTGCAGCCCATACAATGAGAAGGACAACCCATTATTAGTGTTGAGGAAGTGGAATGAGTAATGCCAATATTTATGACCCGCATCTGAATTTGGCCTTCTCTTAGTCGTAACTTTTGTCTAATTTGTCAATGATAGTCAAGATATCTGAAGCTGAACCAGTCAAAGTTAAGACACGAAGACTTGCATCATTTCTGCGCGTACCTCATCTGCTTAGCCTTTTATCAACTATCTTGGGGTCGGCTTTTAGCCTAGCCGGACGCATCTAAGTACCAGTATTTTAAATGGAGTGTTTGCTTAAAAACTGCATAAAATGAAGTCGGTTAAAAATAAAACAAAATATTCTCAAATCATTTCGCTATGTGTATAAGACAGAGATTAAAACAGAAGAAGAACTAGCAGGGTATCGAGGAGGGGGGGTCGATGAGTGGGGGGGGTTCAGGGGATCAGATCGGAATAACTCGTGAAAATTCGAGCCTAAGAATAAACTTGTATATTCGTATGATTGACATAATTTTATTTTGGTACCAGGGACTGCGAAACCTCAACCCGTCTGGACATGTTGCTGACTCAAGTGGAACAGTATGCCAACAACCTGGAAGCTCTGGTGGAGGAGAGGACCTCAGACTATCTGGAGGAGAAGAGGAAGTGTGAGGAACTTCTGTACCAGCTCCTGCCGAAGTAAGTGGTGGTGTTTGAGACAAAGATGTAAAAGTTTTAGGTAGGTAATTAACGAGCATGGTCAGATGTTCGTAAGCTTGCAAATTGTTAAATACTAAAAAATACCAGCCTATTGTTGTCCCACTGTCTACAAAGTCTGTCTGGAAAGGCCTATCTTATACAGAGAAGGCATGAGCGGATCATCTTGCTTGCTCAGGCGGGTTTGCAATTTTAGACTTATGTATAATCCATAAGTTTCCATACTAATATTATAAATGCGAAAGTGTATCCATGTCTGTTGCATCTTCACACTTAAACCGCTAAACCGATTTAGATGAAATTTGGTATAGAGATAGTTTGAGTCCCGGGAAAGGACATAGGAGAGTTTTTATCCCGATATTCCCACCGCGGGGCGCAGCTAATTAGTTATAAGTCCAGGTTTAGTCACTTCGGCACATTATGAAAGAATCGTCAGAATCGTTTATTGAATCGAATTCTGTCATTTTTTATGTAGGTATGTAATTTATTATCCCAAAAAGAATTATAACTACGTAAATTACAGTCACGTCCGCTTTACAGTCAAAACCAACCAAAATGGACGAAGTACCTACTACTCTAACCCTTATACGTGTGCGACTGTGTGAACTATTATTACTAGTACTTTATCTCAGTGTAGATTTGTAATACCTATTTTATGACTACAATTTTCTCCCGCAATCATAACTAATTTAATTAATAGCTGTTAAAATTCAGTGTATATATTATGATTATATTATTATTAGAGAGAGGTGGAAAGAGAGTAGGGAGGACTTTGCCCAGCAGTGGACAAAAATAAATAAATAATAAAATTATGATTATAACGTAATATTCTAATTGGGGTGTTTGGTGGCATGTTTCCCGTGTGTGTGTTTGTTTCATGTGTGTGTTGTTGTTGTTGTCGTTGTGTTGTTTGTGTGTGTGTTGTTGTTGCTTTCCTTTACCGATGTCCACTGACCTCATTGAACACTGTCCAAAATAAACCTAACATTTACTAGGCAGTCCAATTAACTCGAAACTCAGTATGTTTACTTAAAACCAAAATAAATCGTATCAGGGTTTTTCGAAAATCTACCCATAACGGGTGAAGAGGGGTAGTAAATTTCACAAGGGAGTATTTACTTGTAATGTATTGTGTTATTATACAGATAAACAAACACGCGTATACCTAAGTACAGCTTAAGATAAGTAGATTTAGTTCAGTACTACTGAGCTAAGACAAGCAAACCTAATTCACAAAGGGATTAAACACAGAGGTTACAATAGCCTACCTGAATTACGCATCCATCCAGCTCAATCGCTTGACTGGGAATAATTATATTGACCCAACCGGTATTAATTCTACGACATGGTGATTATATAGCTATGCATTATGAGATGAATGCGTTAGTGATTATGATCTCATAATCCCCAATGAGCAGCTCTTTGGTAATTACATCCAATGACAACTAAAGAGCATCTCATAACCACACGATTAGTGACTTTGCAGACGGCCTTTGATAAAGTCATAAAGGAGACTGGGTGATTTTGTATGGGAAGTGGTCTATGGACCGATGGTTTTGATATTTGTTTAGGGATACCTAACTCATGTATATCTTTTGGCAAAGGGGCATAAAAATCTGACCCGGCAATTTTAATATACCATATAGCTATTGTTCAACTTTCGCCGAGTCTTCTTTGTTATAACGTTACAAGATCTAAGACTGTAAAAGGTCCAGTGTAGCGAGCACGAAGCTTTGAAATCAACACGAATATAATGGTTCTTTTTTTGTAGCCTTGTTACATGCGTAAATAAATAAATAAGATCTTGTACCGTATGGTAGGTGCTGATGGTGATATGAACACTGACTCACGGGTTACGAAAACATCTAAATAATTAAAAGTCGTGAATATCAATCCTCGTTCTATACATGAGAAGAGGTGTTGGCTCTGCAAAATGCTAAATCAAGTCAAATGACCAAGTACGTAGTTGAGTACCAACCCATATTTGACAGACCAGCATCACATATCATCATTCTCTCCAATTACTATCTACAACAACACAATTTCGTCCTCAGGTCCGTTGCCTCTCAACTGATAATGGGCCAGCCTGTCATGGCGGAGACTTACGACCAGGTGACGATCTACTTCAGCGACATCATCGGCTTCACACAGCTGTCAGCTGAGTCCACTCCGCTGGAGGTTGTTGACCTACTCAATGATCTGTATACCAGCTTTGATTCGGTAATTGAGAACTTTGATGTTTATAAGGTGAGTTAATTAGTTTGTTGACTTTATAATAATAATTATTATGGTTATGTTGTGAATTTATTAATTTAGGTAAATCGACCGAATGATGGCCTTCCAATAACCGCTACAATAAACGAGCAAAGACAAAGTAATAGTCATCTTGATCATTCTACTGCCACGTTAGTCTAGTGGTGAATCTCATTGACTAGCCTTCGGCGCAGGAGATGTTATAGTTCAGTGTGTGTGCAGACACAGGTGAACTCTCTCTTCTCTCACTCTCATAGTCCGATGGGACGGCAATCCGACACGATCGGAGAGAGATCAGGCGTTAGGACCAACGGCTTTACGTGCTTTACGAGCCACGGGGGTATTGGGATATAATAGTATAATAATATAACAAGCAACATAAGCGTAGTTTTCATTATATCACCTTCACGTACTTTATCTCCTCTATCATAGAAGTGGAACACAGTGATGTATCACACACGTTACTTGTATGAGCGGCCATCGTTCATCGCAGTTTGCTTTATTAGATGTAGCGCGTCCGGAATATTATATCATAGAAGAAAAAGGAAATCTTCTAGGTTAAACTAATAATCCTAAAGGAAATTGATATTTTTGGAATGGTCTTTGCATCGTTCTATAAAACTTTAAAATTCTGTTTGGAATTTAAGGAAAACGACATTATTTTATCGTAGGATATCAATGAATCACCGTTTATTGTAACAATTGGGTGAATATAATAATATAATGATGATTAGAGACCAGTTTATAGCATAATCAGCCTATAATGTTCCCACTGCTGGGACACAGGTCTCCTCTCGGTGAGAGGGAGTGGGCCATAATCCACCATGCGGGCCCAGTCCGGGTTGTTGGATGTCATATACGTTCGAATTATTGGTTCTAGGAAAAAAAATGTTATCGATGTATTCCTTCACCGTTCTGAGAGCAGTGGTGATGAACCGATTCAACTGAATTAATTATATGCAACTTAATAGGTTGAAATATGCGTCATATATGCTCGATTTAAGCAACAGATTGCCAAAAAGTGCCGTAAGTGTTACAACAAATTAAAATAAATGCTACAAACTCTGAAAAATGCATTTGCAAACATGACAAACCGGTGTTTAATGATGATACTTACCTATGCATTGATTAATGATAGTTTGCCACGTGCAATCATCTAGTAATATCGACACTCCCTTTTTCAGTAATCTGCCGACAATTTTAAAGATAATGAATTCATCATCATCTGCCTAGCCTTTTCCCAACTATGTTGGGGTCGGCTTCCCAGTGTAACCGGATGCAGCTGAATTTTAAATAATGAAAAAAAAAATGAAATGAAAAGTCCCAACATTAAATCAAACAATAAAAATATAGATCCGATCAGCCTGTCTCCCCAGTGACGTCAAAAGCCCTTCGTATCCCACAGGCCCACAGGGGGTTGAACTTAGCGTGTTGTCGCTTAGTTTATAATTTTTTGCTCTGCCTAAAGCCTTCATTTATAAGGCATTAACGGGATAGCACTGGCATGTTCGTGAATGGGCGCGGTCAGTTGAGACTGGTCATCTTTTAACTTCCAGGGTTTATTTTTAATCTTATATTTTGAATTGTTCCTTCATTTTTACATTGTACTTACAAATAGAAGCAACAAGTAAAAATTACTTAGAATTTTGTAATATCTTGATTTAAAAGAGTGTCCCTGGAGTTTCTTGCCCGTTCTTTTCGATGGAGAACTATGTTTTGCAATGAGCTTCAACTTTCTGACTAACTGACAACTCTTTGACAATTAAAAAGTGCCTGTAAATGGTTTAATTGAAATAAATGCTTTGAGTTTGAGTTTGAAGCAGCCAAGGAGGTTGTCCTTGGTTGACCTGCGACATACAATTTCGAAAAAAAAAAAAAAAACAGAATTAGGAACTAAATTGCCGAAACATTTTCACAGCTACTCAGAAGGTAATCAGTAGAATATTCTATCACTAACTACCAAGAGGGACAGAGTAATCAATGCATTATTAACTATGACCTATTAAATTCCGTATTGGACCATCATAGAATATTAATTAGATTCTGCCGGGTAGCCTTTGTGACTAATGTACACTGATGACATTTTAGACCACACCCCCTGACCTTTAAAGCTAGCGGCGGGCTAGCGGCCTCTTTGTTTTGTGAAATTAATTGTTTATTTAATTATTCATATTTTTTATCGTTTTGTTTCTTTTTTAAGGTCCTGTGCCGTGTGTATATGTCGCAGCCAACTTAGCTTAATTAGCATTTCAGTTAACTGCCTAAGCCTTTTAACTAAACGGCGCGCGGCGCCAATCAACTAACAGCCTGGCAAATGACTTGAATCGCTAACGATTAACTACTTGCTTAGTTCCAAACGTTTAAACTGGCGATTGATTGATTGGTGATTGATTTAAAGCGACAGTTGTTTATTGTAGTTTTGGTAAATATAAAAATTTCTCAATGCATGTTTATAAACAAGTTCGGCAGTAAAAATTGAGCAGTAAAATAAATAAAAATGAGTCATAACAAATATTTAATTGCGTAAGTAGGTAAATAAATATAATAATAATAATATTTACAGTTACCGTATATTTAAATAACGCCGTTTAGTTACAAGGCTAGGCAGTTAAGTGAAAGGCTTATTATGCTAGTTGGCTGCGATACATAGACTATATTAGTCTAGTGAAATTTCTAACTGTCTATCTGTATTTCACAAGGCGCTGTTTTCGAAAAGTTATCTCGTTCCGTGAAATTATGGAAAATTTGTGTTTTTATCAATAACATTTATCTGGCATTGAGGAATATTATTATTATTTATTTATTTATCCATTTATTTCAGGCATCAAGGCCCATATAAACACATACAATACAATATTAATATAAGTAACTTAAAAATACTATAAATACATACAACATTATACAACATCATATTATTATTATTATAACCCACTTCAGCACAAAGGCCTCCCGTCCCTCTTTCCACTTTTTACCTTTCCCAATCCAATCCAATCCAAAGGCCAATCCTTTAAGAATTAGTCCAGCTCATCCCGCCATCTCTTTCGGGGCCTGACGCGTAGTAGTTTCCTACTATTTGGGATCCACTGAGTGGTGGTTCTTGCCCATTTCTCCTCCGACAGGCAACAAATGGGCCAAATTGTTCCAAAGAGGAAAATTGTATTTTATTTGAATGTTCTAAAAAAATTTCATTCATCAATCGGTCTCCCATTGATTTTAATTGAACTTTATGAATACGACACAATAATGTGTAATTATTTTTTTTCAATTACACTGGTTTCATCCAATCAGTAATGTTACGTTATTTAATTCAGTGCACGGTCCAGTAATTCAAGACTTTGATGAATATAAAATGGATTTATTTAAAAACTGGCTTTTGCTCGCGGCTTCGCTCGCGTGCAGGTCGGAAATTATCCCACGGGACCGTACTACCGGAATAAAAAGTATCCTAGGTCCTAACCCAGGTCATCGTTTTTCCGTGTTTGTCCGATAAGCCGTTAACGTGTGAAAAGGTAACAGACAGAGAGTTTTTTTTTCATTTGTAATATTTGTATGAAAGTATGGACAACTCATCACGTCTGTATTCTCTGACGGGATAGGCAGCAGTTTACAGTACCTAAAGTCTATTCAAACTTATACGTTGATGTAACTAATATTTTTGTAAAATATAATTTAGTCTCTTGCCCGTTCTTATCCATAGGTACCTACGCTTTGGAATGGGCAACTAGCTTCATATTTTCTGACTGACCGACTTCTTGACACTTCAAAAGTGCCTTTATATGGTTTAACTGAAATAAATGCTTTAGTTTGTTTCAAAAGTTGATTTCAGAGTGACTAGCACTATTGAAAAAGTTATAAAAATGTTTGAAGTTGTAGCGTAAACTGGACTTTATGGTGTAGGATTTAAAGTTATTTTTCCATAAACTCATATTTTTTTACATTTTTAGCAAATAAATCGCGAATGAAGATTACACTCGCATAGGATCGCCCTGAGGACACGGTGGAGCATACGGTGGAGGTCTGCCCGGCTTGGGCAGAGCACCGCCGTGTCCTCGTAGAGGCGATCGGCAGCGGCGGCGACCTCTCGCGCCCGGCCCTGGTCCAAGCCATGGTCCGGGGTGAGAGGGAGTGGGAGGCAGTCACCTCCTTCTGCGAAGCAGTCATGCTAGCGAAGGAGGTGGCGGGATGGGCGAGGGAGAGAGCTGAGAGGGCCGCCCGTCCCAGCCGCCGCGGTAGACGCTCCGGGCGTCGGGAGCCGCGTGACGACTCCCGGCCACCGTAGGCGCGGGCCTGCGGACGGCGAGTAATGGGTAGCTCGCCGTCCGATCAGGACCAGGCCCGTGCCGGACGGCGCGTATGTGTTCCACGCGCGCCTCAAAGAGATGTCAGCATCGAAGGAGGGGCCCGTCAGGGCCGAAGCCTGCCGGGGCAGCGGGATTGTCCGAAAGGGTTACCGCTGCCCCGGAACATAAAGGGCTAAGGAAGGAACACGGATGGGTTTTAGTCAGTAAGAGTCTGACACTCCCTTCCGCTCCACCCAGAGCGGGAGGGGTCATTTGATGATTTCCCATCCTAAAAAAAAAAAAAAAAAAAAAAAAGATTACACTCGCATTGACACAATTATGACAAAAGTCACCTGTAAAAGGCGGGCGAGCGGGTCTGCTGACATTAACAGGGCACAAATACGAACTTCAGGACTGAGAATTTTTAAAAAATATGGAAAAGCCAGGAGGAGTAGTAACGACCGCGACTTACGAGCGCAGTAGCCGCGACTAACGAGTTGCAGGTTCGAACCCAGATAGGCGCTTTACTTTGTGTAAATTATTTCATCACCAATTTCATAACCAATGTTCTCAAAACGGTGACGGAAAACATCGCGAGGAAACTGGCATGTCCTAGAACCAAACATTCGAAGACATGTGACATCTACCAACCCTATTGGGTGGGTTTACGGCCCACTCCCTCTCGCAGAGGGGAGGCCTGTTTCTCAGAATTGGGAACATTATAGGCTGATTATATGGAAAACTTAATACTGTGCCCGACTAGGGTATCAAACACAACACCCTACACTCAGAAGTTAAACTTGCAACCACTACTGCAACGACGTAGTCAACCATATTTTTTTACCCAACTTGTTTTGTCACAGGTGGAAACTATAGGCGACGCATACATGGTGGTGTCCGGCCTACCCATGCGCAATGGCAACAGGCACGCGGCTGAGATTGCGCGCATGTCTCTTGCGCTGCTTAACGCTGTGCGCGTCAAGACAGTGCCCCATCGGCCTGGGGAGAGACTACTTCTCAGGATCGGTATGCATTCAGGTAAGAATTGGCTTAGTGGTTTGTGAACATTGAGAGTTCTTAGGCTGCGGTTCCACCAGAGATGTGCGAGGATGCGTAGTGAGGGACGTGTGTGAAACAAACTTGAACTAGTTAGTTTTACACACATTCCTCGATAGACCTCATCGTGGTTTCGTCAACATGTGTACACTTAGTGAGGTCTAGCTTGATTGTAAATGGTTGTAAATGGTAGTAACTGGGTTGTGGAGGTCGGATAGGCAGTCGCTCCATGTAAAATACTGGTATTCAGCTGCATCCGGTTAGACTGGAAGCTGATCTCAACATAGTTGGGAAAAGGCTAGGCAGATGATGATGGTTGTAAATGTGTGCGTGTGAGCGTGTATGCACAGAGCGGAGGTGTAGTTTTGGCATGCTTCTCTGTATCGTTCTCAGCGCTGTCTTGGGTTTTTAAATGTAGTAAGTCTTTCTTAAAAACTACAAGCTTAATAGCAGTAACTACTAAACTTAAAACGGTTCAAAGTGCATCATCATGCCATTTTTGTCAAATGTAGGTTTCAATAAACTGAACTAGTCTCCGCGCTACAGAGCCTGTCTTATTCACAAGACTCGCGATGTAAACAGCCCATCTCGCTACCGCACTACATAAATTCTGCATTAGTCTATATCTGTCTGACACACAGATATCCGAAGATAAACTGAGGAATAGGTATAAATCAGGTGTTCAATTGTCGATAAACGTTGGTAAAGCGATGCCTCTACGCCCACACGACAGTTTGGTCGTGTGGGCGTAGAGCCCACCTTCACTGGGTTTCTAATAAATTGAATGGAATAGCTGCCAAATATGACGTGTAATGTTGATACATTATCAACCAACACAGGAAGTAAATATAAATATCCTGAATATTGCTAGACGTGGTTAAAAACCTGACATGATAAATAAGATAAGGTATAACCTTTTAGCCGCAGGATGGTGCCTTTTATAGACTGGCTTCTGCCCGCGGCTTCGTCCGCGTGAAATTTCTTGTTCCCTGACCCCGTCGCATCGCACCGCCTGCCCGCGCTATTTTTTCGTTTTTGCTTAGCGTTCTTGCTAATTTTTTTTTGGTTTTGCTCGGCTCCTAAGGGTTCTAGCGTGATCTTAAGTAGCGTTCCTTAAAAATTGGGTTATCAAATGCAAAAATATATTTTTTTACTCCGGCTGGTAGTTCCAGAGATTAGCACGTTCAAACAAAATAGCAAACTGTACAGTTATGTGTATTTTGTATCAAAGCACAGTATCCGAGCGACAGCGGATGAATATACAATTGCACAAACACAGGATAAGAATCGTGTTAGCTATTCTGAGTCAAGTCTCTTTGTTTCTCTCGTTAACCACAAACTGACAGCTCTGGACCAAATAATGTTGTGAGTTTATATTTAACAGTGGGAACCATAGATAATGACTTTGGTTTTATGTAACCTGAACAGAACAAGAAGGACATATTTAGCGGTTACCTATCTGATTCTCGGAGAAACTTGAGCCCCTGATTTTGAAACGCGGTTTTCAATAAAATCCTTTAGAACGTTGAATATTTTTCAGAAGCCAGAGGTTTAACTTATAATTACTAATTAATAACTTAATATAATAATATAACGCGGCCCCGTGTGTGAATTTGACACACAAATTCAACGAAAACGCGTTTCCGCGCGGGGCTTTGGCTCCGTTTCCCGCGCCCCGTCGCGTGGCGCGTTGAACTGTGTGGATCCGCCTTTAAAATATACTTTTCAGCATATTGTAAATCTTTTGTTATGTAGAATTTCTAACTAAGTCTAAAATTTTTGAAATTACTCTTCGAGTTTGTTGTAATGATGCGATCATTTAATCTTAGAGAAGTTGTATGCTATTATTGAGTCTTTGAAATATTTGTTCATCAACTGGCGAGTGTCAAACTCGCGCCTAATCTCCGTATAAGTGTGTTTGTCGGAAAACTTCCCGAATATCCGAACACTTAACTTAATCTGCCTTGCGCAGAGTTTCATAATAATATGAAGATGTGTGAATATGAGTCACTAAAATAAGTACTTCGTTATTTAAATCGAGTAATAATAATAAAAGCAGCCTGTGTTGTTCCTCTGCAAATAATCGAGTAAAATGAACTCTTTCATATTGATGTCTGTATACTGACATGACATTTTTAATAATTTAATGTATTCTGAAATTAAATATTTGCACACCACATGTAATGTAAATGGGCCACATTTATAATAACATCATACTATTTTGTACACCTACATTTTGGCAATTTTTTTTTTTTTTTTTTTTAAATGGCATCTCGCAGTTCATCCTTTATGAGGATGGCTACTGCTTAACCGGACTTTCCTGTGGATGCCTCGAATTAAGGCCTCCAGCCAGGGCATACAATAACTTAAAAACTAAGCGACAGCGCTAAGGGTAACCCCCTGCGGGGTTCGGACCTCGGCTCAGGGCGTCGCTGGAAGAGGACAGCAAGGGACAGGCTGGATCGGTATTATTATTAGTGTTTAGGGGCGAATTTAAAACTACAGGCTCAGCTGCGCGGGCTGGCTCGAGCAAGGGTCGGGGCGGGCACGGTGATGGTGCGGGACGTCGCGACGGGCCTCGGCGGCGAGGACGGAAGGACGGATGTCTGAGCTTGTGTTTGTGTTGTCGACTGAGAGTACTCGTGGCCTTACTGCTCTCCTGG
Organism: Gortyna flavago; assembly: GCA_963669345.1. Classification (NCBI taxonomy): domain Eukaryota; kingdom Metazoa; phylum Arthropoda; class Insecta; order Lepidoptera; family Noctuidae; genus Gortyna; species Gortyna flavago. The sequence goes on from OY770146.1 coordinate 6,953,838, forward strand.
AGGAGGGTAGTGGCGTCGTCGGGGATAGTGAGGGTATGCCTTGGTCGGCGAATCCTACTTATGCGGGAGGGAGTGTATCGGGAGGCCGCCGCAATCAGGGGATTGGGACATTTTGGCAAATAAAGTATTATTATTATATACTTGCTACGAAGTAGTTGCCGCGCGGCCTCGCCTCGCTACGCCCGCGCTTTCGTAGCCGCAAAATCGTTTAATTATCTTCTTTTGTATTTTGATCTTCAGCTAGCTGAAATAGTAATGTACAGACGCCAGCACATCAAGCTACCCCAAACTGTCAAATTTTCCCAATCAACCTTGAACCTTACGGTGTAGCGATAAAGTTGAAAATCTATCAAAGAAATTTGACAGATTGTAGTAGGTTGATGTGCTGGCGTCGGTTCTATTAATAAGGTTTAAAAAAGTGCTTTTACAAATCATCCTATCCTCAAACCATTTTGAATGACTAGATTTCGACCTATCTTCTGATATTCGCTAACATTTGTCAAGAAAACATTAGAGAAAACCTGATACTTCTGCTGTATGTCGGTGAGGGTTATTTAATTTCAGGTGAAGTTGCAGCATCAGTTTAAGGTTGCAATGTTCTTCTAATATAATTGAAGTAATAGAATACAAAATTTCGACTCTATCGGATCTGTGGAAGATGCTCACATCCCTTCATCAACTAGAAAAGAGCTGATGATCTTCAAACGGCTGAACAGATTTTCTTGAGTCATAGATAAGAACACTCTCACCACCTCGACAACATTCAATAAAAAAAAAAAAATTGAATCGGTTCAGCCGTTTGGGAGCTACGATGGCGCAGACAGACACACAGATACATAAGTTTTCTTTTCTTTTTCCGTCGGGGGTTAAAAATTATAGGAAACAAATCTATACTTATTGCGTAGGGGTATCTACAATGCGAAAAGCACGTTAAGCTGTTGGTGCTGGCTGTCATTCATAGATCTTTGACAATCGTTACCGGTAGTCAGAAACCCAAAAGTCTGACATCCAGTCTTACCCAGGGGTATCATGTTACCCAGTAATTGGGCTGTGAAAGTCAGATGGGAAGTCACTCAATGTTAATTCAGCTGTATCCAGTTAGACTGGAACCCAACCCTAAATTAGTGGGAAAAGGCTATGTTTTTTGTTATTTACCCCAATTGCAAAAGGCTATTTAGAAATTGTATTGAAATAATGTTTCATGTTTTCTTCCCAATATCATTTAGTCCGTCTTTTACATCTTACCTAGCTGAAATAACTGATGAATTGGTTATCCTACAATCTTTTTTGTTTTTCGCAGGACCCTGTGTGGCAGGAGTGGTAGGACTCAAAATGCCTCGATACTGCCTCTTCGGAGACACAGTGAACACCGCTTCAAGAATGGAGTCTCATGGAGAGGCGCTGAAGATCCACGTCAGTCCAAAGACCAAGGAGGTTCTGGATTTGTATGACTGCTTCGATCTGGAGTGCAGAGGAGAAATTACTATGAAGGTGAGGTTTTTTTCATGGCCAGTATTTATTGTATCATGCTCACCTAAATTATGTTTATCGAATATTATTGTGGAGGTAGCTGTATGTTTCAGTGAGAACCTAATATTAACCATATAGAACCTAATATGGTTAATATTAGGTTTTCACTGAAACATACAGTTTCGGTAATAAAAAACCTAAAACTCAAAATAGAATATTGCATATTTTTTCTACTCAAAAGTTTTTGTGTTTTTATTTTTTTGTTTTGTTAAGTTTTTTTAAATGTTGACACCGATGGGAACGAATTTTTTTATGCTCAATGAGGTCTTCCCTTTATTTGTCTACTTATATTGTTTAATTACTTCAAAAAAAAACTAAAGTGGGTCATAATTATAAAAAAAGTATATCTACCTACAACACCTAAACCTCAGAAGAATAATTTTCATAAATAAACTAGATTTTATTACTATCTTTATGTTATTAATTTTCACAGAATGGCACGACATTCATATCCGTATTTGCAATAAATGAGTTTGACATTTCATTTCCGTCCCACTGTTTTCCATTTCAAAGGCTAGTATAATAAACAAAAAGCTTTGTCTTGTTCTCCCTAATGTTACGTCATGAATTTTCATCGAAAGCCTTCGAGCAATAACGGGAATTTACAAGAAGATGGAAGGAAGCGTTCTAATCTAATAATAAACAAGAATATTTTGACTACCTACATAAATCTTGGATAACTCTGGATAGGTAATTTGTAATTGTTATTTGCTTCACTGAATTTCTAAAGTTCTAATATTAATACAAAGTTTGGTACTTAAAACAATGGAGACTAACACATTGTTTTGGATATTGTGAACATTTAAGTAGTGAAAACAACAATTTTGTTCACAGGGGAAGGGCAAAATGACGACGTACTGGTTGATCGGAGAAAAGAAGCCAGAAAACCAAGAGTGTTACTATACCCAAACCAACCATGTGCAGGCTACCTTGGTGAACAACCCAAGCATCACATTCCAGGGCCCCGATAGTCCTGCATCACATTCTCTGACACAAAGTCATAGTCCAGAGCAAAATGCACCAGATTCCAAAGAAAACCACAGGCCACATGAAATCCAAAGCGAGAGGGATCGCATAAAGCATGAGATAGCTACATTCGTGGCAAAAGATTTGATAAACAACATAGACATCGCTGTTAGAGAATTTCGGAAATCCCAAAGCGCACATTTTGTCTCGACAAACAACAAGCCATTTTGCAATGGGAACGAGAAAGGCCTAATAACTCCTACCTATGATAAGGAGCTCGTTATCAGCAAAGGCAAGGTACGTGACGTAGTCAATAGATTCAACAGCTGTGGCATCGCCAACGATGGAGTGAACAAATGCACGAAAATGAAAATAAAGAATGAAGACTGAAACGAGAAGGAAGGATTTAACGCTTATTACTTTTTCCTGCCCGGTCTAAACAGATTTTAATACTTTAGAAGTTTTTATAGGGATACTTAATTTAATTTAAAAAAGTTATTAGTGTATTTTGTGCCAAGCACATAGATAATTTCTTTTTAGTCTAGTCATTACCGTTTTAATTCTTAAGAAATTACATGTTAAAGGTAGTGGGTGACCAAATACCCTCCGAATTCTAGATAAGTATTAATTAATAATGTAGATGATTTTAAATGTATCTAATAGATATTATACGTGTAATAGTTTTTAAGACGAAAATCGCACAAGCGATTTCACGAAAGATGTAGTGAGAATATTATGTGTGAATACTATAAAGTAACTATTGTATTATACACTTGGACCCTGTAGTGTTTTTACTGACCTTTTATACTTCCGTATCTTTCTAGTCCATTGTATACTTGTCGTGAAGTAAGAGACATTTGTATAATACATCACTTTATTGCACGTACTTTGATGGTGTCTATTCATCATCCCTTTAGTGACCTTCAGGCTGTATGTAAGTCAAAACATATGTTATGCATTTACCTGCTCTTTAATCACCATTTCCTAATTTTACCCACATTCATAGAATTAGGTGGTTGTTAGATATTCTTCTAATTTTAGATCGTTCGTTGCGTCTTATATGCTGTAAGCATTTTTAGATGGTTTCAATGTTTTCATAGAATTTGTTATCGTGATAGACTTACAAGATATATTTATTAGCTCTTTGGATACAATACAGGCAATTAATGGTTCATCAAGTTGGCTTGATTTCAGTGTATTGAATATAGTTTGGAACAAGTGGTGATCGTTGCATGTATCATTCGATAATTGGTTGTATTATGCTGCTGCATTCACTGCTTCATCCACGATATTTTCTCGAATCGAATCGAACGTGATTAATTTCATAGGTACGTGAGTAGCAAGCTCCCATGACCCATGTAATTTAAAATATGTTGCATAATCTCTGTGATTTAAAACTACAGTGTAAAAGTGAAGTTTTCTTTATAATTGCATGCATGTGGTGGAGATATTTTTTTTTAAATGTAAATTACTGTTAGTTGTTGTCGTAAATTATTGTTACCTACGAACTTAAAATTGCCTGTATTGTTTTCTAAGATAATAATTTTGTTGTTATTATTAATACATATTACAATAATATGTCTAGTATAATTCAAAGATCTCTATTCTAGTCAGTTTTAAGCTTTTGATTGTGATATATTAATATTATTATTGGAGTACAACTTTAATAATCTTTGATTTTTACGGAGCTGTCTGTGACTTTAAACTTTATCTTACTTTAATTATTTAATAAAAGTTCCTTTGTCTGTTAAGCACGATATTATTATGTTGCATCATTGTTTGAATCATAATTAATAAACAAATATATAATAATGTACTGTTTTATTTCAGTATATTTTTCTTCACGATGTTTACTCACGCTAACAGACAGCGCTTTTGTCATTTTCTTCTTTGTAATTTGTATGATGTACAGAGGCCAGCAGATCAAGCTACCCCAATCTGTCAAATTTTCCCTGTCGAATATGAACCTTATTCCTTTGTAATAAAGTTGAAAATATATCAAAGAAATTTGAAAGATTGGGGTAGCTTGATGTGCTGGCCTCTGTACAATAAAGAGTTCCTATCCTATCTCACCAGGGCCCTAATTTCTTACTTCGAAATCATGTCAATTCCTTAGATATCACGACCTTTGCTAATAACTTATTCTCTAAGACACAAATGATCAAAACCGCGCGAAATGAACGCGAAGTTGGCGTGGTTTAAACTGTCAAATTACCACGCTAGACAACCGCATAGTGGTTTGCACGAGGTACGATTACGCGAGGACTAATAACTTCCATACATAATTGGGGCCCAGGCCAGAAGGACAGGATGGCCAAGATTTAGAGAGAGCTAGATTATTAAACATCTTCCAGCACAAACGAAAAAGAGCGACGAGACAGAATCAGTAGGTCCTGTACATTATGGATATATACGTACCTATCTAAAGCTATAACTAAAACTTTAATCATTATCAACTTCTTGTTTTTCAAAACTTTGTCTTTGACGATCCAGGCACTATATTTATTTAGATTTCTATCAAAGGATAATTAAAATGTCAGCTAAAGTTAGGTCTTAGAATCTGCATAAATACACTAAATAGTGAATAGAATACTCTTTATTATTTACACCAGACAAATCACAGATATAATGTAGATATTTAAACATAGGATGACACAATGATGGGTGGATGGATGGATCATGAATGGATTTAAAAGATGTGGTGTAACATTTACGTTTACAATTAATAGTTACATTCTTTTTTTCTCCTATTCTTCCTTTATTTCAAACAGTCCCTTAGGAATAAAGCGGCACAATCTATTTTGTGTTGACGTCAGTAGATTGATGCGGCCATCCATGAGTCTTATCGATTACAAATAATGTGGACATGTCTAAACGAGATTGATATTCGATTAGTCTTCAGTAGGTAGGTAGGTAAACCAAGAATTATAGATACGTTTATCGAGATCAATCACGAGAACGGGCGTTTTAAATATAATTTCTAACGAGACTACTTACATTATTGTTGACAATCACGGCATTACTATAATACGGGGAAGCAAAATGTATTGAAATATCTAAAGATGCTTTTAAATATCCGTTCCCGTTAACAGTGTACCTAATCATGTGCACGTATTTCTATACATTTTATGCACATAGACGTGAATGTCCATGATAATAATATCGTCAAACGCGTAAGAAATTATAAAAGCGATTTTCGCAAAAATATTTTTTCTTTCTGGGGTAGATACCTTTATCCTTGAAACCTTAATCCACACCTAAATCTGTGCACAAATCTCAAATAATTGTTGTGATTGGTTGACATGCCAGTCGACGAAAGTTAAATTACTTATGCCATAAAAATAATTTATTCAAAGCATGTTTTGTTTTTTGAGAGCAGTGGTGGCCCAGTGGTAACAGCCGCGAGTTACGAGTTGTAGGTCGTAGGTTCGGACCCAGACAGGCGCTTTACTTTGTGTAAATTATTTCATCACCATTGCTCTCCAAACGGTGAAGGAAAATATCGTGAGGAAACCGGCATGTCCTAGAACCAAAAATTCGAAGACATGTGACATCTACCAACCCGCACTGGGCCCGCGTGGTGGATTACGGCCCACTCCCTCTCACAGAGAGGAGGCCTGTGTCCCAGCAGTGGGAACATTATAGGCTGATTATGCATGTTTTGTTTTGATAAAATACTTATTTAATAATTTTTTACGATATTCCAAAAGATAATGATGTGCTTCCGGAAAACATAATCTATGTTTACGCAGATGTTCAAGTATCAATATGTGGGTAAGCTGCGCAACTCACTGACCTTCATATTATAATAAACAAATATGCTGGACTATAAACTATCGATGACAAAATGAAGACGTTTGATTTTCGCCATTTTGGCGCTGACAGCAACGTGAGCGTCCGTGGAACTAATACTTTTGATAGCGAGTTTTACTAGATGCGCATATACTCTCATGATAAAAATGTTCTAAATAGCTCGTAGTAAACACAAAATAAGTCTTATTCCACGATTTAGACTTAGATCATCATACATACCAAAACAAAACGACGGCCATTTGCGGCAATGTGTAAATTTTAGTTGCACAAAATGAATCGTCCCAAAAAAAGAACTATCATTTCGTATAAGTAGGTGGTATTTTCAGTCCAGCATACTTGTATAATATAGGTCAATGGCCTATTTCGGCCATTTAAAGTTAACACTATATCACTGTACGGAGTTTAACACTTTAAAGGACACTAATTGCCCAATAACAGTAAACATTCTAATGTGTTTTGTTCAACGAAAATATCGAGAATGGACGGTGCGCGCGATCGAAATACCACTTAATACACCTTTGTGCATGTCACAGGCATCACGTATTCCGGGCTTTGTTACCTCTTCGGTGATTCATAGTAACTTCGTAACAAAACTAGATGGCGCCACCTGACGTGCCCTCAGATTATGTTCGTCCAGGGCCATAAAACTAGATTAAATGGCAATTCCTTCTTTAACTGCAGGGAAGGAGGCATTTCTTGGTTTAAGTGCGGTGTGCATCTAAGAGCCTGCCGGTACTTATTACGCGCGATAAACTTCTGAGCGCGACCGTTTCCATCGCGGGGAGATTAGGAACGTTTATGTTTTTTTTTATGGGAAATCATGTTGGGGTCAGTCAGGTTATTGTTCGTACTACATATCGGCCAGAGTCTCAGATACAAAGACGAAAAAAAAGAAAAGACATAAATCATAACATAAGCATTATTATAAGCATAATCAGCCAATAATGTTCCCGGGAACTGCTTGTACACAGGCCTCCTCTCAGTGAGAGGGAGTGGGCCGTATGAGCATGGGAACATATACTTTACATAATATTTGGCACATTACAGAAAACTAAGAAAATAATTATGAGTAGAGGCGTTTTATAGAGGTATCGTTATGGTTGGACTTTTACAAACAGACCTGCAATTCCATATCCTACTAGCAATACAGATCCAGAAATAACAAGCTATGCTGCACAAACGAGCCAATTACTGCTGCACAGAATAAATCGGTACAGAAGGTCACATCCATACAGTGTAAGCGATAATAACGCAGTTCATGTATGTACTTTCTGAGTTTATCTTGGATGACATTGACATCGGTGAAGGAAAACATCCTTAGGAAACCTGCAATCCGTCTTGAGCAAGCGTGGTGATCAATGCTCGTGCCTTCTCTATATGAGTAGTAGCATTTGACCTGCAGTGTGATAATAATAGGCTGTTACATACGCGCTCATAGACACCCTTCATTTACAGTACAAGCGCACTCGTGACTGCCGTGGGGTTTGCGATAGTTTTAAAGCTCATTTCAGACTACGCTATAATATAATAGCATATAGTTAACAACAATATCGCTCGCCATACATTTATTTAGAACACGTGCACACTTTGCTATAATATAGTTCTAAATAAATGAATGGCGAGTGATATTGTTGTGCTATGAACTATATGCTATTACTCGTATATTATATCGTGGTCTGAAATGAGCTTAATACTCTTTTGTAGTATTTAGGTACTGTAGAATCCTGTTGATTCCATATTTATGAATGAACATATCACTTCACTGGCTCACTACCACCCCAAGCGCCATCGTTTAAAGCCTGCCTCACTTTATCTGTTTCCCGCCATTCCTCGTGACTGACAGATGACATAAGTGACAGCAGCTACCCCGCTTGTGTGAATGAGACAGTGTTTACATATCTACTCGTATTTAATATAGATACACTACAGGTACCTACATATTGTTTGTAGTTTAAATATAATGCAAGTCTTCTGTCGTAATTATGCGATCATGGTTCTTACAGCCCATTCATCGTTATTTTACCTCTGATTTTGCATCACTATCAAAATCACAGTTGTCTTTTTTCTCGTTACAATAAGGTTGCTTTTTGGTTGCTGTTGTCAAAGGTAAAATAATTTTGTTTTTTTTTTTAAAGAATGCTGCCAAATTAGAACACATTTATGAATTATAACCATAGATAAAAATAGATCCTTGCCACCATTAATTTTATAGAGTTGCACAATTTTTTTGATCCAGTGTTGCCAGGTATCTGGAGGTGTATACCCAAGGGGATTTTTCGAGACCACCATACGTACGCGTGCGTTCGCCTGTTTTCGTTCCTTTTAAGGGACCAGCCTTCTGTACCTATCTATTTTGTGGTTCTACTAGCCTGATTTATAGCATCGCTGAGATATTGGACTTTGAAAAATGATACGTATGTGTACAAACTGCGAGAATATACCCGTCTTCTGTGATCGATGTGGGGCGTGGTTTGCTATTGTTTTGGTATTACGTAAGTGTTATTTTTTAAGTGAATGACGTAGTAGAAAAGCATAGATCAGAATAAATAATAAGTACGTTACGGTTAAAAAAAAATGTAGTGACAAGAATATAAAAGAGTAACCGCGTAATTCATAAAAAGTAAAGTCTCGTGGTCGCAAGAGTGACTGCTGAGCGCGGGGTCCTGGGTTCGATTCCAAGCCGTTAAGCCTTTAGTCCTGCACCTGATCTCTCTCCGGTCATGTCGGATTGCCGTATCATCGCACTATTAGAGTGAGGGAAGAGGGAGTGCACCTGTGTCTGCGCACACACTTGTGCACTATAATATTTCCCGCGCCGAAGGCTATTCTCCGTTGAGATTGGCCGCTGTCGCGCCCGTGGCCGAACTACGGTCTGGATTATTTTATTCATTTAAAAGACAAATACATCGGACACGGTCAGAGCCGCCAGCACAGTCTGTTTGTGCAACTCCCAGCTAAAACTGTAACCAGAGCCGAATTCCCGGTCTGTCGTACTCCAAAGGTGCTGAATGCCTTTTTGAATGCCAACCCTGTATGAGATGTGTTTGCAGATGAATAGAATAGACTAAAATTATGCGCATGTCTGGTGTTCAGTGAGAGAAAGAATGTAAGGGAGTCCACTGTTCCATGTTAGTTTTAAATTATAATTTATGTAGTTGTCAACGTACTAATTATCTTTATGTTAATTAATGTCATTGGTGTTGTACCGTTTTAATTAAGAGCATTTACGACGTACTTACGGCATTTCATACAAACTTTCAAGCCCTTGTTTTTCGAAATAAATAAACCGATTTTAAATAAGACATTTCGAAAATGTTCTTAACTAACTTTTTAGACATCATTAAAATCGGTTCATTCATTTCGAAAAACGATTGCTTGAAAGTTTCTATGAAATGCCGTACGTCGTTAACGGTCTTAACTATAAATAAATAAATATAATCAACCCATCTCATCCCGTCGTAAAAGGCGACCAAAGGAACAGCTGGAGGAAAAGAGTACCTATCTTTTCAATGTTTAATGCTCTCTAACAATAAAATATTTTACCTGTCGCACTTGTAATTAACGCTCACCTGGCTTTCCGAGTTGCCGAGGTTTTCTGTAAGTACTAGATATTCCTGTTCAAATTATTGGCAGCACAACGGAATTATTTATGTACCGCAGCTCGCAGGGTTCAATAGGCAAACCTGCTACGATTCCTAGAATAACCAACAGATTTGTACCTGTAGATATTTATTTATGTATCGATTGGTTAGTTTCAACGGATTTGTACCCGAAATGGACTCTTTATAGGTACGATACGATATAGGTACTAAAAATTGCTCACAATACCAAAGTATGCGACCGTAACAAATCTTACTTTCTATTAATATTATAAACGCAAAAGTTTTGAGGATGGATGGATGGATGGATGCTTGTCTCATTATCTGCCTAGCCTTTTCCCAACTAAGTTGGGGTTGGCTTCCAATCTAACCGGATGCAGCTGAACCAACGGCTTAACGTGCTTTCCGATTCACGGAGGGGTCTTAATTTGTAAAGATGGTCACCCATCCACAGACCAACCGCGGCAAGCGTAGCTTAATCTGATCGATCGTCACATTGGCACTTGCCTGGATTTGAACACACTACCTGGTGATGGATATCGCATGATGATAATTATATCGGATGATGATAGGATGCGCAAAGGTAGTCAGCGAAATTAAAATTTTCTTATGTTTTTTGCAATTTAGGTACAGGTTACTGTCAGGTTGTAGGATGATTAAAATATGATTCAACGTCAAAGTCAAAGCATTTATTTCCAATAGGCACATACAGGGTACACAATATAATAAAATAGAATTGATCCTAGTCACCTCTTCCAAAAGATAGTTTTCGTATGGAGAAGAATGTGCAAGAAACTCCACTGTTATTCTTTATTCACGAACGTAACAAAATAGGTATAACTACAAAATCATAATCATTGGAATCAACAATACAACACCTTGAGTTAGAATTGGCCTCAAAGGTCATGATTTCATTTAATAGTCATTCAATACGGTAATATGAACTTAGACGGTTGTATTGATGATTTTTACGATTATTATTTTATTTAACTAGCCTGTATTGTCCTACTGCAGGTCAAAGGCCGCCTCACTAATTCTATAAATAAATATTTGTCACGGCCGGGAATCATATTTAGATCAACATACAACCTGATACTGACCTGCAAATTGCAAAAAACGTAAGAAAATTTCAATGTCGCCTTAATCGCTGGGTCATCACGACATAATTTTTATTTTAATTGGCACTAAATATAACGTCGAAAAAGTCTTTCAAAAGGATATCAATTTACATAAAAGCTTCACTACCGTCACAATTAAAACACTTGAAGAAATTGCGAGAAAATTTAACTGAGGCCTATTTCCGGGCAATTCCTTTTAATTACCCGGTCGTGCCAGTTTAACTGGCCTATTATTTGCATGAATGTAATATTTATTTTTGGCTCGTGGCTAATGCCGGGGCCACACCAACGGGAAACGCCGTTGATTATCGCCACGACAGCCGTTGACGGGTGTCAACGGCTGTGTATTTGAGTACCGTACGCACAACCAATACGTTGTCGGCTGCTATCGACGCGTGTTGACGATGCAGTTGCCTCTGTCGACGACGCGTGTCGTTCGTCTGTATGAGCACTTGTATAAAGAGAAAAACTGCCTCGTTGGTCTAATGATCGCAAGCGCTGCTGTTGAGCATGAGGTCCTGAGTTCGATTCCCAGTTCGGGCAAAGTGTTACTGGATTTTTCTGTGAGAAATTTCTCAGTAGCAGACCGGAGTCTGGATTTGTGCCCGGTTGACGGCAAAAAGCTCTCCTCCGATTACATGGGACTTGAATCTAAGCTGGCGAAATGTGGTGGGTGCACCTCTGCCTAACCCTTTGGGAAACACTAATACATATATAACTACTAGGAAATATTTTTATGTATTTGTTGGTATACTGGCGCGGCTAGCTGACATTATATGGCAAATAGTTTAATTTAATGTTCTGTGTCTTGTAATGTTAATTACTTTACATAACCTAGTATTCTATACAATCAAGTATTTTCTAACTGAACAGACAGCTGTGCTGCTGTGGAGTTTGTTGCGCCACTTCTTCTTCCCTGCGAAAGCACTAGGAAGTGGTGAAGGGCGGGATTTTGGCCTTCGAAAAGTATTGATTCTCAGCCTAATTTGAATAAATGAATTTTGATGTTGATTTTGATTATGTTAATAAAGTGTTTCAACTTTAAAAAGCTAAAATTTTGTTATCTTTGTTTGTGCCAAGTTGTTCTTTCCTTTGGAAAAGCTTTATCATAAAACCGTTTGCGTTTTAAATTGGAAAACACGAGCGGAAGCTACTGGCTGGACCCTCAATATTATAATTATTATTAGTTCAATTTTGTTGAACTCCTTTTTACCAATAATCTACCCCTGTTCTATTAGAAGATGTCTTCTACAGACTGTATGAAGAAAACATTTATGTTTTCGTTAAAGTTTACTAATCACCGGGTCTGCAGAACTGAAGAGTTTATACAAGATGGATCTTATATCGTACCCAGTCTGCATACAAAAAACCAACTTATAATAATTATAAAATAGTTTATAGTCACTATAGGTAGACGGCTGATCGGCAAAACCCATAGTCGGCCCATCACTACTAGGTATTTACTCGTAGTCAGTTTGTTTGAAAAAATCACGTTTGAAATTTCGTTGCTAGGATTTATTTGGTAGTTCTAAAATATATAGGTATGCATTATTATTGCCAGTATTGTTGTATACATTGTTAATGCGATGCGATGTACAACTTCAAATAAAAAAGAAAGGAATCGAACGTCATTTGTTTGCAGGTTTGAAACAAGAACTTGTGCAAGGAATAATTGCTGAAGTTCGTAACTCAAGAGTTGGTACCGAGTTGTTTCCTTAGTTAGTTGCAGTAGCAAGTAAAAGGAGAAACATAACACACAACTGTGTTTTGTTTTGGTACGTTGCAATTAAATACAGAACCCTTTTAAAATGTAAAAGGAAGGTTTTGGAGTGGCGACTGCGTATCGAAGACGTAGCGTTGGAAGGCCTCCCGCAAGGTGGACCTATGATCTGGTGAAGGCTGCAGGAATCCGTTGGATGCGGTCGAAGTGGCGATGCTTATGAGGCCTATGATGATGACGATGAAAATGAAATATACATACATAAATAAACAATTATACTTAATTAATAAATAAAAAAAAACATATAAAATCCTAACGTAACTAAAACTATTAACAAACTAAAATATAATGTTGAAAAATTCCTCCGCATCATTGAAGACTAGTTACGTACCCAAGAGACTGGCGGCAATGCCACGTTGTTTGGCAAGTTATAAGCTAGCCCTTGGGTAACGGTCACTTTAACTTTATAGGTTTACATGGGGACATGGTCAATCTCGTTCTCGATCTGTGATCAATCCTCGACCTCTTTAATAAACGTGGACCGCAAATTGACTAGAGAATTTCCTAGCTAAGTGTTTTCTTTGTTCGACACAAAGAACGATGTGATTCATTCGGTGCCGCGTGCTATGAGCGGGTATCATGAGCCATGGGTGCAAAAAGCAATGAATCGAATATTCGCAATAACACACGATTACTAACGTTGCTCAAAAAGCCGCAAAGTTGAAATCAAACTTGGCTGGCCGCATCTGCTGCATGCCCAATAAGCTGTGGACTAAAAAGTCACTATGTGGAGCCCTGAGACAGTTAGAAGGCGTCGCGGCAGACCCCGTAGAAGATGGCGTGGCGGGACGAGCTGGACGAAACAAACGATCAGTTGTCTTAGATCGCAAGCACTAGAAGTCATTAGAAGCCTTTGCCCAGCAGTGGTATTTAACAATAAAAACAGTTATGTTCTTAATTAGGCACATATTAAATTCCCACACCTAAAGTTTTCAGCTATGGTGTGCATCTTCTACCTACCTCCTCCAGGCATTTGCTAATGCAGTTTGAGAGCTCAAACTTTATCGTGTGAAAGTACTCGAACCATCGTCGGGTGCATACAACTGCACCTCGTACTTCCAAACTTTTTCAGACTGTAGGTACTTATTCAAAGTACTTCAAGACTATTTCGAAATCGTACGAATTTTTTTCAAAATGTTACTTAAAATAAAAGTTCCGGGATGTGCCAAAGTAATTATTTAACGTATTATTTCGTGGTACAATCACGAGTATACCTTACATAGGGGCGGCCTCAGGGGGTGGGGAGCAGGGCAACCGCCCTGGGCCTCGTTCTCGCAGGGGCCTCGCGCATCAAACTGAGTAGAAAAATCATTATTTACAACTTTATTTTATCCTTAGGTAGTTAAGTATTTGTTTATCTTCATTAAGAATTGGTTGTCTGGTTGTTACTTTTATTAATCTTCAAATATACACTGGCGGTGTCACTGGAGAGGGGGGGGGGGGGGCAGGGGTGTCTTGGGGGGCTTGCATTCTACATTCTCTTCATTTTAAAACTTTTCTACATATTTATTTTCTGTACAAAATTCAGTTCAACCTGTCCGAGACCGGGTTCAAATATTTTGGAGTCTGCTTCGCTAAAGAACAACTTTGACATACTCATAATAGTATGTTTCCGATAATACTAGTTTCGTACTATTAATAGTTACTTTAGGAGAAAATAGCTTTTGAATCTTGCGTGATTGCTGATTTATGTTCGTGACTACACTAACACCAACAGCGTTTAATCTGGTAGTAAAAGTAACTTACTCAGATGCCCTGAAAAAAGTTATTTGTAAACATTCGACAGAATTCAACGTGACTTTAATGACTTACGTAATTATTTAATTACTAATAACAATAACAAAACCATGGTCAGCAAGACGACTTGTTACCACATGCAGCACCCGAAAAACGATATCTGTGTCAAAATCTGTCTCAGTTCGCAATAATAATAACAAACATTTTAAGGAAAAAACTATGACCTTCATGCTTGTTTTCCACTCACTGAATAAACACATTTCGTCCTTTTCCCTTTTTCAGTAAAAAAAAAAACAAAGGAAAGAAGCACGTTTATCAAGATGGCAATGTTCGCTCTGTTCGCTCAAGGCTTTAATTCATCTGGATGAGTCAGGGATAAATCAAATTGGATCCGTGACGGAAAACTGAACAAGCACAAAGGAGTAATCCATTGGTTTTTGTTCCAGTTAATTACACATTCATACGAAATTCCAGAGATTACTCAATGTTTCTTCGATTTGTGAATAATAATAATAATAATTTCGTTTCTTCGTATTTTGTTACCTTTTTGATCATTTCGAGTCTATTGAAGATGTTCATAAAAATTCGTTTTGATCTGGTTTAGAGCGATTTTTAGAGTGTTTTTTCATACCGGGAAAATATGAAACTAAATCTTTAATTATATATTTTTAAGATATGTAAAAATAAAATGTTTTCAACCCGCAACGTGTATCTCTAGTCTCTGGATCGAAGATAATTATGAGACCTCTGTGTATATTTTCTTCGTGAATGTAATGATTCTACATTAATATTTTTTTTATTACCTCTGTTTTAAAGAATACGAAATCTTTGCCTTATTATTCTTAGTCATATTTAAGCTTTCTCAGATCGTGTTTTTCATAACACAATATCATTAAAAGCTGGGATGATAATTTGACACGAAACTGGGAAACTTCCAAAAGACAAATGCTAGGTATCCAAATTTAGCGATAACAATAGATACCATTCGTATATTTTCCGAGGATGAAGAGGTGTTGATGTCACGACCATAAACGGAGGAATATCAGAGAGCTCGGATAGGGTTGGAATGCTTTTTTGGTATCAAGGACATGTCCTGTCAGGTAATAATGTGCATTTTACATTAAACGAGCGTGCAATGCTACCGGAGTTGAAATGAAAAGCATTTTGATCGTCAATATGTGGGGTAATAATTGCATAACATACATACAAACATGTTGTAATTTATGGAAACATTAAAATCGGTCTAAATTGGCTGTAACACTATTTTTAGAAAATGTTCTTTAGTAACTTTTAAGACCTTTGTATATCCTGCTTATGCGTATGAAGTTTCATTAAAATCGATTCATTCATTTCGAAAAACAAGGGCTTGAAATTTTATATCAAATGCCGTACGTCGTAACTCCCTTCTCTTTCATATCCACACAATCCATCCTTCTTTTCTTTGGTCTTACTCTCCCTCTCCATTTCTCTTCTTCTTAGCGTGTCGATGGCAAAAATATAGTTTTCTTTTCTTAAATTTGATTGACCCAAAATTCAGCAACGCGAGCTGAGGTCCTCACGTGTTCAGGTGACATGGCATGTGGTTCAAGGTGGGAGGTGAACCATTGTCTGTGGAGAGACACCGCCTACACACCGGAGTTCAATGCCTGCCATGAACCTCCAGTTGTGGAGGTTGTACTTGGGTAGGAAGTCTATTTATTTAAGGCTTCCAAGTAGGCCACGGCAACTTATGCCCGGATGAGAGACTCTCTGATGGTTTAGTAAAGAGATCAGAAGGTTTAAGTTATTCTTTCCAAAGGTCACATCTTTCCGTGGAGGGGTTGCCTTTGGCTGGACTCACGAAGAAAATGTTTGCGGCTTTTAAGCCTCTGTGGCACTGAATTAAAATTGTGTATTGAGTGGCGTGGGTTATCCTGTAGCTTCGCCCTCTCGATCTCCATTTATCAACATTTATATTCATTAATCTTTTAGTCACGTGCGTTTCATCCCTCCTCAACACATGCCCATACCAAGCCAAAAGATTTCCTCTCAACTCTTCTGTCACTGGCGCTACTTTCAAACTTTATTTAGGATAAAAATCAACATACTTTATTTTCCCAGTCTTCTTTTCAAATCTCGTTCAGCAAGGGTAAGCAATATAAATTCTTTGTCCTGCATAGTAAATGGCAACCCTGGAATTGTAATGGAAGTGGCAATTAAGGTTTGAAGACTAATAGAGATACCTCTACGCTTCGGAATGGTTTGCGCAATCAAATAATATGAATGGAATGTACCATCAAGTGAAGTTATATTAGAAGTCATGAGATTGTAATATAAAATTATTCGCATTATATTCTTATTTTCTTCATCATCGATGTAGCCTTTTTCCCAACTACGTTGGGGTCTAACTGAATGCAGCTGAATACCAGTATTTTACACAAAGCGACTCCCTATCTGACCTCTACAGCCCGGTTACTGGGTAAGACTGGTTGTCATACTTTCGGGATTCTGGCTATCAGGAAAAATTGTCTCAAATTGTGTCTGCGGTTCATGGACGCTTGGGATACCACATAGAAAAATAATTAGGGTTACAATTTCATTGTGCTAATAGGCATTTTATACTTATTTAACCTACCTAACCGTTATAATGAGTTTATTTTAAGCCATTGGGGAATATAGGACTCGCATTTAAATTCAGGCGTAGGTAGGTACTTTTTGCTGTTCAACATACAAACATACAACAGCCACGTAAAATTAAGGTAAAAAGAGAACTTCTAATTAAGAATACCACTATGATGTCAAAACAAGAGTTTTTTATGAATTCACAATAAAATTTGTTGATTTGTTAGGTAAGTGTAATTATAACAAAATATTAAAGAATAATCATAATCAGCCTATAAAGTACCCATCACTGCTGAGTACACACTGTTCACCGGCCTCTTCTCATCGAGAGGGACATATTACAGGGTATCAAAAAAAGAAACTTGATTCTATAGATGAATAGTACTTTGTAGAAAACTACCATTTTAGTCGAAAACGAAAACCGTAAAGTAAGAGTTATAGGTTCTAGACGTAAGTCGTGTACTTTTACGTCCTATTTTATGATTCCTCTGATTGTGACAATCAGTTGCGCAATTCAGAGCGACGCAGTAGGAAGTCATAAACCGAATTATTGGGGATCTAAAAAGTAATAAATCTGAAAGTAATCTGTATTCGCAATTTGTTTGCCGAAAATGTAAACAAATATGAGTTTATGGAAAAAAAACGTTTAAATTCTCCTCAATAAAGTTCGGTTTACGCTAAAACTTCAAACATTTTTATAACTTTTTCAATAGTCACTCTGTTTAACTGGAAATAATATTAATTTGAAACATAAGTTTGAATTATGTATAGTTACTAGGTATATATATACATAAACTTTTTGTCCCTTCTTCCCATGATATGCAGAAACTACAGAACGTCACCTGCTACGATCCTTACATACTCCTTTTGCTTCGGTTACGTTCATACCTTTGACCGTGACTTTGGTCATACCCGCACGACGATTGCGAGTACTACGCACTTGAAAGTTACTATACTTATTACTTTTGAACTTAGATAAAAATGGATGTCACGTGATCAATTTTGAACGTTAAGATCTCGGAAACGTGACACTTTATGGGGTTTGATCTCATAATGTTTTCTGTTTGCATTGATGTCAGCTACTGATTTGTACAGGTAACATGCGTGGCCGCGATTTCGAAAAAGAATCCAATTGGTATGCCAGGCTCCATATAAAAAATTTCAATCCCCTTTGGCACATGGCCTGAATTAGGACATAAGATACTTTTTATCCGAATTCCCACAGGATCGAGAGCCAAGTAACTCCATGTACGTGGCAGTGCTGCCAGTGTTCTGGGCAAGTTTCCTGGTGACATCGATGTGGACGAGTAGGTACTTCGACGCCTGTGTCCTTTTTTGTGTTTGTGTTTTCGCATTTATTTGTATAGTAAATTAAATGACTATTAATTGGGACAAACAAACAGTTACACATTAGTGAACTAATTTACAAAACAAATTCATGATACAAATGTACGACTCACACCGTTATCCATGTTTTGTTATGAGCAAAACGAATTAAAGTTAAAAGAACAAACAATTACTAAACACATCTAAAGGCTATTGATTGTTTTAATGAGGCAGTTACGAAACTTATAAGCCGGCATTGCAAATACCATCTAACTAGATAGCCATTTAATTTAGTTCCTAGAGTAAAAAGCAATTTTTTTTAGGTAATATAATATTTATTAGTCTGCTTCGTTGGTCTAGTGTTTGCAAGCGCTACTGTTGAACATGTGGTCCTATATTCCATTCCCGGGTCGGGCAAAGTGTTATTGGGTTTTAACATTTGGAATTTCTCAGCTCCGATTTGTGCCCGGTTTATGGCAATAGGCTCGCCCCCTATTACATAAGAATGTGGGTGTAGTATAGTTGCATCTCTAACAAACCTTTCGGGGAAT
The DNA here is from genome assembly GCA_963669345.1 of Gortyna flavago. Lineage (NCBI taxonomy): Eukaryota > Metazoa > Arthropoda > Insecta > Lepidoptera > Noctuidae > Gortyna > Gortyna flavago. The sequence goes on from OY770146.1 coordinate 6,972,859, forward strand.
ATAGGCGTGATATTACGTAAATATATAGTTTTGTAATAATAATTGTATATATTTAACAATTTAATGTTAATCGGTTGATGGACACTGAACGAAGAAACAAAATAAATAGAAGTTTCATTACCAACCCCACAAGAATCATCAAAGATTAATATCGTTCTATTTATTTATTTATTTTTATAACAATACAAACTTGCTTTTCCAATTCACTTTAGAAATTAGAAGAATAATCGCATTGCTTGTGAATTGCCATTAGAAAAAAAAAGGAATAGAATGGAAGTTTCATAGTTATTACGCCTGGGGGCGTTTAGTGTCACTAAGTGTAAATAATAAAATACAAACCAAAACATTTGGAAGTGTTTAGTGTATTTATTTTTCCTTTCACCTACTTACGGGAACAACTTTTGTGAAGACATTTCACACCCCACGAGACAAAGTTACACAATCAATCAGAACACTTCACTCAATTTATGTTCCCTAGAACCCTAGCAGTTTTCCAACTATTGATAATAATCAATTTATAATACCTCAAGGGACAGACAGCTTCATTTAGCCAAATACTGGGTGAGAAAGGTTTATTTTCGGGATATTATTATTATCGTGTTAAAACTTGGTGCAGCAGTGGTATCAGCCCCGACTTACAAGTTGTAGGTCATGAGTTCGAACCCAGGCAGACACTTTATGTATTTCATTTCATCACCACTGATCTCAAAACGGTGAAAGAAAACATCTTGAGGAAAAGACATTATGTCTTTGAACCGAAGACATGTGACATCTACCAACTCGCTCTAGGCTCGCGTGGTGGATTATGACCCACTCCCTCTCACCTAAAGGAGGCCTGTGGCCGAGTAGCGGGAACACATTATAGGCTGATTATGCCGTGGACGTGTTTCGGACGATCGATTTGACAGTGGACTGCCAGCAGTCCACTACATAGGCCACCACCGCCACGTCGATCGGTTCAAGGCCGTACAATGTCATCGGTCAATGTAATAACTGTAATTTCTGCCTTCCCATGTAGTAGCTACAGATGAGTATTTCAGTGTCCACTGAAAGCCGTGTAAACTGTTTATAAATGCGTTATATTTTCTAGTATTAAAACGTAATTGGATGCGATAGGGTTGACGTGTTCGCAAAGTGAGGGCGGCGCGGCGGGGTTGATAAGGCGACGTCTACACAACTTGAACCCTTTTAAGTTATGAGTGACAGTAGCCATTTTGCACGTCGTACGAAATTATTAACTCTCCTAAACAAACGTGGGTAAATCTGAAATCTTCATACTGTGTATTGATCAGTATAGATGGTGCCATCCACGAAGACTTCCAGCCCCAGTCTTCTTACTAATCGCTAGTGGTTATCGCTAGTTAATTCCGCTAGTGTTTTACTTTTTTGATACACACTAATTACCCAATAATAAGTTATTCCTATGTATCGACAAAACTAAAACACTACCGGAATGTTATACCTACACTTGTACTGTAAGCGATTACGAAGAGTGGGGCGCGTCTTCGTGGATGGCGCTATCTGTATTTCCTCTTTGCAAAGATTAAAATCGTAAGATTCCCCCGATCGCGTGAATGAAAAAAGATGGTCATGTTTCTGTTTTGTTGACAATGTTATTTGAATCCCTAGCCTACCTATTGTCAACTTTACAGGATCTACCACTGGGCCACACGTCCACATCTCAGCTGAAATGATAAGGAGGATAAGACACAATTTTCAGCAATAAATTTTTGGGAAAATTTGTGTTTTAGAAAGATTGTGTAGTTACCTATAGGTAACTCTTTAATAGATTGACAAAATATGAAAGCTGTGCATAGTTGTTACGATAAACGTTTTGATAGCAAAATGCGATATTTCACGGACACGCCTTGGATCTACACAGGAAAGAATTTCAGCGATTTATCGCAATTTAAACGTCTACTTTCATCATTTTACGAATTTTCTACCCTTCAGTGACCTACAATTTTTTTTTCATAATATGTAAGCCCAAATATTTTAAGACGGTCTCCAAGGTCAACTTTTTATTTAGAAATCATATCTTTTATAGCCCTCGTATAGACTAGAAAAGGTTCATTGCAGATTCTTTTCACTTTTACTTAGGTAAAGAAAACTCGTTAACTTTCCTAAAAATAGAACCTTTTATAATCCGTGCCCCAAAGTTATAATTCGTAATAGTTTTTCAAATAAATTGAGTAGGTAATATTTAAGGGACCTAAAAAGGGTAGTTTTTACGTGAATGTCAAAACCAGTTTCGAATACGAAGTATTCAATTGTGGGAGATGAGGAGGGAAAAATCTAATATTGGTGCCGAGTCTGTTGTTCACAAACTAGACTAAATTCAAGATCAGTGCATCTTTTTCTTTCTTTCGTATCTGGAATTAGGCCTTGTAATAAATACACCATACAACAGCAGTAGAGCTTGCGGCCACTATTATAACCTGTATCAACTCGGTACTAGCAAACTGTATCAATAGGTTACGAACTGTATCTAGGTTACCATCCCGTGACGTCACGAATGACATTTAACCGGTGTGCCGTCATACTGCAATGGGGTTCGATCATATGATACGTTGAACTCCGAGCAGCTGGCTTTTATATCTTATGTTATTCTGAGCGATATGGCTTGTGGCTTAATGTTAATAGCTTGCGGAGGTCAGTCCGTGGATGGGTGACCATGTTATTTAAATAGGCAGAAAGCACGGTAACACGATAGTCCCGGCTTGGATTCGTAGATCTATCACAGTTGTTACGGGTAGTCAGAAGTCCAAAATTCTGACAACCTGTCATATCATGTAACTGGGTTGTGGAGGTCAAATAGGCATCCGGTTGGACTGGAAGCCGTGGTGCTGTTTGTTCCAAAGGGGTCCTTAATATCATGCTAATTGCGTAACTCTTTCAATCACAATCTGAATCATTTTAAAGGATATTGCTAGTCCATTGCTTCATTTGTTCGAAAATTTGTCTCCTCAACAACGTAGATAACGCAATGAATGTTGTTGAACAAAATGAAAGCCATAATTGCTACTGATCACAGAACAGTTATAAGAAGTAGTGTGTTACGCAATTACGTCACTGCTGCCTGCACGTTAGGTACAGAAATAGACGGACGCCACTGAAGGAGCCAAACTCGTAGCTGAATTTTGGCTGACTCTATTTATACAGCCTGCATTGACATTCAAAAAAGAAGAAAGGAAAGGAAAAGAAAGGAAAAAAGGATCATCAAGTGATTAGATTCGACCTTGTCATCGTATGTTTAGGAAAAGTTGGATGTTGTGGGACCACCTAGAAGCTTGTTACGAAAAATTGCTGTTCCATACATATTGACCGCATAGGTATTGCACTTTTGTATGAAACAGCAGATTGTTTTTTTATGATAACTGACGAAAAATTTCTACGCTAAATGTGCTGAATCGCTTGCGCATCGATTTCCCTGGCACTGTATATCATCTAGTACGTAGTAATGGTCTTATATTAGGGAGCAGTAAACGTTGAGCTCCTTAAAGGGTGAAGCCAGACGAGCGTAATTTTTTGAGTTAAGAGACGCGTAATTTTGGTCGCGTAATTTCTGCTACATTCAGTTTCATACAAAAATCCTGTTTCATTCACACGGCGACGCAAAATGATTGTTGCTGTATGTGTTGTTAAAATTACGCGACCGAAATTACGCGACTCACAACTCAAAAAAATACGCTCGTCTGGCTTCACCCTAAGTTCTGAGTTGAGCTACACAATTACTGACAAATGCTTGCTTGCTTGCTTGATTGCTTGATTGCTTGCTTACTGGACAGATGCACTCTAATATGTGGTGTTCTTCTCTCAAAAGACCATTTCAGACACTAATCTATATGGTCCTCCCGTGATCTGATCGAGATTATGTCTGGACTTTAAAAGAGACTTTGTCCCCTCAGCTTGTTTCGCCATTTCTTCTCAGGGGAGATAGGAAATGTTGACTCAATCTAGCTTATATTTTTTATATGACGTGTTAAAGTAATTCCGATATCATATTTACAGAATAAACAATTTCATTTTATTCTAACCGGCGCGCGGCGGTGTAGTGACTTAAGTTGTGTTGTGTTATGACGTAGAATCTCCTAATACGATTACGTCACTGTTGCCGTGTGTTAAAATAAGTGTCGTGGAAACGGTTAAAAGGTCAGTAGGTTCAGGAAAGGGGAGATATTTATGTGTTTACCTTTATCTGTAAAAAGCAGAAACTAACTTAAGTTATTGTACGTAAAGTTCACATACCTCTATAGAAAAGGGTATCTTTCGACCAGACGGTTGTGGTGTCTGGCAGGCTACTGCCCGACGATTGATGTCGGGACGTTGTAGGTATTTAAGCTAGTGGCACGGTAAACTCTGATTGCGCGATGTAGGATTTGGCATGACGTCAGTGTGAAGCGAAGGTCGCATGTGGCGATGTAGATGTCGCCACAATTGTTAAAGATAGTTTTCTTAGTTTTAAAACGAGTTTAGGCAAGTTATTTCCTATCACATAAGTAAGGTATCTTTCTACACCAAATTACGAGTTAAGGATACATTCTATTATTCACATAGCATGACTTCACGCCTGTATACCCCAAAGAGTTAGGTAGAGGTGTGCCTATAGTAGATAACACCAACATTTTGCCCAGTTATGTGTAATGTGGGCGAGCTTGTTGCCATCAACCGGGCACAAATCTAGACTCCGGGCTGCTATTGAGATATTCCTGATGGAAAATCCCAATGACACTTTCTCCGGCCTAGGAATCGAACTCAGGCCTTCATGCTTAACAGTACTTAGCGTTTGTGACCACTAAACCAACGAGGAAGTAAAAAATATATTTTATTATGTAAAACCCTTTGTCCACTCGAAAAACATACAAATGTATACAAAAATAATCCTAACGTAAATCTCGAAAAATTGCTTTTAAGTCCAGTATCTATGGACCCAATTAAATAGAAGAGAGAGACCATTGATTTATTTTCCCCGAAAATAACGGATACAAAAACGGGTTCGGATTAAAATTTAAAGCCCTCTCGAATTGATAAGGACTCATTGCATGACGGTTCTCAAACAAAAATTCAGAAGGTAAACCTTTGATTTGTTAATTGAATTCGGTCTATGCTGAGTGCTTTTATATTTGGAAAGAAACGGGGTTTCAGTAGTAAAAAATTTTGGGAGAAAAAGTAGTACTGAAACGCTAGAATTGCTGGAACTAACAAAGATATTTTATATTAACCCAACTTATGGAAGTTTTATAAATTAAAAAATGCTACTTGAGTGATCTACTGTTTCGTTAATAGATATACAAGGTCAAAATGAATTAGCTAGTGACGCGATGGCTATCGTTATCTAAACATAATCAAATAGATAATAAATTATTTTGATGAGTCTTTTTTTGGGGTCATCAACCGCAGGTTATCTTTGTGTAAACTTAACCGTGATGGGTATTATCTAAACACGATAAAACTAAAAAAAAAATGATTTTTTTCTCAACTCATACTTCAAGTAATAACTCCACAAGCGGTCGTTGACTCCCAAAAACATCATTATTCTTTTATTTTTTTTATTTATCGTGTCATGATAATCGATACCCATCAAATCTGAGGAGATTCGCTTGCTCATTTAACCTATTACGCATAACTTGCTCACAATAACTTTTACTCCTTATATTAGCATCTCACGAAGCGACGCGCGCTTTAGTTGTGGTAAAAAAGTGTACAAACACGCTGTGAATGTGTGCGTGGAGACAGGTAGCGTCAGCACACAACTCTTTCAACTTCGCCATTATTTCGGAATGTGTGTATTATACACACACATTCACAGCGTGTTTGTACATTTGGTTACCACAACAAAAACGCACGTTGCTTTGTGAGATAAAATACACGACGTGTCGCACTTAAGACACCTTCATTTTTTATTTTAATTATCACTATTCACAAATGGTACACCCAGTGATACTTTAATGTTAGCACAATAAATTACCGTCAGAAAATTAAATAAGTCTGTCTGATGAGCCCTATTCGTGGCTAAAAGTTGTTAACAATACCCACCTAGTTTGGAGCGGGCCTTTTACTTTGCCAGACTTCATCGTTTTAGGAAATTAGCTAATTGATCTCCGATGTCGGACACCATTTCTATTGGTCACTCTCTAAAAATTTATTCGGGGCAACCACGAATCCATACTTAACATTATTAACGCGAAATTAATTATGTCTATCTGTTACTTTTTGTCGATGAAATACGGCACACTGGTAAACTATGTCCTGGATTAGGACATAGGATACGTTTTATCCCTGTAAGACGTTTTCGAGAGATAATTTCCAACCACCACGCGGGCGAAGCCACGGAGAAAAGTTAGTGTACAATCATTACAAATTCGGACTGAGAATTTAATTTAGTCTTTTAGGAAACAAATCAAAATCTCCCTTCAATTAATTTGAGCTTAAAGTGCCCATTAATTACCTATCGTTTGAAACAAAAAGAAAAATGGCAAGAATCTGTTAAAAGAATTATGACAGAAATCACTTCACAGTTTTGCGTTGATTTTTCACTTAAATTATACCTATTCGTCAAGCTTTCACAAAAAGTGAAAGGAGGCCCTTAATTACTTCGATGAATTTTAGCAGCAATTCGAATAATGATCACAGAACCGTTTGTTCTAAAAAAAAAAAGAAGAAATAGAAGTACCGGCAAAACCACGTACCTAAATATAACTTACTTCAACCCAAGTCTTTGTATTCGGCAAAACATCGAACTTTGCCACTAAAACCTGGATGTCGGTAGACGGAGAAAAACGGTGCCGCGAAAAAGCCATCGAACCACAGCGTAGACATGTACACAATGTCAACTTCATACAACAAACGGAAACAGACACACACACACATATGTAGATGCGAACAAAGGCCGATATCAGACTTTTTTTTTATAATGTTTTACTTTTATTCGGTATCTTTCACTCGAAGTGAAAAGGCTGAACACAAAATGAATGAAAATAATGCATTAGTGAACCGATCCAACGATGTAAGGTTTTGGCACTCGGCCTCGAAAAATTAAATGAATGTTCATTTCTATAGAATTTTGTCAGACACGTATGAATGTACCTAGTATGAAACAAAAATGGACCTTCACTAGAGTAAACCATTCACTTGAGTGGAGCGCCTGATATCGACTTTACGGTGATCTCAAACGAATGCCAATCGTGAGTGCATGTGCACTCGCTGTACGTGAAGCGTGTCTGTGTGTGTGCGCTTTCACTAGATGTACAGAGTCCTTCTGTACCTATCTATTTTGTGGCTGAACAGTCTTGATACTTTTTACTGTGTGTCGCCAAGAAATTACTATGTGTATATTTTTAGAAATAACGAAATAAGATTTTACTCGGAATTTTCTTTATGAGTAGATAGTAGAGCTACAGGACAATAATGGCTCTTTCCCATGAACGATAAGTTAATATTTTTGGAGCTATGACGAAGCGATATTGTAGTAATTTCTGATAATTACTATTTCGTGATTTGTGGGTGATTGATATATTAGATGATATTGGCCTAATGGGTTATTGATGAAAATCGATGTTATTTTGGAAATTGATTCAATCAGGCTACGTCATGTAACGTGAAGCAGTGGTAACATAACTCAGTATTTAGATTTACTGGTTGAATTTCAATAATTTAATAATAAAATAATAATAATGTAATTTTTAGAAAGAAGGAACCTCAACTCAGCCTATCGCAATCCACTGCTGGACATAGGTGTTACCAAAGCTGTTCCACAACACCTTGTCCTCCGTCTTTTGCGTACGAACACCTTCTCCCAGACACCTTTTTAAAGTTGTCTGGGAGAAGGTGTTGTGTTGTTGAAGGTGTTGGTCCATCTAGTTGGGCGGTACCACCCTACGCTTGCCGATACGCGGTCCACAGTCCAGCAGGACTCGTCTGCTCCACTGGCCATCGGTGCTTCGACACCCTAAGTAGTTTCAATTAAAAAGTTTTCATTATGTTTTTCGTCTGAAGAAAAACGGTCGGTATTATAAAAATAAGAAACATAAAGCTATGCATAGGTAAGAGTCAATTATCATAATCAACTAAAGCGTGAGACAGAAAAACCCAGACAAAAATTCAATCTAAAAAAAAAACTCCTTTTTAAACAAATCAATCGTCCTTCTCAACTGCTCTTAAAAGGGTATAAATCCCAGGCTTACCAAACTGTGAAATGAAAGCAATTTCTATTCAGTTTGTAGGTAGCCCTTAGATGTGAATAAAGGTCTGAACACGTCTGCAGTGTAATCTTGACTTAAACCTAATATTATTTTCTTTGGGTGAAGTATTAGGTCCTTGTTTATTTTGCTCCACAGCCTTGGTTTGTTTTCACACGTCGTCGGCTTTAACAAACGTATACGGTGGCTATACTGGCTATACTGGCAATACTACCCTCGTGTTGTAAGTGTGTTCTTGGTTACTACGCTTATAATATTGTGTTAGAGTGCTTGCTCGTAAGTTTTCTTTTATTTTGATTTAATGATCTCCCGAGTTTTTCTAAAAGATACGACTTCAGTTTCATTCCTTAAAATACCTGAGTATTTTGTTTGAGGATGACAAAATATTTTATAAATTTTAACACACTTCTCTTGTCCACTTGAAACGTATTAAAAATACTGGTCAATGTTAGTATTTTTTTATGAACAACTCGCACTTGAACAAAGAATTATGTATGGCAATATTTTTTTTTATAGTTTTTGTATCATAAGTCCGTTTCTTCGTACCTCTTATCGAATCGGATTTCCCCCAACTACCCACTTAAAAATACACTCTGTATACCGTCTAGCTTTATAACATAAATCACAGAAAGGCCGTCAATTGTGACTGATAGAATAGTGTTACCAAGTTTTACATAAAAGGGTAAAATTAAGTCCTACTACCTACTTTCTAGAAACATAAAACTAAAGACAATATAACTTCACACTCTCATTTTTTACTCTGTAACACGAAACGGATTTAACCCTACTGTGTTAAATGAAAAAGTACATGCAAACAAGAATAAAATGGATCTAAAATACTTTTCCCACTGGAATTCAAATAAACGAGAGACACTCTGTAGACCGAATGTGGTTAGATTTTCCTCCAGCATCCAGAGAACCGTAGACCGATAACATGTCCTTTAAACTTAAAGCTTTGAACCAGAAACGAGTGAAATGTGAATCGTCCTCGAGGGAAACACATTTTGTGGAGAAAACTTGTTTTCTTTGAAAGGACAGCTAACAGCTGTGATGCAACGTTTTTACCTGTGTATTTTGTAACTTTAAACTAGGAAAACTTGAGGATTTTTTTAGAAGCAAGACCAAGTTCATTGTAAACGTTTGACATGAACTAGTTTTTAGAGCAAGAATAGGAAGTCCGAAAAAAAATCAATTAATAATATAAAATAGGTCAGTTTGTGATATATGGTGTAACAATAATGTATTTAATTTTAATAAATAAACAGACAACGCTATTTCTAATCTAATTAATAAACGATTAGATTTAGCAAACGGGTTGGTGTAAAATGGCGGTGCTATGTATGTATTTTGATGTAAACTTTTAGTTCAGAAACTCACATAAATTAGTATTAAACCTTTGGATCTATTATGATGAGTATGCACTTAAAAACGAGACACAAACGCCTTTGTTTGGGAGTTGTACGGAGTCTAGGGGTATAGTGTCGATATGGACCATGTTGCAACAGTGGTCGTTGAGACGTGGTCACGACATGTACTGGCCTAGGAACTGCACAGTGTTTCCCTTTTAAGTTCAGCGTATTAGTTCTATAGTGTTAAGTAATGTCTCTATAATAGAATATAGCAATGACCAGCGTAATAGATATGAAGTCTCTATGGGTCAATTTATCTTTTTTTTTTTTTTTTATTCACCTTTCTGATGTTTTTTTAATACATTATATTGTGTCTTTTGTTGCAGTATAACGTTTTATCTATCTATCTATCAGTGTGGACGTTCTAATATGGAGTTATTTCTCTAGTTTACCCGAATCTCAATTCTGCGCCTACAGTAGATATATCTGCCACTGTCTAATCATGATCCTATGTAGAGAATCCTACATTATACTTATTTGAAGTTTTTGTAGAAATACAAACATAAAATCAAGTCTCTCAGCAGAAAGAAACCAACACTGGTATCTTGTGACTGAATAATATAAAATGTTTAACTCCATCTCAGCTGTTCCATACATTTCTCCAGTATGTCAGTTACAGAAGCTCTATTATATCCATGTTTACCCGTTCACTTGGGGAGAAAAGTATAAATACATAATTTCGCGAAAATCTTGCGATCACAATAGAAACAGAGTTACAAACTCATTCTGAAATGTTTGAACACTTACATTTAGTTTGAAGTATTTTTAGTTAAGTCAATAGATATTTGAGGTGATATTTTTATGTGAGTAGCATAATCAGCCTGTAACGTTCCCACTGCTGGGACACAGGCCTCCTCTCTATGAGAAGGAGTGGGCCGTAATCCACCACGCGGGCTCAGTGCGGATTGGTTCAAGGACATGTCGGTTTCCTCACGATATTTTTCTTCACCGTTTTAAAAGCAGTTCGAACCCATGACCTACAGCTCGTAAGTCGGGGCTGTTAATGTCACTGGACCACCACTGAACATGAAACAAAAAGAAATATGAATTCTTTGAAACCAAAATAGATGCTTTCGTTATTTTCTAGAGATCAGAAATCTTCTTGGCAAGTGTTGTGATAATTTCTGCATCCAAATTGTAAAGTATATTTGAGTCTATATAGGGTATAAATAAAGTAAACAAAGTCCTCCAGACCATATTTCGGCCACGGCGGCCAATCTCAACAGAGACTAGTCTTCGGCGCGGGAGATATTACAGTGCACAAGTGTGTGCGCAGACACAGGTGCACTGCCTCTTCCCTCACTCTCATAGTCCGATGGGACGGCAATCCGACACGACTGGAGAGAGATCAGACGCAGGACCAATGGCTTTTGCATAAAATACCACATCCAATCCTCGATCTAAGAAAAATAGAATGACAGCGATACGCCCATAGACAAAATTACTAAAAATAAAAATATAGTGTGAACGGGCGCGCAAAAAATTTCGTGTCGATTTCTGGCACTGGAGCAACCGCCCATGTTCCTTCCGTGTCGATTTTCGGCATTTGACGGTTGAGTGAATAAAATAAAATTACTTCTACATACCTACGCATTACGCCTGTATTTCCAGAAAGGTTAGGCAGAGTGTAGGTACTTATAGTTCACACACATTTCACTAGTCATGTTTATGTCCCATTTAAAAGGGGAGAGCCTATTACCATATCCAGCTCCCGAGCTGCTACTGAGAAATTCCTGACGAAAAGCCCAATAGCTCTTTGCCCATTTTGCCGACTTTACAGTAGCTCTTGCGACCAGACCAAAGTGGCAGGCAAATTACTTCTAGTCTGTTAAATAAACAATTTTGCGGTACCTGTCATTCTAATACCTTATATTCCCAGTTTCCTCTGCCTGCCGCATTTAATAGATATGAAATTCTAATCAACACGAGACGTCGTTTACATATTCATACATAATTTTCGCCATCGTTGGCGTAGGATGGTGAGACGTAAACAATCGACTGTTGAATACCTAAATATGTTCATAGGTAAGAGTATGTACTCGTATAAACAATTGGAATGCTTAATCAGATCGATCGTTAGGTTTCCCTTTAAACCATCCAGTGAGTGAAAGTTTAGAGGCGTGAGGATCCTCCGACCAGACGGGGGTTGTGTCCCTTGTGTATGTTGTGAGTATTATTGATCTCGGGACGTTGTATATATATGCTAGTTGCGCCGTAAACTCTGCTTGCGCGATGCAGGATTTTGCGTGACGTTAGTTTGAGGCGTAGTTCGCATGTGGCGATGTAGGTGCCGCCACAAAAGCACGCTATGCCAAAAGAAAACTCTGCGGATATTTTGTTTATTTTTTCATGCAGAATAATTAACTTTCCATCCTACCTGCCATCTTCATCAATCTTTGGCTTAGCTGTTTATTTTCATAATGTAGGTGCTAATGCCAGTAGCAATGTGTATGTAATTGCAGTCGCAGCCATTTTGTTTATCAAATCTTTCTTACACATGCACATAAACTCACGTCTTCTTCCCTGAGGGTAGGCAGGAACTACAAAACGCCACCTTCTACGATCCTTACATACTCTTTTTGCCTCGTTTTGGTTTGTTATCTTTCTTCTTGTAACCTAACAGACAACTGTGCTGCTGGGGAGTTTGTTGCTCCACTTCTTCCCAGCTAAAGCACACAAAATGCGTAGTCTAATTGAGTCACATTATTTTATGTAGAAATGATTGAAAATACTCCTAGTGCAATATTTTCAGGGGGATTTATTTACCTACTCGTGCATAAGTAAGTAATCATTTTATATTAATACCAACATAAACTCCTTGAATACAAAATAGGATTCATTGAATGAAACTTATTACTTATTCAGAAATGTAATTTTCTCCTTTTTATTAAAATTCTCTTGAAGCATCTGATAAATTAGTTTTCAGTTACCTGGACTTTTAAAAGTTTGATAATAAATAATGGTTATTCGTTTTGAAGGCGAACCTTCGTACAATAAAAGTATTTTCCACAGTAAATTGGAAACACAAAAGTTTGCCAGTTTATTGTTATGCCTATAAATTAATAAGCTGTCTACCCTTAAATGCCTGGTACACATTCTTGAGAAAATCCTAAAACCCTTGGCTTATTATATTTTGAAATAAGTAAAATTGATTAAGATTGTTTTGAATATTGTTTTTTGTTTGTTGGTAATTGGTTGTTGTAGGGGCTTGTGGCTACATAATAAGGGCGCGTACACACGAGCGCGATTTTCTCTTTAGAACCATTGGAATTAAGGCCGCTTTCACATTAGCAGCGCGATAGTAGGGCGGCAGAAGCAGATGCCTACACATTTCATTAACAGCCGCGCGATAGCAGCGCGCGAATAATGATATTTTGACTGAGCGCGACGGTCGCGCGACTGTCGCGCTGCTAAAGTCGATAAGTGTGAAAGCGGTCTTAATGCTGCTTCTCTTTTGAGGGAGCGATGCATAAGCGAAACGCGCGCGAAAAAAATCGCTCTCGTATGAACGCGCCCTAACAGCCGCACGGGTCGTTTGAAGGTTAAGCTATGCTTGCCGAGGTTGGTTCGTGGATGAATGACTGTACATTACATATCGAGAGCCCTCTTTGCCTCGGAAATTAGGTACATTAAGCCGTTGATCCCGGCTGTCATTCGTAGATATTTGACAGTCGTTACGCTTACGGGTAGCAAGAAGTCCAGTCTTACCAATTGGTATCGTGTTACCAAGTAACTGGGGTTCGGAGCTCAGATAGGCAGTCATTCCATGTAGAATATTGGTATTCCGCTGCATCCGTTTAGACTGGAAGCCGACCCCAACATAGTTTGGAAAAGGCTTAGACGGATAGTTTTTTTTTTGCCTACAATTGTGCTATCTACAGAAATGCCTAGTACACAAGCCTCTGAAGATCCTGAAAGTCTATTACTGTTACTGTTAGCCTGCATCATTCCACTCCTGGGTAAAGGCCTCTTGCCATGACTTCCAGTTATTTCGATCCAGGACTAAAGTGGGCCACTGGTCTTTTGTTTGGTCCAGCTCGTCCCGCCATATATTACGGGGTCTGCCGCGACGCCTTCTAGCTGTGTCAGGGCTCCACGTGGTGGTTATTTTGGCCCTGAAAGTCTAGGCTAATTATTATCTTTTGAATACTACTAAGAACTACGTACCTACATACGAGTAATTAGGGGAAATATTTAAGTGAATCTCTAAAAAGTTATTGACCATCTAATGATGGACACTTCTATATTAATGAACCTATACACATTATTGCACATCTGGCGTGAATTATACACAGACGGCGTAAGGTGACGGTGGCGCGGCGCAGGCATGATGCTGCTTCAAAACGTTTTCAATGTACGAAGGCGACGTGTCATGAATTACACTCAAGGGCGGCGCGCGCGGCGGCGCCTTCGTACATTTTGTATGAAAACTTTTTAAAGCGGCATCATGCCTGTGCTGCGCCGTATCTGTGTAATACGCGCCTAAGCTCACATGACCACTTAAAAAGAAGTGGCCTCTTTTTAATCTTCAGACCTTTTCTAAAATTTGGTCGCAGTAAGTAAGTTTGGTTACCCCGACCAAACGGCTTAGAGAATTGGAACTGTGACAAAACACGCGCGAGCCGAATTGGTCGCAGTTACTTGGCTATTTAGTATTTTTAGGACCCCAAGGTAGAAATTATGCGAGGTAGAAACTCTGTGTGAGCATCTTTAAGTGCAATAGGTATATTAGAGTGTTTAGTAATATTTTTAAGAATGCAAAATAGAAATTACTAAAGGTTCGAAACAACCTAAGTATAAATCACAATATGCCACTACATCAGAACCACGTATCACCAACGCTTGTTACGTCCTCTACCCAGTTAGACGTGTTTATATTTATCTACAGCAGTCTTTGTTAAATGTGCTTCACGACAGACAACCTTACTTACACCTCTCACTACACCCTTACAATTACGGAATAAGGTTTGAAGTTGCTTGTGTGAGAGGTATAAGATGTTGGTACAGCTCTTGAATGCATCCACGGAGCTATTCAGTGCACTGATGTTGTATAAATTATAACATCAGGTCTGAGACGGAAGGTATTCGTTTGCTCGTCAGATTTTCAGATTAATTTCTTCCCTGTAAACTGGAGAGTTAATACGGATTTGTATTTTTTTTTTGTATTTTCACCTTTTATCAAGTTATGTGCCCGACGGTAATTCCCATCGGGACAAATGACAAACTTCCGTCATCCCCTTCATTCAGTCATCCCCTTTTTTACCCGTGTAGTGGGTGAATATAATTGTTAACTGTTATTTGTAATTTTTATCAACAATATTGATACTTATGTGTTTTCTTAACTCTTAAGTTCCTAATTTGCGCGGACGATCTAAATGTATTTACATCCCTATAGCGACTAACTGAAAAAATACAACTTGCTGTCTTTGAAGTCTAGACGAACCTTTCTAGAAACTATGTTTATATATGATCTGTGTAATAACTCGTATGATTTTGTGGAAATTTCTAACAAGTTATGCTATGTTGTCCCTAGAACCATTCAGGTACTTGAGGTGCGCACAGACCTGTTTTCGCCGTCACTCCTTATGCAGTCGTCTTACATGCAAATGGTTTTTCCCTAAATTGTAAAATTATATTTAAGGTAACAGACTGTATGTACCACACTTTTATGAAAATAAATAAATTATTATTAAGTAATTATTTTTATATCTCCTTATATTCTATTTACAAGATATGTAATATGTAATTGTTTGATCTTCCGAATAAATAAAATAAAATAGAATAAGGAACCCATTTAGGCTGTGTGTGTGCGTTGTCTGTCAGTGAATGAAAATAAGATTTTCATTAAGAAGATACGCATCTCTGTCAACCCGTTTGAGAAATACAGGCATAATGTTTGTTAAAGGATGTGTTTGCTGTCGTAAATGAGGAATAAGAAAAGATGCTAAAAAGATGGGCAGCAGAAATCGAATTTGCAATAAAAACCACACACAAGTTTTAATTACCAATCTAAAAGCCCTCGTTTTTCTTATTGATTTGAAACATGAAATGACCGTATAATATTGATGCACTTACTGCAAAAATATATCGGTGTATTCATAACTTACTAGTAACAATTGAATGCTCGCTTGGCATACGTATGAATAATGTATTGAAAACGGTGTGCTTGCATTTAATTTCTCCACTGTAATTACAAAATGAATTAATTAGTAAAGTTATCACGAGTAAGTAGCTGTTATGTTTGTCTCTGTTTGTTTTATTTGTGTATCTTCTATCTGTGGTTTGTTGTCTTAAGAATTTATAACTTCATTTTCTACTACTTATAAGATGAGATAATTATGAATTGAACTCTCTGAAGGTTCTTCTTCCTCGCGTGTCGACGGCAATCTTTATAAGTTCAGACCTTGGAAGAATTTGGCTACGAGTTTGGCGCCTTCGTTAGTATCCATCAGTTCCTTTGTCTATTTGTTATTTGGCCTTTTATTTCTTTCTAGGTGCGCCCCGCAGTTTCACCCGTATCAGTCTTGATCCCGTAAGTAATAAAATTTATTCTATATCCTAATCCACGTCATGGTCTACCCATGTGCCAAATTTCATCTAAATCCGCCGTTTTAGCGTGAAAGCGTAACAAACAATCATACAACAAATCAAATCTTATCTCTTTATAATATTAGTTTAGATTTGGTTCAGCGAGCCATTTTCATTTGCGTGTACCAACGCTATAACTTCCAATTGGTTAGGTACATGGTATACTAAAAAGTATCTTTTGTAGGATCTAACAAGGTCCCCAACAAAGACGATGTCGGCTCTAATAAAAGCGAGGTTACAATATCTGTCAACAATGCCTCGGGACATACAGAATGAGGCGGACGACATCCTATTTGGGTTTCTGATGAAAATTAGAATAGGTATGAAAAGGTATGTACGTTGGCAGGCGAATGAAATAGTTGTCCCTTAGAAATTTACCTAGTTACATAACCCTGTGACTTTTTTTTTAGTGTTTTCAGATTTTATAAATCCTTGCACTGCCCTTCGGGGGAAAGTCTACAGTCATACTCGCAACGCAGTGCATATTCGAGCGTGTCGTGCCGCATAGAAAAACTCCTCCAGCGTCATTTTTCGCACATTTCAATACTACAGGCGAGCCATACCGCGTTTTTGGTAATGGAATGTGATGGGCTGCGGCCCAATGTGTGTGCGCCAGCCTTAAAACCATGGCCATCGTCAAAAATATAGAGAGGGTCCGTAATGTCCAATAAAAAGCTATATCTAGGACTATCTCCGTTAAAACTAATCCATCCACGTTGTCCGTTACAGATAGTGCCATCCACGAAGACGCGCCCGACTCTCTTCCTAATCGCTAGTTAATTCCGCACGTGTTTTAGTTTTGGCGTACTCACTGATTACCCACTATTAAGTAATAAGGTATTGGCGCCGATTCCCTTGTTCACAAACTAAACTAAATTTAAGTTCAGTGCATCCTTTTCTTTCTATTTCATTAAGAAAAGGACAGAAGATAAATATTAGTTTAGTCCTGTCAAATTAAGATACTCCATAGACAGTTTAGACGTGATTAAAAAATTAGCTACTAAAAATACGTCAATTTACGTCAGGCGCTGACTAATTTGACAGGACTAAACTAATATTTATATTCTGTCCTTTTCTTAATTAAATAGAAAGAAAAAGATGCACTGAACTTAAATTTAGTTTAGTTTGTGAACAAGGGAATCGGCGCCACTGTGTATCGACAAAACTAAAATAATAGCGAAATGTTGCACACTTGTACCATAAGCAGTAAAATGAAGACTGGGGCGCGTCTTCGTGGATGGCCCTATCTGTGCTTATAACCGTCCAGTCTCCGAACCACCTCTGAACCCAAGTGGGAAGATGAAACTACCACCTCGCAAACCTCTCGACGGCACGGCAGAGGGGTGTGGATGTGGAGCTGTAGCGCAAACTACGTAGGTACCACCTCTTATTGCCCTCTGTGCCAAAAAATGCAGCTATAGCGACCGACGATGCCGTTAAAGTAGCGAATTTTTGGGTCAACAAAATTTAAAACATTTTTTTTTCTAATATTTTTGTAAGTACAAGAATAGATTGGACGGTGACATGTAAACGAGACATTTGTCTGTATCATAGAAATGTAAAAAAATCTTATATCTATGATCTGTATCTTGCGGGTTGGAATTGCGTCATTTTCTGAGTAGTACCTACTTAGTGATTATAATGCGAAAACACAAACTAAAATCAATTACAATAAAACACTTAAAATATAATATGTACATTGACATCAGCGTGAGATCAAACAAAGCAAAATAAAATCATCAGTGCAAGCCCCTAAGACGACCCACTGACCGTAATCTATATCTATTCTTTCTATCTATTCTATATCTATCTATCTATCTATATCTATTCTATATCTTCTATTCTATATCTATCTATACATATAATAAATCTGTAGACGAGACGTTTCTGTACATTGAAAATATTTCCAAAAAAAATAGTTGGGGTGTTAAAGGATAACCAACA
Organism: Gortyna flavago; assembly: GCA_963669345.1. Lineage (NCBI taxonomy): Eukaryota > Metazoa > Arthropoda > Insecta > Lepidoptera > Noctuidae > Gortyna > Gortyna flavago. Next base: position 6,990,998 of record OY770146.1, read on the forward strand.
GATGCCATTTCATCAATTTTTGGAATTTTTGTCTGTTTGTCTGTTTGTCGGTTTGTCGGTTTGTCTGTTTGTCTGTTTGGATGTGACAGATTATTGATTTGAACAGGGTCAACGTAAAAAGTACCAAACCAATACGGTTACTTTTTATACTCAAATATGGTGTAGAACTCGGAGCAGTGATTAGTTTTTATTTCATCGCAATCGGTTCACTCTATCAAAAGATATAATCAATTTAAAGTATTCTAGAACAACTTTTTACGTTTTTTAGTAACACGTAACGACATCTATTTGCGCGATATAGTACCTACTAACGAAAACATATTGTTGTTGTGATGTGAATAATCACGTCCTATTAGTTTATGCTTACTTAAATGACGAAATAACACAGATACCTACTTATGTCTATGTTATTTTAAAAAGTAATGATAATGATTATAATATTAAACAAAATCGCTTTCCATTGATGGTTTATTTAGTGGCGCCTGTGGCGCTAAAATAATTTTAAACAAAAAGTGAGGATAATGTAAGATAATAATAATTAATGTGGTGTTCTGAATTATTGATATAGAAAGTTGAGTAACGCAGAGCATTTTTTAACGAAGTTCTTATATGGAGCTTGCGGTAGGAGTTCTAAGGGAGAAATCGTCAAATAACGAAAAAGAGTTATGCCTCATTTTTCATAGTAATAGATAGATAGAGACACACACAGAGAGAGAGAGAGAGAGAGAGAGCTATTTTTCATGGATCCTGACCCCGGTAAGTGAGGTCAAAAAGAAAATCAAAGATGGCGGTTGCCTAAATTTTTAACTTTTTCATCATGGGTGTCGTTTTCATGGTTTTTGAGGGTGCTGAAGTCGATAGTCAGGTCAAAATGAAAATGATGGCGGCTGCAATTTTTTTAAATGTTTTGTCATAGGTGTCGTTTTGATAGTTTTCGAGGGTGCTGAAGCCGATAGTCAGGTCAAAATGAAAATCCAAGATGGCGGCTGCAATTTTGTTTTGATTTTTTGTCATGGATGTCGTTTTCATAGATTTCAAAGGTGCTGAAGCCGATAGGCAGGTCAAAACGAAAATCCAAGACGGAGGTTGCAATTTCTTTTTATGAGTTTCGTTTTATTGGTTTTTGAGAGTGCTGAAGCCAATAGTGAGGTTAAAATGAAACTGTAACGGCTTACCCACCGTCGATTGGCCCATGAACCGTTGGTGAACATTATCTTTAAACCATTAACTTTTTTCCAAAGGACTTTTCACCCACGAACGTTTTGCCAACATAACTCTACGTCAGTGAATGCTTTACCCACAGAATGTTTTGACCAATAACTTTTCACCCAAAGAACAAGGCCAACAGACGCCGGGAAACATGAAAGTAAAATAATAATAAGACGTAGTCCTTTATTTCTGTGAAAAGGGTATAAAGTAACCTAACCAAGCCTAACCTCGGGGTGCCCTTCGCTCGCTTTGCTCGCTCACTTGAGCCGCCATCATCCCTTCGAACCCTACCTGTCCGAGTCGGGGTGCCCCAAGTCCCGAGCTCGCTTCGCTCGCCCTTGCATCCTTAGTTCTATTTGACATGGGTCAAATGTTCTTTGGGTGAAAAGTTATTGGTCAAAACATTCTGTTGGTTAAGCATTCACTGACGTAGAGTTCTGTTGGGGAAACGTTCGTGGGTCACAAGTCCTTTGGATGAAAAGTTAATGGTGTTGATCAACGGTTCATGGACCAATCGACTGTTGGTAAACCGTTTCAGTACTGGTTAAAATGAAAGTCCAAGATGGCGGCTGCAAATCGAAAAATTGGTAGTGTGTGTCGTTTTCATGGTTTTCGAGAGTGCTGAAGCCGATTGTGACGTCAAAATGAAAATCGCAGATGGCGGCTGCAATTTTCTTTTTCTTTTTTATCATGTGTGTCGTTTTCATGGTTTTCAATATAAACTTACACGACTTTGTGTGAAATAAAATAAAATACAACCGACTTAAAAACACACTTCAAAGTGCAATAGACCTTTGGTTTCAGAAGTCTGTAATTTCTTGCCAACGCGCAACGTCTTCCCAAACTAAGGTTATTTTGCACTTTCTAGGGTTTTTTATGGAAGTCGGTTATATGTTTTTGTAATTATCTTTACAATTTTTTTTCTGGTTTTCGGCAGTATAAGGTCTAAATCAAAATCATGTCTAGAGTTTTCATGGGTTTCATCTTCGTAGTTTAAATGGCGGCCGGTGTCAAATATAACCAAAGTTTAATGGGTTGCTTTTTACACGGGCAACTTTATGTAGAAGCTCTTACCATTAATGTATTCTTCCTTTTATCATCTAGATATCTCGATGCTTTATAAGGCATAATATTGGTAAGTATATATGATATCTTCAATACCAAGTTAAGAAATTCTAAATTTACCACAGAGAAGAAACCAAGACTTAGAAAAACTAACTTCAAACTTCACCTACTAATCTCAGATATACTTTAGATAAAATGGTGATATGATTTTACAAGTTGGTATTCTAAGACAGACGCAAAATAAAAAATTTATTTTGCGTCTGTCTTAGAATACCATTAATGGACATAATTATGGCTGTTTGGTTAGATAATCAGCCTCGAGCAGGCGCTTTTATTTTAATTTATTCTCAAAAATCAAAGTGACACTTTGTCGCATTGTCATTATGAACCATGAAGACGCAGTGATTGCAGTCGAAAGGGCCGTGGTAGCGAACCCTAGGTAAGGAAAGCGTTACCAGGCAAGATCTGATGATTCTTCCTTTTCAATGAAGGAGTGGCAATTACACCTTTCCTAAGCGACACATTACCTGTTGTTTTCCGACATCCACGCGAACGAAGTCGCGGGCACAGCTAGTAACTAATATTAACGAAACAAAATATAAATCAACAAAACATTGTCGTGCCAAGTTCAACACAGTCGTGCCATCGACATGAAGAAAAGGACCATCCCTCCACATAGGCGCGTTCTATGAAACACATTACACAATGTTTTGTTACGAAGGACTTAATAAATAGAAAAATGTGCCGTAACATGGAAAATGATTGGATTCCGTGTCGAGCCCGCATTATCTTTATCACTTGATTGACGTGTTCTTTAAAAGATTCAGCACTTGCACTACAGTTTAAGTTTACTTACACTGCACTAAACTAACTCAAAAGGTTTTACCCTTTTTGATCTTCTTAAAATGAATGCCGGCAGTCTATTCTTTCTATGTAGTAATTATTCGGATTCCTACAGTTAGATGTAGGGATGTGGTAATGTGATTTTGGTCAAGTCATTATGTTTTAAGCAAAGATTGAAATCGTTGTATTCGCCCTACCACGTCAAACGATAGTCGCGTTTCTGTTTCGCTATGATACCTCTGACCATAGATAATATTACCAAATGTACAACCTCTGACACCTATCGACGCAGTAACTTGACTTAATTGTCATGGAAACGTTATTTATAATGTATGAGATCTCTCTTCTCAGTATGGACACTTTTTCGCGTGACTAAGTACGGTAAGGGTAGGTATTATAGCGATTCAAATAAAAAAACTCGATTATTAGTTCCAGGAACTTGGTACAGCTGAAAAATTAAACCACCGTTCTGCATAATTAAATGTCGTTCCCAGAAATCATTCAAAATTATGTACGGTGGACCACTGTGATGTCACTCAAAATGTGCTCATTCATAAATTAATTAATGTTTTCTATACCTAACCGGAATACAAATTTATGGAAATCACGTCATGGTTGTTTTCACAGTATGACAATTTATGTGTAAGCAAACGGTTACTTTTAACTTTTAGCTAACCAAATTATCAACAGTTATTATAGGTATTATTAAATACATCAGGTTAACAAAAAGATTCCGAAAAAGTACCTAAAAAAAGAAAAGAAAGAAATATTTGTTTATTGGTCACATAAAAATTAATATTACTATTAAAAATACATTAATTATTGCAGTAATTTTCGTTTAACCCTTAGTTCTTCGAAAAAAACTTTTTAAAATTAAGACGAAAGCTACAAAAAGGGCGCACTTCAGCCGTCCGTTAGGACGAGGGTATTCGTAAAGTTTTATGACGAATGTCACTTGATGACAGCCCCTAAGGTCACTCCAAGACCCTGTGTAGGTACTTAACTTTTGTTTAAATTTTTTCCAAAAAAAATATTATTTCGCGCCCGTTGAAATAACAATTGATGTGCGATGTTATAATAATTGTTTATCGTTTCACGAAGCTTATTCTTGGACTTAAAATATAATTGTGGAACTACATAAGATTTTCTTTTTTATACGTTAAATTTATTATTACTTACTTACTTTAAAAAAAAATCACGTGCAGACCGTGTAATAGAAGTAAACTTCTCTATAAATAAAGAATAAGAGAGGTTAAGTGAGAGAGTCATATCATTCTTCTCTATCATGTAACGAAATGTGTCTAAACGTGACGCGTCCTTGTGTCAATCTCAATTCTCGTCTAATTATCGAATGGTCGCTTAAGAAGTTTTACTTAAAAAATTTCATTAATTCATTGAGATCAAAATAATTTTTTAATCTAAAAAGTCTGCAGTTTTATCAAATAGACATTAAATTCGTTTCACACCAGTCAAACACAATGCTTACGTGACGTTCACTTTTAATTAAACCCTCTTCAACACTTTGGGGATTATAAGGTTTGATTAAATGGCTGTGCCATGGATTCTGTCATACTCATTAGCTGAACTACGTACGTGACTAACCCTCTCGTCATACTCCCCAAGGAGTACTAGGTATAGGTGCACCCGTTACAAAATTAAAGCCTCATAGTATGTCTATTGTACTGTGGGCAAGTCAATCGAAGGTTAAGCTACGCTTGCCGAGGTCAGTCCGTGGATGGGTGATCATCCATTACATTTCGAGACCTCTCCGTATCTCAGAAAGCATGTTAAGCCGTTGGTCCCGGTTGTCAGTTAGAGATATTTAACGGACGGTACGGGTAGCCAGAAGCCTGAAAGTCTGACAACCAGTCTTATCAAGTGGTATCGTATTACCGAGTAACAGTCGCTTCATGTAAAATACTGGTATTCAGCAGCCATCGGTTAGACTGGAAGCCGGCCGTAACATACAGCACAAGTATATGTCACGGTGAAAATATAAAATATTTTATTTAATTTTCCTTAATAGTTGGGAATAGACTAGGTAGATGATGAAAAAAAACTTGTGGACTTGTGAACATTGTGGTAGAAACAAGTTCCAACCTACATTTTAACAAAAACTGAATATAGATCTACATTAATAGCAAAAAATAACAGTAAAAAGGAAAAAGGTTACAACAACCTACACACGAGAATATTTCTATAAATTTTTATATTGTATTCATTGCATTTTCAGGTTGACAAAGCCCACTTCAGCGTAATCCGTGGTGATCCGATTTTTGCTATGCCCGAGCAGGCTATGAATTTGATATTACAAACACAATGAATTTATGTAAGGACTTTTATATAGATTATTTTGTATAGCTTTAGGATTTTATTTCAAAGGCTCTGTGAGAAGGCCGTTTTATTTACGTCTAAGGCTCTTAATGTATTATGAAAATGTATTTGATGGGAAAAGTTTGATTCCTTTGTTTGACGTGCAAAAACGTGACGTGCGTAAAAAATAAAACGCTTTTAATTTTCATTTCAAGTTCATCATCTCAGCCGAAAGACGTCCACTGCTGGACATAGGCCTCCCTCAAGCACCTCCACTGCGATCGTTTTTGTGCTTCCCGCATCCAGCAGATTCCTGCGGCCTTCACAAGGTCATCGGTCCACCTTGTGGTAGGCCTTCTAACGCTCCCGCGGATTCCCGCAGTGGCGGGCCGGCGCACCATTCGGGGGTTGCGGAAGGATCACACGTTCCCACGACCCCCGGCGTATGTGTGAGATGGGGGATGGATTTTAGTCAGTAAGAGTCTGACAAACCCCTTCATCCATCCATCAGAATTTTCCACCCTAGAACAAAACGAAAGGCCTTCCAACGCTACGTCTTCCGGTACGAGGTCGCCACTCGGCCATCTGTTCTGCGAGCAATGTCCCTGCCCACTGCCAGTTAAGTTTGCCAATTCTTCTGGCTATGTCGGGCATTTCAAGTTAACATTAAAAAAATATGTTTTCATAAAAAAAAAACATCAAAGAAAGTTGGAACTATGACCTTCAATACCTCCGAAACCAGAAGGTCTGCTCCCAGGTTTGGTACAATACAATTAAAATATCACAATGACGGGAAGAACAAGTGTATTTTTATACCCTTTTATATCTACAACCAAACAACATCTAAGCTCCTTGTACATAATCATGCAAAATTGTCGAATGCCAACTTAAATTGGCTTGACCCTTATGCGCTCGCAACCCACTAACCGTACTTTTGGGACCGATGAGTAAGCGGTTCCTGAGTCTGTGGGTATAATTTGTAGATTCGCCTGGGGATTTAGCGAGAGCAATAATATTATGCGATGAAAGTTTATTTTCCGTAGGGAGAAGAAGAAAAATATTGGAAATGCTGGCTAGTTAAGGTTTATGTGTTTGGTGTTTCGTGGTTTATGTTATATCAAAATCAAAATCCACTTAATCAAATTAGGCTGAATATCAGCACTTTTTGAACTTCAAAATTAGACAGCTCCTCAATATGCGCGACAGCATATACCTACTTATAAAAACAACTAAGTATATGTAGGCTATAGATAACATTTTGTTCCATGCAGGTATCAAAAAGGAAAGAGGGAATTTTATCTTTGTATGTGTCAATACAAACATAAAATTATTTAATTACAGTTAAGATCAGAATGATCTTTTATTGCAAACAATAATTATTGTATTATTATTAGTATTCTTTGTTGGAAATCCATACTTAAATCATAAATGCGAAAGTCTGTCTGTCTGTTACCTCTTCACGCTTGAACCGCTGAACCGATTTAGATGAAATTCGGTATAGAGATAGTGGGCATAGGATAGTTTTTATCCCCGAAATTATCCCTTAAGGGTGTAAAAAGGGGGGTGGAAATTTGTGAAGTGAATTAATAAAAAAGGACTATAAGACTTTTATCGCGGGTGAAACCGCGGGGCACAGCTAGTTTAAAATAAAAATGAAATGCCGTTCGTTGGGAAGCGCATCACTAGAGAACAGCTGAACCGATTTCGGTTATTTTTGTTTTAATAATTATGTTCGCAATAGTCCAAATTAGGTTCTTAGGGAAATAAAAATGTTTTTTTTTTCAAATTCGGGATATTTTTAACGTCCTTTTTTTGTACCTATAGGATTTTTGTATAAACTTTTGGACAGGAAAATGTCTGCCGGGTTAGCTAGTAAATAAATAAGATTCATTCCGGTCTGATCCCCTGAGCTCCCCCCCCCTTCCACCCCCCTCCTCGATTCCCTGCTAGTTCTTCTTTTTACGAAGTAGAAACCGGAGATTCGAACCATTCACTGTTTTACAAATATTTTAAAGTATTACGTAAATATTGCTTTTCTCTAAAACAAACACAGTAGGTACTCCAGATGTAGCAAAAGACATCATCATCTGCCTTGCCTTTTCCCAACTATGTTGGGGTCGGCTTTCGGGCTATAACGGAGCGACTGACTATCTGACCTCCACAACCCAGTTACTGGGTAATACGATTCCCCTTGAAAAGACTGGTTGTCAGACTTTCGGGCTTCTGACGACCTATAACGACTGTCAAAGATCCACGAATGGTAGCCGGGACCAACGGCTTTACGTGCTTTCCGAGACAGGTCTGTGTACGATGGTCAACAGTCAACGGACGGACCGTTATTACTTAGCCACGAGCCTCTTGCAGCAAATGTATGAACAAGAATTTATTTACTTCGCCGACTCATGTTAAAGTTTGATCGCTACCGAGTGGTCACGTGTGTACCTTCACTTTTTCCTGTAGCCTTCGGAGCCTTTTAAAACTATCCCCACCTGTTCATGTATTTATTTTTCAGTTACCGTCGTTTTGTTTAGAAAAGTTCAGGCGGATTATGTGAAAGTATAGTAGGGAAAGTGTTACCTTTTGCGATTTTCTAAGTAACATTTTGTGTGTGATAATGAGTTATTATTAGTGCTGGAAAACTCATCAGTTCTTGGAGATTACAGCTGCAGCGAAGGTTTTTATAAGTAGGTAAGTGTCACTTAGTAAATAAATGTAAATATGGAACAGAAATTATCTGTTCTGTAAGTTACTTTGAAACAAACTGATAAATCTACAACCTTGTAATCACGTGCTAGTCGAAACCAAATAAAATAAATATTCATATTAATGCTAGGACTCAAGATGCTCACAAAGTCAATGCCCTTACCTAATCAATCTGCCTCAGCCCCTATTGTCTTAAACCCAATACTTTTCCTCCCATCAGGATTAACTCATCTGTAACAAAAACCCAGCCATCTAGCTGACGAATAACTACGGTTATTCAAAGTCAGGCAATTCTAAAAATCGGGTAAACTTCTCACCAAGGAAATGTAAAAGTTTTCTCATTAAATTGAAAACTTGGTGGCTTCAGCAATTCAAAGTCAAAATTGAATTATAATTGCTTCTCTTGTTTATTTGCGTAATTTTTTTTTATTTGGTGTTATGGAATGGAAAGTAGGCTTCATGTCTTAACATAAGTAATGCGTGCCTATAAAGAAAAATAATACTTTTTCATGTTTAAATCTCTCTCTCTTGAAATCCGACGATTTTGTTAAAGCAAGTAGGCAACTCTCAAATACCATAGGTATTGTATATATTCCTAAACATTATATCAAGTATTACATATTCGTATTTATATTAACAAAAAAAAAATGCGCAACATTGCTTACAAACGACATCGGTAGCAATGGCAGCGAAATATTGTGGGAACCTTCGAAGTCACAAAATTAAACGTTGTATTACTCTGTAGACAATATCTGAAGGTTTTCTTCGAATCGTATTACTGAGGGCGTATTTGAAACACGCTTTCACGGTATTATACTGAAAGCAAATCTTTGTTTCCGATCTTATGCGCACCGTATAAAATAGTGTTGGCCTTAAAAACTCAAGATGTTTTCGGTGAAGCCGAAACCAGAATTCGTCTTTAGTTTTCCGTCAGCTGCAAATAAACTTATTAAATTTTATAGAAATTCAATCTTTTAGAAGTTGATAACCATTTAAGATTCCAATAAAAGTATTTAAATGATTCCAATAGTCGTTTGATAATAGATATTTTACCTTTGAAACATCAGGTATGTCTGAATTCTTCATCAAGAGCCTATAGTAATAGACCTATTCGACAAATCGATACTCGCTTGCATGTAGCCCCACGTATCAACTCCTGAATGTGCTCGTCCGTATTGGCATGAATTCAAACGGCCTTTGAAAGTTCAGATTCGGACAACTTTAGGCCGAAACTGAATTTCAAGTCGAGACCAAATTGGATTCTCGATACGCCCCACACTAGTTTGAGCGAAGTATTCGAGTGGTACACAGGCAATAAATACAGGAAACCTTTTAACTGTATCCCTTATTGTTACCAGCATTATAGCTAAGTATTTTAAGAGTTTCATTAACTTTGCGGTTAACTGCTTATTTGCTGGTTTTACTAAGTTGTGTTTGGGTAGCTGTTATAATTGTTTTTGGTTTATTTGTTAAATTTATTGAATTATCTATATATAAAATTCAAAGTCCTAACTGACTGATAGATCAACGCACAGCCTTAACCGCTGGTCCTAGAGACATGAAATTTGGGGGGTGTGTCCTTTGTGAAGAGTAGGTATCCACTAAGAAGGGTTTTTCGAAATTCCACCCCTAAGAGGGTGAATGGGAGGAGGGTGAAATTTCACATGGGCAGAAGCTAGTTTATTCAATAAATTGAACAAATACAACCCGACCCTATCTATATAGGTATACATACAAACTCACAAATTTTACCGCTTTATGATATTAGTAAAGTTTATATGTTGTTTATTTTATCAAAATTATGCTTAGTCCAACTTCACTACAATGAATTATTATTCGAGTACAAACATAAAGTAAATCAAGTATACCTAATAACAACTTTGACACTTTTCGGTAACAGTAGAAATATTTTATTACATGTCGTAAACACAAAGCTCAAAGAACGGGAAAGTAAACAAGTGTACTTACGCTTTATATTTGGATCAAAGAAAATGTCCCAAAACGATGTTAGGCCAATCGTAAAACAAACTTTTCTAGTGGAATAATCGTCTCGAAACTGTTTAAGTAGTAAGGATAATACAAAAAAAGAAAAGATTTTATCAAGGCACCTTTATATGTTGTTTTTTTAAACAGCCAGAAATGAATGTTACGCCGAAAGGTTAGGCATAGGTGGACTTAGTACACCCACATTTCCCATTTATGTTTAAATCCCATGTAATAGGGGCGAGCCTATTGCCATTAATCGGGCTCAAATCCAGACTCCGACTGAGAAATTCATGATAGAAAAACCCAATAACACTTTGCCCGACCTAGGAATCGAACCTAGGGCTAGGAAACTCAGCAGTAGCGCTTGCGACCACTAAACCAACTAACAGTTAAGTCAATTTTATTAATCCAGTAGAGAACGCATTTCCAAACTTTAAACCACACATGACATCATTTCGTCCAATCAGAACTAATTTGGTTGACAAAATGAAAACGTCAAACACACTGAAACCAATGAAATTGCTTTTCATGCTCCGGGGACAAGCTTTATTGGTTAATTTGTGGAATTATTTGCTTTTAAGGCCTATTTTGAATTTGTTTACGTTTCCGGATGACAGCGATGCGGACGAGTAATTCGACACCTAAGTATCCTTTTGTTTTGAACTTATTTCTAAAGTTAATTAGTTAGTCCACGTTTCATGTCCACGTTTCTGAAACGTGGTCGCTCACAATAGGCCTTATTAGGAGGCAAAAAGTCACCCAAAGGGTAATGGAGAGGGCTATGCTTGGAGAATCCCTGCGTGATCAAATCAGAAATGAAGAGATCTGTAGGAGAACCAAGGTAACCGAGATAGACCGAAGAATTTCAAAACTTAAGTGGCAGTGTGCAGGGCACATTGCTCGCAGAACAGATGGCCGATGAGGCCGAAAGGTGGAGTCTGACCGCGACCTCCACTTTACTTTAGAGTCTGAGGCGTTAAATTGCGCACTACTGTAAACAGCGAATTTTCACACTAACAATAAAAAGATGTTTCCCAGCAATTATTTTCTGCACAAAGTTACTTAGTATGATGTACAGAATGCGTCGGTGACGGCTTCATGAAGAGTCTTGTTTAACCATGTAGTTTAAGTGAAGTCTCAATACACTGAAGAGAAATGTTGTCAAAAGTGGTAAATGAAGTACGAGGTCGACTATACCTCTGCAAAAGTTTCATTTCGGTACGAAACCTTTGATATAGTATACTGTGTTGTCTTTGAGTGTTTTTACAAAATGTCTGGAGTCTCTGACTTTTATTGATGTAAAATAAAGGACTCCAGACTCCGTTGTTTCCTGATTTATGTCAAGTGAGAATTTGGTTTTATTGAAGCGGACTTTTACTCAAATAATTATGTAGGCTGCTGTTTTGTGTGGCGTCTGAAAATAAACAAAGCCTTTAATAAGCACCCTAATTGTGTAACACACTACCAGGTTTAATCCGAAACATTTTGAAGAATATTGCTAATCCACTGCTTCATATATTAGAAAAAAAAGTCTCCTGAACAACGTAAATAACACAATGAATGTTGTTGCACACGCAATTACCCCGACGTTCTTAACTTACTTCATTTTCATTACAAACTATACTTACCTACTTGCTTACTTTAATAATATACTTGAAGAATCATTTATCAATACCTTTTTATTTCATTTTATGGTTGTAACAACAATGTAGGTGCAGTTTACGCATTTCATATCATGCCGAAAGATAGTGTCACATACTTACATGCTATTTACAAAAAAAAATACTCGACGTCTGGGACTATGTATTCATAAATGAGCGTACTAATCGACCAGTACCCTAATGCTTTTAATCACAGGGGCTTGATGGACACTCCTAATCCATTGCTTCATGGGTTTGAAAAATTCATCTACTCAACAACAAAATGAACAGTGCGATCAACTGTCATTTTATGTGGGTTACCCCGTAACCCGCAAATTATGCTTGCTATTGAGAAGTTCTGTTTATTCCTTACTAGCTTCCGCCCGCGGCTTCTCCCGCGAGGTATGTCGATGAAAACTATCCTATGTACGGGATGCAATCTATCTTTCTGCCATTTTTATCGAAATCCATTCAGTGGTTTAAGCGTGAGGTAACATACAGACAGACAGAGTTACTTTCGAATTTATAATATTAAGTATGGATAATAATCCAGAAAACCCAATTATTGTTAGGTACACAAGGAAAAAGAAAAGCGACTTTCAATTAATAACAATATTATCGATACCCAAGTACAGTTTTATGAAATTAAAAGGTAATTAGGACCAAGCTCGGTGCAGCGTTTCTCGGTAATCGAATCAACTTGCCGCATCGGCTTACTATAGCCGATGCTGTTGGTTTACTGGTTGTTGTACTCTATGTCCGCATATACAGCCTCTGTGGAATATTATTACAATCACAGCCGAGCTATTGGGACTGTCTGGTGAGGGTGCTGAATACCGTATACCTATGGCCCTGTCTCCTGTGATGCAGTTTTTTTTAACTACGTAGTACAGGATACTGGTGATCTTTTCCAGTAAAGTTAAGTATTGTATAGTTTTTGCTTATCTACATATAACTGGTGGAAAAATAATCTGTAACACTGTTTTTGAATAAAAACTTATTATTAAAAAAAACTTATTGTTACAGTGGAAATTTTTTTAAATTGCTGATTGGGCCCTCTATCACGCCTGATTGTAAGCGATGGTTGAGGTCTATGATGGAACGAGCATGCCCAGAAGATGCCTAAGGCACTGGAACTCCCACGCATCGACGAAACACAGCAGGCTGCTTGACGCCGGAGTCCTGTGGGGTCGTAAACCAGCCGTTAGCCCTACCACCGCAAGGGAAGAATTGGCTAGTCAAATATGGTGTTGGGTGAATTTTAAGTTAATAGTAATTCTCAAACATAACATCACGCCCGTACCCGAAAGGTTAAGCTGATGTGTACCTTTAGTACACCTACATTTTGCCAGTTATATTTGAGTCCCTTGTAATAGGGGAGGGGGGGGGGGTGGCAATAGTGTTTCCTGAGCCATAATGAGCTACTGACAAGTCTTGGCTTATTTTGTATTTTAATCACATTTCAGATTATACTCGACAAACAAAGCCCTACGTAATAGAAATTTACAGAACAAGAATTGAATTAAGCATTTTTACCTAAAGAAAACATTTTTTGCAAAGTAAAGAAAGGGCCTCTTGCTTAAGGGCAAACATTGTTTGCTGTAAGTATATTCTAAGTAAACACAGTTAATTGGGATCTTTGTTTGAAGAAAAGTATCATTAGGCTTATGTAGGTACCTACCTTTTTGTAAGGGTTTGTTTTGAAGTTATGGTACCTAATGGAAAAGAAATGTTATTTTTGTGCGCGTTTTAATTTGTTAAATGTTAGCCTTTGCTCTTTGCTAACATCTTAGTTCTGACAAATGCGTGCACTGATTGACAGGTCCACTCAATCTGTGCGGTTCTTTCGTGAAAAGACCATAATCTCAGACATCGATCTACATGTTCTTCATGAATCGACTGCCTATATGATCTCTACAACTCAGATACCTAATGGGTAACACAATACAAAAAAAAAAAATTGGTTGACAGTTTTTGGGCTAAGTGGATAAGACAGAGATTAAAACAGAAGGAGAACTAGCAGGGAATCGTAATAAATCCGTAACGACTATCAAAGATCCACAAAATATGACAACAAGGCAACCAGTAACCAGCTCGGAGGGATCTCAGTATGTAATGGTCACCCATCCACGGCTCGACCTGGGCAAGCGTTGGTTAACCTTGAATATTGACCCATGCAACTGTTATTATTTAGCCCTCTGAAAAGTGTGTGTCGAATTTATACCTGTTTTTGATGGTAATTCTATAAAAAGGACCAAATAAAGAGTTTTTCATGCAAGCGTTGTTAAATTGTAATTGTGTTGTTGTAATGGCGGAATTATCTTGACCTTTTAGGGGATGCATTACGTTTTATGTTAAGTTTTGGGGACCTATTCTTAGACTCCGGTTAAGGTTGATGAGACGACAGCTTAGTCTAATTCCCATGTTTTTATTTTAAGTGAAAGTAAAATTGTAATTAGATTGTTAGCTCACAATAGTGTTAAGACAAGCAATGAGCTTTGTACAATTATCAACATTTCATCCGTTGTGTGGAGTCAGTGAATTAGGGACTTGACTAACACTGACTACACTGCCTCGTCAGCAGTGCTATTCTGTAAAAAGATCACCGTGATAACTCAGGTGAAGTGAGCCATCATTCCACCTACACACACACGATACACACACACACACACACACACACACACACACACACACACACACACACACACACACACTATTGAAAGCTCACTTCACTTATGTTTTCACGGTGAGATAAATTACAGAATAGCACTACAGTTCAGTGGTCGCATGAGCTACTGCTGAGCATGAGGTCCTGGGTTTGATTTCTGGATCGGACAGTGTTATTGGGATTTTTCATCTGGAATTTTTCAGTAGCAGTCTGGATGTGTGCCCGGTTGATGGCAATAGGGTTGCACCTAATTACATGGGACTTAAACATATCTGGCGAAATGTGGGTGTACGAGTAGCTACTGAAGGTACAACTCTGCCTAATCGAACGTGCGGTTATGTTATATGATTAGTTCCTAGGAAGAGTCGATGAATTAAGATGTTAATTTATTGATTTTTAAAGTAACTATATAATCAAAATCAAAAGTCATTTATTCAAACTAGGCTGAGAATCAGCATTTATCGAACGTCAAAATTACAAAAGACAGTCCCCCAAAACGCCCGCACTTCACCACTTCCTAGTGCTTTCGCTGTGGAGAAAAAGTGGCGCAACAAACTCCCCAGCAGCACAGCTGTCTTTTCAGTTATAAAATAATTGACTGTATACAAAACTAATCTACAAAGTATAGGGATCAACATAGGATTTACATACATTTTCCGGCAAATATTTTTTATATACAGAGGAAAGCTTGTGAGGAACTCACATAAAAGTTAAAACACGCCTAAATCTTGAATACTTCACGCAAAAAATGACTTACTTAGGCAAAACACATAAAAACAGGACCACTTTTTAAACAAAATGGATGTTTAGGTACAGACTCGTCTCAAACTTTTACCATTTATCATGATTAAAACCGAAATTTCGGTTCTGCGTCGGAAATATTAGACATTCCTCTGTGACGACCCAATGACAGGCACTGGCTTGTGTAGCTCTACAAAGTCAAATTAAATTAGCTAGCGAAACTCTGCAGACGTCATAGGTATGAGGCGCAGAGTGCCCACTTCTCAAAATGGCAAAAAAACAAAGTTTTTTGTAGGGGTCAATGACATCTGGGGATCTACTCCGAAGTGGTAAATTTATCTATGCCCTCTCAGTATATTTATGAAAATCTTTTATATGCCCATAAAAATATAAAATTGTTTAAGAAATACAGTGATATCCATAATATAAATACGAGGAACAAACACAAATTTGTTGTACCTACAACAAGGCTCAAGAAAATAGGTGGCTCGTTGAGATGCCAATGTATACCCTTTTATAATAAACTACCAAGCCACGTTCAAGATCTAAGCATTAATAAATTCAAATCATTCATTAAACGTAAGTTGTGCCAGAAAGCCTTTTATACTGTTAAGGATTATATTGAGGACAAAAAGGCTTGGGATTAAGTTGCTTCCAATTTTTACATTTTGAATGTTTTTATTTTTTTTTTTCTATATACACATTGACATTTGCTTACTTTGTAAAGTATTACATTATTTTAATTATTGTGCATGTGAAGACAATGTGGGTCATTTTATTATTGTTGTGTTTTGTGTTATTATTGTTTGTTCTGTCTCTAGGTCTGGCAGTTTGAGTAATTTATGTCGCCTACCCAAATGTCCTTTCTTTGGTATTGTTCGTCGAATTGTTGAGCTCCTTAAGTTTTGAGTTGAGCTGCACGATTTCTGACAAATGCGTGCACTGAATGGACAGGTCCTCTCAATCTGTGTGGTTCTTTCCTCAAAAGACCATCTCAGACATCGATCTACATGGTTTTCATATAACCTGACCAAGATTATGTCTGGACTTTAAAAGAGACTGTGAAACGCCGACCTCATCTAGTTTTATAAAAAATATGATTGACGTGTAAAAGTGTTTGAGCAAACCTACTTACAAAATAAAAATCATTTATCATCTATCGTATCGGCCGAATGTTCGGTCATTTCCTCCTACGAAGTTCATTATATTTGATTCGGTCGGTTCCGATCCGACTGAACTTCATTTTGACACTTGTTGTATCGTTACATGAGGATTGAGTAAAAAAAAAACTGTTTTCTTTTGTTTCATCGTATCGTAATTTGTATCGTATCGATGCCCATCACGTCCGTGACGTTTATATAAATAACCTGATTTTTAAACTGATTTATCAAGTGATAATAACACTGACTGCATTCGGTGACCCCACAAAAAATTATCAAAATATATTATTTTTGTTTTATCATGCTTAGATAATTATCGATACCCAACAACTGTATGTAACTACATAGTTATAAGAACTACATAGTTATAAGAACTACATAGTTATAAGAACTTTTTATAAAAGTAAAATGTCGTATTTCGTAGGTATAAGGTAACGCGTCTGTCTCGAAATGTCTGTTGCTATATTCGTCAATATTTCAAAGCTCTCTAGAGCCCTGAAACTATGAGGACTTGAGGAAAGTCTCCTTTGTTCCAGTATACCAAATTTATCAGTCAGTACAATCAGGGAAATTAATGCTGTGTTACAGCCATTTCATACAACTGTTCAAGAATGACAGTTTTGATTTGAATAAACATTAGTTATATACCTTACCTATGAAATTGCCGATTTTTGATACTGGCTGTTGTGAAGATCGATATCTTTCATTCTTTTAGAATTACAAATCCAAATTAATTTTATCATATAGCATGTTATTTTGTTTTTCATTCGGTTGTTCATTTGTTTTCCCGCCGTTCTTTTTTTTTAATATCGCTTTTTCTGTTACCATCTAACCATGGAAAAATCGAACTTGCGCGCTATTTTAGAATACGAGTTCCGTCGTGGCACCAATGGAGCACAGACAGCATGCAATATTAACGACGTGTATGGTCATGGTACAACAAAAGAAAACAGATTTTTTCAAGTCATACTTCAAGTAGTAACACTACCAGCGGCCGCTGCCCCCGAAAAAAAATTATGAATGAATGAATGAATGAATTGCACCGATCCCAGCGTGGTTAAACCAGACTCGATTAATCGAATGAACCCCAAGATTCGCACTAGCTCCTGTAGCCTCATGTTCATGGTGCTACAGCGACCATTGCATATCAAGGAATAGACCGGGGGGCGCGGTAATGGTAGGGAAGACGTGCCCGTAGGATAGGTAAGGATTTAAGAGCCTACCGGATATGTATCCTAGAGCAAGCCTTGGACTAGTGGAGAGATGGGTAATTATTATCTATGGATGGGCATCTTTTAACGACCTTGCCGCCAAGTTGGTTCAGGTCGAGCTTCATCGGTGAGTCTTTTGGCGGGGCTCTACTGCTTTCTCTTTTCCTTTGTACATCCTTGCTATGCTGTGTTGTGCTAGATGTTGCTGTTTTCATTGTCTTCTTCAGACGTTTCGCTACTATCCGTTTCCGGTTTTTTGTAAATTTCACTAGCAGCGATCTTAATCTTACTTCTGTCTTCCGCTGTATCCATCCAAAAATGTATTCCCTTGTCGAAGTACTTCATGTCCTGTTTTAAATTGTCGTTCCATGTGTATATAGGTCTGCCGACCTTCTTGCATTTGGCCTTGTATTGCATTGCTGCATGCAGTAGGTGTGGTTCGCGGCGCCTGTAGACATGTGCGAGGTAGCACATCCTGTGGTTTTTGATGCGTTTGGTTATTGTTTTTCCGTCTAATATTTCATGCATTTTCTTTTGTCTTGGTTTATTCCTAGAGTGGTTAATCAAGTCTCTCATGATAACTCGCTCGTATCTTCTGAGTCTTGACCTGTTAGCTTTAGTAAGTGCCGATACTTTCAAACCATGTATCATGCACGGTACGATCACCATTCGATACATTAGTCTGGCTAATTTCCAGTCCATATTTGAATTATTTATGAATGGTAGTAACGATTTGGCGTTTTTCATGGCCTGTTCGCAGCGTGCCCCCGAAAAAAAATTATATTTATTTATTTGATTGTGTTTAGATATCGATAGGTACCTATCACGTCTGCAGTTTCAGTTTCATTTAATTTGACCTGTATACATTTATGGGAGCCTTATGCCAATTAAGTAAATTATTTTGTCTCATGAATTTGTAAGGCTTGCCGTTTATCTTTTTCACTTCTTCCAAAAGCTTTTAATTTCTTCACCTGCTTGCTACTAAACATTTCTCTCATTAGCCTAAAGACGTATTCTGGAAATGGTCTAAGAGTGCCCTACCTTTCATTAATCGTATCCCTAATTAATGAGAACAAAATCCATCGCGTAAACTAGCGATATCCTCGAAACAGAATCTATCCTCAAATTAAAGTTCCTGCATCGAAGACCGTTATTAACTACATCTATATTCATCATCTCTATCATTATAAGTAGTTTCCATGTTGGAACTTGTTCGTAAGTTAGCTTGTTATAATGTCCTCTAGAGACGCTAGTTGTTGTGTCTCCTGTACCGTCATTATTATGTATGTTTAATAGGACTTTCGCAAACACAGGACGGAAGTTTTGACAACAATTCTCAGTAAAAATTAAACTTTACTAAAGTTGAAATTATCTATCTCTACGTTCCAAAACTAATGTAGCTGATGTGACTCAAAAGGCTGTCCAACTTAAACGGGACTGGTCAGGATGTTTGCCGCATACTATCACTTGTTCGCCGATCAAACTGTGGGCATAAACAGCACAGAATTAGTGCCCTGAGACAGTAAGACGGGGTCGGTCGCGGCAGGCCACATACTGAAGGCGCTCGGGCTCGTAAAATATGGAAGTAGTGGAAGGACGCGTTTACCCAAGAGTGGGACAGCACAAGCAAGACCCAAACAAAAGAAAAAAGAACTGACACAAAGACAGACCTTAGTCGCTTTATTTTTATTTTTATAAAAACAAAATCACCTTAAAGTGATAAAGCAATTACGAGGTTTGACTATGCCTACTTTATCTACTGGATTTTATCATTGAATACTTAATTCTTGTTATCTTGTTTCTCTTCTAGGTTATCGTAATCATGACCTTTTCTAACAATGTTATAATAGTTTTCAAAAATAAACGGTGATTTATTCAAACGGAAATATCCCTGGCTTGACACTCTCACATCTCAGATGATCTGAATATTCCATTTCGAAGAATACCGTTATCCTAATCACTTTCGATCCTTTCGAACCCAAATAACATGTTCAGAAGGTGTGAAATTGAAATATGTATATACAGTTTTTTTTTTATATAAGTTTGGTCAACAATTCATCAAAGGGAATAAATACTGTTCGCTGATGCAGCCATTAGGTCCTCACAGGTGCAGGTGACAGGGCACGTGGCGCAAGATTGTAGGTGAGCCATTGTCTGTGGTGGCATTGAAAACAAAACACAGTGTAGGACAAAACCACAAAATTCCCAAACAAATATAAAGTTTATAATAAAAAGGATTCCGAAAAATCTCAAGGTCAAATCTGGGTATGCATGAGACTTTACTCGAATCTTAATTAGAAATTAGTGTGTACTGTACGTGAGCGTTTACCACCTACTCAGATGAAACAAGCTCAGAAAAAAACACCTAGGCAACAAGTTCCGAGGTTAAGCAAAGCCACTTAAGAAAAGAATGTGAGATAATAGAATAATGTTCAAAACCCGTCTCTCCACAAGAGGGACAAAATCGATTTGGAATTAAGTAAAAAGTGATATTCATTGAGTGAATGAATTGCTGAATTGCATGGAAATGACCGATAAATATTACATAGAGAGAACCAGAAAATGAAATGGCATATTAAAGAAGATACATTTTAAAGCAAGTTTCTTTTATAATTGTTAATTCACAAAACAAATGTTTGACTGCAAGTTGAAAATCTCTATGACACATTCTTGTAGGTACTCGTATTAAAAATAATTGTAAAGCTGGTGATATTGTGTTAAGTTTTTACAAACAACAAAACATTTTGTGGTATGTTTGCGTTGAATTCAATTAAAGTCTTTCTAACGTCTATTTGCAGACATGTAGTTGCGGTTTTCATGAAAGTGTAATGAATTCCAACGCTTGCTGACTGCGGTTACATTTACACTAGTTGCTCATGTAGTTATGTTTGTTTTAGAGAACCTATTAGTATACGAGAAAAATAAAACAAAATTTAAACGAATATCACTTTAATTTTATTTTACAATACTACAGCTAACCTATTTACAGCAGGAAGATTAATTCTAAGGCGCGTCGTCTCCTCGAAGGGGCAGATATTGATGGCGTCGGGTAGCTAGGATGGGTCGACGTTTCGTATGCATCGTCTCTGATTCTACTGAGGATCTGGACTGGGCCTCCTGCAGGTTTATTGAGCTTACTGGCACAGGGGTGACGGCATACCCAGCTGCGACCAAGGCTGCAAACTCTTCAGGGGTATACGCCTTGTTGTTCTTGGGAGGAGGAAGTTGGGCTCTCTGTTCGTCCAAGCTCTGGCCATGTTGTTCCAGGTTTACTTGCTCTACGCTGGATTGCTGTTCTCTGTACACTTGCTGAGGCCTCGCTTGTTTCCTCGGAGCTACGTTTTTGCTCACATAAATAGACGACTGGGGTGCTTTCGCCGATTCTGACACTCTGGATTGCTCGGATTTGATCTGAGCAGGCATTTCATACCGTGGTCGTTGTTCATTGGTTCTGTAAATAGGACGGAGGTAGTATTGCTGCTCGCCAATCATTTGGGCAGGCTGCTGGGGTATGCCTTCGGAAATTGGTTCGTAAATTTTCACAGCGCGCATATTCTCATGGTCTGGGAAACGTTTCAAGTAAGCGACTGGTCTTTCGTTACTCTGGCTAGGAAGACGCTGTTCTTGTGGCCTGATGACTTGTCTGGGAGCTTCGTAGATTCTGTATTGCTTAGGTGACGCTTCAGGTTGCTGGTATTGCGGCACAATTCTGTAGTTAAGCTGAGCTCTGGGCTGCTGTTGCTGCTGCTGTAGTTGCTGCTGTTGCAGTGGTTGAAGCTTGGGTGCTGGGACGACTTTCAAGCCTTGAGATTCGGGGCGTTCATAGAGAATTTGTTGGGATGCCGCTTGAGTTTGTGGGACTTGCACGTAACGCAGGGATTGAGGCACTCTCTGTTGCTGTTGAGGTTGACGGTACAAAGGCGACTGTTGGACTGCCTGTTGCTGTTGCACGTTGGTGGTCTCGATCAGGTATTGTTGAGGAGCTGCAGGAGATGGCTGAGGTTGAGCTATTTGAGCTTTGTTTCTCAGTTTCGATTTCTTGCTGGGCTTCGTTATGTATCTATCGACCTGGAATAACAATTGTTTTAATACAACAAAGATGTTATTAACAATTTATAGAGAACGTTGGTTAAATGGACTTTTTTTGGTGTCCTACAAACCTGCTGATATTGAGGTGCGATATTTTGAACATTGGAAGCCTGAACTTGCTGCAGGTGCTGTGCTTGCTGGGGTTTTGAGTACAACTGCTGTTGAGGTTCCTCAGCGGGCCTCAAATTAGGCTGTCCAAGCAAGGCTAGGAGATCCTGGTTGTAAGCATCATTGGCGTTGGATCCTGTATCACTGACCGACAAAGCAGCTCCTACAGAAGCTTCTCCTCCATTCGAGGTGTAGTCGGGTCGAGCGATGACAGCATGAGACGATGGTTGATAAGACACCTGAAATAAAGTAAATGTCAAGTTAAATAAAGCATCAACACCATATTTAAGTTATCCCAAGACGTATTGCGTTGGCAATAAACTTGTTATAACTTCACTAACAAAGTTCCCGAACAAAATCAGACAGCTGTCAAGCTGTCTGGTTTTATTTGAGCCAATTACTGTCAAATATTTTATTTCTTTTTTTTTTTTTGTATGTAACATTGATTCTACAAGGGTGGATTTCTGAGCTCGTTCGTCAACTATGTTGAGGTCGGCTTCCAGCCTCACCGGATGCAGCTCCATACCAGTTTTTTTTTTAGTTTCAGTTACTGGGCAATACGACACCCCTTGGTAAGACTGGTTGTCAAACTTTCGGGCTTTCGACGACCGGAAACGACTACCAAAGATCCACGAATGACAGCCGGGATCAACGGCTTTACGTACTTTCCGAGACACGGAGGGGTCTTGATATGTAAATATGGTTTTTGGATACATTGCCTTATTACCTAATAAGCCCACGCGGTCAGTCTGTCTATCCGTCAGTTGGTCTTTCTCAAGGCTTTCATGGAAAGTTTATCACGTTTTATGCAGTATCTATCTTACCTGACGAGCTGCCTGAGGTTCCAGGTAGTATATCTGCTGGAGGTTCTGTTTCTGCTCTTGCTGGGGCCTGTACAGCTGCTGAAGAAGCTGATTGCTGGACAGAGGCACCTGCTTTCTCTCTGGCTGCAACTCTAGGAGTTCTTGAGTGTTCAGGGAGAACACTTGTCCAGGACGGTACTGTTCGTCAGAGCGGCTGGAATTAGGAAAATGGTGATGTTAGAAACAAAAGGCACAATCTATTAAAATTGAAACTAAAGGTGTTTACTCAAATAGGTATCGTTGTTGAGTTTACAAACACTTTTCAAAGTAATTATACATTAAGAATATTTTCTGTCCTTTTTGGGAATTATTCAAAGTTGTGAATTATTATGATTTTTTAAATACATAATATTTTTTTTTACAAAAAAATTATAAGATGTATGTCGGAGTCATTCGTTAGACTTTTTGGAACGCCAGTGCCGCCCGGCGGCGCTCGACTGAGTCTAGCCTGAGTTCGTGAGGAGTCGACGAGAGCGCTACAGAGCGGTGTAGAGTTTCTCTTGATCATCGGACATCGAACGGACAACATTTGCTCAGAAACTGTCTCGCGTTCCGTATCTACTTGTGTCGTATACCTACAGTGTGTGATTTGCTAGTATGATTAACTTTTTCGTAAAATTACAATCTGATTTGAAGTGCAAACGGTTTTTCTATTGCGCAATAACCAACACTACCCATAGTACGCCCACAGTAGGTAATTAAAATATGGCTGATGAGAAGGAGACATACGTTCCTTCTCCGTCAAGTACAATAATTATATCATCTTTGATGGAAAATTCACCCGAAACCTCGAAAATTCTAGATGGAATATAACGTCATCTAAGTATACACACACACGAGCGACATGCGTCAACAGTACAAGTAGTAGTAGCTTTTATACTGTTAAGGATTATTTTGAGGACGAAAAGGCTTGGAATTGAGTTGCTTCCAATTTTTACATTTTGAATGTTTTTATTATTTTTTTCTATATACACATTGACATTAATTAATGAATTTTATATAAACATTGACATTTGCTTACTTTGTAAAGTATTATATTATTTTAATTATTGTGCATGTGAAGACAATGTGGGTCATTTTATTTTATTTTTTTTGTTTAATTTTTATTATTCTCTTTCTTCTGTTAGTTTTTTTCTAGGTCTGGCAGTTTGAGTAATTTATGTGGCCTACCCAAATGTCCTTTCTTTGGTATTGTTCGTCGAATCGTTGAGCTCCTTAAGTTTTGAGTTGAGCTGCACGATTTCTGACAAATGCGTGCACTGACTGGACAGGTCCTCTCAATCTGTGTGGTTCTTTCCTCAAAAGACCATCTCAGACATCGATCTACATGGTCTTCATATAACCTGACCAAGATTATGTCTGGACTTTAAAAGAGACTGTGACCTCTGAGTTTGTTTCGGCCTTTCTTCTGAGAGTAGTCAGATAGGAAACGCCGACCTCATCTAGTTTTATAAAAAATATGATTGACGTGTAAAAGTGTTTGTGCAAACCTACTTACAAAATAAAAATCATTTATCATTTATCAAGCAACTCCAGCTGTCGACGAGTGTCGACGACTGCCGTCGACAACATACCGCTCGTGTATTTGAGCACAAGCTCGTGTATTTTTTCTTCATCTTTTATTTCAAGGAGTTTTTAAGAATAGGTATGTACTACAATAGACGAATACGTATTTAATCTTTTGAAAGCTTGCCTTTTCTCTATGCTGTTTAAATTATTGCTTTTGCAGTAGGTAGTAAATTTTTTGGCACCAGAAATACCTAGGTATATCAAATTTTATTTGTGCGGATTCAGAGACAATTTTTAAAATTGCATATCTACATGTAAGCAATTTTAAGATAAACGAAGCTTGGCTAAAAGCCATGCACAAAGCAGTATTGTTCAGACTAGCTAGGTATATATATAGATATAAAAATTACTCTAATACATAAACGATGATAAATGGTCCTTTGGCCCGAGTTAGATAGCAAACTGTAGAGCAAATTGTTCTTTATTGTCTCAGAGCATATTATATTGAACATAAATGAAAACGCTGCATTTTACTGTCTAGAATTTACTCATATTATTTGATAAAAGAAAAATAGGTAGATATATTGTCAACCATATTCTATCAATTATTATTTAACTTTTCTGAAAATATCTTATTCATAGAAAACCAACACCTTTACTTATAAACGCGATGTTTAAAGTTAAGAAATGATTAATGTCTTCTTAACCATAGATTAACCTTTTTTTTACTTTTAAACGCCTCTACGTTTATAAGTAGGTAATGGCGAAATTCTACAAACATTCCCTAATAAAGTTCGCTTAGGCGCTTATCTAGTCGTATATAGTTTAACACAGCAACCTAATATTCTGTTTTCCAAAGGAAATGATATTTCACAAACTGTTATCTAGTTTGTAAATTAATTAATCCTAACTAACAGATATTTCCGGCCGCTAAATGCGAAATTGTTTTGGCCAGATTATACTCAAGTTTCTCAATTGAATTTGTTTGAAAGTTAAAATTATTTTTTTTACCTGACAGGCTTGTCATCGTCTTGGGGCTCCTCGACAGGGGCCACTTGTTCCTGAAAAATATAAATAAAACATTTTAAAAGTTATTAGGAGTTTGGTCTTAAATTAAAAAAAAGGTTTAGAAAGGAGACCTTTGCTGTATGTCGAAATAAGCTAAAAATAAATAAGGAAATGTTTTGATATGCGCTTTTGGCTGATGACATCGTCAGAGTTGCGGGAAACACTTATACAAGTGAGGCATATAATCGTGGAAAATGACAAAGAGAAAGGAAACCCAGCAGTACCCGAATCCGGGATAATTTATGATGATGATGATGAAGGAAATGTTTCATATCTCCATAAGCAAATGAGCTGGGCGATTGACCTGTACGATAACACAAAACCGAACATCTTTCCGCATTAAATAGGCACACAATAGAACTAAGCGGAAGGATATACGCCAAACGTTCCCACATAACGTTAAGTACAAAAAGTGTATCAAACAATCAGCTGCCCCCAACGAATTAGTGATGTGACAATAATGCATGTCATAACACACGGTACTCTACAATTATGTTTTACATTAGATGCTCATGCGCTAGTGAAAGTCGAGGAAAATGAGACAATGCGTCGCGATTATCGGCCATTTTCGAAACTGTGGGTGGAGCGGTCGCCGCGTCAATCACTTGGTTGCACAATGTGTTGATCAATCGTCCTGTGTACGAATTGGTGTGCGGGTATCGAAACTGTTCGTTGCGCTAGTTAAGTCTCAATCAATCAATTAAGTGCAAGCTTGTTAGCTTTGCAGTAAAATTACGAAATAGCGGGCTTTGTATTAAACGTCCGGTTACCGGTTATTGAAATCTTACCGATCGTTATTTGTTTAAACGTATTTTTGCCAGTATCGAATCGTAGCTGATAACTAAGATATTTAACATCAGAATAATTATGAAGAAATGAATTATTAATAAGTTTAACAAACCACTTTTAGGTAATTTTTACACCTTTCAAATAAGAGTACATATTTAAGTAAGTGATTATTAAAGCAAATCGTCACACGGAAGTAAACATACTTATTTTAATAAAAGTCATCGATTTTTAACAATGACCATTATCAAAGGTGATCATAATGTCTCTTGATTACAACAGAAGCCAATTTTTTTTTATTAGAATGATTGTCTCTAAAACTAACATTTGCGTACAAACCACAATGCGTAGAAACGGAACAGAGAAAGTATAATAGATTTCGGTTTCGTGGGTGTAACTGTTGCCAATAGACTTTGAATTGTCGAAGCGAAATGCAATGACTCAACCGTTAATGCGATTGATTAAATATTAATAAGAAGTATGACTGGTAAATATTGGAGCTGTTAGACTACGTTCGTACGGACGTAAAAATATCGCGGTGGGATTTTACCGCGCATTGGATTTTCAACTCTCGTTCAGCCGAGCATGGAGAATACAACAGAGTGCATCCCTGGACGTCAAAAAAACAAACTGTGGATTTTCAACTCTCGGCGCTAAAAGTGCGTTGAAAATCCAGTGCGCGAAAAAAAATAGCTGCGGGAACAAATCGCCCGTACTACCTGGGCTTACGTGCGATGTCATTTGCAGTCAAACTTCAACTTCCCATTGACCCACTGAGAAATCACCATGCTGCCCTTTTTTTCTTATTTTTGATTTCCGGGGTGGAAAATTCTCATGGATGTCCTCCGCCCTGGTGCGAGCGGAGGGGTTTTTCAGACTTGCTGACTAAAAACCACCCCGGTGTTCCATCTCACACCTACGCCCGGGTCGCCGGAACCTACGATCCTTCCGCAACCCCCGACTGGTGCCTGCCCGACTCGACTACGGCCGGCAGCGACAAGACCATGTTCCTGCCCCATCGCAACTTATTTGCGGTCGGTGCAGCACGTCTGCTTCTTCCATACCTACATCGCTATCAGCCGTCTCAGTATTTAATTTCTTCCTGGCCATTTTACTTTGTTGCGTAACGCCCTCCTGATGACCAATCCTGAGTGTGATCTGTTTGCCGATGAATGGAGTACAATCATGCGTGTACGTCTGATGTTTTGTGAGAAGAAGTATGCTAGGGTGTCCTCTATTATATGTTAGTATTTGAAATATTTTTGTACATCATACCTTTTTCAATCACTATGTTAATTAATGTAATTGGTGCTACAGTTTTAATTAATAATAAACAATAAAAAAATTCACACAATTCATACATCGTCTTTTTGGTCTTCCACTTTTCTTGTTTCTTAATAATTATCTTTTACTTATATTTTTTACTTTATACTTTTCATCTATCTATAAATTAATTTTGAAGTGTCTGTTTGTAATGTTAAAATAACAGCTTTTTACTAAATGTATATTATGAAAGTCTATATGTACCGTTACATATAAAAAAAATGTATCCTGTCTGTATGTTCCGGCTAATCTCCGAAACGGTTATAGATCGATTGTGATGAATTTTTGTATGGGGATACTTTGAAGACTGGGGAAGGACATACATAGCCTTATCATATTTATCGACATATCAAGTGGGTGAAGCCGCGGGTGGAAGCTAGTCATTCATATTCATTATGCATTCTAAACATGTTTCTCAAAACACGGATGACGTTTCAAAAATACTTTCGTAGAGCAACTAACTGTTTCTACTTACAACAATTATGAAACATCTTCCATCTTAATGATGGTTTAGACTGTGTGTTGTCTGCAGCGTAAATCAATACCACAACTGCATACAAATAAACTGAATATCTTCAAAAAATTCGGCCAGTTTCAAACAACAATTTACGCAATATTTGCTAAACTCCATGTTCAATACATGAGCGTGATAAAATGGTTTCGTTTCAATCTATTTCTGTGCTGACAGTTACAAAATAACGGGCATTCCTCGACCAACGTATGATTAAAGTGCACTTGCAATCCGTACTTATGGCCGAGCGGCCATTATTTCGTCCCCTACCGTGATGCAAACGGCTATTAAAAAGGTATTAGAAGTGGATGAGTGTGACAATCGTGAAGGTTGGCTAAATATGATATTTTGTTAAAACAATGCTTTATTTGTTATAGAAAGTGATGATGTATAGGTACATAGATAACTATGGGATAAATGATGACAAGAAGAGCCTTTTTTCTGTAAATTGGTTCAAATAACCACATATACGTCAAAATGAAATTATGTTTTATACAAAACTAGATGAGTTCGGTGCTTCCTAACCGGCCACCGTGAAAAACCGAAACAAACTCACTCTTTCTTTAGTATATTTTAAAGTTCAGACATAATTTTGGTCAGGCTATACGGGGACCACGCAGATTACTATCTGAGATGGTCTTTTGGTCTCTTTAACAATGTTTTATTTGTTATAGAACGTGGTGATTTAAGAATTATTATTTGTAATAAAGTTAATATAGCGTGTAACAGTTGCGTTTTTAACCTGGATTACTTTTGTATGACTTGTTAGTTTTAACAAGCAAGCTCAAATCACATTGCAATGACAAAAGTGAATAGGTCCCTATTTAGTTGTCACTAAAGCTGCTAAATGTTCACACTAAGCTAAGGTACTATGGTTATTATCACTTATTAGCAAAAAACAAAAGGCGTTGACAGACAGCTTAATACTTATGACAATTAAGTTTATACATTAAATTTTTTTGGTTCCACTGTTAACTTAAGCAAGGCTTGTATCTTGAGTTTATAGTTTTAACATATCGACCCGCTTCTACCATCCTAATTAACAGAAATGTAAAAACGCAATGTATGAAGAAGTGTCCATAAAAGCCCTTTTCTTTTGTCTCTATTCATCCTATAAGGAGTTTAGGTTATACAATATTGTATTCTGAAATATACGCACGTATTCTATTTGGAACGGTTCGATAACAATTCGATTTAATTTGTTCGGATATATTCGGGATCCATTCGTTTTGTTTGTGTGTTTCATATAAACCGATTAGGATTTTTCTCTCGACGAAAAATTAATTGGAGAACTTTTCAGTGCAAATCGTCTTGTCATAAGTCTTTCTGAAACGATTTAACACCTTTGCTTGTTATTTTAACAAACAAGATTGGATGCCAATTACGAAAAAAATATCTTATAGGTATGCGTCACGCTTTTTGCTTTTGAAAAGATAAGCAGAATGAAAAAAATATCGTAGGTCGGACAGAAGTGAAAACTGTTGCTCGTATTTCAGCGATATTTTTGTTTCGTTCAAAAAAGATTATTTTTAAAGACCATTTTGTACGAAGGGATAAGAATGGGGTTAGAGTTTAAGGTGATAATTATGTTGAAAAAATGTGATTTTTCTATTTCGTGTAACTTGTTAAGTACATGGAATAGGGATTTAACATTTTGGTATATGTTTTTTGACTCTTTGGTCTAGTATCCTGTAAAAGGAATACAGGAATCAATGAATTGTTATCGATATAAAAAAATTGCAAAGTAATATCATTTTTTTTTTTACTTTTTTCGACATCACGGTGTAACGCTTAAGAGTTATTCAATGGAATTTACTTAAAACACAGATAATCATCATATAAAAGTTTAGTCAAAGTAGTTTATTTTGTAAAAAAAAATTGTAACTTTGTTTAGGCACATACGTCGCTGTAATTGCATCACTTTCGCTGGCTTAGTAGATTTTCGAGGATTTTAGATTTTCGAGGTAGCGCCCGTTTGATCGATCATCTCTTCGTCAATATAGAAAATAAGACTGATGATCGCAAGGGTTAGGTAATACTATATGAGCAAAGACCCCTAAGGCTAAGGCTTTTTGTACATGGTACGCTTTCTTTACGCTTTCGTAACTGCGATTACCGTGCCAAAAAAAAAACGTGTCCGTCAACAAGCTTCCATAGCGATCCATACAACACAGAAGACCGTGCCTACACACGGCGAATAAATCGTACTTTTACACGGTAAGAATTGTACAACGAAGAAAATACGGGAAGAAAGAACGGGCATCAGTGACCTCCTTTGGTTTTCTAGATCTCAACTTGCCATCACCCTAAGAAATGTCAGAAGTGAGACTAGAGCCAATAGTAAGGCTCGACCAATCACACCATTATGGATATCGACCAATCAACGCCGCTACCTGATCAGATCAGCGTCGAGTCCAATCGAGCGCCCACTGGAGTGTGTGCCCACTAAGTGCTTGGCTTTGAAACTCTCAATGTGCTGACGTCACTGATACTGACTGCAGGCTTACCGCAACTAAATTTCGTACCAAAGCCGCGACGCGACGTAACTTGCAACTTGTGATGAGTCAAGTCTTAGACATCGTTATGCCACAGATAATATATTACTCTAGTAGTTTTGCCGAGTGTGAAAAAGCTATTACTTAGACAATAACAATGACAATTAACAGCATGGTGATATGGTTTTATTTTTGCCTGTGGGTCTCACTATTTTGCCTCTGGGTCTCACTATTTTGCGTCTGGGTCTCACTATTTTGCCTCTGGGTCTCACTATTTTGCTGATAGTACTATTATTTGAATCTAAATCTACCAAAGTGATGTGTGTAGTAAATATATTTTTCGCTAGTGTTGCGAGGGGGGTTTTAGATTAGATATAATCTGAGAGCAATAACAGATGATAGTTACTACTCTAGCGGTTCTATTAGATGACTAGCGTCTATAACAACCTGTTCACAGCTTGCTTGTATGCTTCTTATTAATTGTACCTCCTAGGTGTAGGTAATAGAGGGGCTTGTGGCTAAGTAATAACAGCCGCACGGGTCAATCGATCAGGTTAAGCTACGCTTGCTGTGGTTGGTCTGTAGATGGGTGACCATCTATAGATACCAAGACCCCTCCGTGCCTCGGAAAGCACGTTAAGGCATTGACTGCCAACGCGGTCACCGGTGACCGCGAACAATAGATTTTCTATTGTGTCTGTCGCCTGGCAGCCAACGTGTTAAGAGGTTGGCCCCGGCTATCATTCGTGATTCTTTGACAGCCGTTACGGGTCGTCAGAAACCCGAAAGTCTGACATCCAGTCTTACCAAAGGGTATAGAATTACTCAGTCACTGGGTTGTGGAGGTCACATAGTCAGTCGCTCCATATAAAATACTGGTGATATTAGCTAGATTTTAATCATGATTAAAATAGTAAATGTGTATTTTGATGAAATTGAATACCGCAAATTATACTTCAAATGTAAGTATTTAATTTAAGTTTTATACTGTATTACGGCCCTGCCATAATTTTGAACAAGTTTTTTGATAATGATAAAATGGAAAAATGGCAAATGAAAAAAATTACAAATGGATGCCCAAGTGTACATAGCTAGGATTGAATGTAGATTAGACTTTGTAACTTCCTAAGAAGTACGTATACAAAGGTACAAAACTATCTGGTTTTAATCAAACTTACCAAAGTTTGATGCGAGGCAATATTTGAAAATGTGTAAAGTTACCTATGTGTGAATTATATGGTTAGAAAGGGGGTGACTACCGAGATGACGACTAATAGAAAAGTATGGAAGAAAGAGCCATGTTGTGCCAAACACAAACACAAACACAAACACAAACACAAACACAAACACAAACACAAATAAATTGGGATAAGAGCAGAAGAATGACGATGATGACATGTGTAGTCATGAAAATGATTTTGCAAATTCTGTATTATTTGATAAATTTATTGTTTATAAACTTATAAACTCATATTCAATACAATTTCATATAGGTATGTAGGTATTATGTAGGTATTTCATGTAGGTATCCATACTAATATTGTAAATGTGAAAGTATGTCTGTATGTCTGTTACATCTTCACGCTTAAACCGCTGAACCGATTTAGATGTGGTATAGTGATATTTTGAATACCGGGAAAGGACATAGGATAGTTTTTATCCCGATATTCCCACGGGATCGACACTTATGCGGGTAAAACGGCGGGGCGCCGTACGTAGTAATAAGTACTCTTAC
Organism: Gortyna flavago; assembly: GCA_963669345.1. NCBI lineage: Eukaryota > Metazoa > Arthropoda > Insecta > Lepidoptera > Noctuidae > Gortyna > Gortyna flavago. The sequence continues at coordinate 7,023,024 of OY770146.1, forward strand.
GTAGTACCTAAATCATAATAAGCTCTTAATTAATCTAATATTTTTATGACTGTCAAAGATAAATGTTTATGTCATGCTGTGCTCGCAGTTTTACGCATTGCCTTTAAAAGAATTTGGCGCAGTATTTTAAGATTTCAGGTCAGAATTTATATTTTTGCTTAGTATATTATGCCATTTGTGATTTGCCAGATTATTTAAGCCAGTTAAATCTTGAGTTTTTCTATGTTACTGCTAAACTCTGACAGCTGCGACAAACGATGTTTATCTTGTAATATCAAATGCAGAGAGGCCTTTTAAATTGAGTTTCTTAAAGCAGATCTATTCTAATATTATAAAAAGGCACTATTTGTGACTTTGTATGTAGGAGTTAATCATCGAAACTACTCATCCGATTCTTAATGGGAAACTACATTATCCCTGAGTGTCATAGGACATGCTTCTTCCACACATGTTTCATGTTTTTTCTTGTTTCTTCTTCGGTCGAAGTCACGAGCAGAGGCTAGTATTATTATATTTACCTAGGATAAGGTTCCTCTTAACTTTTATTAATTATTTCCACAAAATAAAACAGATTAAAAGTAACAAGAAAATAATGAAGTGGGAATGATTTCACATTTTTAAGAATTTCTTTGGAAGAACTTTAAATAAAACAAAGTTACTAAATTAGGATTAAGTAAAAAAAAACCGCTTCTATTTGCTTATAACAGAGGCTAAAAATGGGCCCTAGTAGAAACTAAGTACCTAGTAGAAATAGTAAAAATGATAAAGCTGTAACAATTTATTACAATTTATAGTAATTTATTGGTAGAATCTACAACTTTAGATAAACATTTTCGTTCGCAAATAACTCGCTATTTTACTTGACCCTTAGGTCAACTAGATAAGTGAGTATCATGATATCCCAAGCTGATAGGTTATCTGTAATTTGTCTCTTGTTTTGCATAATTCAACATTTTAGGTTTACGAATATTTTGTGTTTATTTTATATACTCGTATAATTTATGGCTTCATTACTATGTGCAAATTGAATAGACGACCTCCACGATTTCCCGCGTATTTCTAAGTAAGACCTACATATGCAGTTACCTATACATACAGTACTTTCACAGTTTCTTTACCTCTGATTTTGCATCACTGTCCAAATCACAGTGATCTTTATTCTCGTTACAATAAGGTTGCTGTTAGGTTGCTACTATCAGAAGTACCAAAGTTGTCTTGTCACAGAATAAGCAAGCTGAAACAGCAATGGGCCGGCCTTATTAGCCCAAGAACCGATGACCGTTGGGGTAGACGTGTTCTTGAGTGGAGACCGCGAATCGACTAATGTAAGGTAGGACGCCCTTAGGCAAGGTGGAGCGACGATCTTCGCAGAGTGGCTGGTAGGAGCTGGATGAGAGTTGTCGAGAATTGAGCTAAATGGCGTGCAAATGGACAGGCCTATGTCTTGCAGTGTACTACTGTAGGCTGATGATGATCAGAGGTAAAATAACTGTACGGACTCTACTCGCCATCAACAAACTTACATGTAATCATTCATTTGTTAGATGAGTCTGACGATGACATCCACTGTAAAATTATACCAATGTCAATCCCTGACTAACTGAAACAATACGAGTATGTTGGTAAAACTTTCAGAAAATCTAAAAACACATCTTCCAGACGGGCCACGGAGTAGTTTTTACTCCGTGGGACGGGCACATGAAGCTCCCTGTATATCCAACAATATTCTCTTAAATTCAGTCCTATATTGTGCCCTTATAGAATTCTAAAATTTTACCGAGGTCCGCAAACATTGTGGTCTCGTCCCAACTCCCGACGAACACAGTAACAATTCATCGATAACATGTTCTGCACACTAGACTAAGGGGTTCTATACACCTGTTCGGTTGGCACAAGTAATTCGCCAGAATTTGTTGAAAACCAAAGCCGACCCGAAGCCATTACTACGAGTATACTCGGCTCTCATTTGGCTCGTGCCGGTCGGAAATCTCCGTCTTGCATTTACCCTGGCTGAATTATTTTTAATTCGGTTTGGCATCAAATCACTAAGCCGGCCGACTTTTTCCCTGACATATAATAATAACTAAAAAATATTAAATTTTGCCGCGCATGCCGACCCGAACAAGTGTGTAGCACGCCTAACAGTTTAAAAGACTGGTCGCTCGTGACCAAATGTAGGGCATAGAAGTGAAAGGGCAGCTTAGGACATGATCCGGCGAAGTGGAATCACTTTGTGTTAGAGAAATAATAGTATTTATTGGTATGATGGGATCTTTTGACATGCATAATAATCTTTTCCTTCGTCACGAACTACGATTATTGATTTTTGCACGAATAGAAGATCGTGAATAGAATTCCCTATACCACTGATTCCGTTTGCTGATTGATAATTATAGTCAATGAGAATGTTTAAAGGTAAACTGGAAGAAACTTAGGTATTCATATGTTGTTCTATTTTTTTCAAGACCTGTTGCTATCTGCAGCAGCGTAGATAACTACTACCACTAGTACCAACGACAATGACAACCTTTCTCTAATACAGAAGTTTATTGCAGATGCACATTATGATTACAATATAGGTTTAAGCATCATTAAAATAGTAATAACCAAGTTAATATCACCTACAAGCAACATTACGAACTCTTACAATATTATTGAGATGAGAAACAGCTGATATGTGTTTTTTATTCACATTTGCATAATATCACCATGGGAAGATCAAAGGGATATCTGCGTGTACACATCTTTACACCTATTAGGACTTATCGCGCCACCACACAATGGCAGAAAACGGAATTCGACGTGCAATAACAGATTAGTAATACTTTCATAGGCGTTTGATTGACAAAACAATAAATTAACGTCGAAATAGGTCAGATATAAGCAACTTTGTTTAGAACTTTTTATGAAAATAATGAATAAAACCAAAAAGGTCTAAGGGATAAGTACGTGTTAGTGGTTATTGCATGTGCCTAAAATTTATGGGAACCCCTTAAAGGGAGTGCCGCAAGGTCATTAGTTCGGCCCCGTGGGTTTACCTTCCCTTAATACATAGTTGGTTTGTTGTATGTATAGAGTTTACATTCATCTCTGAGATCTTGTCCATCTATCCTCCTACGGTTTCCCACGGTCCACGTTGAATAATTCAAGTGCCAGCCATTCACTGAAAGGCTGTTTATAATCCAGGTATATGAATTTGATAGTAGCCACAAAACCCATACGTAGTAATTTTTTTTTTGACTGAAATGGTCAGGCATTTTAGTTTATTTTAGGCAACTGTAACTGTCGCTATACCCCGTCATGATAATAAATTATGAAGGTTTCTATGGATTCTCCCTTGAGGTGCTTTTATTACTAAGCATATTTTTATTACTTTAAAATGGCTAGCGTGCGTGTATGAGCGTCATTTGTATTTATGTAGTACTAGCTTCCGCCCGCGGCTTCTATGTCGATAAACACTATCTTATGTCCTTCCCCGGGATGCAATCTATCTCTATGCCAAATTTTATCGAAATCCGTTCAGTGGTTTAGGCGTGAAAAGGTAACATACAGACAGATAGACAGACAGAGTTACTTTCGAATTTATAATATTAGTATGGATAAAGTTAGACCGAAAATATTATTTTTTTAAATTTTCGGATTGTCACATCACACTTTTAGTAGGCAGAATATGAAATAACAGCTGCTATAATTTTAGTAACCTACTTGAAACATCGTAAAGAAAAAAAAATGTGCCTCTGTCCACGTAGAGGTAGATAAAAGCAAATGCGTGAGAGCTCGAGTGGTATGCAAGTATTATAATCGCCGCCGTTACACTTAAAATGTCACAATTACAGGTATTTAGTTGTCGTATTTGGAGTTGCGTTTCTCACTAATCCATCACTACCGGTCGATATGTAGCACATAATTGATATGAAACGCCGCTACCGGTTAAGATATGAAATGCGGAATAGGAAATATAAATTTTTCATAATTTTTCTAGTCTCCTTATGTTCCACTGAGGCACTAATTCAGCAATTGAATACTAATGTGGAAGTTGATGTCGGAACGGTAAGTGTTACTCATTCATCATAGTTAAAATTGCCAAACAAACTTCCTACTTGTCAAGCTTGGGTAGCATGTTCGTACGTGTTTTGAGGCAGCGAATTTTGATAAATGAGTGAATTTCTAACGACTTGACACAGTGATTATTTTGTGCTTTGTAAGCTCATTTTATAACGAACGCTGTCTTGATTAATCTGAAGCTCTTCTATAACTATATTTCAACTAATGCTTACGAATCAATTTGAATCTCGTATCGTGCTTTAAAGGTAAATATGTAGTTTACGGATATGCTCGTTAAAAAGTTGTACTTGAGATCTTTTGATGCAACTTTTAGTTTTTTGTGTTACTGGATGGGGGCAAACAGGATCTAGGAATCTATCTTGGTAAATGGTCATCGCCATTTACAGAAAACTTCAATACAAGCATCATAAGTTTCATTCCAGAGACATATTTTTTTTTTTTTTTTTAGGATGGGAAATCATCAAATGACCCCTCCCGCTGAGGGGGGTGCAGACTCTTACTGATTAAAACCCATCCGTGTTCCTTCCTTAGCCCTTTATATTCCGGGGCAGCGGTAACCCTTTCGGACAATCCCGCTGCCCCCAGTGACATAGCTTGTCTCATACGTGCCTGTATTAGCACAGTTTCCTTCAACAATTTAAATTTTCTTACTTGTTTGCGAGCTATCCTGTATCCTAAGTTTGTGTATTCGCCTTGCGTCTGTCTCTTGTCCTTGTTCATCGCGGGCTCTGCCGCGCTTTCTGTCTTCTTGACGTCCGCCGCATATACGCATAGCGCGAATGCTGAAACAATAAGAAAGGTCAAATTATTTCTTGTGCCAAAAACAAATATTAATTGCCTAATTCGGTCCTCATTATATCATCCGCTATCCATAACCATAAGTCTTTCAGTATCTTGTTATTTAATCAAGCTTGATGGTTTATCAACCATAACACTCATTTCTTATAACAACTTCTTGCAAATCTCTTTCGATTACTGCTAATTACCTTTCTATCTTCAACTATCTCTTGCAATACCTACATAAAATTATTAGATGCTCCATTTGTAATCTCCAAAGTAGTCAGTAGTAAAATAGTGATAAAATTTCTATATCCCAGTACTTATGCCATTGGTATCGAGCTTTAGTGCTACACTGCTAAAAGCGATGTTTCGTAATATCGCAGTTTCTGTAAATGTCACCTGGCACTGAGCATCAATAATGGCTGCTGTAACCTCATTAAATTATATGGAAGTAACTGCAAGTTTCTTAAGTAGTTCTACATTGATTTTATTTTAATCTTCGCTTTTGTCATTATTAGTCTTGTAGTTTGGTTTGAAATTGATTGCGACTGGTTATTTCGCTGTTTAAAATACAAATATATAATATAGCTAGTGAAAAATCTCGGATTTAATTCCTAGGTTAAGCAAACTGTTTGCAGCAGGCTCTAATTTTATTCACAGAACGACTTCATATAACGTGCTTGCATGCTAACGTGCTTGTTAACACGTTGGCTGCCAGGCGGCAGACACAATAGAAAATCTATTGTTCGCGGTCACCGGTGACCGCGTTGGCAGTCAATGCCTTAATATTTAAGACAATTTTGGCTGCCAATCGTATCATACGTAAATATGCCGTGTCAAAATTTTTGTTTTTTAATTTCTAAAATGCTTCACACATATTTGTTCCCACGTGTTCACTTTTCAGTGTGTAATTGAAAGTTCTACTGAAACCTAAGACCAACAAATAACTTCATACTAGATATTATCTCAACCCAGATCTAACTATAATCTCAAGGTAATCCATCTCACATTCCTTAGAAACAACAGCAATTGTGTTATTTTAACTAGATTGAATCCAGTCTCTTCATTTTATCTCTCTTATACCATCTTATGTCCGTAACGTTACCGTAAACCGTAACCTAACGCTAACTGTATCGTAACGTAAACCCTTGACCCAAAAATGTGAGATTGGCACATTTCTTTCTAATAAAAACGATTCCTGTGAAGATAGAGGTCGTTTTTATGGAGTTCCTCGGGTATTATGTTTCACTTTTGTATGGAAGTTTCACAGTAGATGATGTTTTGTATTTTTTAGCTTAAGGAATAATGAGTTAGATAGTAGATATTATCGTAAGTTTGAAATAAATTGAAAAACACTTAAACACGTAATGTAACAGTAGTCATCAAAGTGTTTATAATAAATCTATTGCAATATTTCTTCATGAGGAACCCATTGACATAGATTCGTTTCCGCGTTGCTGATGACACTGCGCACTGTGTCAAAAGTTCTCATATTCTTATGATAAAATTTAACTGTATAGGTCATTATGCGGTTTCATAATTGTTTAAGTTGGACATAATTATTTTAATACGAATTTAAATTGTTCGATTTATGAGATCATGTGGTCAAGGAGATGGGTAGCAGCGTGTAGTCTTGGCTGATTCTTAAAATACACTGTTGTATGAAACACGTTATAAAGACAAATGTTTTGTGATGGAAGCAATTAATTAGTATCGCGATTATGCCTATTATACTTACATAACATTCACATATCCTTACAAATCAAAACACAAATCAATTCTCAAAAGAAAAACAAAGGATATACCTAATACCTATATATATTTGAAAACAGAACGTATCCAGAAAAAAATGGCGGTACTCTGACGTCATTAAGTGGCTCGGTGGCACCTCAAAGGTTCCGAACTTCTGGAGCGTGACGCAAATAGGTAAGTTCGGGATGGCGTGGACAGTAATCGTATACAGATCCTATAGATCTGTACACTCGTGAGACTGGGACGGTCACATACAAATAATATTTTAACTATATATGAAAAAATGTATACTGAAAAATAGGCTTTATACCTAGTTACAATTTAAAAATAGTGAAGAAAATCATGATGAGGAAACCGGCATGTCCCCAAACCCAAAAAATTACTACGAACGAAGACATATGACATGTACTAACCCGCACTGGCTCCGCGTGGTGGATTACGGTCCACTCCCTCTCGCCGAGAGGAGGCCTGTATTGTAGTATATTTCTGTGTGAAAACAATTAAGTTTTTGTGCATAAACCAGCTAATTTCAGCAACTTTCAAGTTTCTTATGGGAGATTTTTTAAAATTATACATTCTGGCTTTTAAGACTAAATGTCTTCACAATTAAATAAAACTCTCTCGATTAAGTTAATCACACTATGGAAATGTAAAAATGATTTGGTCCGTCCATCCATTGTCAACAAAAGGTCTCTAATGACTAAAGTTCACAATAAGCCCATCTTAGCCACACTCGAACGTTATCGGCAGGCTATTATTACTTCTTCAATGTATCTTCTGCCCATTGTGTCACCCTTTGTACAGTTTCTATATTTGTGTCTGTAATTTATATGGTGTGCATAATAAAGATATTCTATCTATGTGGGTCTGCTCGCCTATTGTGTACGGGAGCCGCTATATAATTTTTTAAGAAGGGGTGTACTTAAAAATTTTAAGCTGATATATTATAGATATTATACACTTTATACAGGGTGAGTATTACTTACTTCAATTCTTACTGTGCGATTACCGTTTTTATGTGTACGATGGGATGTTAAAAAACGAACCGTGTTTTTCTTAAAAACTAATTTCAATTAAATTGCACGAAACAATAGGTACCTACAATTTTGATTATAATAAGCAACACTGTACTATGATGTTATTAGTGTTAAAAATCACATGAAAGCTTTATCATATAGAAATAAATCGGAACTTTCATCAAATCAGGTATTGATTGGCGAAAAAATAAATTTTATTTGCACATCAATAGCAAGTAAAATTTGTGATTCTTTTCAACTTTGATTCAATTTACGAACACAACATGCATATTTATGAAAGTGAACAATTTCGCTCATTAAACGATTTCTTAAAACTCTTTCTGCAATTTGAAGTGCAAGATCTTATGAAAATTATAAAGTCATTCTTAAGTGGTCTATTGTAATATACACATATATTTTTTAATTTTTAGTATTTAAAAAAAGAAGATTTTTTAAATTCTGTACAATCAAAACGCGCATTACAAAAAAAATACATGAGATACACACATACAAAGTAGCCAAAAGCCTCGTAGTCAATCATAAAAAGGTTGGCAATTTTGTCCATTGCTTGATGTCAGGCATGGACTGTTAGGGCTAGGGACCAGAGACAATACACATTAATCTGCGTTATGACACTGGCAAATGTCAACAAACAAACAACAATCAAAACAAAAACATTAAAAAAAAAAACCTCTATGACAAAAACTAAATTCCTATTGCAGAGTGGCTAAAGAATAACAACCGCACGATCGATCGAAGGTTAAGCTACGCTTGCCGCGGTCGGTTCGTGGATGGGTGACCACCCATTACATTTCGAGATCCCTCCGTGCCTCAGAAAACACGCTAAGCCGTTGGTTCCGGCTAACATTCATAGATGACAGTCGTATAGATGACAGTCGTTACGGGAAGTCAGAAGTCAAAAATCTGACAACCAGTCTTTCATTTTCGTAGAATTTTCATTTTGTTAGTGTTTTTCTGCATTCATTTGCGTGGCACCATAGAGAAAAACGAAAACCGTAACAACTTAACGAGAGCGATGCGACAGTTCTGTTTGATATTTTTTGTTCGTACAACCGTGTCCTTCCTGCTCGGAAGTTTTAATCAACCGTTTAGTTTTTCACGTCAAAGGTTTTTGTTACTTTTGTGCTGTAGACAATACATAGTTGTTAGTGTGTTACTTAGTACCTGGGTTGTGGAGGTCAGATAGACAGTAGCTCCATGTAAAATAGGTACTAGTATTCAGCTGCATCCGGTTAGACTGGAAACCGACCCCAACATAGTTGGGAAAATGCTAGGCAGATGATGAGTGTGCATAAACACGAGCGACACGCGTCATCGACAGAGGTAACTACAGCCGTCGACAAGTGTCGTCGACGCCCGATTTGCTCGTATATTGCTCAAATACACGAGCGGCATGTTGTCGACGGCTGCAGTTGCCTCTGTTGACGCGTGTCGCTCACGCTCATAAATATCCGTGGTGTCGCTCGTGTGTGAGCACGTAGTGATAAAGTTTGCGAAGATAAAGCCATTTTATTGCAACTCTTTTATTGTTATTTATTACATAAGATTTTATGTTGCTTAGCATGTGTTTTTAATAAAATAACTTATGTTATAAGATCATAGACATTTTCACAGTTCTAGTTTACCTACCTACATTTATAATTTGTTTTCAATTCATTTCACAATACATTTCATTTTTTTTATAAATTGGTAACTATTTCCTTGAAATATCGATCAATGGGATTATAATGAACTTATAGAGGGTTGTAATAATGATTGTAATGGTTATAATTCATTTAATTTACACACTTGTTACGGTCGCAAATTATATTTAGTTTAACATACAACCTGACACACAACTGCAAAATGCAATAACGCACAGTGGAACGAATGTATGGGAGCGGTTGGACGTAGACATGTCCGAAAAATAAGAGTAAAATTATGACAAACTAATGATGCCATCTTATTCGATTACTTAATGCCTTCATAAATTGTGGTGATGAATTTCTTCATAACTCCCATATTTCGGGAGTAATTTGAGAAAATGTGAAATTTTACTATGAAAATGAGTGTATCGAGCTCTCTCCCTCCTGATTCCGGGCTTGTTTCAAGTAGCGGTCTCTAATATCGTAATGCTATTACTAAGAGCTATATTTAATACTAAGACACATAGTGCGCCAAATGTGCACTTTCTGGGATAAAAGGAAATGAAAATTAAAAAAAAAAAACGTTTTTTCCCCATTTGTATTTACTTTAAACCGCAGACAGACTTATTAAGAGGTCTATAAATATATTATATATATACAGAAATATATATTAACAAAAATATTCACAAGAACTGATGAGAGTATGACTTTTAAGTAAGTTGATAATAAATTACCTAGTTTCATTAAAAGTACAATAAATAATTAAGATGTAAGCTCTAATTTACTAAGTTACACATTTTAAAACAATAACATCATTTAATTATCTTCGTCATCATCATCATCATCAATTAATTCAAATTCAGAATCGATGTCCGCTAAATCATTTATGTTAACAAATTCGATATCACTTTTCTCAGAATCCGTAAGCTCATAAAATTCCTTAAAAGAAGATTTTTTTACAAACTTATTTCCTTTTGGACGGATACTTGTAACAAGTGGATCAGAAGACAGTAAAAGATTGTGCATAATATCTTCATTGCATGAGATACTGCTATGCTTTCGAGAATGCCCCTCTCTATATTTTCTAAAATCTTTATTTCTAGCCTCAGATGCCTCTTCGGATAGAAAACCAATGGGCACAATTGACATGTTCTGAACTATGTCTGGCCCATGCATTAAAATTTTATGAAGTGAAGAAGGCATATAATACCATGGGTATAACTCCACGTAAAGCTTAGCAGTATCAAAGCAGAACTCTCGGAATTTAGTTACGTTGATCTTCTCTCCTGATGAAATACACTGCAAGATCACACAGATTTTTCTTAAAAGCATAGCATCTATTCCGGTCAGTTCAGCAGATTTAGTGTAGTTTTCAAAAAATCTCCTTGCCGAGTTGCCATTGTTGGTGGATCCACTGCCTTGTTTCACAACATCGAGAAGTAAGCCCGTTTCTCTTCTTACAGCCTCTTGAACTCTTTTCTTCCTGTCATCAACTTGCCTTTTTGCTATATCACCCCTTACTTGCCATGATTTTATGTCTAATTTGTAGGAAATGTGTAATAAGCATTCCATTGAGCGAATCCAAGCGTGAAGGGTGCTTAAGCTATATTTATACATGTCCTCGTTTGCGTGTTTATCTTTGATTAACTCTAAATTATTCATTTCTTTAGGACAAGCCTTGCATATGTCACACACTGAAGCTGCTGTATTGGATATAATGGAATGAATTTTACCATCAATCATTGTCAACAGCAGTTGGTGTTTGACACTAATTCCATCAGTGATGGTGGATGGAGTTAAGGCTTCAATCTCTGCTTCGATTTCAGCCATCTCTCTCTGCACATTTTCTTTGGTTTCCTTTATAAACTTAAACAATATTGGCCGGCAAAATGAAGTGGAAGATGGTCGCTCGTTTTCCCAAATTGTTACACCTTTTGAGACGAGCCGCAGTGGTACAAGACTAATCATAAAATTACTAGCAAGATCGATTTGCTCATCTTCACTCGTCCTTTGATGATAAATGCTTTGGCTAGATGATCCGTCAAAACCCCATTTGCTGGTCAATACGAGCTGTTGATTGGGATCAACAGGGGTTTCTAACGACCTAATAAGTCTTCTTGAGGTTAAATCCATCAAGGCTTGTAATTTGATTTTTGCAGAGCTCTCTGTAACTGTGAGATCTTCTTTGGCCGGATAGCACTTAATTTTTTCTTTAACCAACATGTAGTAACTCGGGTATTGAAGAGCTCCTTCTTGAGTGTTGAAATCCCGAAGAGTGTTATAGCGCCATTTCGATAAGTTCATCGATACATAAAGAGCCAATGCCTTCAAAGGGGATATTTCCCGTACCTGAATTGATTTACCTTCAATGAAGGCTTTGATTTTTGAGGCCTCTTCTGGATTCTCCGTCAAGTATTTCATAACATAAGCTGTATCGCTTTGTCCTGCCTTTTGAAGCGCCCTTTCGGCCGAAAACATAATTTCAGCGCTGCTACTGCTGCATGAAAGACTATATTCAGTGTGTCTTCTTTTTTGCCGGTTACTAAGGGTCCTCAAAAGATTTACGAGGACTAGGATGTGTACAAGTTAAAGCATCAGATTTAGCAGGAGAAATTATGGGCTCGATGACGTCACTTATATTTTCTGTAGAAGGTTCCATATTTTCATTCTGTAATTCCGGCCATTGAATTGCAGCCTGTAGCCAAATCTCATGTTTCTTCCGAAACTTATCTGTGCTTCTTCCAGACTGTGTCCATTTTGCATAAATGCGGTAGCAAAATCGACGACACCAGTCTTTTAAACTTGTTTCAGCACTTTCACATAACTGAACACAACTGTTATCTTTTAAAACACTGAACAAATAGTTAAAGTCGCGTAAATCTTTATGTGCGCGTGCGCATAAAGCAACGTGAATATCAAGATTTGTATTAAAATTTGGAAAATACATTGCGAGATTAGCTTGGATACAACGAGGTGTAAATCAACACTGATTTTAAAGTTACTAATAGTGACCTATTTATATAAAATCCAGGTATCCCAGGTATCCTTTGTTAAATATTGCAAGGTAATTAGTTATTGTGATAATTAGTAAATGATGCATGCTAAATTAGTGTATTAAGAGCCATTTAGTAATTAAATAATAGCAATGTTCTTATCAGTAATCATTAGTGCATCAGTTTTATATGTAAACCTTAAGTCCCTAATTATATATCCTAATTAGCTTATATCTTCTCTAATTGGCTGCTCAGAAATGTTATTGTAATAAGGTAAACCTTTAGAAAAACGGTTTTAATCAACAAAATAAACAAAAAATAAAAAAATTGTGTTATAAAATAAACATCACTCTTTATCCCAGAAAGTGCACATTTGGCGCACTATGTGTCTTAGTATTAAATATAGCTCTTAGTATTAGCATTATGATATTAGAGACCGCTACTTGAAACAAGCCCGGAATCAGGAGGGAGAGAGCTCGATACACTCATTTTCATAGTAAAATTTCACATTTTCTCAAATTACTCCCGAAATATGGGAGTTATGAAGAAATTCATCACCACAAGTTATGAAGGCATTAAGTAATCGAATAAGATGGCATCATTAGTTTGGCATAATTTTACTCTTTTTTTTCGGACATGTCTACGTCCAACCGCTCCCATACATTCGTTCCACTGTGTAACGTAAGAAAATTTGATTTTCGTGGGCTACCCGAGTCGTCGAATAAAAAAACTTGCGCAAACCAGAATGTAGTCTTTCTGACTACTAACAACAATAATAAAAAAGTTACTCCTAATCCAAATTTTCCTATTAATACCTAAGTGCTTAAATTGCCTACTTGAATAAGCTCGCCTTGGGAAAAAATAATTATGAGTTTCGTTTGAAATAGGGAAACACTTGACAATCAAAAGGCTTCGAGAGCTGACGCTTTGTTAACTGAAGGGCTCTTCTATGGATTAATTATCTACCTCCTTTTACTTTATCTCTTAGTTCCAACATTTCCTTGATTCGTTTTTAGGGTTTCGTACCCAAAGGGTGCCAAGTGAACCCTATTACTAATCCTCCTGTCCGTATGTCTGTCAGCGGGCTGTATTCTCTGAACCGTAATAGGTAGACAGGTGAAATTTTCTCACAGTTTGTATTTTTATTTCCGCTATAACAACAAATGATACGTCATGTTACGTCTATACCAATTTAACACAAGTATCACAACAGCTAACGGAAATATATAAAATAATTATACAGCACTACGTATAAAACTAAGAAACTACAGCTAATATAATATTTTATCTGGTAAAACATCATAACTACAAAATTAAATGGCAAACGGTACTTACCACAGTTACAACTTACGTTGAAAACACATTACATAATATATTTATTTATTTCTCTTTTGTTCGGTCTCAAGCTATTAATATACGAGACATGTATTAAAGTATCGTAATTTTCTGTTACGGAAACTGTAATATTTATCTTGGAATATAATATTATGCGAGTTGGATTATCTACGTAAGACGAACAGCCGGGATAAAGCTCCCTTGCGGCAGTAAGAAATTTAATTAGCGTCGTAAATAAATGTGTAACGTTTAATCTTTTAGGTAAAGAAGACCTTGTTAAATCTTGCTATGTTGTACATACATAAAGTCTATTCAAACGTATGTTTCAAATTGATATTATTTCAAGTTAAACAAATTTCAACTTTATTTTGATGGTTATTAAGTTGGTTTCAGAGAAACTAGCAGTATTGAAAAAGTTGTAAAAATGTTTAAAGTTGTAGCGTAAACTGAACTTTATTGTGTAGGAATTAAAGTATTTTTCCATAAACTCATAAATGTGTTTATATTTTTGGGAAATAAATCGCGAATGCAAATTATATAAACTCGTGAGGTTTCTTCCCATGAGGGTAGGCAGAAACTGCAGAACACCATCTGCTACGATCCTTACAAACTCCTTTTGCTTCGTTTACGTGAGCGTTTACGTTCATAAATCTGGTCATACACGAACGCCGGTTGCGAGTACTATCCGACCGGGAAGGTCGGATAGTACTCGCAACCTCTCATCTCACATCTGCCTTGCTGTGTTGTAATTTATTTTTATCATGTTTTAATTTTACATGATGCTTATCTTTATCTATCACCTTTTAGAAAATAAAAGTAATCCAATTTTAATATTTACTAAATGTATGTCGTCATGATTTCACATATTTGTTCACTCCAGACTAGGTATTAAGAAACACAAAATCATAAAGTAAACAACCACACATTAGCAAAATATCAACACTAATTTATGTTATTATTGAGTAAAAAAAACACAATACGGACATGATTGCGAAAAATACTGACGCAATATTGATACCGCTCAGTGTCGATACTGGCCGCATGGCTGTTCCATTCGAAGAATTCCGCTTCAAAAATGTTTGATTGAACTGAAAATTACTCGTTCATTCACAATAAATCGCTTATGAGTGAAGTTTATATAGGCCATTTTGGAAATGAAGTGATTTGAATTTGGAATCATCGACAACTTGCGATCCTTTCATAAAGCCTTCAGATTAACATAACTGTAACAAGGATATAACCACAGATTACCTGTGATATTGAACGATATGACCATTTATAGTAATATTGTTGGGACACTACTTCACGCCTACGTATATCCTGTTCTGAGCCAACTTGTTACTAGGTGTTATATAGGTTAAATTAGTTTGCCTACATTTCCCTTACATTTCTATTTTACTGGACAAGTGTTATTGGCAATGTATTCCATAGATTTATGGGTCATCGGTCATCGCCATGAGTCTTCATATTATTTATGACCTCAATGTTCTCAATGGTGAAAGAAAGAAAATAATTTTTTTTTTTCAGTAGACTCATTTTTAGCCGTTCAATGTACCTATTATAGCACACGCCTTCAATATTTTGTAAAAATATTCTGTGATCGTCACAGCACGTAAAGCCTCAACTCTTTTGGGACTGGTCATTGCCCGTTCTTCTCCATAGAGATCTACGTTTTGGAAAGCTTCAACTTTCTGACTAACTGACCGACAATTTAATTTTGACAATTCAAAAGAGCCTGTAAATGGTTTAATTGAAAAATGCTTAGAGTTTGAGTTTTGTATGAAAAGTAGTCATAGGACGACCAAACTTAGAACAGCCAAGGGCAGGCTTTGCCCTAACCTCACATTTAAAAAGATTATGTATTTAGTTACATACAAACAGGCATATCTATGGAAATACATACAAGGTGCGTACCGGAGGTTAGCCAATACTCAAATGTCCAATTGCCTCGTTGTAAAGGAAATAGAACAGGCTAGGTACGTTTTACTGACAGTCTTGTAACTAAATATTACAGAGCCCAGACCTGTTTCTGTACCTAGGAAAACCGAAGTAATTTACCTATGTTATTATAGTGAGCTATCTACATAATTATTTGCAGGCTTGAAGTTTTAAAAGGTAAAATACCAGAGTTCAAGAGAAGTGATATTTAAAAGTTCTGGCTGTTCTACGATTTATATGTTTAACTTAGGTGTTAAGATATGTTACTTCCTATATTATATTTTGATTACACTACGGTAAGACTGGAAGCTGACCCAACTATGTTGGGGTTGGCAACTATGTTGGGAAAAGGATAGGCAGATGATGATAAGAACAGTAATTTGTTAATCTAAACTAATATTATAAAGAGAAATAATTTGATTTTTTGTATGTTTGTTTGTTACGCTTTCACACTAAAACGGCTGAACGGATTTGGATGAAAATTGCCACATAGGTAGACCATGACCTCGAATAGGACAACGGCTACTTTTTATCCCGGATCGCAGGCAAATTCGCTGGCAACAGCTAGTTTATTATAAACTGAATCATAAATTCTTAGAAAACAATGACGAAATCATACGTTGCGGCAAACGCAAGCATTTTCAATTAACAAAATCAATAAGGCTTTTCCGAGAAAACATTTCGGCTTGACCCTAAGATTTTTCAAGTGAACATCTAACATATAAAACCCTACAACAACTACACCGAAAACTGAAAGTAGCTATACTATGAACCAAACCCGCACGTCGCCAGTTATCTCTTTTGGCACAACCCCGTTATGTCCATATATTTACGTACCTATGGTCGATTCTATGTCCTTATATAGAGCGTCCACCATTATGCTAAGTCCAAAAGACAGTGTACCGAAGGTCAAAGGTTCAGATGGCCACTGCTGTCCTCTCGCGTCGAAGGCCACTCACTCTCACTTGCACGTACCGTGCGAAAAAAAATCGTTAACTTGTCTCTGGTATTTTTTTAATAGTTCGGCAAATTGTTTTTTTTTTTCAATGCTTTGGTGAATCTTAAGAGTAGTTTTACATGAAAGTATTCTTTAAAACTTAGTTATCACTCGTCAGGCGTTGGACTGGAAAGCGAAAAGTCGTGTGTTCTTATCCCACCAGTTGCACTTAAAAATAATAAAAAGTTAAAAACAATGATAAGTCCATAATGATTTCATCAATCCGACTCAGAGGAAGCCCTCTCTGACTCTTCGTCCTCCTCGGAAGACGACTATATAGTCGTCGGAAAGGGTGGCAAGAGGAAGAAGAACGCCTCCTCTCACGCCAGCAAGGCCAAAAAGTCGGTCGCGGTAATCCCCTCTAACCCCCGCCGCCCCACCCCACCCTCCACCGCACCGCAGGCCAATCCCGCGTCTAGCCTCTCGGCTACCCCTCCCGCTTCGAACGCAAAGAAGCCACGACCCCCGCCCCCCATCTATGTCCAGGATAAGTCCAAATGGACAGAAATTTCCAAAGCGTGTGTTGATCAAAAGATCAACTACACGAACGCCCGCTCAACCCAACAGGGTATAAAGGTAACGGTCGCCTCGTCCTCGGACTACAGGGACCTTACCCGTCTCCTCCAGACAAGGGCTTACTCCTTCCACACATACTCCCTTCCGGAGGAAGTCCCCACCCGCGTAATCATCAGGCGCGTCCCCAAAGAAATCCCCACCGAGGAGATCAAAGAAGACCTTGCTTCACAAGGCATCCCCGTCTCAGCAGTCCATCGCTTGCACAAAGCATGGAAGGGCCTAGTCTACGACATGGTCCTGGTCATCTGCGACCCTACTGAAGGACATCACCCCATCTTCAAGGTGAAATCAGTCTGCTCCCTCTCGGGTATCTCTATCGAGAAACCCAGGAAGTCCAACCTCATCGGACAATGCCACAGGTGCCAATTGTATGGCCATTCCCAATCCCACTGCTACGCGACACCTAGATGCGTCAAGTGTCTAGGTGCCCACGGCACGTCAGACTGTCCCCGCCCCAAAGACCGCTCTCAGTGCACAGAGCCACCGAGCTGCGTTCTTTGCGGCCAATCCGGGCACCCGGCTAACTACCGAGGCTGCCCCAAGGCTCCCAAGTCTTCTTCTCCCAAACTGACGAAGCGCGCGAGCGACCGTCAGCAAAGGGAAAGCCCCTCTGTGAGGATCCCGATCCCTTCCTCCCAGATGCCCGATAGGCTCAGTCCCCAAAGGCCCTCCCCATGGGCGAACCTCAACCACCTCAAAGCTCCCGCAGCTTCGGTGCCCCCCCCACCCCCGACTATCCCAGCGCTGATGGCAACCGTCATCCCCGCGCCATCAGTAGGCCCCTCGGTCCCAGTAGCCCCACCGGTAGCCCTTCCCGCCGCCGCGCCCAGGGCTCCTGCTGGTCCCAGTAGGTCCCCCCCGACCCCCGCCTCCCGCCCCCAGCCTAGCAGCATGGAGGTAATAATCGGTGCTTACGCAGCTTTTATTGCCCCCGCAAATGCCATGGCAGCGGAAATCCAAGCCTGTAACGGCAATCCTCGGCGCATCGCCGAGATTTTCAATGCGTATCCCCAGATTACGCAAGTCATGCAAACCCTCAACTTCTAAAAAGCTCCAATGGCTTTACAAAGAATGAGCGTTACCAAACCCCGATCACTTAGACTAGGGTTTTTTAATGCAAACGGCATTAAAAATCAACGCGATGAGATCGCCGCGTTCCTCCGCGATCACCAGCTCGATGTCCTCTTAGTCCAGGAAACCTTCCTGAAGCCCCATCTGCGGAACCCGAACATTGCCAACTACAAGATAGTTCGCAATGACAGGTCTCGCTGCCACAAGGGCGGTACCCTCATCTACTATAGGAAGTCCCTCCATTGCATCCCGATAGACCCGCCCGCCCTTATCTCTCAGCTAGAGATCTCTATCTGTCGGCTCGGCATGACCGGTCACCCCGCAATCACCATCATCTCCGCCTATATCCCGCCCACCAATGGTGCGGAGGATCCCATCTCTCTCACTACCGATTTCACTACCCTCTTCGGTATGAGTGACTCCGTCATCATGGCGGGGGATCTCAATGCCAAACATCCCGCTTGGAATAGCAGCACGACCTCTACCAGAGGTAGGATCGTGTTCAAACTAGGCGACTCCCTCAATTTCGATATCATCGCTCCGATGTATCCCACTCATTTCCCGGGCGACCCCGCCCAACTTCCTGACGTTCTCGATGTAGCGCTTCTCAAGAATGTAAACCTCCGTTTGCAGTCTATCGAGACGGTACAAGAGCTTAATTCTGACCACCGCCCGGTCATCTTGCACCTGGCCCCCTATTCGGGCCCCCCGCACGACCCCAACCAGCCCCCCCCGACCAAAATAGTCACCGACTGGAGGAAAGTAAGCGAAAGACTGAAATCCACCACGTCTCCCCACCTAGACTCCATCCCCGAGCAAATTATCTCAGTCGCAGACACGACTGGGGCGATCGACTCGTTCACAGAGCACGTTCAATCCGTACTGACGGATTGCTCACGGGAAGTTCCAGTGATGGAAGACCATCGCTGGAAACTGCCCGATGACGTACGTGAACTGGTGACCGAGAAGAACGCTGCCATTCGTGCCTACGACTCTTTTCCCTGCGACGCGAACAAATCACACATGCGCCATTTACAGCGTGCTGTAAAGAAACGCATAGGGGAGTGGCGCTCCGAGGGATGGGATAAGTTGATCGGCGAACTCGAGCCCACCCACCACGCCTTCTGGCAACTCCAGAGGAAGCTCCGCTCCTCTGAAGAGGCCACAGTTCCTCCCCTCACACGCCCCGACAAAACGGTCGCTTTCGAAAACCTCGAAAAGGCCGAATGCCTAGCCGACAGCCTAGAGGCTCAATGCACTCCCAGCTCTCAACCAGTAGACAGAGCGCACCTCGACGAGGTGAACGCTGAAGTCGAACGGAGAGCCTCCCTCCCGCCAGTCGAAGACCCTGATGATCCTCTGCCTCCCGTCACTCCCGACGAAGTGCAAGACATCATAAAAGGGCTCGCAACCCGCAAAGCCCCCGGTTCGGACGGTATCACCAATAGGGTGTACAAACTCCTCCCCGCCCCCCTCATACTGCTCATGACCGCCATCTTCAATGGCGCCCTGAGCAACAACATCTTCCCCCAAATGTGGAAAGAAGCCACAGTCATAGGCATCCCTAAGCCAGGCAAGCCCAAGTCTGAGCCCTCCAGCTACCGCCCCATCAGTCTGCTCAATGTTTTCGGTAAAGTCTACGAGAGGCTTATTTATAAGCGCCTCAAAGACTATGCCGAAGCAAAGAGCCTCATCCCCCCCGAACAGTTCGGTTTTCGCACGAAGCATTCGTGCATCCACCAGCTCCACCGCATAGTCGAGCACATTAGCGCTGCTTTTCAGCGAGGTGCTTCGACAGGCGTCCTGTTCTTCGATATAGCGAAGGCGTTCGACAAGGTCTGGCACAATGGCTTATTATATAAGCTGTACCTGCTAGGTGTGCCAGACCGTCTCGTGCTCATCTTACGAGATTTTCTGTCGGACCGCACTTTCCGCTACCGTATCGAGGGCGCTCTCTCTCCCCCTCACCCCATCAGCGCCGGAGTCCCCCAGGGTTCCGTTCTGTCTCCCCTCATTTTCACCCTGTTCACTAGTGACATCCCGAACAGTAAAAAGGCACAGTTGGCGCTCTTCGCCGACGACACTGCCATATACTGTTCGGGTGTCAACCAGTCATCCATAGCTCGAAACCTCCAAACCTCTGCAAGCGCCTTGAGCGATTGGTTCCGGAAATGGAGAATCGAGGTCAACCCCGATAAGAGTCAGGCGGTCATCTTCTCGAAACCGCGCAAACTACCCCCCCCCCCCCCCTCCCGCTCCCGATCTCTATGTATGGCAAGCCGATCCCCTGGGGAAAGCGAGCCAAATACTTAGGTGTCATCCTAGACCACAACCTCACCTTCAACGAGCACATAAAGACGGCGCGTTCGCGCGCCTCTTTCGCTCTCGGTAGGCTCCACTCCATGATAACTGCCCGCAGCAAATTGTCACTCAAGTGCAAATTGCGCCTCTACACCGCGGTCATCCGTCCCATCATGACCTATGCTTGCGTAGTCTTCGCACACGCCAAGCCGCGATTTCTGCATAAAATGCAAACCCTCCAGAACCGTTTCCTCCGAAAGGTCACGGGAGCCCCCTTCTATGTCCGAAATGTGAATCTGCATCTAGATCTCAGACTCCCCACCATCCAGCAGTTCATGAAACGCCTCTCCAAGCGCTTCTTTGACTCTGCCATAAAGCACCCCAATCCCCTGATTGCGGCGGCCTCCCGATACACTCAATCCCGCATAAGTAGGATTCGCCGACCAAGGCATACCCTCACCATCCCCGACGACGCCACTACCCTCCTCCAGGAGAGCAGTAAGGCCACGAGTACTCTCAGTCGACAACACAAAAACAAGCTCAGACATCCGTCCTTCCGTCCTCGCCGCCGAGGCCCGTCGCGACGCCCCGCACCATCACCGTGCCCCCCCCGACCCTTGCTCGAGCCAGCCCGCGCAGCTGAGCCTGTAGTTTTAAATTCGCCCCTAAACACCAATAATAATACCGATCCAGCCTGTCCCTTGCTGTCCTCTTCCAGCGACGCCCTGAGCCGAGGTCCGAACCCCGCAGGGGGTTACCCTTAGCGCTGTCGCTTAGTTTTTAAGTTATTGTATGCCCTGGCTGGAGGCCTTAATTCGAGGCATCCACAGGAAAGTCCGGTTAAGCAGTAGCCATCCTCATAAAGGATGAACTGCGAGATGCCATATGAAAAAAAAAAAAAAAAAAAAAAAAAAGGAATTCAATAAATGCTTGAGTATAAAGTAGAACAAACTTAGTCGAGAACAGCCTGTATAGTGATGAAATATATTCACTACACTGTTTGCACTTTAAAAAAGCACAATTTTTTCATAAGTCTAAATCTTACCGTATTAAATGTTAAAAAAACAACTACGTGAAATAAATTCTGATTGGTTTTTCAAACGCTCCGATAAGCTCCAATTTATTAGAGATTTATTCTCTGGAACTTTTCACTCATCTGTCAAGTTTTATCTCGAGCCTAACTTTAGTCTCAGTTTAACAGAAAGCTAACAAAAGTACCTACTGTAGAATTTCTTGCTATAACAATAAAACGGTGATAACGCAAATAACGCCGTGTGAATTCAAATAAAGTAAAAAATATTTGCCGTTTTTATTTTATTTTTCGAGCCGCGAATAATGGCGTAATTTTTTGCTGACGGTACCGGTCTCGGCCTAGTTCCCACAGATGTTTATAATGTCAAACGTAAAACGCATAATAACGAGAATTTAGCCGACTGCGTCGTTTTTGTGAGAGTATGCAACCTTCATACTACCGTTATCAAAAAATACTATCACTTTTAAGATGTTGCGGACGATTGCGCAGGTTTTTTTAATTCCAAATCTAGACAAAAGTTGCGTCCACAGTAATATCGTCACGTTAGAAAATGTAAAAGCACACAATGGGTCAAGAACATAGAATATCCGTGGTCATAAATATATATTTAGTGCCTAATTACATAATCAGCCCATAATTTTCCACTGCTGGGACACAGGCTTCCTCTCTGTTAGAGGGAGTGGGCCGTATTCAACCAGTGCAGGTTAGTGAATAATAAGGAGATATTATTCCTTAATTGCTGTGGCTAAGTAATAACAGCCGCATGGGTCGATCGTCCCGGCTGTCATTCGTAGATCATTGACAGTCGTTACGGGTCGTTTGTAGCCCGTACTGGGTTGTGATGTTTGCAAACCAATAAATGATTTGATTTGATTTGATTTGATGGTCAGATAGGCAGTCGCTCCATGTAAAATACTGGTATTCAGCTGCATCCGGTTGGACAGGAAGCCGACCCCAACATAGTTGGGAAAAGGCTAGGCAGATGATGATGAATTGCGAGGACCCGAATGTAAGAAACGATCAAACTTAAGCTACCAAAAACTTTAATTAACAGCACTTCAAACAATATGATCGAAACAACAGCATTGTGTATAGATATTTCGCAAAAACAGTACCTTCTATTACTAAAAAGGCCGTGAATGATCGGTGAAGGTATATTCGTCGAGTCTGGAGTCATCAATATTGTCGGACTGTAGACTCGACAGAAGCTTAGGCACCTGTCCCCTGCCGGGGCAGCGGGATTGTCCGAAAAGGCGACCGCTACCCCGGAACATAAAGGGCTAAGGAAGGAACACGGATGGGTTTTAGTCAGTAAGAGTCCGACACTCCCTTCCACTCCACCCAGAGCGGAAGGGGTCATGATGATTTCCCATCCATAAAAAAAAGGCGCCTGTCCCACCACCGACGAGGAAGCGACTAATCTGCGTTTGCGATTTATTTGCCATACATGTAAACAAATATGAGTTTATTGAAAAATTACTTTAAGTTCTACACAATAAAGTTTAGTTTACGCTACAACTTAAAACATTTTTATATTTTTTTCAATGGTGCTAGTCACTCTGAAATCAACTAAGTAAGTAGATTATATTAGGTAGTACGTACATAATCATTCATTTGTACTTTATAATAATACCTTACAAACTAACATAATATATATAAAGAAACCAAATAATAACTAATTTAAATCCTAACTTAACTAAAACTATACAGAAACTAAAAACTGTTTCGTCATGTAAGGAAACCGACATGTCCTAGAACCAAAAATTCTTAGACATTTGTGACATCTACCAACCCGCACTGGGTCAGCGTGGTGGATTACGGCCCACTCCTTCTCAACGAGAGGAGGCCTGTGTCCCAGCAGTGGGATCGTTATAGGCTGATTATTCAAATCTATAAAGTTTCGCAATCAATTCGATCTTGATTTTGCCTTGCCACTTTGCAAACAAGGCCTCTTGGGTAAATAAATGACGCGCAGATCGATCAATCTTATTTAAACGTTTGTATATAACTTCGTTCAGTTCCCTGGCATAATCAGATAGAAGAAATTAAATAAAGTAGGTACCCGTACCGAGGCGTAACGCTTTTATTTATTTATTTAATACTTCAAGCACAAAAATGTACGGAGGCGGACTTTTCCGTTCCTCAATTAAATTATGAAAGGCTTGGGGAGCGATGTCACGAACATCGCTCCTAAATAATAATTTAAATCAATACTTCATTATTTTGTTTGTAAAAGTGATTACGTGTTTTATAGAATCAATTGTGAAGAAGATAGTGCATATGATAGTGATATTTTGTAACCCAGTAACAGGGTTGTGGAGGACAGATAGGCAGTCGCTCCATGTAAAATACTGGTATTCGGCTGTATCCGGCTAGACTGGAAGCCGACCCAAATATAGTTGAGAAAAGGCAGATAGTGATGATGTAAGTAAGGTACTGTCAAGAATTCAGTGGACGTCATCGTGCGATCGACATACCTAATAGGTAATATAGTCGGATGTGTCGTTCCATTGTGTCGAAACAAAAACAACCCGAATGCAATGAAATTTGGCCCTTCAACTAACCATACACCCTAATTATAAGACAGTTAGCAAGTTCCTAATGCGCTGCCCTACTAAAATACTTACTGATTCAAACTAAGTATCATTCGTCATTGTAGCAGCGAACTTAATTTAGAAAAAGAGCAGAAACTGAACTCCACAGAAATTTAAGTGGATTGCAAAATGTTCTATTTTTCTCTGTGGCAATGGTGCCTATGCCAATGTCAAGAGAAAATGAGCGATATAAAACTATCATGAAAAAACCTGAACACAAAATGTTTCTTGCCCCTGAGCAACATTTGGGTCGTTCATTACAAAAATATTAAAAAACCTCCTCCTTTTTGGAAATAGGTTAAAAAGTAAATAGTAACAGGGTATAGATTCTTAACAAAAATCAAAAGTAACAATAGTTTAAATACCCACATCTCGTGTCCGATGGCACGTGTAGCAGACTGTTATTTGATTGCTTTCCATCGCAATCAACAAACTCGATTTCGTACGCTTTGAAAAGTCCACAGACGAATTGTGTGAACTCGTGAATATCCCGATCGATAATGAGCCTATAAACTGTCGACATAGCTTAAAAAATCCTCAATTGGGCATAAAATATTTAATTTAACTTTTACTTTCGCTTATGAGTTAATCGAATTGAATAAATTTCTTTTGTAAGTAGGAATTAGCAAAAAACGGTGCGTGTAGTAGAAGCTGGACGGATCGCGTCGCCCGCGCCGGTTCGCGGCTGAAAGTCGAAAGTGATTGCGTGCGCGCAGGCAGAGGAACGCACAACATAGTAAAAGTAAACTTCCTAATCGCGCGCATCGTATCACAATGGACAATTATTCGCATTAAGACCACTCACGCGACTCGCTTCGAGATTTAGAACACTGTGTCAGTATTTCGGAAGGTCAACTATTATACATCGAGATTTTTGGCATTTTAATGATGAGTCGCGGCTTCGCGGTCTGTGTGAAATTTTCACTCTCGCTCGACTTAAATCGTTATTGTCAATGAGTCATAGTAATATTAGGGAGACGGTAATTAGAATGCTTGACCGACATTCGCGTAAACGACATCAAATGGGCAATTTTTGTGAAATCAGTACAATTTTGATTTTATCGCAAACTTTCGTTAATGACTGGTATTTAGAAAGATAGTTCTTGAACTAAACCATTAGTCGATTATCTTTCTCAAAGAAAGATCTTAAATTAAAAAGGTAAAGATAAAATAGAATCAACGGATATATTAATATCAAATCAGTGACGTATAATATCTAAATTATTTATCAATGCAGAGATATAAGTAATCGACATCGGCTTATGACTAAGTACTTAATAACAGCCGCACGGGTCTATCAATCAGGTTAAGCTACACTTGGCGCGGTTGGTCCGTGGATGGGTGATCATCTTTCCATACCAAGACCCGTCCCGTCCCGTCGTCCCGTCGTCGGAAAGCACGTTAACCCGTTGGTCCCGACTGTCATTCGTGGTGATCTTTGACAGTCGTTACAGGTCGTCAGAAGCCCGAAAGTCTGACAACTAGTCTTACCAAGGGGTATAGTGTTACCCAGTTACTGGGTTGTGGAGGTCAGGTAGGCTGTGACTCCGTGTAAGATACTGGTACTCAGCTGCACCCGGTTAGACTGGAAGCCAACCGGAACATAGTTGAGAAAAGGTTAGGCAGATGAGATATACGCATAAGTCATCGACTATGATAACTTTTCTGACACAACAAGGATCTAAGCTGGTGTCATATCAATTAAAAACCAGTAAGAGTGACTCAGCTTTCACTAAAGATGTTCCATACTTTACGGTAAGGTCTTCCTACCCGATTCACACAGTAAACTGGTAGTATAATTTACCATACAAATTTAGCGAAAAATTACAGCATTTTAAACCGGTCTCTTTGTCATTTTATTAGCTTTAGGTACCTTTTCAGACAATGGCCCATCTTCCATCCTGCGCCTGTGCACTTGATGATCTGACTGCGTCAGTAAGCGGAGTTCGCACAGCTGAATTTTGGTCCAAAGATGTTTGAACTTTTTGCCATCGAAACGCTAAGAAGAATGGAATAATTTTAACCAATTTGACCAGTATTTGTCATTTGAATTACTTTGATTGCTAACCCAAATTATTCTCGAAAAGTTTACATTTTTAGGCTACCGACCGTTTGTAATAGTCCCATCTAACAAGATGACCTTCATAACCTCGTTTCTCGTCGAAAAACAAAAGCCAGCCGAATATTCTTCTAAATTAGGTACCTTGTTTTTAACCAAAGAACTTTATCCAATAGTTCTGCACGATAATTTTAGCTGTCCATCGTCTCCGAGGTTCCGCTAACATAAATCACTGTCTTTTCATCGATGGTACCTCGGGAGAATGGAGTTCATTCACCTTTGACCTAATGCTTTCAACTTAAGTTAATATAGCTTTACACTTTTAGATTGGTGTCAAGAAAATCTGTTTCTACACAGAAAATAGGAAGCTAATCAGTTGGTAGACGGAGTTAATTTAAACGATGGTTTTTAATTAACTAATCATTTAATTTTATATTTATGTATGTATGGTAATGGGAATAGGACATGACGTATCTAAAAGTCACTTGTCCAGTGGGGTCAGTAAAGTCAAAACCTGTATGGATTTAATTTGATTTAATAAGAAATCAATACTAACGATCACGACATCCGACTGATACCTCGTCTAAAGAAGATAATATGGTTTCTGTAACTCGTCATTCGTCTTGTAGAACTATAAATGGTAGAAAAGTTTAATAAAACCTCCCGGTTTTAGTATTCAAAATTCGATGTAGTGAACTTGTTACTTTAGCATTTCAGGTAAAAGCACGTAAGCAAAAAACTTACATAAGAAATTTTGAACTTCGCGGGCTATATTGCAGGAAGCACCTTAAGTAATTCTACACCTTAAGTAGATATTGATTAGTTCTCGACTTCAAATTCGTAATAATTAAAAAACTGGGTGTGAGTCTTTCCCTAATCCTTTTCTAATAATTATGGTTCATCTTCATCTGTTTCCTTGTTGTTATGTTCTATCTTCATGAAAGTTGTCGACCATTCAGGTTTACCGTATGCCTGTTGACCTCGGCTACCCTTAGAGAAACGAGATACGGTACTTCGTGTAGTTACATTACTTATAATATTACAAGCCTACGAGTTAATAAAGATTCTACCGTATGTTATAGATCATTTTTTGTTGTCCTTGTTCTGCAGGGAATTGTTAGCTATTGAGTGATTGATTTGAGTCTTTTGTCATTGATAATTTATATTTTTAAAGACAAAATAGGTATCGTTCAAGTTGGAACAGTAAATTGTTTGTTAATCTTCGTCATCCCTCTTATTGGTAAGACGACGATAAAAACTTATGTAGTGATGAACATGTGGCTCGAAAAAGTTAGCAGAATGGTTGACAGCCCAGCCAGAGCTGGAAGACTTTAACTAACTCTACCTCTTGGGGGATTTTAGTGCTACGTCATTTCATATAAAGGCGCAACTAGATTGCGACAATCGATGACATCCACTGACATCCACCGGCAAATCGACTTTCCTAAACCTGAGTCACCATGAAGTGAAATTTAAACCCCCGATCCTACAACAAAGATTGCAGGCTAACAATGCCACAGTGTAGGGTCAAATGAAACACGTTAGGATCGTGACTAAGCCGGTAGTTACGGCACTCGAGGAGTTACTGTTATCGACAATGGGATTGCTCAAGTTTAAATTGATGGTGTATTTGTGTATATATCTACCTAATAGGCGATTAAGGTGGAAACTGGTATACTTAAAAACGTTCTTATGAAAATATACGTTTCCGAAATACTTACATAAACAGTAAGTATAATTTAGGATTTCTTAATCAACTCGCTCCTAAAAGGATGAAGAAAAACATCGTGAAGAAACCTGCATGTCCTAGAACCAAAAATTCAAAGATATGTGACATTTGCCAACCCGCACTGGACACGCGTGGTAGATTATAGCCCACTCCCTCTCGAAGAGAAGAGGTGTGTGTCCCAGCAGTGGGAACATTATAGGCTGATTATGCTAATCAACTCGAGTTAGATTTTTTGCAATTAAGTAGTTTTCTGAGTACTTCGCAAGTGACAAATAAACTTCTGAATTTTCCGGGTTGTTTTACATACCCGAAAATGTAAAATGCGTGACTGAAACCTAAAGCACAGGAAACTGGTGTAGCATAACAGCATAATCAGCCTATAACGTTCCCACTGCTGGGACACAGGCCTCCTCTCTGTGAGACGGAGTGGGCTGTATGTGGGATCAACGCGGACCCGGGTTGGTAGAGGTCACACGTCTTTGAATTTTTGACTACTAACTGGTGTAGGTAAATAGGTTTAAGTTAGTATTGTTAAGTAGGTAGGTAACCATACCCAGACTTACAGAGAAAAGTTATAGAAAGCCATCTCAATAAACTAGAAAGATCTTACAATCGTTATAATGTGACAATGTTGCACACAAAACTCCGAGTTCCCATGAGAATCCATTAGCTTAAACTTTTATTAGCTTAATATTAAGAATAAAAGTTGTAAAATTAGTCGTTTATTACTTTGGCCCGTTACTCCGCGGTTTCAATTACAGAGTATGAAGACATTAAAGTTTATGTATCAGTTAATAATATATCTTTTAGAAACAGCTGCGTTTAATAATTCCGATGAGAAGTATATTACAGAGAACATTTCATTAGAAACTTCGAGACCTTGAAAATCGTCACTTTCGTTACCGTTTTTAGGTCAATCATATCATAGAACACTTAAAAATCTAATAAGATATTGATAAGTATCTTTAATAAGAATCAAATTCTTCTAACTTAACAGATAGCTGTGCTGCTGGGGAGTTTGTCATCACTTTTACTCCCCATCAGCTAAAACAATAGGATTACATTAATCTTTTGAAAAAGTTAGTATTTGCACAGGTAGGACAAAACCCAGACAACCAATGAGATTTTATCAATGTCTATTAAGTACTTTTTAGGGTTCCGTAACCCAACCCTATTACTAAGGCTCCGCTGTCCGTCCGTCCGTCTGTCACAGGGCTTATCTTTTGAACCGTAAGAGGTAGACACTTGAAATTTTCACAGAGTTGAGTTAACTTTCTACAATGTTCACTATAAAAACAAATAGGTACTTAATAAAAATAAGATCAAGTTATTAAAGAGAGTCCTCATAAAAGAAACGTGCTTTTTGGGGTATTTTTTAAAGTATAAAAAAATATGTAGTTTTATTTATGTCGGTTGTACGAAACCCTTCGTGTTCGAGTTCGACTAGCACTTGGCCGATTTTTGGGCTATTTATTTTAAAACACCTTAAAGGCACCATGTTTTAAGTTGCAAGAGTACAAAGAGAGACCGTGTTGCCCAAAACTCACAACTCTTTAAGAGAAGTGGCCCTTTCTTGCAGTAAAAGGTTAAGATTTAACCGAAAAGGCAATTATTTAGTATTTTGTTTTTGTTCGGAGTCTGTTGTACAGACGCGAGCACATAAAGCTACCCGAAACTGTCAAATTTTTCCAATCAACTTTGAACCTTAAGCTTTAGCGATAAAGTTGAAAATCTATTAAAGAATTTAATTTCATTCCATACGGTAGAAACCTGACTTATAAAAAAAAATACTATAACAAGAAAAACATGAGCAGCTGCTGGCTTCAATATTTTAAACCCTACTACAATACGGTTTGCGGTCAACGGTTACCCAAGACTGAACGAGGTCGCAATAACAAGGAACAAAATACCGAATGAATGAACATAAACATGAATGAACCACATTACTTCGTGGTACGACGTGCCCGCTTACCGCAGCGTTTCCTTTGAGGAAATGTTGTAATAAATTATGAATTTCCTCTACTATTATAAACTTATCTATCTAAACCTCATTTTAAATTGTACATTACCATTTTATCCGCTGGTTTATAAGTTGCAAACGCAACTGCTGATCGTGGTAAGTAGATATCTTGGGTTCGATTCTCAAGTCAGTCAATGAATTAATGGGTTTTGTCCACTAGGAATTTCTCCGAAGCAGCCCAGAATTTGGTCTTGTGTCCAGTTGATGACAACAGGCTCGCCCTCTCTCGACATGAGACAATCATAATTAGCGAATCTACAATACACCTGCCTACCCTACCGTGAAATAAAAGCTTGATGTTCTATTATAACCTTCTTAATTAATTATTTCAACATAAACGTATTAAGTTCTTGTAACGACGCATCTTACGAGAAGTGATTACTTCAAATTATCGCAACATTATTGCCCAGAAATTGCCCGTTTTCATTTTATTTCACATGTATGAGTTAGGTATCATTACTGTATCATTATTATCTGCCTGTAATGTACTTTGAACACGTGCTTTCCCAACGCTACAATTATTTCAGATGAAAGATGATAATCACCTCTATTGACAAATTCATCTGTTGCCGAACTTGTCGAGTAGGTACAGTTTGGTGAAATGTAACAAACTTGCCTATTTGTTGTGTTATATTTTATGTTGCATTGCATAAAAGACGGCTCATTATTTAATGGAATCTTTCATGTTACGTTGTAATAATCTACGCCCGGCATTTGGCAGTGTAGTGTAAGAATTAAGACAGTTGTAAGAGCAGCACCGTTCTGTGTTGGTATACAGATCAGTTGCTACTACTGAACTTATTCTTAGGAGATAGCTATAGCTCCCGACTATACAAATATATAGGCTAAAAGGCCGATGACATGGGCGCCCTAATAATGAATTGGAACGAACCCTTTTCAACCGAGGGTGACGTAAAAGGTACCTAGTTAAGGAAGAAGATGACGTTACAAAGAAAATTAACATCAGCCATCACAAAGTTCACTAATCCGTCTGCCAGGCATGGCGATTTTGAAAAATTTAATAGGTAATTAACCATACATAGGCAACTAACCATAGGTACATCTTAGGTACTATATTTTCTAATACCTATATAAAATTCTCGTGTCACAATGTTAGTTACCATACTCCTCCGAAACGGCTTTAAAATTTGCGTTTTTTTGAAATTTTTAATGCATATTCAGTAGGTCTGAGAATCCCCTAAATCTAAAATTACGCGGGTGAAACCGCGGGGCGCAGCTAGTATATGTAAAAGAAATGCGAAAGTAACTCTATCGGTCTTTCTGTCTGTTATTTTTTCACGCCGGCTGACCGGATTTATATCATAGCCTGGGTAACGACAGGATTTTGTTTTATCCCGGTAGTACAATCCCGCGGGACAATATCCGACTTCCACGCGGGCGACGCCGCGGGCAAAAGCTAGTTACGTCCTTTCATAAAGAGTAATAATTACTTCGCCACTTTATTTCGCAGTCTGCAAATTGCCAGTAAGTTAACACGAAGACAAAACATGATCATGCAACAAAATAGAGTCAGTCTAAACTGCCTAGTAACACAAAGATACGACACACGACGGCACGCGTCTCAATCGAAATGAAACCTAAATTCTCGAGTGAAAAGATTACAATAAATCACTGTCGAATCACGATAGGAAGTGCTCATAAACGTTGTAAATGGACCAAGATATCTTAGCGCACGCTACATTCCTCCATCAGTAATTAATAATGTTTAATTATTGTAAGCGGCTCATCTGATCATGATCTGTATTGGACATAATGGATTCGGCGAACGCATTATCGCGGGAAACAACGTTTACTGACAATAATTGTTATGAAACTATCATACCTGGAGTACTTATAATTTTTGAAAATATTCATAAAAGAAATAGCAGGTTTTTCTTTCGTTTGCAAACTGTCCATTGTAAAATTTCTATAATTATGTCTTTAATTGATATAGTGTACATCATAATAAACAGTATTCTATTCTATCTAAATTGCTTTATAGTTTAGTAAAACATTGTTTTTTAAGACCATGATTTCTTCAAGATTGAGACGACAATACGGCAATAAATTAAACTAGGTATATTTACCTAATGACGTCCTCAGTCTGCATACGAAAATTCAATCAGATACATCCAATAGTTTAGTCACTATAGCTAGATGGCTGATCTGCAAAACCCGTAGTCGGCCCATCACTACGATTTACCGATTGATTCCGGTCTGATCCCCTGAGCCCCCCCCTCCACCTCCCCTCCTCGATCCCCTGCTAGTTCTTCTTTTGTTTTGAAATCTTATGCAACTTTCTCATTCCAAGTTATTCCTACAGTTTGTTTGAAAAAATCACTTTTTAGGGTTCCGGACCTCTAAAGGAAAAAACGGAACCCAAAAAAAATGACCCCTTCCGCTCTGGGTGGAGTTTTATTTTTATTTTTAGGGTTTCGTACCTCAAAAGGAAAAAACGGAACCCTTATAGGATCACTCGTGTGTCTGTCTGTCTGTCCGTCTGTCACAGCCAATTTGCTCCGAATCTTATGGACCGATTAAGTTGAAATTTGGTACACATATGAAAATCTGTGACCCAAACACAGACTTGTAACGTAAATAAATGAGTTTTGAAAATGGGAGTCATTATTGAGGGGTAAATAGACAATTTAAAAAAAAAGTTTCATAATCTGTACCGTGTGACATATCAAATGAAAGGGCTTACCGTGAGGATCTCAAATATATATTTTTTTAATAATTGTAAAGTAAATTGTATTAAAGTTATTTAAGACAATAGACGGAAATTTACCATTCCCCCCCCTTATCTCCGAAACTACTGAGCCTAAAATTTTGAAAAAAATACAGAAAATAGTTCTATATCTATAGATTACAGAAAATTTAATAAGATGTCTATGATCTTGAAACAACATGGTAAATCTCTCAATATTGTGCGTACAAACTTACATTTTCAGTTGGAATGTATGGGAGAACATGTTTTTCAACTACAATGTTAAGTTTGTTCTTGGGAAAAATTCATTCCAACTACGGAACCCTTCATTGTGCGTGGTCCGACACGTACTTGGCCGGTTTTTTTTATTTTATACTTAGGATTTATTTGATAGTTTCAAAATTATCATACATGTATTATTATTGCCAGTGTTTTCATTTATTGTCGTATTGTTGGAGACAACCATACCTAAATGAAAACACTGGCACCTATGTCTTTTACTTCTAACTGAAGCTTACCGCATCATTTGTGACTCACTGAAAGTGCTAGATTATTACTACGTCTTGATCTAGACAGCTTTAGAACTCAGGAGGAAGATTTACAACAGTCATAATTTCACTGTTACATTTAAAAAACTATGAGCACGTTGTTTAAACAACATTAAGTAAGTACCTATAAAATATCTTAGTACATATTTTATGCCTGACGTTTTGCAGACCGAGTATTCACGAACTTTTCCGATGTAACACGACCTAAGTTTTGCTGAATTATTTAGCGTGAAACTATTTCTAACACACACGCGGTCTGCGCTTACAACCTATTGCTGCCAACCCTATTGGGTTGGCAAACAGACATAAGTCCTATGTGACCCAGTTTTCGGGCTCGGGTTAGCTGTGATTTGGGGAGTAAGCCGTGATGATATTTGGGTTAAAGCCTCAATTCTATCTGGCTTTAGAGGCTGAATTTACAGCTTGTCTTTACAACGATTGAGTTAACGAGATAAGCAGAATTTCAACACATAAAAAAAACAGGAAAAAAAGCGTTTTTCGTGCAAATGTTGCGATTTTCTTAAGAGTTTTCGAACGCCATAGTTTAAATGTTAATGTTTACTTCGTGATAGCACTATAAAAGAACTAAGAGTCATCAAAATTCATAAAGAGTGAGTGTGCAACAGGTGTGGTTTACAGATTTGACTAATGGTTTTATACCTGTGCCTTAGAATATAGGTACACGAGAAATTAAAAAGACAAAATTAAAATAGATGTACCTACAGACGCTAGCACAACAAGCTACAACAATCTGTCAAAGGACATTGTTCGGCGTCCATACATAATTTTCCTAAGAACCAACAGGGACGTGAATATACTTTTGTGTTCTAAATAATGCATATATTCGATTGAAACTAAATTAAAGTCACGGACACTTCTGAGAATTGTAAAAAACCCAAAAAACTTTCGGATTTTGAGGTTATAATTAACATTTATTACAATGCCAAGTCGTCATTCTTAGTAGGTCCGTATTAGCCAATCACAGCAAGAAGTCGATATTTCGAAGAAGAAATCAGAGTCCTTTGTCCACGCCAAGTTGTTGGACAAAATCAAAACAGAATACCAAGAAAATACAATAACACAAATGAATACACACAACCAACGCAGACCGAGCCACAGATTACTAATATAATATGTAGCAAGACCGAGCACAGATTGCAGTCACACAGACTGTCATTACAATCAAATGTCAAAGTCAGTGTCGATGTTGCTCGTTTTACACAGCGCATTCAAGCGCTTTATACTGTTTGTAACAAAAAAACTTATTCATAGATCAAGCGCTGAGGGTGTTGAGTTTTGTAATTACACTCCGCTGCATACAAAGTCTTGGCTGAATGAGCTTAATACCCTTTGCCTATTCAAAACGTCAAATTGATACAAAAATAATGACGCCGGGGAATAAGACCCAAATGAATTACTTTTTAAAATGTTTTCAAAATTATGAAGTGTCCGTTCTATTCTAATAATTGTAATGTACATTATAATAAAAACTAGTAATTATTTTAAAGGTTTCATACGTGTTGATTCATAGGCCATTTTTTACAATGTCCTTTCTTTGATAGATTTTGTATTTTTATTTTATCGCTAAAAAATAAGGTTCAAAGTTGATTGCGAAAATTTTACAGTTTCGGGTAGGTTGTGTATACCTATACCTACCCTACAGGGTGGCAGGGACGCGCAACCTATTAAGTACTTGTACCATGGATTCTGTATTATGATTCTGAACACCCAGTGTTAAAATATTTCGTCTTTATTCAAAAAAATCTGCAGTTTCATAGAAAATTGAAATACCTACGAGGTCAAAATATATGAAACAGCAATTTCTTTTTATAAGACCGGAAATATCTTCAACATTTCAAAATACGGAAATTCGAAAAATATTTTCCTAACAGTATGCACGGTTTACTTTTATAATCAGCAAGACTATGAAATCCATTTATTTCCCCTTCCAAATAACAAAGCGCCAAGTTCACCAAAATAAGTTTAAATTAATAGTTTTGTGGAAGGTCTCTGTTATTAGAATTCCTTTCAAATGTTAGACAAAATTACATTAATATTGAAATAACTAGGCCACCCAAATGTATACTTTTCCATTTGATATAATTACTTTGTTCACATTTTAATACACGGACACGTCACAAGAATGCACTCGGAGAGATAGACAAAGATCGTCACTCACTGGACGCCTGAAGGAGGACATCGCCGTTGAGGTAGACCACGGTGAAGGTGTGACGATCTGACGAGGTTTGCAGAGCCAAAATGGCCAGAGATCGCTCAATACAGGGAGGTTTGGAAGGAAAAAGGAGAGGTTTTTGCCCAGCAGTGGGAACAACATAGGTCAAAAAAGACAGCATACCATTTATAGTATCTTTGAAGATGGATTAGTCGTCACTGGTGATTAATTAGTTAAAATAAAATAGCTCGAAATAGTTCGTGTAAATATGCCGTGCCGTGTACACCTATACAAGGTCTAACTCCAATAATAACTTGTTATTACTGATACGTATGTTCTATTGATCAAGCCTTTGTCCAGCAGTGGGATGATTAAATCCGATAGTAACAGATACGTATCAAAATAATTTGTAAGTAACCAATGACATATTTTGTTTACCACAAGACGTTACATTAAACACACTTTCCAAAGAAATTGGCGTGGCAGCTAATAAACTACTAAAGTACGTAATTAGAGCCTAAAAAGGGAAAACAAACAGACAAAAAATACCATTATTTGAGAAGGTATGCTGTTATTAGTGACCTCACGTATAATGAAAGGTTTCAGAGAAAGTGTCACCGGACGTAGAAATTGTATCATTGCATCGTCTACATAGGAAAAATGTTGGTAATTTGCGATACAACAGTTAATAAATAATAACATAAACATAAACTGCACTCCGGTTATTCCTCGAAAGGTTAGCCAGAGGTGTATCTTAGCATGTATTCCCACATTTCGCCAGTTATGTTTAAGTCCCATCAGCGAGGGACTAGGGAGCGAGCTTATTGCCATCAACTGGCCGCAGCTCCAGACTGCTGCGTTTTACGCAGCGGTGTGCAGGAAACGAAGCCAAATTCCACGCGCGTGAGTGCGTTTTTATTGAATTTGTATGTAAAAAAACACGCGCTTACAGTGCAGTGTGCGAATTACCTTATTCACCTTTCTTTTTGTTCGGAATTTTAGAAAAACAAAAGTATAAGCTGGATAGCAGATTACATAAGTGGTAGATTTTAAGATTTATTTACCTAATCCTAAAACTGTCCTGAACTTAATAAACTAAGCAAGAAAAAAGAACTTATCTAACATTCAAACGAAACGCCATCGCCAAAACACAGTTCACAACTACCAGGATAGCATGTCCAACCAGAAGTTTGAAACAACACCAAAATTACCAAACATACACGACAGAACCAAACATTCACGTTCCATTTCACTTTTTGAGCTACTCTATTTGACGATGCGTGTAGAAATAACGCAATGTATTATCACTTTACAAAACGGAGTTGAATAACATTAACTTGTTCCATTTAGTTGATATTAACAACTATCTTAGTAATAATTTCTATTTGACAAAAGATAGATATAACATTGTTATGTACTATCTTACTAACTATTATAAACGACAGATAGCTGTGTCGCTATCTTATTTTTTTTCTATTACAGCCAAAAATTTGGCTAAACAACTTGCTTCTTTTGAGCAATGCAATGACATTTTAAATAGTTCTGTCAATAATTTGGTTACAATTAGTGACATTGCTAATAATTTAAATTAGAAATTAAGACAATAGAGGCAACCTCTAGCTATAATGTACAGAATTATTCAAAAAAAAGTTTTAAATCAGTAAATAGTATCAACCTGGTGCATCAAAATATTCAAGGTTTTATGAACAAAGATTTAGAAGTAGAATTATTTATGAATTTTAATAGTATTGATATTCTCTGTATAACAGAACATTGGCTGAAAAGCCACCAGTTCTTGTTCAATTTTAATAATCACCAGGTTGGTAGTTCGTTCAGCAGAATAAATGCTATACATGGTGGCTCATTGATTTTAGTAAATAACCAGCTCAAATTTAAAGACCGTACCGATATTGTGAGCCTATCTGTTGAGCGAACAGTTGAAATTGCCTGTATAGAATTGGAGCACTCTATTGTATTAAGTGTGTACAGACCCCCTTCAGGATTGTATGACTGCTTTGAAAAGGTAATGGATGAAGTGTTACACAGGATTTGTAACTCAAACAAGTCCGTTATCATTTGTGGTGATTTTAATGTCAATTTATTAGAAAACTCAGGTACTTGTAGAAAAATTTTGAGTCTGTTCCAGTCCTACAATCTTGTAAACCTATTTTTAGAGCCCACAAGAATAACCCCTACTAGTGCCACATGCTTAGACAATATTTATACAGATATTATACCAAGCCACAAAGAAATTATAAATTTACTAGATTCTGATCATTGCGGGCAAAGGATAACTATTCAAGAAGAAAACAAAAAAGTGGCTAAAAAGGATATCACTGTTAACCCCAAAACTGCAAGTCGCTTGGAGGCTTTTAAAGTTAAACTAAATAATAAATTACCAGTTTTGTCGATTCATGATGATCCTAATCATCTATATGATAATTTTTTTAATATATACTGTAAACAATTTGACTCCACCTTTATTCCCAAGACTATCTCGGTTAATAGTAATGCATCGTTCAGTGATTGGGCTACCACTGGTATTCATAAAAGTAGAACTCGGCTTTATGAACTGTACAATGAAAGGACTTATGTTAAAACTGATGAATTTAATTTGTATGTTAGAAATTATTCAAAATTATTTAAAAAAGTTTGCTATATGGCCAAGTCACGTTATTTGGGTTCAAAGATTAAAACCAGCAGTAATGTAATCAAAACGACTTGGAACATTATTAATAGTGAAACGGGAAGGTCTAGTAACCGAAATACTGACTACAGCCTGTCTATTAATGACAACATAATAAAATCAGACTCTCAAGTCGCCGAGGCATTTGAAAATTTCTTTTCAGATATTCCCGTTTCAACTACTAAATCCCTAAACTCATCACCTTCTGTTGCTGAGTCTTTGCTTAAGGAAAATGTTAATGCTTGCGATTCGGAATTTCATTTTGAATATATTACCTGTAAAGATATAATTAAAACCTTTCACACTTTAAATGTAAAAAAGACAGCAGATCTGTGGGGTAATTCTGTAGAAGTTGCTAAGTCTATTATTGACATTGTAGCACCTACTCTAGCTCTTATCTTTAATAGTTGTATTGACAATGGGGAGTTTCCTGACCTTATGAAAAATAGTAAAATAATACCTTTGTTTAAATCAGGTAGTACATCGGACCCCACTAATTATAGACCTATTTCTGTACTACCTACCTTTAGTAAAATTTTTGAGAAATTAATTTTAGATCAAATGCAAAGATTTTTTAATAAACATAAATTATTACATAGCAAACAGTTCGGTTTTACAAGGGGTCGTTCAACTACTGATGCCGGTGTTGAACTTTTAGGACATATTTATAATGCATGGGAAGAT
The DNA here is from genome assembly GCA_963669345.1 of Gortyna flavago. NCBI lineage: Eukaryota > Metazoa > Arthropoda > Insecta > Lepidoptera > Noctuidae > Gortyna > Gortyna flavago. Next base: position 7,061,727 of record OY770146.1, read on the forward strand.
AAATGCGATGCCTTGGGCATCTTTTGTGATTTGTCCAAGGCATTTGATTGCGTTCTTCATGAAACGTTAATCAGGAAACTCCGCCACTACGGGATCCGGAATTCTGCTCTGGATCTTCTTACTTCATACTTGAGTAAAAGGATTCAGAGAGTTGACGTTAACGGGAAAAGATCACCCGGATCTATAGTAACAATGGGAGTCCCACAGGGTTCAATTCTTGGCCCTTTCTTGTTTCTTATTTATATTAATGACTTGCCGTACCTTATAAAGGATAATCATGATGTAGTGTTGTTTGCAGATGACACTTCACTTTTGTTTAAACTTAAACGTCAGCAGTTGGTTACTGACGATGTAAATAGCGCGATTTCGAAAGTAGTCCATTGGTTCAATGTCAATAATTTGCTTCTAAACGAGAAAAAAACCAAATGCATTAAGTTTACGCTACCTCACGTTAGGCAGGTGAAAACTAATGTGTTGATAAAGGGCGAGGAATTGAATCCTGTAGACAGCACAGTATTCTTGGGCATAACTTTGGATGCTAAGCTTCAGTGGGGACCACATGTAGATAAATTGTCAAAAAAGCTAAGTTCCGCAGCATACGCGGTTAGAAAAATTCGTAATTTAACTGATATAGAGACTGCCCGTTTAGTGTACTTTAGCTATTTTCATAGTGTAATGTCGTACGGTATTTTATTGTGGGGAAATGCCGCCGATATTCAGACCATCTTTGTTTTGCAGAAGCGAGCTGTTCGATCAATTTATAAATTAAGTCCGAGACACTCTCTCAGAGACAAATTTAAAGAGATTAATGTAATGACTGTGCCTTCTCAGTATATTTATGAAAATCTTTTATATGCCCATAAAAATATAAAATTGTTTAAAAAATACAGTGATGTCCATAATATAAATACTAGGAACAAACACAAATTTGTTATCCCTACAACAAGGCTCAAGAAAATAGGTAGCTCGTTCAGATGCCAATGTATACGCTTTTATAATAAACTACCAAGCCACGTTCAAGATCTAAGCCTTAATAAATTCAAATCATTCATTAAACGTAAGTTGTGCCAGAAAGCTTTTTATACCGTTAAAGATTATATTGAGGACAAAAAGGCTTGGGATTGAGCTGCTTCCAATTTTTTTTTTTTTTTACATTTTGAATGTTTTAATTATTTTTTTTTGTTTCTATGTACACATTGACATTAATGAATTTTATTTAAACAATGACATTTGCTTACTTTGTAAAGTATTATATTATTTTAATTATTGTGCATGTGAAGACAATGTGGGTCACATTTTTTTAATTTTTATTATTCTCTCTGTTGTGTTAGTTTTTGTCTAGGTCTGGCAGTTTGAGTAATTTATGTGGCCTACCCAAATGTCCTTTCTTTGGTATTGTTCGTCGAATCGTTGAGCTCCTTAAGTTTTGAGTTGAGCTACACGATTTCTGACAAATGCGTGCACTGACTGGACAGGTCCTCTCAATCTGTGTGGTTCTTTCCTCAAAAGACCATCTCAGACATCGATCTACATGGTCTTCATATAACCTGACCAAGATTATGATGTCTGGACTTTAAAAGAGACTGTGACCTCTGAGTTTGTTTCGGCCTTTCTTCTCAGAGTAGTCAGATAGGAAACGCCGACCTCATCTAGTTTTTTTTATAAAAAATATGATTGACGTGTAAAAGTGTTTGTACAAACCTACTTACAAAAAATAAAATCATTTATCATTTATCATCATTATTACGTGGTACGGGTTCCGTAGTTTACCACAAAACGCTCGTTTAGTAGAAAGCTTGTTATATTCGCACCAGACCCAGGAAATTGTTCTGTCTAATGAAAAAAAGAAATAGTCTGTCACTTCGTCTCAATGGGAGAGACAAAATAAGTACTAGGAGTTTATGATGAACAAGGAACGTTGTGGGTTTTATTGATGGTTATTAAATTGATATTTGTTTATTAATAACACAGCAATTCAGTAGGTAATTGGAAGTAGAGAAAGATATATCATTTTCGATTATTTCTAAACTTTTTCTGAAAATATGCTTTCCAAAAAGATAACTTACTTAGTATAGTAGGTATATACCTATACTTAATACTTAAATATAGAGGAAGGCTAACTGAGTCTAGTCTGAATTAGAGACAACTTTCCAGCATTTCTTCCTCCTTTAATAATAAAGACGAAACGTACAATTGTGCTAATTCTATTAACGTTGTCAACGTCGTTGTAAGATTAGTCTAAAGAATTTAACATATTAAAATTAACGTTACATTGTGTTAGGTAACATGTATCTAGGGAATCTAGCTAACAAGGTTGATAGTTTAATGCTATGAATTTCTTAAAGCACTTCTCTAATTATTTTCATGTATTTGTAAGTATTTCAGTTGGAAGATATCTTAGGAACAAGGGAGTTAGCTTAGAAAATAATTACCCACAGCATCTAGAACATTGTTGTGCAGCTTTTAGCTCGAGAGTCGGGAATCGTGCTAGTACCTCATTGGCAGCAGGGTTTATTTTCGTCGGTTATTAAAATAAAAATTTGCTGTTCCATACATTTTGATCGCGTAGGTATTGTGTGCTTTTCTATAAATCTGCTGATTTTTTTTTTATCCGGTGGAAATATTTTTATGCTTGCGGAGGGTCTACAATCATGTAATTAATCCATGATACAGGATGCGGGTCGATGTCCCTGCCACCCTGTAGGTATGCAGAACAAAACAAGGGCAAAAAGCACAAGAAGGTAGCACAATGGCGTAGGTATGTGTAGTCAAACGTAGGTATACATCCACTAACTTGCTCCTTCTGGGACAATAAACTCGATGTTACCAAAATAACAGTGAACTAGGTCACAAGGGTAATCCACAAAAAAAAATCAAACGGAGGCTAGCAAGGCGGGTGTGTCTAATTGATTGGTCCTTATTGAAGCTCCAGCAATGGATTCCCTTGATTAATTCTCCTATAAATTGAATCGGGTTCCCTCTGTTTATTCCTAAGAATTTATAGGGCCCTTACAACAGATGGCGCAGGTGCGTGCTTCGCCTTAAATTACTATCTGCTATGCTAAGACAAAAGATTGACGATCTGTGTACACAAAACTGTAGCTTTAATCATGTAAACAAGGCTTTAGGGAGAACCCTAAAGCCTTGTTTACATGATTAAAACTGCAGTTTTTTAGAAGAGCGGTGGCCGTTAGGTATTTGTTATTAGGGCCGTCATGAAAATCTATTATTGTCACCAGTATTTGACATTAACTGTCAACGTGCCGCTCGTGTGAGTACCGTACTCAAATACATGTGCGGCACGTTGTCGACGGCGAGAGTCGACGGGTATCGACGGCTGCAGTTACCTCTGCCGTTAACGCGTGCCGCTCGTGTGTATGCACACTGTGATGTAAAAAAACGCTTTATATTTGGACCGCCGTTATTCAGTGACCGACTGACCGTTCACCGCTTTCTTAATAAACCAAAAGTTGTGCGACATACCTATTTTGGCGTCTTGTGTTTCGCTGCTGGCAACACGAAATATTGTACTAACGGTGCAGTAGGAACGGTTTTGTGCTCCTAAACTGAGACCATTTAACCAGCGTAACATAAGCAGACATTTTAAAAACCTTTCAAAATATATCGTGTTTTAATTGTATGCAATTATTGGATAGAGTTACAGGAGGGCTGAAACTGATATAAATTCGGTAATTATAAAAGGCCTAGGATACGCTGGCGTGACAACCAGCACCCCAATTGTGTAAGACACTTTTAATCACAATTCGAATGCTAATTAATCCATTGCTTCATATGTTTTAAAAATTTCGTCTGCTCGACATTCAACGTAAATCACGCAATGAATGTTTTTGAATTGTCAAAATGAAGGCATTGTCAATGTTTGTATGTTATTCAATTACTCTACTGATTCTTGCTACATTGATCAACGAAAGAAAAACATAAAGAGAACTGGAAAAATATGAGGGAGACATTTGCCCAGCATTGGAGAACATATTAAAGTTATAAGAAAAAAATGCGGACGAGGTAATTGTACTGTTACATGCTAGGGCAATTTTATTACTTACATAAGGATAGCAAGTTTGTAACACAATGTAATTCTATGTAATTAAAGACGTGTGGAGCGCGAACATTATCGTATTTTATGTAGTGGAAAATCATGGTAAATACCTATGAGTTAGGTCATTTTTCATTACGGTTTGTTAAGTATGCATTATTATACGGACTTCCTCTATTAAATAATGGGAAAATTGGTGGAAATAGGAAATAAAAGCTTTATTATTATGGACGGTAATGTACGACATTTACTTACATACTTATGTGCCAGCGGCGTCATGTTACCTACTATGTTCGATTCTTGGCTTCTGGCAAATAATATCTTTCAAAAATATGTTCGAACTACGTGTAAGTGACTCATTTCATGAGTATTAGAAAATACGTAGGGCCTAAACTGTTTATTTCGTCTGTTTTTTTTTCACGTTTTTGCTTTTATAACCAATCTTTTGAATAACATTCAAATACCCTTTTTTTTTTGCAAAATTGATACTTCACATACTTACCTATTAAAATTCCCTTTGTTTCAAACTGGGTCACTAAAAGGGATCGCTTAATTACTTTCACTAGTCTAAAGGAAAACTCTCACCAAATGAAAAGTAATTAATACCAATTAAAATTAAGTAAACGTTAGCTTAAACTTTCCAACTACGTCCCTCCAATTTTAACTGAACAGCCTCCCTTCTTTATCAAAATTGAAACCCCGGAATAAGATAACAAAAATTCCTAGTCCTACCCATCCAATTAGCAGACACAACATTGCTTAACCGCAGACAAACGTGCGGATATACTTTGATCTGCTCTTTGTTTTAACAATAATGTGAATATACCACGAGGTCAGGGTATAAATACTCGATTGTATATACTATCCCACATTCATTAACGATTACCAAGGTCGGTGAATGCTCTATATACTTCGTTTCTCTTAAACTAATGTAAGTAAACAATTTATGTGAAGACAAGGTCTTGAGTGCCACGATTGGCATTTAAAATTCATTGTTATGTTTGATGATTGATTTGACGTCCGGCGTCCGGGAGACTATTTTACTGCCCCGTTGCCGCGTTGGTCTCATGGTCGCAAGCGCGGCTGCTGACCATGAAGTCCAGGGTTCGATTCCCAGATCGGGCAAAGTGTTATTGGGTTTTTCCATTAGGGATGTTTCAGTAATAGCCCGGAGTTTGAAGTTGGCGGTATGATACCCCCGTGCCTCCTGATCTCTCTCCGGTCGTGTCGGATTGCGAGAATCAAACTCCCATCGTGTTATGAGAGTGAGGGAAAAAATTAGTACCTTCACCATGTGTCTGCGCACACATTTGTGCACTATAATATCTCCCGGATAGATGGCATAGAGCACTATTTTATTACCACGATTGGCATTTAGAATTCATTGTTAAATACGATGATTGATTTGACGTCCGGTCGACAAAGAAATCGATTATTTTTTTCAACAATGATCTATTGCTAATCTCTGCAATCAAAGATATTACTTTTGGAATTGAAGGAACGTACTAGTTTGACCTTTGATACGATAATAAAGTACTTGTACAAATAATTTAGACATAGTAATGTTTCATGCGGATTTAACGTGGTATTTTTTATAAATTTTAGTAATAATTCCGTTTGTTTTTATTCTGTTCTCACGCCGCAGACTATCCGTGACCGCGAATGCGGAATGTCGCGAAAACAGACACGGAGGTACGATAAATAAATGTGGAAATATTGTTTACAGGTTGTCTTGTTGTTGTTTCGTTAGTTTGGGAACAAAGAATTTATATCACTGTAGTTACGGTCTTGGATTTTTTTTGTGTCTGCGAAAAGCCTTACAGACAGGTAGACAATTACTCTAGTTGCACTCGATCACTCCATCAAATTCTGAATTTGTTTCTAATTGAATATGCGGCGATTGATTTCACAAAACCACAGTTATGTGGTAGGCGGGTACAAGTCAGCAACACTACAAAGCCACTTAAAATAAATAGCAAAAATTCCATATTGCTTCTTATTTTATTATGTGGCGCTGGTGTTACTTGGATTCGACTTCAATCTATACCTATAGTATTCTAAATATTCTAGTGTAGACATTTTAACTTCGTATCCAATGCAATCATGTTTTCGTTAATGATTGACTTTGCAACAGGTTCTCATTAAGTATTAACTATTTATTCAGTAGATTCCTAACTTAAGAAATAGTTTACAGTACGAACATTATGAAGAGATCTTTAAAATAAGTAAAACCTCCGCTCTTGTTTTATATTCTGCCATCGTCGTGACGACAATCAAAATTAATGAACAATTTGCTAAAAACGTAGATAAGTGATAGGTACAGAAAGAAGGAAAACTATAAAAACCTAATTTGCTTATTAAACTAAGAAACAATCTCGAACTGGAGAGCCACGAGACGACAAGACCACTATTGGATAAAACTGAGAGGTCTTAGCGAGACGATGTCGGCACTTTTTTTTTTTTTTTAGCAATGGCATCTCGCAGTTCATCCTTTATGAGGATGGCTACTGCTTAACCGGACTTTCCTGTGGATGCCTCGAATTAAGGCCTCCAGCCAGGGCAAACAATAACTTAAAAACTAAGCGACAGCGCTAAGGGTAACCCCCTGCGGGGTTCGGACCTCGGCTCAGGGCGTCGCTGGAAGAGGACAGCAAGGGACAGGCTGGATCGGTATTATTATTAGTGTTTAGGGGCGAATTTAAAACTACAGGCTCAGCTGCGCGGGCTGGCTCGAGCAAGGGTCGGGGCGGGCACGGTGATGGTGCGGGACGTCGCGACGGGCCTCGGCGGCGAGGACGGAAGGACGGATGTCTGAGCTTGTGTTTGTGATGTCGTCTGAGAGTACTAGTGGCCTTACTGCTCTCCTGGAGGAGGGTAGTGGCGTCGTCGGGGATAGTGAGGGTATGCCTTGGTCGGCGAATCCTACTTATGCGGGAGGGAGTGTATCGAGTGGATTGGGGTGCTTTAATAATAATAATAATAATAATCCATTTATTTCAGGCGACGCAGGCCCATAGATAAATACCTTAACCTAAACATACATATTTTTTTATTATAAAAATCTAACTAATTATAGTGCACGCACTTCACTAGCTTCCTCTTGTGCTGTTCTGTGGTACTTGTCCGCGGAAGCGACGGAACACTACGTCCTGCGGCCAGAAGTCTTCTTCCATGACGACGGGCAGATAACAATTTGGTACGCGCACCACGAACGCCTTGAAGTTGACGTTGCGGTACGACTCCAGTAACTGCACCCTCGGCGTGTACCTTGTCTTCTGGCGCACGTACTCCACGATGTCCTCTGCCTTAGTGGTGTAGTGTAGGCGGGAGATGTACACCGGTGTGTTCGGCTTTGCGGCACGCAGGCTGACTTCGGGATCCGTAGGAGCTTTGCCGCAGCGGTTCTTGTTCGGTCGCGATCGGTGCTTCCTCCTTTGCACCGTCACGAAACCTTCATCATCAGCCCTATTCGGTGCCTTTTCTGGCATAGGCTTCGTACTTGGAGCACCTGGGGCACTCGCGGTGACGCTGGCGGATTCCTTTTGTAAGGGCTTCGCCAGGGCTGCAGAAACTGGCAGCGGGACGGGGCGAGGGGCTCGGGCGGCGCTGCGTGGAGGAGCCGCAATGACGGGCGCGGGGCTGCGGGGCACGCGGGCGGGGCGCTCTGCAAGCTCAGCAAACGACGGGTGCGCTGGCGACGAAACTGCTGACGCGGAATTTGACGACGATACATCGAGGCCGGCTCCGCGACACATGTTTACGTTAGATGCATCGAATGATGACCTAGTTACCGCCACACTGTTGCGCAACTCGCTAACTTCTTTGCGCAAATCGGCGACGGTGTTTTGGGATGCATCTAACTTCGCTAGAACATCCGCGAGGCGGGCCTTCAGAAAGACAATGTCCTTCAGAAGGCTTGTCACATCGACGTGGTCGAAGGTGACGGGTGGTAGCTTGTGCAGCTCCTTCGCCACAAACGTCGGCACGTCGTCCGGGTCGGTCTCTTTGAACAGCGTGATAATATCTTGCAGGCTTCTCTTAGTCCCGTCGCGCCGGCGGGACACCATCTGGTCGCGCTTATTTAGCACACTGAACAACAATAGCTTGGCAGCAGCTATGTCTTCCTCGCTGAAGTTTGTTGCGCAGATTTGGACAGCTGAGACCTCGTCCATCACATGCAGCTTCTGCTGCAGGAACGCCAGCAGCTCATTCGCCACAAGTTCATTACTCATGGCGAAATCAAAAATACGAGCGACAGCTTGCGCCGCGCTAGTCAATACACATAATATGCAAACACGTGCGCATCGGAACGCGGCACAAGCAAGACTCGATCTCTCGCCCGTTCGACCTTATCGGGGTTGACCTCGATTCTCCATTTCCGGAACCAATCGCTCAAGGCGCTTGCGGAGGTTTGGAGGTTTCGAGCTATGGATGACTGGTTGACACCCGAACAGTAAATGGCAGTGTCGTCGGCGAAAAGCGCCAACTGTGCCTTTTTACTGTTCGGGATGTCACTAGTGAACAGGGTGAAAATGAGGGGAGATAGAACGGAACCCTGGGGGACTCCGGCGCGGATGGGGTGAGGGGGAGAGAGAGCAACTAGCTTCATATTTTCTGACTGACCTATTGACAATTCAAAAGTGCCTGTAAATGGTTTAATTGAAATAAATGCTTTGAGTTTGAGTTTGAGTTGAGTTTGAGAGCGCCCTCGATACGGTAGCGGAAAGTGCGGTCCGACAGAAAATCTCGTAAGATGAGCACGAGACGGTCTGGCACACCTAGCAGGTACAGCTTATATAATAAGCCATTGTGCCAGACCTTGTCGAACGCCTTCGCTATATCGAAGAACAGAACGCCTGTCGAAGCACCTCGCTGAAAAGCAGCGCTAATGTGCTCGACTATGCGGTGGAGCTGGTGGATGCACGAATGCTTCGTGCGAAAACCGAACTGTTCGGGGGGGATGAGGCTCTTTGCTTCGGCATAGTCTTTGAGGCGCTTATAAATAAGCCTCTCGTAGACTTTACCGAAAACATTGAGCAGACTGATGGGGCGGTAGCTGGAGGGCTCAGACTTGGGCTTGCCTGGCTTTGGGATGCCTATGACTGTGGCTTCTTTCCACATTTGGGGGAAGATGTTGTTGCTCAGGGCGCCATTGAAGATGGCGGTCATGAGCAGTATGAGGGGGGCGGGGAGGAGTTTGTACACCCTATTGGTGATACCGTCCGAACCGGGGGCTTTGCGGGTTGCGAGCCCTTTTATGATGTCTTGCACTTCGTCGGGAGTGACGGGAGGCAGAGGATCATCAGGGTCTTCGACTGGCGGGAGGGTGGCTCTCCGTTCGACTTCAGCGTTCACCTCGTCGAGGTGCGCTCTGTCTACTGGTTGAGAGCTGGGAGTGCATTGAGCCTCTAGGCTGTCGGCTAGGCATTCGGCCTTTTCGAGGTTTTCGAAAGCGACCGTTTTGTCGGGGCGTGTGAGGGGAGGAACTGTGGCCTCTTCAGAGGAGCGGAGCTTCCTCTGGAGTTGCCAGAAGGCGTGGTGGGTGGGCTCGAGTTCGCCGATCATCTTATCCCATCCCTCGGAGCGCCATTCCCCTATGCGTTTCTTTACAGCACGCTGTAACGATGTCGGCACTCTGCCAAGACGATATTATTATGAAAATTATCATAAATATTCTTACGTTTCAGGAGAGTTCTGGTTTCCATGCTTTTTGCTTGACTACAGAAAACCCGAATGCGCTTACAGTGCAGAAAATTGTCTTTAGGTTCCATTACTTAATTAATTTAAATAGTCATAGTTTAATGCGAAAAAAAAATTCTTGAATAAAAATCTAGATTGACAATGATCTATTTTTAAGACAAAAAAAAAGTGGTTGTCGATTTATGAAAAAATCTTCAATCAAAATGTCCATTTGCGTGACGATAAAAATTTCATCACTGTTTATGATATAAAAATGTTGACGATCTATGAGATTTGTTTTTCGAAATGACTTGAAACTTTTCGACTACTAGTGCAAACAACATTATAAGCCCACGTTCGCACGGACGTGAAAATATCGCGGCGGGGTTTTATCGCGCACTGGATTTTTAACTCTCGGTGTAGAGCAACGCATTGAGAATCCAACAGAGTGCATCGCAGCGCGTCAATCTCGCCACGGAAAAAACACGCCAGTAATTACCTGGGCCAACTGTGAACAAAGATGACGAGCGTAATTAATTAATTCTGTTTATCTTTCTAATAAATTCACTAAATTCTTCCGTAGACAATATAATAGAATCTGTTACACTATAATTAAATTTAAGTGTGTATAAACAACAAGATACATACATCCGAGTAATTTAATGTTTTTTTGTTTCATTAAAAATGCGTAAGTATTATTTTCTTAAGACGAATTGCTGCTAGTTACCACTGTGTTGTACACATCTAATGCATGTAGTTATATAAGAGATACATTATTTAGATTATACGAAATTTATGTGCATTCGTCATCATCTGATTTTTTTATTTTAAAATTTTTTGTTGATCCAAATTATTACGTCACTTTTCCTTACTCGTGTGTTTGTGAGGCGACGTTAATTTCCATGAAAACTAGTAAGTCCTATTAAAACAAAATAGCGTTTTGCAGTGACAATATCGGTCATTGACCCACATATATTTTTGAGCATATTTTATTTCAAAAACAGAAAGCGCGTCATGCGCCATCCCATCTTCCAAGCACGGTGAGCTGTGCTGGGGCGGCTGCTGCAGGTGCGGAAAACCTCAAACGGCGCAAATTCTCCAATCTCTTTGGAACTTAAATGTTTGAGCCGTTTGGGGTTGAGCCTGAGTGCCCACTTAGTATTTCGAGACATCGCTAAGCGGTTGGTCGCCTCTTCATGTGACCAGAGGGTTGGCCTATTTTTTGGCCAAAAAATCAGCATTGCCATACAACGTGGCAATGCTGCCAGCCTTTTGGGCACGTTTCCTGTTGATAGCGATGCGGACGAATTTTTTGATGCCCTTTGATTATTTCCCCTCCCCTTTTTATATGCTTGTACATATTATTATTATAAGACTGTTAGCTTTTAACTTATGTAAATCTTTGAATCTCTAATAAAAGTAACAGCAGTAAAACAGAAATACAGTCCGATAACGTCCTCAGTAAATATCTATAGTGATCCTCAATATGTTCCAACAACGAAAAACCATACATAGTTTATTGTTTGGGTTCCTACGGATAAATATTGGGGAAAGGACACCGACCACTATTGTGATACTAAAACGCGTCATCTATAGGTAAAACATTCGGCCAATTTAAACAAAATAATTAGCCACGAATGTTTTTCAATCTCTCTGTTCAAACAAACGATACCTGCGTAGGTCCGTGTTTGCACACGCAAATAACGCGGACCGTACATTACTCTCTGTTTGATGCACATTACTTACTTTGCGATCAATACAGTGATGAACCACCGTGTTGAGGATATGTTGTAGGGTAATTCGATGTTTTCGTCAATTTATGGAATGTCCGTTTTAGGGTTTTTGCATTTAAACCTACGAAGCTGTCAAACGCTAACATTATTCACACGCTTAAAGTATCGCAGTTTTTGGCGAAGAATATGCAGGTCATGAAAGAATACTACTCTCCATCTCCTGAGAAAAACTGCCTCCAGTCCACACATTTTGCCATAATTTGGGGGAGGCCTTTGCCCAGCAGCGACCCCGACTTACGAGTTGTAGGTCGTAGGTTCGAACCCAGGCAGGCGTTTACTTTGTGTAAATAATTTTCAACACCACTGCTCCTAAAACGGTGAAAGAAAACATCGTCAGGAAACCGGCATGTCCTAGAACCAAAAATTCTAAAACCTACCAACCCACACTGGGCCCCGTGTGCAGATTAGATACGGCCTACTCCCTGTCACGGAGAGGAGGCCTGTGTCCCAGCTGTGGGAACATTATAAGCTGATTATGCACTGCCTATACAACAAGAACTAAAAGGAACCGTAAAAAACTGTTGGAGTAACAAAAAAAACACAAACTCCAAATCTTTTCCATAAGTACAAATCTCCATACTAACTGCGACAGATCTACTCGACTAGTTCATTTGTAATGTCAATATTAACATCGTGTGAGCAGTAGAATTCTGTTGAAGATGGCAGCACACACTATTGACTCACGAACTGATTTCATTAAAACTTACCATTCGTACTACAAGCGGTAGTTTGCACAGTCGGGTATCGTTAGGTGTAATTTAGTGTGATTTGAGGAACTTAGGTTTTATGTAGTAACCTTTTAATTTTTTTTTTTTAAGAAAAAGGGTTTTTGTTTTTCTCTACTTTTGAACTACCTGTTTTGAGGCGAATAAGGAACAAAATGCGGGGCGAAATGGGTATAGCAAATGTAGGGCAAAACAGGACTAGCAAATTTAGGGCAATCTTTTTTAGGCGAATTCGAAACAAATCGTTTTCAAACAGATACTATAAGTTCACGTAATTTCGGTCAATTAATTTCAGTCAGTAATTATCGACACCAAAGTTAACAATAATAAAGCAACAGTTCTGGTCTTAAATTAAAAATCTTCATAAAAGCACAATCAGCCAATAATGTTTCCACCGCTGGGACACAGGCCTTCTTCTGTGAATGGGAGTGGGCCAAAATCTACTACGCGGGCCCAGTGTGGGTTGGCGGATGTCACATCTTCGATTTTTTTATTCTAGGATATGCCGGTATCCTTACAATGTTTTCCTTAACAACCACTGCTCGATAATAAGCATTTATATAGAATAATTCCAACACAATTCAAAACATCTCCAAAATTAAATAGGTCACTGGAGTTTTCAAACGCATCTTTCAGTAAATGTTATCAAAAGAATATAAAATACAGTAATAGTTTCAATTTATTTTCAGCGCTGCGGTGACAAAGCGCTGTCCGTATTTGTAAAGCGCTTTTGTCCGACATTCTATGAAATAATTCTTTAAATAACGAATTGTTAGGACTGTAGCCCGGGTTTGTGAAGAAAGACGGAAAAGGATTATTCCTAGAAGACTTTTGGGTTTAATTTAAACCAAGAACTTTTTAAAACTAGAATAAAAAATTGGGACATGAAATATTTTAATCACAGATTTTGTATTCGCAAAACCATAGGTTGTATATACCAACTTATGAAAATCATCAATAAAATAAGTAGGTAAGTACAAATAACCTGTACCTATCAAGACGTGTTGAAAATTAATCTCTATTTTAATTCAATTTATCTTCATAACCGATAGCCATATCGGTACCGAGTTGAACTAGCACAGTATAATCTAATAAAGTAACCCACAGGATATGCAATAAAACTATGTAGGTACTCCTAACTCGGGTATCAGCTAAATCTTACAATACTAATTCATTAAAAGTGAAACGATACAGCATGGCTCTAAGTTTCCTACCATTTATGAAATGTGCTACTATAAGTCGTAGTTTTCCGTAGCGACGACTGCATCCTGATATATTTTAATGGGTATAAAATATTACGTGGGTAGGTAGGTACTGGGTTCTTGGTCTAGTCTAGACGGCTGTGGGCGTATTGGCTTAAGGCGATGTGCTTTGCTGTTGGTGCATACAAATTACATAAATACAAGGATTTTTTTGCAAAAAAAACTTTTACTGTAGCTAGCAATTTGCTTGTTCTTCTTTGTGTTCTATGAAAATAAACGTATTTTCTATAATTTTCTTTACCTAAGAATCATGGAAACAAATACCTACCTAGGTAGTAATTTTAAAACGTTGTGCATTTGCATTTTTCATTCTGTTTTCGTCAAATTCAGGCTTGTTATATTGTTCTGTATTATGTATCTATTGGCATGATATAATAATTAAAAAATAATCCCCGATTGTGATTGTGTTGATACTACTACTATAGAGTACTATAGATTACTAACCCAACAAGATCTTCATTGTGTTCAACTGTATCAATCGAAAAAAATTACTTGTGTCCAGTTGTTGTTTTTTCTTTAATTTATTTTTTACGCGCGCACACGCGCATTACAGATGTTGTAAAAAATAAAGTAAAACTGTTGATTTACATTTTATTTCAAACATATAACTGTAAACTAGTAAAACAAACGAAGTGGAAAAACAAAGGCGACATGAAAACGTCTATTTCAGTTGCTGGTAAAATTGTTGTGTTGCTGTCCTTTTAAATCTGAACGTGTTTTATTTACTACCTTCTTGGCAGTGCTCACAGAATGAGAAGTTGTGTGGAAATCGGTTATGGGAAATCATGGTATGGGCATGTGATGCAGAGAAATGAGGAAAATTTCGTGAGTCAAGTTCTGGGTATGACTGTAGATGGCTATAAGAGTAGGCGAAGTCCAAAGAAACAATGTGATGGCTAGAAAGGGAGTGACTCTCCACTATCGAAAATACGTTTAATAGAGAAGAATGAAAGAAAAAGACATGTTGCGCCTACCACAAATAAATTGGAATAAAGGAAGGAGAATATTGATGTGGCAGTACTTACTACGAATAATGGTAAATAAATAAGTGACATAGGTACTGCTTTCTAATGCCAATAAGCCAGAAATACTACAGGTGAAACAAATTTTATTAAAAAGGTCTTCATACCGTTGTCTTTGGCCACTCCTAAACAAAGTAATGTATGCAACTGTTGATTACTGTAGTCATAGATTCCCAAAATTTCGACTATGCGTTGGAACGTTCCAACTTTTTTTTTAAATTAAAGATTTCTTTTTCGGGTTTTCGGGTTGTCTCTAAAACTTTATTCCAGAACACACCACTTAGAAGCTTATGTGGTAGTCACCAAAAGATTCAAATTGTCGCCTATATTATAATAACTTCATAGCGTTGCGTCTAAACCGCGATTCTCTGTTTCCTTTTACTAGGTATTTATTATTTCCATCTTCTTCGGAAACGAAAGTGATAAGTAAATACATTTACCGCTTATCATTCGAGCAATTTGCAACAGATGTCTAGAGCTAAATAAAGCTTTTACTGCGAATAAATTGCAGGTGATGGGCAACCAACCTGTTCTTTATGACGGTATAAAGCTGTAATACTCATATACAATGATACTCTTTAGATAGTATCGTTGTATATACTATTGTTGTGATAATTATATTGACACTGGCAGCTCTTGAACGCGGTGTAGGTACCTACATGTGCTGGTAACCTATTCTCAATGACACAATGAACGAAACCGCGCGAAATGAACGCGAAGTTACCGTGTTTAAATAAGGAATTGACGTGGTTTCGAAGTAAGGAATCATTGAGTGGTCATAGTGAATTAGGGCCCAGATTGCGTTTATTATTTCATCGGTGAAATTCAAAATTAGAAGCATGTAAATAACATTAAAGTTTTAAACAAAAGACATGCTGGCTATAATACGTGTGTCAAATGACGTTCCTTTTTTGAAATGCATATTCTTGGACATATTAATTATGGTTTTCATAGCCTTAGCTAAGAACTTGGTTAATTACCCATTTGGTTTTTACTTTTGAACAATCACAGAAAGATATATGAAAAAAAAACCACGTATAAAGTGACTAATTAATGCTAGAGATAATTACTCACAATTTTAAGATTCGGAGCGCTCATGTATTTAAGTGTAGTGACTAGACCTGATATCGCCAACGCTACGGCAAAGCTTGCACAGTTTGCAGAAAACCCGCAGGGAACTCATTGGAGGGCTGTCCGTTCAAAATTGATTTATTTTTATGACCATGTAAGAACACTTTCTTTATTCTCTGTGTCAGTTGTCAAATTATAAATAAAAACAATTTGTAAACAATTATATGAATTCTGGCCCGTATTTACTAGCGGCACGTTGCCAACAGTAGGTAGAGGCTACTGCAGCTGCAGCCGTCGTCGCGTCTACGGCTGCCGCCGACGAGTGTCGACAAAATAACCAGAATTCATTGATTATTTATTTATTATCGAACATAATTTCTGATTTTGTTACGCTTTAGGTACATAACCTAGAAAAGTTACAAAACATTTATGAACTCTCTGTTATTAATCTAGGTAGTACCTAATTGTTAGACAGGCTACAAAAGTACCTACTATTAAAATACATTACGATACACATTAACGAAGAACAAAAGAATTAAGCTAAACAATAAAAACACTCTAAAAAACATGTATTTGTAACAATAAGGCATTTATGTTTAAAAAAGGTTATTGTCGGCCAATCTGGAATCTACAGACTACAATTTTAAGCTGGACAACTTTTTTTCATTATTCATTTTTAAGCAACTAACTGACGACAACTGTAATATTAATAGATTTTTGTTTCTAAAAATTGGCTCCAAAAACCAACTTATTATATTTTTCATTGAACTTCATTTATGACTCCGTGCTTGCACCACAAGTCACTTTATGCATTTGGCATAAGTCGTACCTATTTAAAACATCATTCTATCTCTTTAATGTACAAGAAAACATTACAATATTCAAATAGTACTAGCCTTCACACTAGAATTCCCTGTGTCGTGGACATGGTGGACACGTCTCTTCGTCTTACAAGATTATTAGGTAAATTAAATAGTAGGTCGGGGTCATTTAATTATATTATCGGTCGGTGTCATCTTCGAACGATTAAATTTGTTTAGCGTTAAATGTGGTGTAAGGAGGTCTAAGCATAATAATTTGTATATTTAGCAATAAAAAAAAAATGTTATCAACTTTCATATCTGACAAGAAATCCGAAACAAACAAACTCCGTGGTCGAGGCCTCGTTTTAGTAATACCTACCTACCTATATTCCCTAGTTCCTAATCCATAGTTAAAGAGAATAGGATCAAGTGACCGAGTGCAGGAAAGCCATGCAATATTTCTCAGCATTTCTCCTGAGACGTTCGCTATAATGGTCTTACACTTGACCACACTTGACACTGTGGTCCTGACCTTAGGCTACTCGAGAACCGTACAAATTAATTTGTTATTACAAATAATTTTTTTATTTATTGGTTTTCTCATAAACTTTTGATTGAATCTTAGTTAAACGAACGTAGCCTTTGTCAATGTTACTAAATTATAATTATGTCATATCCCTATGTATTTTACTGCATAAGTAATAAAATAAATAAATAAATTCTTCCCCCAGAGTGAGAATAACGATGAAAATTACAGTTTCATAGCGACAGAGCCTATTTTACAATTAATATTGTACCTGTCCAAAACAATTAACATGTTTACGATTATTTGATTTCGGATTTCGAGAGTTTTGATGGACAATTTACAATTTATGTTGCGTGCCAAGTGACTGAATTGTCAAAATTGACATTTTATGTGATTACGCAATTACTCCGTAGGTTTATGCGTAGTGCGAGAATAAAACTATAAGAAAAAATAAAGGAAAATCGTCAAAAAAAGAAGTCATGAGCTCAACTACGCAGAGTCTAGATATGGAAATTATGTTTTAAAAAAATTGCATGCATTGCATAGTTGTATGTTTCAAAGACATCAATTCCACTATTACCATCCTACCACATATTTTGTAACCTACCTAACAACCAGTAACCGATACCGCGCGATCCTTCAAAGGACCGTAACAAATGCCCATCGCATCCACATCATCATTAAACTATACTCATTTCACCATCGTCCATTAACAGCCACTGTGACATTATAGCTATGGCCCAACATGGCCCAACATAATGTACTTCTTCTTCGTATTCGCAACACGTTAGATACAGAAAGTGCAGAGTTGTGTTTGTGAATTTGAGCCGTCAAGCCAGCCGGATTAGGGAACTTTGACCCTTCTAGACTTCTGAAAGTAAGATTTTATGAATAGGACGTTGAATACGCTGCAGAAGAATAACATGGTAAATGTATTTTTCTGTTTAGGTTTGAAGATATACAGCATGTATCAGAAAGGAGTGTTAATATTTAAGGGAGTGGTACAGACCATCAAACTGAACAACTTTCTCCGTGGGACCAACAGCGTAATCTCGAAAATATCAGCTGTCCTATACAAAATTTCAATACCTACTCGATCCGTATGGGACGGCTGATTATATTTTTTATTAATTGATCTAATTCAATCACAATGTCAAATAACAAAAGCATTAAGTAATTCATAACATAATTATTGCTTCTATTGTATTAGTTCAAACACAAAAACTTCTTAATTCAACGTGTTCGTGGAACCACGTACCTATAACGTGAGGCAGCAGGACCAGTTGAGAACTTCGTGTATGGTCGGCAAAACAAATTACTTATTTCCAAGTTATCGTATTCGGGCGAATTAAGTTTCTTCTTGATTGGGAGTTATTTTGAAGAAGTATGATAAATAATACCTCACCTAATAAAAGGACATTCGGTAGACACCCTAGTAAGTTCACTAGGTACCAACCTTTTTGATTGAGTTGACTATATTTCAAAATAAGCTACCTATTTGGAAATTATTTGTATTGGCACGGGACTGAAATTGGTCCACATTGGTCATTAGTTTTTCAATCTTCTTTTCCTCTGTCATTTAAGTGCCAATTTCACAAATAAAAGTAACGAACCCTTTCAGAAAAGTTAAACTGCGTTCAAGAGCTGACAGTGTCAATATTCCACAACAATGATGTCATTCACACTATTTAACGCGGGTTAGAAGCGTTGACAAATCCCTCGCCGCCGAGGCCCGTCGCGACGCCCCGCACCATCACCGTGCCCCGACCGACCCTTGCTCGAGCCAGCCCGCGCAGCTGAGCCTGTAGTTTTAAATTCGCCCCTAAACACCAATAATAATACCGATCCAGCCTGTCCCTTGCTGTCCTCTTCCAGCGACGCCCTGAGCCGAGGTCCGAACCCCGCAGGGGGTTACCCTTAGCGCTGTCGCTTAGTTTTTAAGTTATTGTATGCCCTGGCTGGAGGCCTTAATTCGAGGCATCCACAGGAAAGTCCGGTTAAGCAGTAGCCATCCTCATAAAGGATGAACTGCGAGATGCCATAGTAAATAAAAAAAAAAAAGTTGACAAATCCGCCCGAAGCTACAACAATTTTTAGCAAGTTTTCATCCGAAAAGCAGTTCAAACTTTTGTCACAAACCATACATGCAAAAACGGTTGTAGATTTGCAGATAATGGCTAATTCTCTTTACAAAATGGCGTGAAGGACAGCATGAGAACTGTTTCCAGATCAATATCAAGTAATTGTTATATTAACGGTTCAAATTGTTCCCACAGATAGCTAACGGAAACAGCGCAATACCTACTTGAACCTTCGAACTGCAGTAGGATCTGATAATATCGTTGTTCACACTATAAATTACTAGTTTTAGTAAAACATGTTGATGAATTTGACGATTAGACTGAAGTTAACTTAACATCATAATACAATAGAATTCAGTACTTGCTTATGACTGCGTCAGTGAGCGGAGTTCGCGCAGTTAATTTTGGGCCAAACATGTTTGAACTTTTTGCCATCAATACTTAAGAGCGTTTACGTTTACGTCGTACGGCATTTCACACAAACTTTCAAGCCCTTGTTTTTCAAAATGAATTAACCGATTTTAATGAAACTTCATACGCATAAGCAGGATTTAAAGGTCTAAAAAGTTACTTAAGAACATTTTCAAAAAATAGCGTTACAGCCAAATTAGACCGATTTTAAAGTTTCCATAGAAACAGAAACTTCCAGTTATCTTTTTATAAATAAGACATTTCGAAAATGTTCTTAAGAGCGTTTACGCCGTACGGCATTTCATACAAACTTTCAAGCCGTTGTTTTTCGAAATGAATGAACGGATTTTAATGAAACTTTATATGCATAAGCAGGATACAAAGGTCTAAAAAGTTAGGTGAGAACATTTTCGAAAAATTGTGTTACAGCCAAATTAGACCGATTTTTAAGTTTCAATAGAAACAGAGATTTCCAGTTATCTTTTTATACATAAGACATTTCGAAAATGTTCTCTGCTAACTTTTTAGACCTTTGTATCCTGCTTATGCGTATGAAGTTTCATTAAAATCGGTTCATTCATTTCGAAAAACAACGGCTTGAAAGTTTGTATGAAAAGCCGTACGGAGTAAACGCTCTTAAGTAACTTTTTAGACCTTTGTGTCCTGCTTATGCGTATGAAGTTTTTTATGAAATGCTGTAGGTACGTCGTAAACGCTCTTAAGAAGAAGTGCTCGTGATAATTTAGTGGAGACTTATTCAGTGTTTATAAATTTACCTACACTCACTTTTATGGGCATCCTTTTCTCAAGACATTCTTGATCACCATTCAAAAGACAGAGTCTTATGTTAAAGTGATTGAATTGTGTTAAAACCTTATTTAATTAAGAGTATGGAGTGAAAAGATTTATTTTTATCGATATGGAACATAAATTAGCAAGTAGGTGTGATAGAAAGGAGACTTAAACGAAATGTTTGTGTAATTGCACATAGGTATTTTAATTACTTATGTATTCACATTGATCTTGCCATTATGTAAACCAACTTCTTCCATAATCTACGGAAATATTATAAACAATAAATAGTCAATAAGATGTAGCAGGAATCATATTACTCAACAAAATTGAGTATTTTTTTATTGTTTTCTTCCTCTAAATCGAAGGCAGCGAGAAGTTTCAAACGAACGCTCCATCTCAAATGACAGCGGAACCCGAGAAATGGATCCATTTTAGAGAAGCCCATTTATTTCCCGTTTGTTTTAGTAATGAGGGAGATATTATTATGTGGATTTTTCATTTTCTTTGTGGTTGTAGGAAAATATATTTGTAAGATTTTATTTTTTTCAATGACATGTTTTCATTATGACTAAATGACTGACTCAAGAAGAAGATGACGTCTTTCCTTACCTACTATGGGTAAAACTCTACTTAACCCTTCGGAAAACCAAAGCGAGACGTTATGTGTTATGTTTATATAAAATATTTCGGTTATATATTAAATAAGCTGAACGAGTTTTTTAATAAAGATGCTAAACCCAGAATATAATTAATGGGTAATGAATTTTGTTAAAGACGTGCACTTGAGACGAATTCTGTACTTACTTTTGTGGTAGCTCAACCACTTAGCGACCTTAGCCACTTAAATTAGACACCTGAATTATTTAAGCAAGTATCCCAAAACATAAATGAAAAGCTAAGTACTGAACTTTTAGGTAAGTAGGTATTATTTCTACTTTGAAACGTAGTGAAAATAAAACATATTACAACATTACGCATGTAATCTCCGAATTTGTACCATAGTAGGTACAGCCAAATTTAAAAGTTATATTGAAGTTCCATGTAATAGGGTGCGAGCCTATTGCCATCAACCGGGCACAATTCCAAACTCCGGGCTCCTACAAAAAAAATCCTGATGGAAAAACCCCATAACACTTCACCTGACCTAAGAATCTAACCCTGCATCTCATGCTCAGCAGTGGTGCTTGTGACCAGACTAACGATGCAGTCAGGCAGTGAAAATAAAAGTATTTAGACAAAACTAGCTGTTGCCCGCGACTTCGTCTGCGATCCAGGATAAAAAGTAGCCTATGTCCTTCTCCAGGCCATGGTCTATCCATACGCCAAATTTTATCCAAATCTGTTAAGCCGTTTTAGCGTGAAAGCGTAACAAATAAACAAACTTACTTTCGCATTTATAATATTAGTTAGGATAGTTAGGATAAAACGAAAGTTCTTAAGTCCCAACGAGGTAGTGGTCGTAATTCCCCATATGAAGTGTTATTACCCACAATGAAACCCATAAATTTTACCTTAACACCTTATTAAGGGTAATCGCCATACATGAAGTGTCAAACAGTAATATTAAAGTTGTTATTACAAGTGTAATAACGCTAATAATGTCATTATTGTCAACTGCGACGGTACATTAGAAAATTCGCGCGGGAACGGCGGCCATTGCCTACAGATAAAAAAAGTTGGCGAGGCCTACGTACGATGCATTGTTCGGCCTATTCTAAGAAATTCTTACAATGTAAGTAGGAATAGGTTTTGTTCGGATAGGGAGATCTGGCGACGTTTAATTATAGGTTTTAAGTGTGTTGTCAGCATTGTTTTTGATAGGTAGGTAGATGCTGTTGGTTTTTGTAATGTTATTGGCACCTATGAAATAACTTTTTTTGTCACACCCTTAGTAGCTGGGTAACAGCTATTTCATCATTGTGTTTCATTATAAAGGGCTAGGCAGAAATGTACCCATAGTAGGTGTTCGGGCCTATCGCCATCAACTGGGCACAAATCAAGACAGGCTGCCACTGAGAAATTGGGAAAAATAACACTTTGCCCAGGATCTTATGCTCAGCAGTGGTGCTAAGTTAAACTCAACGAGTTTAAATTAAACTCTTAAAAAACAGTGAAATTAATAAAAACTTCACACAGCCTTTTTTTGGCCTTCAATATTTCATAACAAATTAGAGAGCCTCCTGCAATTAAATGACTGTGAGAATCACATACAAGGCAGTTATTTTATCCTCATTCTTAACCTACTGTTTTTAATTTCCACCTTGACAAATAGTCATTGACCTCTTAAACCATTAACAAAAAAAAAATTTTCATTGCTGCCATTACAAAAAAAAAATTATAAAATGTCCGCGTTTATGGTTAACTTCCCACGAAGTTAATTGTTTAGCACTTGGTTTATTAGTTATAATAATTGGAGCAACTGTTGCTAAAGATGTGTATCGCGATCTAGCAACTCTAGGTTAGCACTAACCCGTCCAATTATGTTGCATTCTGGGACGGTTACGCTGAAATGCAGTCACGAAGTACAATCTTTACAATGAATGCTATTGAGGAAAATTTAAGGTATTTAAGGTTGAATCATGATAATTATTATTATCGAGCTGGATAGGTTCACGAAAGATGGAAGTAGTAGAGGGAGGTATTTTCCCGAGAGTGATGGGACAGCATAGGCTAGTAAAAAAAAAAAAACGAAAAATATTATAATTAAGTTTAAAGTTGAACCACCCAGAAGACTTTTGTTCCCAGCTATCGATATCAGAGAACACAAAGATATTAAATTGATAGATTTAATCCTGCAGCTCGTTCCATAATAATAAACATAAATAAATAATAAGTGACTTTTCAAAGTGGTTAAAAAGGAATGCCGAGTTTTTAGAAAAAAAAAAAGCATTTTGATGTACTTCTCAAAAGCCTCGCACATAGCACATAATTCCCTATAGCAATTTTCATAATGCTTACATAATAGGTTCCAAAATATTTCGAATATATATCTAATGTCGAAATCTAATGTCAATAGTCCAATTATATTAGTTATCAAATAAATTCCTGAGCTTAACCAAACAATAGTAGAATAAAGACGCAACTTAAAATCAATACTGACAACTGACCCGCATTAGAAGACCATTATCGACATTAAAATAACCACAGCACAAGAAAAACAGTAATACAATTGCACGATGCCCTGTGGAAACTGTTTCACAATACGAAATTACTGATCCTATCTCCACAGATAATTTCTACTTATTACGAAGTTTTAATTGCGAAAATAATGAGCGTGTTGGTAATGTGTAAAAGAGTTTCAATTTCGTTTTACGTGCTTTTTTTTTTGGTTTTTAACTTTTACTGTTTATTGTTGAGTCTTTATTTTTAAACTCACACGTACTCGTAATATTGGTATCGTAATGATTTTATTGTTACTATCCATTTTTTTACGATTTGTGGATAGTAATAAACATTGTACTTTTACGATGATGGAAGGTACTATGAGACCTTTCTCAGCATGTCTACTTTTTACCCGACTATGCTACGGTAAAGCCATACCTAAGGAAGGGATGACGCATGCCATTATAATTTTGTCTGTGTTCCTAGCACCTGGGACATGGTATACAAGCATGTGACCACGGCTATACCTTGACCATTTTTGTAGTTTTGACTCCTATCTGAAATATTTTCTTGTTTCGTACTTTTTATAATTATTACTTTAATTTTTCCGTAGTCAGGTTACAGTTCTTTACACTTAATTTCTTATTGAGTTAATGAGAGGAAACATAAGTTTTCTGCATTCACAAAAAAGCGGGGAATAAACTTGCAAACAAACCCTTAACTGCGGGAAAACTTTTTTTTGCAGAATTTATTGGATACAAACTTACTTTATTTTTGGCTACGGTAGTCGACTGCGCTATTAACCAACATTAAGTATTGAGTATTTGAAATATTTTTGTATACCATTACCTGTTTATATCTCTATGTTATTACAACAACATTCCGGTTCTCCGAAATGCAGCAATTTTCCTCAACTCTCCCAATACTTAGGCTGTGCAAAAAAAAAACAACAACACCAGCACACATGTCTGACTACACTAATGATATTCATATCTATGCAAAAAACGTACAATTAATTATAGTAATTATATTAAACACGATTTATGATATATTTATGAAAATTACATGTTGGTAACACCGGCTTAACACCTCTTTTGGGAATGTAAGCGTGACGATATTATGTAAAAAATAATACAATTACATGAAATAATGGCAGATGACTAGCTCATTATCTATCTGCGGGCTCAACGCTCTAATGTGATGCCTTTTGATAAGTACCGAAATATTCGTCGAGGTACACACAACTACGGAACCGAAACCGTGTAAAGTGGTACTACACTACGGCTTTTTTGTTTGTTTTAGTACCTAACAGTGAGATGGTGAAAAAAAAACTGAATTGATGACAGAAAGTAATCTTTGTTTTGTCTTAATCAACTTTTAAACAATTGTATCTCAATAGCGGAGCTTGACGAGTTAAACGACTATTCAAGTCCCTGAAGTTCAGATGCTGATTCAGAAATATTTTCAGTAGCACTATTTTCTAATAAAATATCGATAAATGATTTCATTTCTGTAAGTAGGTTTTACAAACACTTTTACACGTCAATATTATTTATATCATCTTCAATTAATTCAGAATGAGCTACCATATCAGGGTGTCAAAAATATTATGATCATGTCCTAAAAATCCCACTCCTCCAATTCATTTCTTGACGCAAACTATGTGGTATTTTTTTTTCAAATATTTACTTACAACATTCTCAATTTGTCATCCTAAGCATACTTAACAACAAGCGACCCAGTTAACAAAATTCTCCACAAAAAAAAAACACCAAACATTAATTAAACACACGCAAACATTCGCATGTCGGCTCGCGTTCCCTCAATATACTATTAAGCAGTTTTTTCACTATCTAAGAAATCATAATTACATTGTCGTTTATTCTACATGCGTGTTTTAATCCGTCAATCACCTCCACATTTCCTTATGAAGACAATTGAATCTATTATCCAATCGTCATTTAGCGGCAAGGGTGGCAAACGAACAATGACTTCGTGCCGCATATATTTTCTCCAAACTTCGTGATTTGCGGTATACAAGTAAGTACAAGGTACAATTTCAATTTCACTCGTAAATTTGTCGATAACTCATTATTATAATAAGTTTTGCGGTAACGTCTCGCAGAATACGCGTCGGTAACAAATTGGCGGAAAATTGTCGTGCGTTTTTTTTCGTCCCGCGCTGTCTAATAACCATCAAGAATTTTCATGCTTTGTTTAATGTGTAAATCAGGAAGATATTGGCACTTGCGTGTTATCATTTTGCTTTTCAAATAGACGATCTCAAATCTCGGAAAAAATCACATGCGAGTTTTCATTTGTTTACTTGAAAAATTCCAACAATAAAAATAAATAAAATAGGGACTCACCGAGAAATACGTAAATCTTCATTGTAGGGTTTATACTGCTTGCAACACTGACACAAGTTTAAAAGTAACAAACTTAGTTCGAAGTTCGAATGTATTTGAACAGCGGCGTTCGACGTGGTTCGTCGCCGAGCCGCGTGTGTTAGATGCGCGAGCGCAGTCGCTGTGGATGGTAGCGCCTTCACTTTCTACGTGGTGGGGCTCAGGAGCACCGGGAAACCAAGGGTTTGTTGACATTACTGCATACGCACGAACGTGTAATCGGACGAATTCATTAGTGAGGTGATTATGTTGCACAATGTCCAAAATGATTTGTGATCTTACTCTACATTTAATTCGATATGAGTTCTTGGCCTTAATTTTTCTTCTTTATTTAACTCAGCCTAGCACGGTCAACTGCTGGACATAGGCCTCTCCCAAACTGCGCCAAAACACCCTGACCTCTGGGTCTTTGTAAGTACCTATATATCACACTAAATCTTCACTGCCTTTATACAAGTATTGTTTATGCCACTAACTAGAATAGAATTCCAGGTCATCAGATCATAAAGACTGCAATCTTCGTTATAGGTGCAAACACTAGATATGTTTCTCTACTCAGTGTTGGTCATTCAAAGTTTTACTGAAGAAGTGTCCATCAAACATCTTGAAACTGAATAACCTCTAAATGTAAACAAAATATGGCAACTACGTACTCAGTCAATTCATTGGACAAAGGCTGCATTATTCTGTGAATGACTTCTAAAATTAGAACTAAGCTAAACTTTATAATATTTTCGCTGTTCAAAGGGCAAGTACCTACAGTCAGGGGAAATTAATTAATTATCAAATTGACATACTTCGTAAATTTTCCATATTAAAGGCATTCCTTAATTGCCAAACACTGTATCTGTGTCAACAACATTAAATACATAGTCAAAATTGTTAAAAAGCCACATTTATAATTTGAATTTACGGACAAATTAAGTTGGTAGTAAATTTTCTATACATTTAATTTCACTGACTGTACATAGGTAGGTATATAAATATTTGTGTCTTAAAGTATTTTCTTGTTCCATGTGCTACAGATAGGCTCTTCATAGATCGCGAGTCAGATATAGCCTCGACATGCTGCGTAGCCTCGATCCATTAATTTTACTTGTTTTCTCGGAAACTGGTAACATTGTGTTTACTTTCTGCTAAGATAAGGTGATTTGCTATGTTGTCAAGATGTTTATTTTTCGTACATAAGCTCATCTTCTATATCTATGTATAGAAAAAATATAAAAAAAAGTCGCTCTTCGTGTCTGTGTGACCGCTCAGTTCTCCATAATTGATTTTGATGACCTCATCAAAATCCGGAATAAATTCTGTAAAACATGGTGAAAACCGTTTCATGGTGAAACGGTTTTCACCGTGTTTGTTTAAGAGAACTTATTCCGAAAGTTTAATGTGTATACGGTGTATACCTATAAATAAATTAAGTCCTCCAGACCGAATTTTGTATCAATAAAGATTATTATTTATTTAATAACACTTTTCCCGACCCGGGAATCGAACCCAGGACCCGCTTGTGACCACGAGACCAACGGGGCAGTCACCTATATTGTAGTATACCTATTGTATACATTAATTATTAACCAACTTAAATATAATACTACAGAAATCTTGATGTTTTGTCAAGTCGTAAAAACCCAAACAAATTTTTGGGCAGATTATAAATATATTGGTCAGTTTTATTGCACCATGTTTTATTGGTGACACAATTTCCCGTAATAGTAATATCAGAAACTTGTGTACTTACATGTAATATTTGGCTAAACGTCCAAGAGTGCGTCAAACCTACTTTCTAGATCATCGAAGTAGATAGATTGCCTACATTTTAGAATGCTATTCTAGGCTTTTTAACAAATAAACAAACTGGCAAACTATTCATTTAGATATTTTATGCGATAACACAAAACACGTAACATACTTGATAAAGATATTATTTCATTGATTAAATAATCAAATTAAATATAATGTTGTTTTATAATATTACTGAGTAGGTAAGTGGATATCCGTATTGGTTCGATATTGTGCTATTACACGTATTTACGGTTTATTACATGGTAGTAGGAAACGGAATTTACATTAGTCTAAGATCCGGTATTAGAAATATACACCCTAATCTGGGGATGAAAAAGATACAGTCGCCTCCAAAAGTTAGTTGACATTTTTCCAGTTCAGCTTTGACACTCCATATTGTTATTTAAAAGTATGTAGTGATACAAAATAATGTGTGACTGTGAATAATGTGTGTGTGTGTTGTGTGTGTGTGTGTGTGTGTGTGTGTGTGTGTGTTTGTGTGAATAACGTTTTAACTGCCTCTGATTCATCATCATAATAAAATGTCAAGTACATAATCCCTTAGGCGTACCCGATGTAACGCATGTAAAGATGGTCACCCATCCACAGACCAACTGCGGCAATCGTAGCTTATCCTGATCGATCGACCTGTGCGGCTATTATTATTTAACCACGGGCCCCTCATAGAATTCCTGTTTATCAGTTATTACAATATTTTGTTTTTAAATTTATAATTATTCTTCTATTCGGAGCGAAGATAAATCCATGTAATAAAAGATCATAAAAATCGGCCAAGCCGTTCTTGAGTTATAATTGGTGTAACTAACCTCTCGACTTCGTTTTATAAAAGTATCGATTATTAATATTCCAATATATAAATATTCAAAGCAAAGATCCAGGACCATCGTCAAGGTTTTTCCGTCAGGAAATTCTCAGTAGCAGTTCAGTGTCTGGATTGTGCCCGATTGATGGCAATAGCCTCGTCCCTTATTACAAGGGACTTAGACCTGGCGAAAAGTTGGTGTACTATTAGGTTCATCTCTGCTCTGCCTAACCCTCCAGGGAAAAACAAGCGTTATGTTTTGTTATGTAATTATCCGACAACTAGTTGCGATTGACCGATTCCTATAATTTACGAACCATTATTGGTTCAAATTAAGTTCATGAAACGCCTCTCCAAGCGCTTCTTTGACTCTGCCATAAAGCACCCCAATCCCCTGATTGCGGCGGCCTCCCGATACACTCCCTCCCGCATAAGTAGGATTCGCCGACCAAGGCATACCCTCACTATCCCCGACGACGCCACTACCCTCCTCCAGGAGAGCAGTAAGTACTCTCAGTCGACAACACAAACACAAGCTCAGACATCCGTCCTTCCGTCCTCGCCGCCGAGGCCCGTCGCGACGTCCCGCACCATCACCGTGTCCGCCCCGACCCTTGCTCGAGCCAGCCCGCGCAGCTGAGCCTGATGTTTTAAATTCGCCCCTAAACACTAATAATAATACCGATCCAGCCTGTCCCTTACTGTCCCCTTCCAGCGACGCCCTGAGCCGAGGTCCGAACCCCGCAGGGGGTTACCCTTAGCGCTGTCGCTTAGTTTTTAAGTTATTGTTTGCCCTGGCTGGAGGCCTTAATTCGAGGCATCCACAGGAAAGTCCGGTTAAGCAGTAGCCATCCTCATAAAGGATGAACTGCTAGATGCCATTGTTAAAAAAAAAAAAGGTTCAAATTAAGACACTCGTATTTTTACCAATTATGAAGCAAGACCTCGTAGCTTTGCATAGTAGACCCTCCCATATGGAAGTGGCTAACACAGGAAGCTTTAGAATTTATTTCTATGCCTTGGCAATAAAAATGCTAACATTGGTAAGCAAAACGATTCGTTTTTGTTTATAGGAACCCCCATTTTTCGAAAATGTTATTTACAAACTTTTTCGAAATTTGTATCCTGCTTATGAATGTGAAGTTTCATTAAAATCGATTCATTAATATCGAAAAACAAGGGCTTGAATATTTGTATGAAATGCCGTACGTTGTAAACGCTCTTAAGGACCATGTGGCTGGCAGTCTTAGGAAAAGTAGAACTAAATTGTTAAAAAATCTCTCAAGGACTCCACGAGACAGGCTCGACCTCGTGTGGAGTCCACAAGTAAAAATATTATAATTATGTTTCCCTTGCAATAATAATTTTAGGAATAGTTTAATTGTACTATATTTATAAGGAAATGTAAGAACACAATATGGTTAATAAACGATTATTATTATTATTTTTTATGCTTTAACATATCTCGGGACCATGGGGTCCCGGTCCTTTGAAAGGCGTACGAGGGGCCGAAGCCAACTCGCAGAGGCCCGTTGAACGTTTTTAATGAAATGAGGCACCAACCGACGATTATCCCTGTTGGCACTATGCAAGTGCACCCAAGGACAACCCCCGGTTGGTGTAGGACTATTGCAGGATATGGAAAATATAACGTTGGACTATGGGTTTGGGTGGCTAAAGTGGACTGGTTACCAAGAACTATGGAAGAACTATGACCCCTGCCTGATCAATGTTTTATATATACACGAATAAAATGGCAGGGGGTGACTTGCACACTCAATAGTGGGCCCCCGGAAACGGTCGCTAGCACATAGTGACGTAGTGCCAAGGGGGCAACATCTCCTGAGGTGCTTATGAGGAGTGGAGAGGTATTCCACGGCTATCAGGACAATCCCGGAAGTACGGTCAAGATCCCTACCAGCATCTTACTGGAATACTTCCTTCCTCCGAGCACATTTGCTCTTGCGAATCTCCACTCAAGCCGGCCAATAAAGGCAAGAATGAGGTGGGAGCTCTGTTCCTCGTCATTGTTCACTTATTTATTATTATTATTATTATTAAATTAGTCTGTTGTGATGGTTTCACTCATTTAATGTACAGACGCCAAGCACATCAAGCTACTACAATCTGTCAAATTTCTTTGATAGATTTTCAACTTTATCGCTATAACATAAGGTTCAAAGTTGAATGGGAAAATTTTACAGTTTCGGGTAAGTTGATGTGTCTGTACCTGGAACACATACGATTACGTCGGTGTGTCCGTCCATTTGTAACACTCGATTAGGTACATCTCCATTCTTTGATTCAACTTACGTGATGTCACGGAACTTGGAAACGCTTTTATTTTTTTATTGCAAATAGTGCAGAACATTTTTCTTTTAGCAATTGAAATGGTAGTAACGTAAGCAACTTTCTGTCTTCATAGGTTAATGTCAAAGTTAATGTTATTAGAACTTCAGGGAATAGTAATAGCATTTGGTACCTATAGGTATCTAGTTGGTCGGAGTTACAATGCTGATGGCAAAATGATTATGGATCTTCATTTACTGCCTTTCGATTCGTTCATAAACACAGGATATATATCTAGCTAGAATTCTGCCGCACCTACTGTTGTTTAGCTAGGTTGATTGTCTGTTAAAATACTAAGGGCCGATTTCTTAATCGATAGATAATTTTTATTCGTAGAATAAAATTGACGTCTAACAGATATTGTATCGAAGAACTGTCAAAAATTCAAAATTATTCCGCCATCTGCCGTTGAAAAATCAGAAAAATCTGCCCTAAGATGAATAATAAAAGTGTCACGAGTGTGAGTTATCCGTCATTATTTACTTGTAATAAAACTGAAGAGTTTGTTTGTGGGTATGTTTCTAATTCTTGAGGAAGGTTATAGACTAGTTTACATCACGCTAAAACACTTAGAAGTAGAGCGAAAAGAAAAAAGTAAGAAAGAACGCGAAAACGATCTAATAGCGCGGGCCGGCCGGCGATGCAATGCGAGGGGATGGGTCGGAGAACAAGCAATTTTACGCGGACGAAGTCGGGGGCAGAAGCTAGTTAAATACACTGTGTCAGGTTAAACGAGGGACATACTTTAAGGGAGTGTAGTACTCATGAAAATGAACAACTTTTAATATGGGGCGGACTCAAAAATATGAAAAAAAAACAGCTGTTCCCTACATTTTGTCCAGTTATGCGAACATAAATGTATAGAGCGGCTAGTTTTATTTTATTGATTTCAGTGTTGGTCTCTTAGTAATAGTTGTTCATTTTCATGGGTACTACACTCCCATAAAGTATGTCTCTCGTTTAACCTGACCTGGTTTATTTTATCCATTAAAGATGTTAACCACACTATAGTTATAAAGTCTATCTATTCATACACGAAATCTCTTAAGGGGTCATTGTGCACATCATTACGAACAACTTTTAGTATGGGAACAAACATCGCAAATCGCAAAAAAAAAAAACTGCTGTTCCCTACATTTATGTTCGCATAACTCTTCAAAATGTAGGGAACAGCATATTTTTTTTCGCCATATTGTTCCACTTTTGACATTATCACTATAAACAAAGTCAAGTTTTATTCGTAGCTTTAACGTTCAGCGGACCGTACGGATATGAAACCGCTTTGAAACAAAGTTGTATTAATGTATATCTTGTAATTTAAAATGTCACTATTACGCCAGGCGTGCACAGGAAACTTTACGTCCGTGTTTTATATTGATGGCGCAGTAAGTGCTGCCATCTAGTTTTGTTACGAAGTTACTGTACCTGGGATTGGTGCTCAACAGCCGGTGGGATTTCGGCCCCCACTTCCAGCGGCTGGCGCCCAAATTGTTGTGCGCGGCTGGGGCGCTGTCAACGCTGCTTCCCAATCTGGGGGGCCCGTTCAAGCGATCGATGGCCCTGTATGGGGCCCCGATCTGGGCGACTGACCTGTCGGCCGGTAACATTGCCGTCAGCGTCGTCCGGGGGTATCGCACGATCTCCTACGAGGCGGCCTGCGTACTGGCTGGATCCCCGCCTTGACACCTGGAGGCGAAACAACTCGCGTCGCTGTACCGGTGACGTAGCTTTAATATTCAGAGAGATTATTAAACAGATTATAACGCAAAGCAGTATCTATCACGTCTGCGCTAGACGGTAAATGCAAATGTCGACTCCATGGCAACGCCAAAGCCTGGAATCTGACAGGCAATTAGAAGCTTGTATTGTATTTGCTAATTAGTCAGATTACTGGCTGTTTGTGTGGATTGGATTACCATTACTTTTATTTTATTATTATGTTCGAGCTACGTGTTCGAGACTTATGTCTGATCAAAGAGGAGCTGAAGGAAACGAAAATAGGTCGCATATGTTTTTGTAGTCTATGGGTCTTTGTTATTGTGAAATGTGTGTATAGGAAAAAAAACGGCCAAGTGCGAGTTGGACTCGCACACGAAGGGTTCTGTACCACCATACAATATTTAACACTACATATTAAATAACGGCAAAAAAGTCACGTTTGTTGTATGGGAGCCCCCTTAAATATTTATTTATTCTGTTTTTAGTATTTGTTGTTATACGGCGACAGAAATACACATTCTGTGAAAATTTAAACTGTCTAGCTATCACGGTTCATGAGATACAGCCTGGTGACAGACAGACGGACAGTAGAGTCTTAGTAATAGGGTCCCGTTTTTACCCTTTGGGTACAGCACCCTAAAAAGAGCGAAAAATAAATGAGCCTCGCAAATGTTTTAATTTTTTTGGTTAATCATTATGTCAATGGGAAAATCTAGTTTATTATTAACATACTAGCTGCACCCCGCGATTTCATCCGCATAAGTATAGATCCAGTGGGAATATCGACATAAAAAGTAGCCGTAAAAGTAGTAGTAGGAGGTGTATCTCTCTGCCAAATTCTGCAAAACTATCCTATGTCCATACATAGGATAAATAAATCTTCTTAATCATTAAGTAGTTACTCGTAGTTTTTCATAGTTTCATTGTATATTTTTCCTACATCTTGTACAGCACGAATTTAAAAATAACATCACACAACACCACGCGTGTACCTTGTTTTTTTGTTTGTACGCGCTAATCTCTAAAACTACCAGTCGGTATGTTTTTGCTTTTTTTAACCCAATTCCTTAAGTAGTCTATACTCTATAGGCTATTTAACATTACGCTAGGACCATAAGCAGCCGAGCAAAAAAAAAAAAAGTCAGTAAGAACGGCAAGCTAAAACGAAGTAACAGTGCAGGCAGGCGATGCGATACGATGGGGTGGGTCGGAAGTACAAGAAATTTCACGCGGACGAAGTCGCGGGCAGAAGCCAGTCTTGTATGAAGCCTCAATTCACACAAAAAACGACTGAAAACTTGTATTACATACACATAAGCTTCAATAATTATCTCCTAATAACGTCAATTGAAAATTAACTAGTCTACACAACATCTTACATCCTATTTAAACTCCCTATTGGTGTCTATAATATAATCTACAACTAACACGGCATAGAATTCTCTAACAGGGTGCCCTCTATTCAAATGTAAAACTTTATTATTTAGTCGACTGTATCTTGTTAACAGACTTCCCAGTCACCGAGAGGAGGCCTGTGTCACACATGCCTTCTCTCGGTGACTGAGACGTCTGTTGGACCACTGCTGGGACACAGGCCTGTGTCCCAGCAGTGGGAACATTATAGGCTGAATATTTGTTACTGTCTTGTAAACAGACGTTTGCATTATGTAAATGCTCTAGATATGTGCCTACTGTGTAAAGAACATAAATTAATCTAACATTGATGGCACTTTGATAAAAAAAAATATAGTTTACTGGGGCAATTAAGGTAGTGGGTATATTCCGTTGGATGATAATTTGTTAGAAGATGGTGCCAATTCCCTTGTTCACAAACTAAACTAAATTTATGTTCAGCAATGGACTGCGTCTAACAACAAAATAACAAGACTCAATCCAATAATTGTGAGTGAAAAAATAAAACTGTAGTAGATAATAGTTTATGTAAATTATGTGTGCAAGCGCGGTAAGTATGCACAAACGCAACACCTAATAAAATTATGTACACATGCATTGACGGTGCCAGAAATAAAAGACAACAATCCCAAGTATCATGTAATAACTTGCATGCACTGAATATTTATATTACACTAGGTAATTGAGGCTATTAGCTAACCAGCAGACCTTGTTATAATACCTCTTCGTCATCATCATCTTTTTATCACATAATAAATGTTTATTGTTGAACAACGGGCCTCCCAAACACCAGCGCCCTAATGGCTTAACACACTATCACTCTCAACCTGATACACTTTGAAGGATATTGCTAATCTTATTACTTACTGACTTATCATTATAAGTCCATTTGCAATCATTTTGTGAAATGTTACTTGAAATGTATTCAAAAATAAACAAGTTCCGATTTTGATCACGCGCCAAAATAACCAACAATTCGAATGGATTTGAAATGACAGGTCAACAGGCGACATGCGCGCCATCTTTGTGGGAAAGTAATGCGTTTTAAACTTGCTTAACATTAACGCTCCTTCATTCGTTCCGTACCATTGTCAACAGTACATTGCTCGAAATACAATGCAAATTTAATTGATTGAGCACTATTATGACAAGTCATCAAGAATCATTTTTGTCTTCACGATTTGTCGATTACCGCGGTCTGTTGCTACTTTGCCAGTAAACGATTAATTTGCATAAAACATCGTCGATTTTCTTTTAATGTTGTCTTGAATGTAAATTCCAAGCATTTTACGTGGTACGGATTGGTCCGTCTATCTGGCCTCGTAAATGTCATAAAAAGCAACTAAGAACACACACTGATTTTGTGTCATACGCGGTCGCTACTCCAGAACCTTTTAACCCCATTGGACATCTGTTCTGCGCGCAATGTGCTGCCCACTGTCACATAAGTTTGGCACTTTCTTTGAATTTGTACCAACACATAATAACATCTTAGGCAGATAGGTACTGGTATGCCAGATAGAATCTAAGTTCGACTTTGTATGACTTCGTCAATGTCACACACACTGAGTTTCTTTGTGAATCAAATAAAATCAATGCATTTAATTTCATATAATTCTACATGGGCACTTATGAAACATCAGAAGCTAGGTGTATGGTTCCAATTAATTGTTTCCTATGGAGAAGAGCCGTCAAAAAACTTCACGGTAAAGCTAGATGCGTCATATTAAAACATTAATTTAAAGATTTACCAAAACTGTACTTTTATAATCAAAACGATCGCCAAAAACGATATGACACGACATGAGTAAACTTTCTCTAAAAGAGCTTAATATGCTGTAGTAAAAATGAGTCATACTACACGGATATGCTGGAACTGACTGCCCGAAGTAAATATCGACAATCATTTAGGCCTTTTTCATATTTTAATTTTTATTTTTAGGATAGGTAAGAGCGTTTACGTCGTACGGCATTTCATACAAACTTTCAAGCCGTTGTTTTTCGAAATGAATGAACGGATTTTAATGAAACTTTATATGCATAAGTAGGATACAAAGGTCTAAAAAGTTAGCTAAGAACATTTTCGAAAAATTGTGTTACAGCCAAATTAGATCGATTAGGTTTCCATAGAAACAGAGATTTCCAGTTATCTTTTTTTAAATAAGACATTTCGAAAATGTTCTCTGCTAACTTTTTAGACCTTTGTATCCTGCTTATGCGTATGAAGTTTCATTAAAATCGGTCCATTAATTTCGAAAAACAACGGCTTGAAAGTTTGTATGTGATGCCGTAAGGGGTAAACGCTGTCCCTCTTTCTTCTTTCGACTCCTCCCTGTCTTGAGCTAATTTAAATGTGAACCAATCCTGTCTGTTAGCGTCAAGCTGGTCAAGCTGGGTCAGCCTCGATGGCACCTCACGTTTTCTGGGACTGACATTGTGTTAGATTTAACCCATAACTCAGTCGACATGAGGCAAACGTGTCTGGCCCAATCCCACTGAATCTTGACTGCGTGTTGGTGAGCGCAGCACTGTGTTCCTAACACAGTCCGTTAATCTGACTCCAAAAATGCTGCACTCCATTACTCGCTAGCAAACCTCAAGCTTGACCTTTGATATTTTTTCGTAACCCCAATTTAATTTCTGTTTATTAAAAAACATGTTCCATGGCAACAACGCGATGTTAATTTTGCACAATCAACATCATCACAAAAACTTCATCACAATCCAGTGTAAAATATTTCATATCTGCTGCCAAAAATCCGTATCAACCGACACATTACATTTTGTTTGAGTTTGGCTCCAATTTAAATTAAACTGAAATTGGATTTCAAATAAGGTTGTGTGTGTCGGGCATTATTATTTTAATTATAAATTACACTAGATTCTGCCCGCGACTTAGCCCGCGTGACTAACCTAACCTAATTTAAGAAATGCTGGATTTCCTATTAAAAATTTCATCCTATACCTAGGATTCTTTTTGTGACAAAAAGTAGCCTATGTCAGGATGCCACCTATCTCTTTGCCAAATTTTGTCGAAATCCGTTCAGTGGTTCAGACGTGAAAGATAACATACAGGCTGACAGAGCTACTACCGAAATTATAATGTTATATGGATGTTTATTTTAGTTTATATAGATGAGAATTTACTCGGCCAGTTTGAGTTTTGAGGGGCCCGTGGCTAAATAATAACAGCCGCACAGGTCGATCGATCAGGTTAAGCTTTGCTTGCCGCGGTTGGTCTGTGGATGGGTGACCATCTTTACATACCTCCGTGCCTCGGAAAGCACGTTAAGCCTTTGGTCCCGGTTGTCATTCGTGGATCTTTGACAGTCGTTACGGGTAGTCAAAAGCCCGAAAGTCTGACAAACAGTCTTATCAAGGGGTATCGTATTACCCAGTTACTGGGTTGTGGAGGTCAGATAGGCAGTCGCTTCATGTAAAATACTGTTATTCAGCTGCATCCGGTTAGACTGGAAGCCGACCCGAACATAGTTGGGAAAAGGCTAGGCAGATGATAGATGAGAATTTACTACTTAATCGAACTCCAGACACTTAATAACGACATTGCCGTCACAATGACATATATTTTAAACCAATAAACGATTAAGAAATACAATAATAAATCAAACGCATCCGTTCACAGTCACTATCCATTTATTTTAATGACGACAGAGAATGTGAATTAGATATACTACATCATTCATTTGCAATGACCTAGGTAGTTGATAGTCGATATTGCTGCAACAATCTCTGTGCAAATAACTACGGCTATTTACCATAATTTGATTGCTTTAAATTAGTTCGGTCATCATCATTTATAAAAGTTACAAAATCTAAAAGAAGCGGCTACTT
The DNA here is from genome assembly GCA_963669345.1 of Gortyna flavago. Taxonomy (NCBI): domain Eukaryota; kingdom Metazoa; phylum Arthropoda; class Insecta; order Lepidoptera; family Noctuidae; genus Gortyna; species Gortyna flavago. The sequence goes on from OY770146.1 coordinate 7,099,400, forward strand.
AGATAAATAATATTACGAATGTATGATACCTAAAAGTGACCTACTTATTACAGCAATTATTTATGCGAAGCTTGAACTAACCACTCGTTTAGTAGACACGAAGACGGATTCTGCCCACCCTGTGCACGAAGCGTCTAGCATTGAATTTCTTGGACTTTGATCTTTTTCCTGAAAATACCCGAGTACAGCTGCACAATGATCTTTTGGCGCGTTTCCATAATCGGAAGCAATGCTGCCATCTTGCTTTTTTCAACACAATCACACAAAACAATTGCTGGCGTGGTGTATGTAAACGAAGTAAAAGGAGTATGTAAGAATCGTATCAGGTGACATTCTATAGCTCTTGCCTACCCTCATGGGGAAGCGTGAGTTTATGATGATGAATTTCACAAAATTTCATAAAACACTAGCTTCTGCCCGCGACTTCGACCGCGTCAAAATGTCTTGTTTCCCTCGACCTACCTCGTCACATCGCTTCTTCGTTTTCTCTTTCGTTCTGACTTTTTTTTCTTTTTTTCGGCTCCTAAAGGTGTGATGTTAAATAGCCTAAATCCTTCCTCAAGAATTCAGATAACAATTTTTTTTTTTTTCAAATCCGACTGGTAGGTACCTACTTCCGTAGCGCGTTCAAACAAACAAACTCTTCAGATTTATTATTAGTAGTAGTAGTATAGATTAATATCAGTGCCTCGTCAATATCATTCAATCATTGTTCTACGTTTCTTATGTAAAAAACAAATCATAACAAAAAGGTTTATATCCATAATTCTCATTACATAACAATAAAAACATTTTTCACAGCCTTCAATTAAACTACAGTTCATTAAATAATAGTTAAGACACCAATTAACCTCTAATCGTTATTACAAAGGATAATAAACTAAACAAAGTTTAATCTAGATTCTATGTAGTTTATATGAACCGTGAGAATATGGTGTATAAATACAGTTTCGAAGTATGGAGGCGACTGCTAATCTATCACTGCTCAAGGACGTAGCCCCAATAAATCATATTACTGTCAATAGAGAGAACAGTAGCACAACTGCGAAGACTGAAAAGTTTGCACTAAATTAAATAAAAAAATTCATTTATTTAAATAAATAAAATGAGCTTTAACATGTCACTGTTTTATAGAAACGGACTCACTATCTGGAGAGTGTATTTTAATGGAAAATACAGGGTAGCAGGGAACATCGACATAGCAGGGGATCGAGAGGGTGGTTCAGGGGATCAGCCCGTAATAAATAGAAAAATTTCTACGCTAGGGGATGGAGGGGGGGGGGGGGGGTTCTATAGTCATGTGCTGTTTTTTATATTTACAGGTTGCGCGTCAATGTCCGTGCCATCCTGTATAATTAGCTGATATCCGTGGTCTTGATGGTTACAGTACCTATTTCTATCCCTGTTCATAGACAACTGTGAAAATGATTCAAACCTCATCAAGTTTTTAAGTCACTTACTTAGGCACTTTCGAAATATATAATTCGTAAAATTTTCGGGATGCCCTATTGATTAATCTCGATGAAAGAAGCTTCAAAAGATTAATATGAATATTTAAGTCTGCAGTGGTGGCCCAGTGGCAACAGATGCAACTTATGAGTTGTAGGTCGTAGGTTCGAACTCAGACAGGCGCTTTACTTTGTGTAAATTATTTATTATAACAAAATTATTTTAAATTATTCATCACCACTGCTCTCAAAACAAAAATTCGAAGACATGTGAGATCTACCAACCTCCACTGGACCCGTATGGTGGATTACGGCCCACTCCCTCTCACCTAGAGGAGGCCTGTATCCCAGCAATGGAAACATTATTGGCTGATTATGCTAATTAATTCTATCTAAGTCGAGGCGCAAGCAAACCTTTGGAAATTGTTTATTATCTCAAGAAAACAGCCCACTTACACTACTGTCACTAAAATATACTGTGTCATACTACACGTAATTATACTCCTCCAATAAATGTACACTTCACACATTAAGTAAGAGTGATAAACCTACTTAATTAAACTTGTTACTTGATGAGGCGGATTAAGCAAAACTAATAAAGCTGAGCTGGTTTGGTTCGAAGATAGTGCAGTTGCTAGTATTGCATAGTCGAGAATTACTGAATTACTGCAATATTGGGAGATTTTTCTCAAGAAAATAACGATATTATTTTTAATAGCCTCCTTGGTGCGGGTAATTTATTTATTTTTCGCGGTATCTACCGCGAACTACGCGTCATACTGACGTCACACAAAATCCTGCATCTCGCAAGCAGAGTTTACAGCGCAACTAGCATATATACACAACGGCCCGACATGACTAGCGACTCGCCTCTGCTCCGCACGTTTTGGTAACTTCACAAAACATCGATATTTCTTTATTATATTTAAGTTTAATCGTATGCGTCCTAATACAAAATGTTTTAAGAACTGATAACGGAATATCGCAGGCGAACGTCCCGTACAGAAGTAGGATGCTAGCGTTCCACCGACGCGGACGAGCGTCCTCCTTCTATTGCGTCGGTATAATCGCAGCAGTGTGTAACTTCGTGGCTGTCCTAATACAAAATCTCTCTAATCTGAAAACAGATATCGCAATGACGCATTCCGATATTATCAACCGATAATAAAAGTCGGGCAGAGTCATATCAAGACTCATTAGCACATAGATATAACTTGAGAAATTATTATGGCAACCAACTTTTTTTGCACAGACTTACAAACTAAATTGCAGAAGGCAGGTTGAGATTGACTTCCGTTATCAGAACCTAATTAGTGTCTCCCTTGAAAGAAGACTAGTATCATCAAAACCTCAGTAGTATTTTAGTTCCTAGGCAACAAGTTCTTAATTAGGACCCAGTCATGAATGTTTTCTCGTAATGAGATCTGACACAAAAAGCTAATTAGGTACATTTCCTTATCGTCCCTCTATACTTAATTAGGGCACAATTTTCCTCAAGAAATCCTTTAGTTTTTTTCCTGTTATCACCTGACACACAGCGGCATATTCACTCAGGTGCCATTTAAGCGGGTGCCCAAAGAGGCCATATCATTTTACTAGTAAATACGTCGGATTTACTAGTAAAATGATATGGACAAAATTAACAGGCCCTCCTGATTTTCATAACTCCTATCCAAATAGAGTCAGAAAAATTTATCGTTAAGCAAACTGACACCCTATATAAATGTGTTATAGCCATTATATATAACTGTAAAAAAATTACAGTTGTGATTTGAATGTTCAGACAATTTAAGTTGGTAGCCAATTTGCTTAACAGTCAATTTCCCTGACTTTATTTATTCAATAAGGTGCAGCTACTATTGTGTCTCATCACCCAAAGGTTCGGTAGTAGAAATTGACTATCACCAGCACCCTAATTTAGTCACATGCTATCAATCACAATCCGAATCATTTTGAAGGATATTGCTAATCCATTGCTTTATATGTTCGAAAAATCTTCTTTCTGCTCAAAAACGTACGTTGTTGAAATGTCAAAATGAAGCCATTGCTACTGATATTGTATTACGCATCACCCCTCAGGTTCATCCCTGTATGTAGGTAGAGTAGAGCTACGCTTGCCGCGGTTGGTCCGTGCAAGGGTGACCATCTTCATATACCAAAACCCCTCCGTGCCTCGGAAAGCACATTAAGCCGTTCATCCCGGCTGTCTTTCGTGGATCGTTCACAGTCGTTACGGGTCGTCAGAAACCTGAAAGTCTGACAACTAGTCTTACCAAGGGGTATCGTATTACCTAGTAACTGGGTTGTGGAGTGTAAAATACTGGTATTCAGCTGCATCCGGTTAGACTGGAAGCCGACTCCAACATAGTTGGGAAAAGGCTATACAGATGATGATAAGTTAATGGCATAACATTGTAAGATAAACACCAATACGAATTGAGAAGACAGAAAACAGTAGGCGTCAGATTTGGCTGACAAGGGAAGTGACAAGGACAAAAATGTAAAAAGCACGTAGTACGATTTTTAGGAATAATTATTGAATATATACGACAAACCATGGTTTAATTGATTCCTCCCGGTACTCTGAGAACTCGTAAAGTTCTCCTACAGTAGATATTTATTGTCATTGTACTTTAAGGACAAATAAATAAAACATTGACTAGAGTTTGCTAAGGACTTTTGAACCAGGCACTAAGCAATCATAAGTGGTCAAAGTCCGACCTTGGCGTGAGAAAGGCAAGTAGGCACGCACTCTGCAAACACAGCATTCCAGTTGCAAGTCTTGCAATTCCGATGTATTAAATAAGTACGGTTAAATGTAGATCGTTTTTGAAAGTTCATCCTTGGTATTCAAAAATAAGCTTAAAGGTGTAACTTTCCGAAAATCTGTCCCAGGGATTTTAATTTTCGACGGATGAAACTGTCATGGAATATTTTTCTAAACCACAATAAAAAAAGATAATAAAAATATTATTTGATCAAAATAAAAATCAATCCTAATCAACAAAAACTGTGAAGTCATTTTTCAAAAATACATTTCAAAATGGCAGAATGTGCAATGATCCTAAAATTTTACGTCTCCATTATTGTAAAGAGCGTAAGAGCAGTGGTGGCACAGTGGTAATGGCCGCGACTTATAAGATATGCGTGGCGCGGAGTCCATCTTTTTTTATAAGTCTATGACTACACAATATTCTTTTTAGGTCCATAATTATAGTCCGTCTAGATCTGTTACTCAATCCAGGTATCTAATTTATTATACCAACAGCAACTTTGCACAATGCATTTCTGTCAAACGTTGTAAGGTTTCATCAAAATAATTATAGTTTGCCGACTAACTACGAATGTGGCCTAGTTTAACTTACCGCGTCCATCTGAAAACGTGTAGGTAAGTCGTCATTTTCAAAATGGCCGACTATTGTTCTGAAAGAAACTTTTATGGAACGTGTAATTTTGTTATGACGTAAAATGAAATTGTTTTCTTTTAGTTGTTTGTCTGTTTTCTTTTGTGTGGATAGAATATGTTTTATTTTTTTAGTTAAATAAATATCTATTGTTAACTGTGAGTAGCAGACGGGTCTTGGAGTGGAGACCGCGTATCGGCAAGCGAAGTGGGATGCCGCCCAGCTAGATGGACCGACGACCTCAAAAAGGTGGCTGGGACAGACTGGATGCGGAAGGCGGAGGACAGGGTGCGGCACAGCATGGGAGAGGCTTATGTCCAGCAGTGGACTGCGATAGGCTGAGTTGCTTGAATGAACTGTGAGTACTGTTAGTCTGACAGCAAGTAGGTATATAATACATAGTATTTTACCAATCATGTCATAACATCACGCCTGTAATCCCATAATAGTTAAGCAGAAATGTACTTTAGTACACCCGCATTTCGCCAATAATGCTTACCAAACATCTATACTATATTGTTATTACTTTATAATATTATAAATACGAAAGTGTGTCTGTCTGTCTGTCTGTTACCTCTTCACGCTTACTCTTTACGCTGCTGCTGCGCTGCTGAACCGATTTAGATGAAATTTGGTATAGAAGTAGATTGAGTCCCGGGAAAGGACATAGAATAGTTTTTATCCCGATATTCCCACGGGATCGAAACTTATGCGAGTGAAACCGCGGGGCGCTGTTAGTCTTCTTATATTTATAAAATCCCAAATATACCTAATGGTGAAGAAATGCAAAATTGCCTATTTTTTGCATTTGGTTTCAAATATTTTGGATTGTATGAAAAAAGGCAATAGGTAAATTCTTTAGGTAATTCGAAAGTTCAACATTTTTGATGGTTCGCTTAAACTTTTCTAAACAAATAAAACTTAGGTATCTAATTAATAAGTTTTAGTTAAGTTGTAGTGCATAGCAATTTCTATTGTTAACCAACTCCATTTAAGTTGCGCTAACAATAAAAATATTTATGAGACTTGAAAAGATAGTCTCGATTGGAAATTAACATTAGAAAATAATACTTTAAAGAAAGGGTAAAAGAAAATCGAAGTACCTACTTAGATTTTTTTTTCTTTTTTTTTTTCATACCTATGTCAATAAGAAAATGACAAATATCAACTTCGATAATTTCATTTACTACTTATTTTGTGCATGTGCACAAAGATACATAAATAATCTTCTCACCTGAGTTAGTAAGCAATAGTTTCATATAGGTAACATAATTTCTTAAGGAGTCATTTCAAAATCGATATACTTATGAAACGCTTGTAACATCTCTAATTTATTGATGTTCGTACTATCTGTGATCTTAGTTAGGTGCTAGTGTTGTTACCACATAAGTAGTAACGTCAGTTGATACATAATTTAGTTCATGAATACCAACTTGCCTGCCTCGTTGCCAATAATGGCACTACTGCTGAGCATGAGGTCCTGGGTTGGATTCCCGGGTCGGGGAAGGTGTTATTGGGTTTTTCCATCTGGATCTCCCGGAATCTAGATTTGTGCCTGGTTGATGGCAACAAGCTCCCTACTATATGGAACTTTACAAAGTGTTAAAAAATTAACCCGACAATCTACATATAAGAGGTGTTTTAGACCATCGAACTGAACAATTTTCACTATTACACTTAAATTAATGAAAAAAAAAATTAAAAGATTTGGTCCCAACCAAATCTTTTAATTTTTTTTTTCATTAATTTTTTTATGTTTTATTATGTAGTTATTCTGCTATTCGGGGCTGAGACAAATCCAAAAAATCGAATATCAAAGCTTAGCTCCAAAGCCGATGGTGGTGGTTCACTTCCATGGGTTTTCCTAAAATATTTCCTATTGTCACATCTAGGAAGAAGAAATTGTTATACAAAAAAAACGCTAATGAAATAGGTGAAAGTCTAAAAATGTCGTGACATAGTACTAAAATTTTTTTTATCCGAGTTTATATGAGCCTTAGGTATTTATTACAAATTCAGAATTGAATATGGAAAACGATCAGTTTATTAAATTAGTATTTATTGACACACCTCCACGTAAGTTTACTGACGTGGACCACGTAGCCCAGGCCCGTGGGCTAGGCCATGTTAAACTAGATTTCCGACATCTTGTTAAAATTCTTCATATTTGACGTGCATACATAATATTTTATTTAAAAAATCTAATTAGCGCATATTTTTCAACCAGTAGTACACATTCGAAACTATATACTTACGATTCTTTACTTATTATCATAATAAGCCTATAATGTTCCCACTGCTGGGACACAGGCCTTCTCTCTGTGAGAGGGAGTGGGCTGTAACCACGCGGGCCATGCCGGATGGTAGATGTCACATACCTTCGAATGTTTTGGTCCTAGGACATGCCGGTTACCTCACGATGTTTTCCTTCACCGTTTTTGAGAGCAGTAGTGGTTAACTTAAAGTAAAGTGCCTGCACCGCTGGGTTCGATCCCACGACCTACGACTAGTACGTCGGGGGGCCGTTACCACTTCACCATCCACTCCTCTCCCTCTTTAGTTAGTAAGTAATAACGCTAAATTAAACACTGACATTCTTAGGCTATAAAAAGTTCATGCAAAAACGAAAGATGTGCCCAATACAGGGTGAAATTGAAAACATGCGACAAATCGAAATGGGAGATTGTACCTATTCATCATTATGAACAACTTTTACCATGGGAACAAACCTGAAATCGCGAAAAAATATCAGCTGTATTCTATATTTATGTTCGCATAACTCGTCAAAATGTAGGGAACAGCTGTTTTTTTTTTCGCGATTTCTAGTTTGGTCCCATAGTAAAAGTTATTCATAATGATGAGTACAATCTCCCATTTCGATTTGTCGCATGGATTCAATTTCAACCTGTATAATTTTAACAAATCGTACTTTTCCGCGGAATTGGCAATTCTATAGAATGTCTCCAGCGCAGATCTGATTTGGCGACCTATCAGCTGTGAAATGCTTTTTTTGATTTACTGTACGAATGGGAAATTCAATAGGAAGGAAACCTTTGCTCCAAAAACATATCGCGTCATACTTTTTAAATCGTTCGTAGCCTGACAAAGGAGGAATATAACTAGAACTAACCAGTTTTTAGGAAGTACGTAACTATAAAACGTACCTATACTGCATTTTTTTGGAAGTGTAGGTACTCGTATCATCATCCGCCTAGCCCTTTCCCAACTATGTTGGGGTCGGCTTCAAGTCTAACCGGATGCAGCTGAATACCAGTATTTTACATGGAGCGACTGCCTATCTGACCTCCACAATCCAGTTACTGGGTAACACGATACCCCTTGGTAAGACTGGTTGTCAGACTTTCGGGCTTCTGACTACCCGTAACGACTGCCAAAGATCCGCGAATGATAGCCGGGACCAACGGCTTAACGTGCTTTCCGAGGCACGGAGGGGTCTCGGTATGTAAAGATGGTTACCCATCCACAGACTAACCGCGGCAAGCGTAGCTTAACCAGATCGATCGACCTGCGCGGCTGTTATTATTTAGCCACGGGCCCCTCCTCCGAGCCTCTTGGAAGTGTAGGTATACAGAGTAGGTAATCAAATTGCATGCCATAGCTTAGAGTGCCCCAAGCTATGGCATCAGTATCAATGAAAAACACATAAAAATGCAAAAAGACTTCAGGTTGCAACGTACAAATTGTAAAGTAATAGTGTACTCAATATTGAAGAGCCAAATAAATAATTACAATAATATTGCAGAATAGGAGGCAATAGGTTGCAAAAAATAAAAACAGTTTTTGCATATCCTATAGCATTCCACTTTATTTTCCTATTAAATGTTCTTTTTTTTTATTAGCCTGCACTGGCCCATTGCTGAGCAAAGGCCTCCCAAAATCCTTCCAGGCATCCTTTATATAATTATTTGATGTTCAGATGTCAAGGAACTTAATTTTACGTCATTATTGGCTCAGGTCTGAGTAGGTCACACATTTCTCTAGATAACTATTAAAAAGGCCATATATAGTCATCAGGGAATTTATTTGCTTTTAGTTACTTATGGGTCTAAACACGCGGACCGCATTTGAACAGTACGTCAAATGCAAAATTGCAGCTTGAATGCAGTTGGTGTGCAGTTGACATAAAACTGAAACTGCCAGTTCGCTTGCGGTTGGCATGCAGTGTGCGAGCAGATCAAAGGCAGTCGGTTACCGTTGGCAATTTTTGTAGAACCGCAACCAAACTGCATTTACAGCTGGAGTGCAGATCAAATATTATGTTTAGACACTTATGCAAATAGAGTATGTGATAATATTGTTGTTGTGTTGCTGATTGTATGTTGACTGTGTGTTTTCGTTCATAAGTTATTACATGAACGAAAACTATAATTAGTAACCGAATATTGGTTCAATTTCTAGTAGGTCCAATTCATCTTCGTATCTTTAGTTGGTGAATGACGATAACAATACGTCATTTAACTAACGCCCTCTAGCAAAGTTTTAAGTAACCAAATGGGGACAGAATGTGCTACGAAAGCAGCGCCGCCTTACGGGTGAAACGATAACGAATGTCTACAGCCAAGCTATGACTTAGGAGCAATGTTAGTTTCACTTTCTCCTGCAGTGAAACGCATTCTACTTCGCATTCTACCTTCGCGAGATGGCACTAGAATCGAATCCCAACAGCAGAAATTAGAGAAATAAGAAGTGCAGTATAGTTTGCGACATAGCTCCACATCCGCAGCCTGCTGCCATTCCGTCAAGGTAGCCCCTCTTTAACAGGCTGTAGTTACATTTTACCACTTGTGTCCGGAGACGGTTCAGGGACTTCCAAATGGACCACAAAATGTTTCCCCTACCCATGACTTAAAAAAGAATTCAGAACTGTATTCTAAATCTAGAACAATCAACAGCAGTACAATCCACAATAATAATAATACATGATATAAAATCCACAGTTTCATTTTTCCAGTCCCTTTTGATAAAAAACAAGGTCAAATTGTTTTCAAGTAGGTACCTAGCCTGAAGTATCGAAGGGGCGCACATGTATCTGGGTATAAAATTTGCAATTGTACCGGAAAGAGCGGTCCATTTCCGCAGACCCAACATGGCGGTCCATCCGGCTGGACATAGCGTTAATCATGCGGTTACATTTTATTATTTTTACGGTAGAATCCCACAAGACAAATATAACACATATTAGTACAGCATGCTAAAACGGCAAAACGGATTTTGATGAAATTTGGAGAAGGATATAGGCTACTTTTTATCCTAGATCGCAGACGAAGTCGTGGGCAACAGCTACTCTGTCCAAAAACTAGCAGTCAAAGTGACGACTCCGTGGAAATGGCGAAAATTTAGGCCAACAAGATCTGAGAAAAGTCGGCGAAGAAGGGAAAACATTTAACTTCTGCTTTGTTTAATTATTCTTACTATTTGTACCTATGGTGTCCGGAAAAACCTCGATTCCTGCTAGAATGTTAACATTTATTTAAATTATATACTGAAACCATTTCACAGTTCTTTGAATTAACCACTACACACAATATACAACAACAAATTTACAAACTTACCAAAACACCATTTCTTATTTCTTAATTTTATTTTTATGTTGTTCATTAGCTGTAAGCGCTCCCTGCTACTGTTATTTATGTCCTCAGCACAGCTATCTATTTCGAGATAAGAAGACCAGGGGGCCTAAAAAGTCCACTTTGGCAGAATCATAAAACATTTTATATCACGCAATTTCATCTGTATGACAGTTTTGTATGGAGATTAGTAAAATGCTACAGGTACACCTCTGCTTAACCCTTCAGGGATATATATATAATTGCGTGATAATATTATCTAATTGTTTTATAATTCTGCCAAAGTGGCCTTTTTAGGCCCCCAGGAGACCCGTAGCACAGGTTTTACTTAGTATGGGCTCCTGTCTCCCATCTTCAAACTTTTATGAAATTATATATACTGTGTACATTTTGAAACTTGTGGGAATAAATAAATAAATTGTATTAAACATTTATGGTATCAGGGAGCCGGTCGGGTACCTAAAAGTGAAGAAATGTTTTCTTCCCAGAATTTGGGTCTTAGGAACTTAATATTATTATTTTTGACCTAAAACCCCTTTCTACATAGTTGGCTGGCTTTGCTTTTAAAAAGCAATTTCCTAAAAGATTGCAAATTAAAGGGCGGTTTTCTTTGAACCCCAAACAAGTTTTTGCCCAGATGAAAATTTGTAGTTGCGGGTAGACCCTGGATCTAAAAGAACTCTTGAACTATAAGGATGGCTACATATCAATGGTTAAAGGGTCAATGAAGACTCATAGTTTGACCTTTCTTTGTGAACGATCTATCAACCCTTGCGAAGTCTGACAGTATTCGAAATAAATCACATTAGGATGAAGGAAAAGTTTAGAAAGTCGTAAAAAGATAAATCATGGACAATAGGTTTTCTTTAGTATTATTTATTTTGACTAGTCCTACTTTCTTACAAAAATATTGTAGTTGCTTACGCTACACTACATTTACCGTACCTATATATTATTACCAGAACATCATTTTCAAAGTTGTTTTGATTAATATTTAAATCAGCTTAGCTAATATGGTCAATAAGAAAAGTCTCGAGTTTTACTCATAATTATTGAGCAGAATTTTATGAAAAAATTGGTAGGTACATCATGTTACATTTAGATTTTGCAAACTTTTAGCTATTGCATGAAATACTGAAAGTAATGTTATCTAACAATTTTGGATCTATTTATGTAAAAGTAACAGTGTTAATCGTCTCCTGTTGCTGAATTTGCTGACCGTACCTATAGACAATTTTCGCAAAAAAAAAACACACACGGAAATAAAATATTTCAATACAAATAATAAAGTAAAGCATTAAAAGGCTCCCTAGACAAGCGCGACGCGACGACAGTGTGACGCGATTCTGGTAGAACAATTTCCACAAAGTCTTCATATAAATTGTTCTACTAGAGTAGCGTATAGCCTTTACAGATAAAAAAATAATTACAAAAATAGAAGAATTCATTGTACTCATTGCACATTATACTGTGGCAACTAAATGGAAGAATTCACGGTTTTGAAGTCTTATCATTAATCTATTTAAACTAAGTAACATGATTTTTATTGTTATAATATTTTACAGCATAGTTAGTAATGTTACGTTATGTATTCTTGATATAAAAAAGTTATAAAGATAACCAAAGCTATATTATTAGTCTAGATACTACATCACAAAATATAGGTAACTTTTGATGCGCGCGATTAACTTAAGCTTAGTGTTAAAGTTAATTACTTAACTTGAATAAAAATAAGTATAAAAATAAAAAATAAACAATAACAAAAATAATGTTTTAAGTACTTAACTTAATTATCATCACGTTAAATTGATGTGGTATTATTTTATTTATTAATATTTAATAATAATTTGTTGTTCTTTATGTTTTTTTGCTATATTTTAATTAAAACTAATAAAAGGTAACTTTTACACATTTAAATTTATGTGAACACATTTAAGTGGTTATCTGCGTGAAACAATGAAATATAAATGTAATTATTTTAATATACAGGGTCAAATTAAATTAGCTAGCGAAACTCAACAGACGTTATGGGTATTGATATGTAAAAATGATGCAGGAAAAAATAAATTATGTGTTTTTTGGTGTCAACGACCGAAGATACTCTAGTTACTTGAAATGTCAATTTTTTTTTGTACAGAGGCAGACAATCTAAATACGATAAAACAAAAAATAACAGATTTTCTTAACTCATACCTCAAGTGCTACAGTACCAGTAGGTATAGGTACCAGTTATCAAACCATTTTTTTTTGTTAAAAAAATGTTGGGTATCGACCCATCTGCGTAGTTTCGCTAACTAATTTAATTAGACCCTATATAATATCCAAGATGATAACATATATAGGTATAATAAAATGTGAGAATTAATAATTACTCTTAAAACTACTAAGAATTTTTACTTGAAAAATATAATTACACATTTGCCCGACATTGGGAATCGAACCCACTGAGAGTACCTACTTAGGTCCTACTTTAAAACATTATGTAATTAAATTAAATTGGCTAACTATTTTATAGAGGTTAAAGTAGAGCCCCAATACAAATTTCAGATTAATAAACACAAAATGTCATTCGTCAAAATTGTACAGTATCTTTAATTAAAAAGACTGATGTTAATTTATTTTGCTTAATTTACAAATGACGGTTCGGTGATTTATCTTTAATTACGGTCTTGAATCAGCTATTTTATTTTAATATATCTGCTATAGATCGACTACTCGTTACTTTTTTACGTTAATCTAAAATTGTAAAGATTTCCTTATTTGTGTCAAAATATTAACGATAAATCTCGAAACCTTTTTTTTTATATTTTGTTTATTATTGGAGCTTTAACTATTAATAATATTACACTACTCCATACTGCTGGCTGTCACAATTCCTGCGCTTGCCGAGTTGGTGACACAGCTGCGGGGAACCTACGATGTCGCCCAGGAACACACTCAATAGGTAGAACTCTTTGGCCTGGTCCGGAGACCGCTTGTATTGGCTGAAAAGAAGAAAAAACGTGTTAGAAAACATGGTAAGACATAAATTACCATTATCCAGCGCTGGACATAGCCAACAAAACAAATCCACTAACCGGTTCCAATTCCAAATTCTCAGTGTAGTCCTGACTGATTTCCTAATTTGAGAAAACTCAAGAATACTGTGGCGGACCCAGGGATCTAACCCAGGATAATATGCTCATCAGTTGCGCTTTCGACCACTAGCGCAATTAGGCAGTCAACTGTTTTCAAGGTTTTGTACTGTCATAATCAGCCTATAATTTTCCCACTGCTGGGACACAAGACTCGTCTTTTCGAGAAGTAGTGGGCTGTGGTCCACCACGAGGGCCCAATGCGTGTTGGTAACGATCATTAACACCTTAAACTTACGCAACATTCAAAATCAATTTTCTCTTCAAATATTGATACTTCTTTTGTAGTGTTAAGAACATATTATCGAAACCATACCTACTAATAAGCAATAGGTATTCTCAAAGTGCAATTTTTAGGAGAGAAAAATTCTTTGGAATTTTGCGTAGATAAATGCAAGGTATTTATGCTCATGACTGCACCATATAAGCAGGCTAAGCCTATCAATCATTCCTCAGTTTCGTCTCTACCAAACATCCTAATCAGAAGCTCCAATGTAACACCCTAAATTAATAATACCATAGACCTATTTTAAGGATAAAAACAGAAAACAAGAAAATTCTTCCTTTCGAAATGAAAACCACATTCAAACTAGACGTTATAAACAAAACTGACACACATTTGCACTTCGTCGCTACTGCGCCAGTTAAAACCCTTGAAAGCATCAACTAAGTGATTAACTTCATGCAAACGTACAGTCACGAGCACAATTTATTACTATGAACAGCTCGGCAATAATATCTGATTTCATGATTAATTAAATACCAAATATATGTCGCCAAGATGACGGCAAATATACCTATGTGGAAGACATATACAAATGGCAGGACAAATATGTGACACCGAAGTTACACCAAAACTATCTGCCGAGATAAGGGATGCCAAAATATAGGATGCTGTATCGGTTTCAAAAAGATTTGTCACATATTAAAATGCAATAATATCGGACATGGCTTGTGTATTAGTCAGTTAAATTCAAAAGAATATCGTTTGTCGTTCCTCGTTGATATAAAAATATCTGATAATCACTTTGGCAGCATAAACCTAATATATTTATGCTCGTGACTGTACAACTTTATTTTTAAGGTTACACCACCGCACATGTTCCCCTGAAAACCGTACAAAGGTTTCAGCTTTTCTGAAAACTCAGCTTTTTATTTTGCAACTGGTAGAAAAGTTTCGTACGGTAGCAATAGGTAATATTAGATCCTACGTTCGTAGAATATAAAATTCTGCGTTCAAAGGCAATATCATTCTGAAAATTTTCTTTGACTCGCAATCGACTTTTAACAGAAGTAGAATAAAATACTATTTCTCAATTTTCTTTTTTATCTGTAAGGTCTTGATTTGTCAAAAGAAACTATAATGAAAACCTTGGCAAATTATTACGCCAACAGTCACAGACAAGATAAGATCGATATAAGGCCTAATTCATTCTAAAACGGTTTTTTTGTAATCACTGATGATTCGATGTCCGTTTAATTTCGTCTTTTAAAAATATCCACACAAGTTCTTTTAAAACTATACTAAAAGATTTCCTATTGAACAAATTTCTATAAATGCAATTGAAGATTTATAGTTCCTATTATTGTAATATCTAGAATTATAACATGATTTATGTAATTTAATTAATTTTGTACAATCAATGTTGTTTATTTTTGTTTGTTTGTACTTATCATACTTATTCAGCCTATAATGTTCCCACTGCTGGGACACAGGCCTCCTCTCTTCGAGAGGGAATGGGCTATAATCTACCACGCGGGCCCAGTGCGGGTAGACTGTTACATGCCTTCGAATATTTGGTTCTAGGACATGCCGGTTTCCTCAAGATGTTTGTGTGTAATTTTATTTAATTTATGTAAATTCAGATACAAATTATTGTTAATGAATAAATGACATGACATGACATGACTGCAATATAACTTCACGCCTGTAATACACAAAAATTTCGCCAGAATAAGGGACAAGGCTATGATCATTAAAGTAGGTAGGCTATAAAACGTATAAGTAGGTATGACAACGATAATAAAAACACCGTCGAAACGTTCCCCAAGAGTAATACGAAACGGTTATGAAAACATTACTAAAAAGGACACTTGGTCAGTAACATCTACCCGCGGACTAATATTGTACCAGTACACAATTTTTTTACAAGATTCCGCGTTACGTATGCTACATTTTCGTATAGCGGTCTCTCCGAGTTTTTCGTTTTGCTCAGCTCCTAAGTGACGTAGCATGATGTTAAATTGCCTATCTATATCCTTCCTCAAGAATAAGGCTATCAAATGCAAAATATTAAAATCCGAGTGGTAGTTCCTGAGATCAGCGCGTTCAAACGGGTGATGCCAGATTTCTCCAAGCTCCAAGTTGCACGACTTTGTCTTGACCGAAATTGTGAATGGTACCAGTCGCCGAATCAATGTTTGCTTACCAATAAATTCCAACAATTTTAATGAATTAAGCGTAAAACCAGCAATTTGGCCTTAATTTATTAAATATTATTAACATTAACAATACTGATATGTGATAGCAAACGACGTTGTTCTGTACTTAATTAACAAATAGGTGCTCATCAATAGAGGTGTGCATGAGTGCGAATGAGAGGGAGAGTATCAAAACCTGTTTTTGCTGAACAAGCATACAAGCTGTGAGTTATTGTCAAAGATGGTTTAGTTTCAATGTGTATTTCAAATACTGTGATTGTTATCATATCGAGAAGCACTGTTACATATTTTTTTCTTTTTTAATTTTACAATAAAAATGTTAGTCTACATGATGGGGCATCAATTCTTTTTTACTTACAATTTTCCTGAGCTAATTAATTGCTTACTCGATGCATACACCTCCAACACAGCCTAATTCTTCCCTTAAACTACAATCTTCCCTAGAAGAACCTGGATACATTCCTGACTCACCCCCTGGACACATCCCTAACACACCCTGGATATATCTAAAAAACATCTAAAATCACATTAGCACAATAAGGTTAATAATTTTAACTATGTACTGATCTTATTTTATTCTAACACTTTTGGACACGTCAGTACGAGGATTGGTCAAGTGTGAACTTTACAAATAATTTAATTTTATATTTTGGGGACGTATTGGGAATATTTGTATGAAAAATAATTTTGGGGAACTTGAAACTTGGGAGATAGGGCATCAACCGTTCAAACAAACACACTTTCCAGCTTTATTATTAGAGATTACGAAGAGGTACAGACACCAATGGGTAATTATTTTGCTCCATTTGTCCACCTCTACCTCTCTCCTCTCGTTTTTGTGGTCTACCTCTTTTTTAGACCACTGAAAAGGCGGGATGATGACACCAGACAGGTCGCTGGAACAACATGGCGATAGAGTGGCCAGATAAATAAAGGAATGGAGCAGGTTGGAGGCCTTAGCCGACTGGCAAACGGACATGCAAACATAAACAAACGCCAAATACGATACTGACGAATACTCTAACCCCTTTATTTATAAACGTTGCATAAAGTTAAGAGACGTTAAAATGTCAGAAATGTATGATTAAACAGTCGCCAGTCATTATTTTAAGAAACGTTTATAAATAAACCCCTTAATGATCACTTTCTCATCTCAAGTTCACCAGCCTATACAAACAAATGGAAACTGCAAGTTATTCCAATAAATAACAGCTATTACACCACGAATGATGAGATAAAATACGGAACTGCATCTCTGTAATAATCTCCGTAAACCACAAACTGGCAATTGCTGTACGACGCGCGACGGTAAAAAACATGCAGTATAATTTTAGACTCAAGATGAAAAGTCTAAGTGTGATATTTCAATGTAATCTAAGATGCAGGGAAATATTGTTAAGTGATTTTTTATTGAGCTCTATTTCGTGGCGTTAAGGTGTGTTTTTCTTTGAAGACTTGGAGCAGTGAAAGTGTTTTGCGGCGTTGCATAATAGCGGCTCACCTCGGACGTCGAACGTAGACTCTAGTCCTCCATCCAGAAAGATAATCTACTCGTCTGCTTGGCCTTCGCTATTTGTTATAGAGAACTTTATGATTGATGAGGAATATTGACACTTGACTGGTTTTAGATGGCTATAATGATCATAACATAGATATGCATTGAGTCTCAATTTTAAAGTACATAAGTGTTTGGTTCTTTGTCTTTTTGTGACACATAAACCTATTTTTCTTTCTTTTTTTTACTGTGCTATTTTTTCGTAACAGTAGGTGACTTAGCAAGCCTTTAATAATATTTTGTTATTTAAAATGACCTATAGAATTATTAAAATATAGACTGTAATGAAATCCTGTTGTGAATGGACTTGTCAAGGTACTTGGATATAACTCACCATGACCAAGTACTTAGTTATAGCAGTTACATAAGAAGTCTTAAAAACCTTTAATGATTAGCTAATTAACTAACACTAATTAATATTTATAATTATCTAATTTAATTGATTAGAAAATAGTTTCATGTTATTAATCAACCAATGAGGCACATTCTTGTCCTAAATAATAATGATCAAATACTGCAGTTTTTTCATTTGATTACGCAATAAAATTGTTTTATTTATTTATGCTTGCCCAACTAGGTATGTAGTGTATTTTAAATAAATTCATAAACACAACAACTATTTCAAAACAAAGCACAGTAAATATAACTACGTAAGAAAAAAAAACAAAATAAATATTCAACAGCAAGAAACTCCTCAGCAAAAAATTTCGCAACATCCCACAATCCTCATGGTTGGGCGACTGCGCGAGCAGCGATGACCCGCGCTGTTGCGTACTACTATTACATCGATGTCCCACTTGCGACCAACGGACACACTTAGCTGCATTCTTGTACGAAACACTACCGACCACTGACCCGGTTCCTCACAATTGGACGTGGCATTGAAAACATTTGAATCAACCGTTATGAAATATTCATAGAAACTTCGACCGATGGAGCGATGGACCGTCGTGTCAAGGTCGTTAGGAAATGGTGGGCTAAAGGGTCAAAGTAAAGGGGTAGGCTTTGAATTTTATATTATTTGGCTGTAAACTTCTGTATATGTATTATATAGAGGATAGAGTTCGGCACGAGTTTCTACTCGATGTATTTCAATTTAAGATCGCTACGCCAACGGAAATTCGTAAAGAGTTTACCAATCCGTTTCCCCAGAGTGGTCTGGGGAAACGGATTGGTAAACTCTTTAAATTCAACCTTTTATTTAGAGGAATCGCCAAAAACGGTCGCTTTCGAAAATCTCGAAAAGGCCGAATGCCTAGCCGACAGCCTAGAGGCTCAATGCACTCCCAGCTCTCAACCAGTAGACAGAGCGCACCTCGACGAGGTGAACGCTGAAGTCGAACGGAGAGCCTCCCTCCCGCCAGTCGAAGACCCTGATGATCCTCTGCCTCCCGTCACTCCCGACGAAGTGCAAGACATCATAAAAGGGCTCGCAACCCGCAAAGCCCCCGGTTCGGACGGTATCACCAATAGGGTGTACAAACTCCTCCCCGCCCCCCTCATACTGCTCATGACCGCCATCTTCAATGGCGCCCTGAGCAACAACATCTTCCCCCAAATGTGGAAAGAAGCCACAGTCATAGGCATCCCAAAGCCAGGCAAGCCCAAGTCTGAGCCCTCCAGCTACCGCCCCATCAGTCTGCTCAATGTTTTCGGTAAAGTCTACGAGAGGCTTATTTATAAGCGCCTCAAAGACTATGCCGAAGCAAAGAGCCTCATCCCCCCCGAACAGTTCGGTTTTCGCACGAAGCATTCGTGCATCCACCAGCTCCACCGCATAGTCGAGCACATTAGCGCTGCTTTTCAGCGAGGTGCTTCGACAGGCGTCCTGTTCTTCGATATAGCGAAGGCGTTCGACAAGGTCTGGCACAATGGCTTATTATATAAGCTGTACCTGCTAGGTGTGCCAGACCGTCTCGTGCTCATCTTACGAGATTTTCTGTCGGACCGCACTTTCCGCTACCGTATCGAGGGCGCTCTCTCTCCCCCTCACCCCATCCGCGCCGGAGTCCCCCAGGGTTCCGTTCTGTCTCCCCTCATTTTCACCCTGTTCACTAGTGACATCCCGAACAGTAAAAAGGCACAGTTGGCGCTCTTCGCCGACGACACTGCCATATACTGTTCGGGTGTCAACCAGTCATCCATAGCTCGAAACCTCCAAACCTCCGCAAGCGCCTTGAGCGATTGGTTCCGGAAATGGAGAATCGAGGTCAACCCCGATAAGAGTCAGGCGGTCATCTTCTCGAAACCGCGCAAACTACCCCCCCCCCTCCCGCGCCCGATCTCTATGTATGGCAAGCCGATCCCCTGGGGAAAGCGAGCCAAATACTTAGGTGTCATCCTAGACCACAACCTCACCTTCAACGAGCACATAAAGACGGCGCGTTCGCGCGCCTCTTTCGCTCTCGGTAGGCTCCACTCTATGATAACTGCCCGCAGCAAATTGTCACTCAAGTGCAAATTGCGCCTCTACACCGCGGTCATCCGTCCCATCATGACCTATGCTTGCGTAGTCTTCGCACACGCCAAGCCGCGATTTCTGCATAAAATGCAAACCCTCCAGAACCGTTTCCTCCGAAAGGTCACGGGAGCCCCCTTCTATGTCCGAAATGTGAATCTGCATCTAGATCTCAGACTCCCCACCATCCAGCAGTTCATGAAACGCCTTTCCAAGCGCTTCTTTGACTCTGCCATAAAGCACCCCAATCCCCTGATTGCGGCGGCCTCCCGATACACTCCCTCCCGCATAAGTAGGATTCGCCGACCAAGGCATACCCTCACCATCCCCGACGACGCCACTACCCTCCTCCAGGAGAGCAGTAAGGCCACGAGTACTCTCAGTCGACAACACAAAAACAAGCTCAGACATCCGTCCTTCCGTCCTCGCCGCCGAGGCCCGTCGCGACGCCCCGCACCATCACCGTGCCCCCCCCGACCCTTGCTCGAGCCAGCCCGCGCAGCTGAGCCTGTAGTTTTAAATTCGCCCCTAAACACCAATAATAATACCGATCCAGCCTGTCCCTTGCTGTCCTCTTCCAGCGACGCCCTGAGCCGAGGTCCGAACCCCGCAGGGGGTTACCCTTAGCGCTGTCGCTTAGTTTTTAAGTTATTGTATGCCCTGGCTGGAGGCCTTAATTCGAGGCATCCACAGGAAAGTCCGGTTAAGCAGTAGCCATCCTCATAAAGGATGAACTGCGAGATGCCATTATTTAAAAAAAAAAAAAAAAAGAGGAATCGCCATAATTCCAAGTTCTCAGGATGCTTCTGCTCGCCTGCCCGCCTCATAAAATAATAGACGACGGGACCTCTATCATTTATTATTATGTCCTCTGCCTCTACAGGTAACCTAGGCTAAACTTAGGCAATCCTAATCATAATTAAAATTTTTTCCTACTCGTTATGTCTCACTGTTGTACAAACCATTTACCATATTTTTATCATGAAAAAAAAATCTATAGGTACTATAAATTAATCTATACAATAGGTAATGGATCATTTGAAACTCGGTTTAATAACTAAATAAAAAAAGAACAACCTGAGAACATTAAAAATCGAAAAATTTCTTCCAACATCGAACCCAAACTCTTTCTGACAAACTTTTTATACTTAAAGTGCGCAGTTTTACAAGTATCAACTTATAATTTACGAGGGGGACATTGTTCATTTTTCCATCAGGTGAAGCTGTTAAAATTCTTTTGCTCAACTTTACGTTTGACAAAAATCAAGTTAGGTAAAAGTTTGAAAAGTGCAGTTCAGTGTACACTATTTACTGTCTAAGATACTACTAAAGCCCAGCTTCTTCTGCCTATTCACCAATCATAATTTTCCAAAAGATCTGAATAGAAACAAGGTGATCTACGACTTCAAGTTGATTTTGTATATTGAATGCTGGAACTAGCAAGTAGGTCAAACTCGAATAACAGCTGGTCTACGTCTATTCTGTAAAAATCTCACCGTGAAAACTTAGGTGAAGTGAGCTGCAAGATAGCTGTCATTCTACCTGATCCTAGGGATTGACAGCTCACTTCAAGACCACTTCACCAGTTCACCGAAGGTTTCACAATAAGATTTTTACAGAATAGATCGACAGAACGTAGATCGTAAACTAACCACTATCTATCGGCTGATACGGTATCGAGTTTTTTTTTTTTAAATTACCTGAAAACATCAGGCCAGTCGAGCTGAGGGCGAGGCTGCGCTTGCGCCCTCGTCGCATAGTGTGCGCAAACGCGCTCGAAAATGCATGCCCGTGCGCCGAATTCGCCGACGACGTATTTTTCTACCTCGTTGACATCGAACGACTCGGGACTCTCTGCCAGGGTCAGCTCACGACGGTTACGGGAGCGGTAGGTTGCTGAAACAGGTGAATTGTAATAATTATAAACAGGAGAAAACGTAGGTACAAAATAAGCCCTAATAGACAATTTTTTTTCAAGGGACCCATTCTGACCCTTGATGATGACGATTATCCGGCATTTACTTGAACCAACAATTCGAAAACACGTGACATCTACCAACCCGCACTGGGCCCGCGTGGCGGATAACGGCCTCATGGCCCGCTCCCTCTCACAGAGAGGAAGCCAGTGTCTCAGCAGCGGGAATGTTGATTGAGGAATAAGTATTCAGAGTATAGACTACTGCTTGCGAAAAACATTAATAGATATTATTTATTTATTTACCACAACACTTCTATCATTACAGGATATCTCAAAGCGATAGGGTGATCCTTAGCTTATACTTATTATATTCTTATGGTTGGTATTCAACTTTAAAACCTAGATCGCTTGAATTAATCAAACCAAAAATCTAAACATCACCAAAAATTGTCATGAACCAAAGTTATTTCGCGAAGGAATCCGACTAAGGCTATAAACATTTTATAACCCTTGTTCGCAGAAGTGTGCTTCCAAAACTGTCGAAACTCACGAACCCATCGAATAACTATAAACTAACTAACTATGGCGTCACGGTTGCAAGATCGATAGGTCATCGTTTAAACATCGGCCACGTACGACATTACATCATGGTGAATTTACGCGAATGACTAGCAGGCTACGTGGACGATGTCACGCAAACCATGCAAAAAAGAAGTATTCGCAATCGATAAATTAGGTATCGGTGAAACCAATGTCCACTCAAACTAGATTACTTTACCCATAGATAATATTAAAATATCGGTACCTAAAATTCTACATACAGAATTACTGTAGGTTGGGATTATAATGAATGCCAAATCAAATCCAAATCTAAACCGACTGAATTTCAAAGGAGAATATAGGAATACATTTCGCTGAATCATCGGCAGGAAATTAGAATCAGAAGATGAAAGATGATTAATGATGTAAAAGGAATTAAATTGTAAACACAAAATGCGATGTAATATAGACGATGTAGTACAAATGAAAACCAATTTGTTAGCAAAATTAATTATTCAAAATCTATAATTAATACAATAAAGCTAGTTTATTTCTTGGAATGCGCTAATCTCTTGAACTACCAGTCCAATTTGAAAGATTCTAATTTAACATCACACCTTTGGAAGTCGAGCAAAAAAGAAAAAAGTCAGAAAGAACAATTAAGCGAAAACGAAGTCATAAAATTATAAAAAATCCGATTTATTTTCAATTAAACGGCAGGTGAAACCGCGAAGCACAGCTAGTAACATTATAAAATTATAGGGCGCAATAATTCCACAGATTTCAAAAACAAATGAGTCCTTTGGGAATCAAGATTCCAGTTTATTTTCATAAGAAACTGGGAGTGTGGGGTTTTAGAGCCTGACGTTATCATTTGCAATTATGACCTGAAAATGATCTGTAAGAGGCTTTTCGTGATAAAATAGGGAAAGCTTAAGAGGGTAAAAATTACAAATTAGCAAAAGAAATACGACTTGCCACTGCAGTTAATGATTTTTTTTACTTTGGGTACAAAGTAGGTCAATGCAGGATTTATTTAAATCGTAGGTACCTATATGATTGGAAGCGGTTGGTGATAAGGAAATCAAATCTCCGACTTTACGAGATTGACTAACAAACTTTTTATAAAAGTAATTTTTTTCCTCAAAGTATTCACTTTGTTAACGAAGCAAAAGGAGCATGTGAGGATCGTAGCAGGTGGCGTTTTGTAGTTTCTGCCTACTCCCGTTGAAAGAAAGTGTGAGTTTATTTATATATTCACTTTGTTCTAAAATGCCTTTTCAATTACTTACTAAAATCTACTATGAAACATACATACACACACATCACAGACACATCCCTCCAAACTATTTGATCCTCAAGTTCATAAAGTACAATCAGACGCAAGTTTTCCGAACTATTTTTTATCATCTAACGACCATTAGCCAGCTAATTGCCACTGTATTCGTCCTAATTACTTGTGCAGTTTATCTCTGTCACCATCCGTATAATTCGGGGTAAAACTTTTTCTTTTCCACTGTAAATCCGAAAGAAGGGACACGAACCATTACTGGTGTTAAAAACTGCATTTAAGTCCTATCTGGATTTCATTAGTTAAAATCTCTTTGGTCACCAAACTTGGTCTCCGAATTAAAAGTTTGACTGTACACCATTTTTTTGGTGCATGGTACGGGATAATCGAGTGATATAAATGTACAGACGAAATTGCTTTTATAATTTAATTAATATAATTACACAGTTAAAACAAATTATGACACTACCAGCTGCGCCCCGCGGTTTCACCCGCGTAAGTATCGACCCCGTGGAATATCGAGTCAAAAAGTAGCCTATATGTTAATCCAGGGTGTCAGCTACCTCCATACAAAATTTTATCAAAATTGGTCCAGCCGTTTGAGCGTGAAGAAGTAACAAACACACACTCACAAACATTCGCCTTTTTAATATTAGTGTGATGGGTTTAATACACAAGTGACTATTCCCTAATTAGCCTAGGCTGACAAAAAAATAGACGCTCTTTAGAATAAACTGGATCTGAGGAGCTGTAAGAATTAACATGACGCAAACTCAAAGCATTTATTTCAATAAAACCATTTACAGGCACTTTTGAATTGTCAAGGAGTCGGTCAGTTAGTCAGAAAATTAAAGCTAGTTGGCCATTCCAAAACGTAGATCTCTATGGAGAAGAATGGGCAAGAAACTCGAAGAACACCCTTTTAAATCAAGGTTTTACAAGCATGGGTACACGATTTATTATGAAACCACGTCAAATTGCTGCCAAAAACAATTGCGAATCCGGTCTTTGTAGACCCACATTTGACATATTCACGTAATATCCAAGTGGTTCAAGTTGTAATCGGTAATATAAACAGTGGATGAGTAGAATGACTGGTTTAGTTCCAGGTTGGTTATTAATGTGACAGACTAACAAACGATGGTGATTTACCACCAACC
The DNA here is from genome assembly GCA_963669345.1 of Gortyna flavago. NCBI lineage: Eukaryota > Metazoa > Arthropoda > Insecta > Lepidoptera > Noctuidae > Gortyna > Gortyna flavago. Next base: position 7,124,338 of record OY770146.1, read on the forward strand.
ATTTTGCAGTTAGATACGGCTAACGCACGTATTAAGTAATCGACGTACAATAGAAAAAGGAATTTGGTATGAGGGTCATTTTATTAACCGACTTCAAAAAAGGAGGAGGTTCTCAATTTGACGGTACGTTTTTTTTTTGTGTGTTTGTTACGCGATTACTCCGCCAATTGTGTACCAATTTTCAAAATTATTTTATTGTTCAAAGGAGATACCTACTTCTGAAGTGGTCCCATAGTCACCAAGTCAGGATCTGATGATCCTGGAAAAATCGAGGGCAACCCTCAAATTTTATGGGCCCACACATAGTTTTTCGCAAATCTTATGAAGTAATTTAAGTACTTGCTTATGGTAACCATCATCTCATGTAGCTGAGCTGATGATGGAAGGTACAACTCTTTACCAGTAAGGAGTAGGCATCGACTAATTTAGTAAATTATTTTTTTGATGTTTGAAAGGGCGTTTGCCATTTTGGTCTCGTGATCATCAGGTCAGGAGGTGATGGACTACTCATAGACGATAGAAATCTTCAAAAAACGACGTCACATGTCTCGCGATTGCTGCGATTGTTTGTGTATGCATAGGTTACGCCATACCATAACATAACATTACGCCAGTTCGCTTTTAAGGGCGCTTTTAAACTGTAACAATAATACAGTAAAGGTGTAATTTATCATTGTCACGTCTACATTTTTTTACAGTTGTAGATGTGTTGTATATGTGTATAATTGTAATCCTTGTTCATCTACGACATTATGCGTTAAAAGCATACTTATCTCTTTAGTTGACTGTACATATACTGCATAAATACCGATCTTTATTGTTTCTTAGAAACATGTGTAACAATTTTTCGCATAAAAACTCGCGCAGAAAACTAATCTTTCAGCGTACATATAGCAATTTGGCTTTCAAGTAAATCTCACGGTTTTTCGTTTGACGTGAGCTCAAAAATGAAGGACTCGAAAAAGTCAAAAAGGATGAATTACCTGAGCAGCTTAACTTACCAGTTTTGGCACTATTCCGGGAAAAACTAGATCGAAATAAAGTACATAATTAATTGAAGAGAAAACTGGAGAAGTCAACGGCGTTTGTGTGGGGACCTTTTTGTTTGTGACTTTTTAATTTCGTTCCATAAATCAAGTCAACTTCTCTGGGAAAGAATAATTTATTTGTAACCCAACAATAGTTGCCAAGTCAAGCAAAGACGACATTTGAAAGCTTTATCTATACTAATATAATATTATGTATATACATTAAAAACCCATATCCCTTTGTGCCTTTCTTATTGTAGGTAACCCATATTCTTTTAGATTATCCTCTTGTTAGAGAAAAATAAGAAACATTATTCAGCTTTATTTTTATGAAAGTGAGGTGTTAAAAATATTCGTTCCAGCATCCAACATGGCTAGAGTGCTGCTGAAGAGCATTTATCACGGTGCAACTTGCACCAGTGGGGTGCTATATATTCTGCCTCTTGTCACGACGTATGTTACGAGAGAAAAAAATTTCCATGTAGGTAACACTTTTCATATATTTTTGTTTTGAAAAAACTGTTATATCGAGGACTGTGTAATATTACACAAACATTTTTGAAAAATAATGTTGGAAACATAGTTGGAAACTTGATATGATGACTAAATTTGTATCAGGAACGACTTTTAGAGGCTCACTTTTGAAATTGGATATTGTTCAGCAGTTAACTGTTTTATTACGGATAACTCCCGTAACACAGGTTTTCCTAGCATGGGGGTCATTGATCATGTTTTGAATCTCATCATTCTGTTTATCAAGTGTCACCTGTAATTGTGTACCTCTTGGTTAAATAAAAATTATTATATTATTTATTAAACGTTAAAGGTTCAATGATTTTAATGAAATGAAAATGCTACGCCGCGTAAAATTGTTGCGTAAAAACTTTCCGTATGCATCTATCCTCGTCCAAATATGTTTAAGTACTAAAAGTTTAATCAGTGAAAACTAATAAAACTAAAAGATTATACGAAATCGTACCTTCCAGGACGACTTACCTGGACTCAGTGAATAAGAAAACTTCTTCAAGAAATTCGTAAGTCTCACACTGGCTATTATAAAAGGAAAACCTACCAACTGCACTGGTAACTCAAACTTACTTTCTTGACTAAGCACATTATCACAAAAATTAACTAAAAACAGTGCTAACAATAATATAATTTGTATACTGCACTTCATTTTTAGAAACAAAACACGTTCGTTGTAGCGAGAAGAAAAACGCGACTACAATTCGCGCCAAAACGCAACCACAGATGGAAATAATTATTTCAAAATTCAAATATCGAGAGTCCGTTTCGTCACGCGCGGTAACCGCGGTCTATGGGTGTACTCAACTAGCCAGTACTACGGTTAAGATTGCACTGCAAAAGCTCTGAGTACGTGGGAAGGAACGCAAGCACGTTCTCTTTGGTTTACTTTATGTAATGGTTTTGTAGGTCAATCAATCTTTACTCTCGTTACACTTACCGCTTCAGTATAAGTATTACGGAATCTTTGTTTATATTGTTTTTGCAACTATAGTATTACTTGATTTCAAATTATTTAATGTGATTAAATGATTACAATGTATATCTGCCAATTGTCTGGCAAATAATTGGATGAGTTAAGTAATTGACGCTTTATGATTAATGAATTTGTTCGTAAATGTGTAGCTAAATAACATTTCGCTGAAATTACTTAGGTACTTATTTATAATTATACCAAGCTACAGTGTAAAGCTCGTTTTTTGATTTATTATATATTTATTTTTTGTTTGTTTTATGCGTCATGTTTACCGCAAATAAACGTATTTTCTTTCTTTTTTTCTTTGACAGCTTGCGAATGATGTAAGCATTGATGAGCGGACTAGATTAAAAACAAAAAACTATTTATTCTGCCTATTTATTCTTACATAATCCATAATAATATTAATATTATAAATAGATACGTAATATACTTAATAAATACTATACATTCAAAAGTAACTCTATCTGTCTGTGTGTATGTTACCTTTTCACGCTAACAATGAACGGATTTCGATAAAATTTAACAAGGAGTTATATGGCAGCCTGGGAAGGTTATAGACTACTTTTTGCCTAAAAAATAATCCTAAAGAGGATGATTTAGGGAATGAAAGTTTGTAGGTATGGCAAACCTAGAATTTCTTAAGTTAGTGGGAGGGGGGGTTTCTTTTGTTAATAAACAAAAAATTACGTTTTTCAGCGTATTTGCAAAAACACCCCCCAAGGGGGTAAAATAGAGGGGTGGGGGGGGGGTGGGGGGGTATAGGGGGTAAATAGGTCTGCCCGGCTTGGGCAGAGCACCGCCGTGTCCTCGTAGAGGCGATCGGCAGCGGCGGCGACCTCTCGCGCCCGGCCCTGGTCCAAGCCATGGTCCGGGGTGAGAGGGAGTGGGAGGCAGTCACCTCCTTCTGCGAAGCAGTCATGCTAGCGAAGGAGGTGGCGGGATGGGCGAGGGAGAGAGCTGAGAGGGCCGCCCGTCCCAGCCGCCGCGGTAGACGCTCCGGGCGTCGGGAGCCGCGTGACGACTCCCGGCCACCGTAGGCGCGGGCCTGCGGACGGCGAGTAATGGGTAGCTCGCCGTCCGATCAGGACCAGGCCCGTGCCGGACGGCGCGTATGTGTTCCACGCGCGCCTCAAAGAGATGTCAGCATCGAAGGAGGGGCCCGTCAGGGCCGAAGCCTGCCGGGGCAGCGGGATTGTCCGAAAGGGTTACCGCTGCCCCGGAACATAAAGGGCTAAGGAAGGAACACGGATGGGTTTTAGTCAGTAAGAGTCTGACACTCCCTTCCGCTCCACCCAGAGCGGGAGGGGTCATTTGATGATTTCCCATCCTAAAAAAAAAAAAAAAAAAAAAGGGGGTAAAATAGGGGATGTTTTTAAAATTAACATGTAAAGTCATTGTTAAAACCATTAAGTTACATGTTTTGAACTAGTGGAAGAATAGTCTACAATTCAAAAACCTGACATCCTACAACCAAGCATCTTCTTGCCTACATCAATCAGATCATTTTCACCGTCTATCTAGCAGATATCTACTCATCTAGACCAATCGAACAGGTCCAAACTCCTTTGGTCTACGATTAATAAGGCCGATTTCCTGTGACTATTTGCCTGCTCCATAATGGGTATCATCTCTAAGTGACCTACTTATCGAAACCAGTTATTGAATGAGCCCAAATAATAATTACAATAACCTAAATTTCAAAATCAGGGTTAAAGTCCACACCAATCAGAAAATACCTAATTATCTTTTTTAAGAACCATAGCTAAGAACCACCGCGACAAATCAAGCATTATAAAAAAAGAACTGCATTGAAATCAGGTCACCCGTTTAGTTTTAGAGCTAGAGTGCCACCGACAGATACATAGAACAACATAGTCGTCAAACTTATAACCTCCCGTTATACGTCTGGGGTTAATAAACACCAGGGAAGAATTATTTTTTAAAAGAACAACCAACTATTTCTGAAATCCCCACATGGCAAAGGTTTTAGATTTTGGTTTGACCTTGCAAAAAATTATATTCTTTATTTATTTATTTTATTATAACATGAGGTATGTGTTAGGTATAAAATATTATTAGTTACCTGGACTTAAAGCATAAGACAGTTTCTTCACAAAATTTGTTAATCGGACAGCTAAAATAATGAACGGGAATCCGACTAACTGTACTGGCAATTCAAACGAGGCTTCTTGAGTGGACCCTTCCATCAGGCATTCAAACAACAGCAAAGTTATAAGAGTCCAGATATAACACACTTTTAAAACTTGCATTTTTGTCTATGCCACGAATTCAAACTTCGAACGGATTAGAACTGTCTGGCCGCAATCGATTTCACACACTGCAATTCGATGAAGGTAATTAAATCAATTATCACGATTTTGTTCTAGTCCGTGTATTGTATAACACTACGACCTTAGTGGATTACTGTGTATAACTGACGGTGTCCAACAGGCGCTAGGCGGCCTCCTAGTTGGTGTTATTATTTCGTAACAAAATAATCAATGCAGGCACATTACTAATCATTGGTCATAATGACAGGTGCAGTAACGAGTTTGAATTATTTCGCAATACATTTTCAATTTGGGAACTCGAAATTAAAATATTGGGAACCAATGAACTGCCTTGTAGAATATTGAAATGCTGGCACAGATATAAACTCTGAATTCTGCTATAAATAAAGCAAAAGCTAGAGTTATTGATATTAAAACGGAGTAATATGTTCACATTTGAATACAAAATGTATCATTTGCCGAGACTGCGTATATTTTACGTTGGTTGCCAATCCTTTATGCAATCTCATGAGTTACCTAAAAATGCCTTGGATTTTTAACAATCATTATGCTTGAGCAATATGTTTTGCGAAATTTTGAATGCTGCGACACTGCGTGTTTATAAATAAATCTAGAGAAAAATAGTGAAATACTCAAGTTGATTGTTCACAAATTGTAACTTTTGTAATAGACATTCTGCAGATTATGAGAGAAACTTAAGACAGAAGCAGCTCTAGTTAGAATGTTTCATAAAATCATAAAACTGCAATGCCAACAAAAAAAGGAATAAAGACCGAAAAGGTTTTAGTCAGACAAACTGGCTAAATACAAAAAAAGCAATGCATCAAACGCAGTGTTGCACCATTCACGACCATGGACTTATATTATAAGTCCATGTTCACGACACATTCGAATTTCAAATCGTTTTTTTTTCTGCAGTTACTGACGCAGATATCGTAACGCATCTAGTTCACAAGAGCAGAGATCGAAAGTGATCAGACCACAGAACGCCTTTACGATCAACGATTCGTCATAGATAGACTTTACCGCGCGGTTATCTCACTAGAACTGCAGTTCGGCAAGACAGGTCTACGCTCAACCCCTCCCGACATACCTAAACTAATAGCTTTTAACATTATGCAACGGAACGTACTTGAAGGAATGAAGGTTGATAAAATTGCGCGATTAAGTCTAAGCACGGGTTTAAACTTAAATACTTTATTAGGTATATTTCTACAGTAAAGAAGTAATAAGTTTTAAACGGTACCGTACCTACTGTTTTGTCTAGCGAGACTTAGTGTATTTTTATGCTTCGTACACACGGCTACACATCAAGCTATACATAACCAGTATAAGCTGACTTCTGATTGTACGAAACACCTATACAATGCGAGGTCAGCTAAAACTGGAAATGTATAGCTTGATGTGTAGCCGTGTGTACTAATAGGTATTATTCAGAATCTTTTTCGACAGTCCCTTTAGACGTACCAAGACCACCCACAATGTTTGATAAGGTCAAAGAGAACCCTCCATCGAACTAGAACACCAAGAAGCCCAATTTACCTGCGTAACACGTTATACATAGGTACATATATTTTTACTTTAGCCACGACGACTAACGAAACCAAGATGCCAGGTTAGAATAACAAATAACGCTTGAAATTGAGAAAGACATTTCGAAGACTCTAGCCAAAAAAAGAAGTACTAATAATAGTGCCAAAGGTCCCCTGTATGCAAGCGCGCGTGAGGCGACGTGCGTACTGTCATGAATTCAGTACACGATTCCACAAGCGTTGAAATTTTTCATTGGTTATTAAAGAAAAAATCTGTTGTTCCATACTTGTATGAAGAAGCTGTTTATTTTTTTATAACCTACGAAAAATTTCTTCGCTGGGGGTCTAGAATCATGGACTGAATTTATGGTACACACGGCTACACATCAAGCTATGCATTTCCAGATTGAGTTGACCTCGCATTGTATAGGTTTTTCGTATAATCAGAAGTCAGCTTATACTGGTTATGTATAGCTTGATGTGTAGCCGTGTGTACGTAACAGTTTGCTTGTCAATGTCCCTTACACCCTGTTTACTTAGGTATTTGTAGAAGAAACCAAGACAAAATCTGTGACAAATAAGCCCTGAAAGAGACGGAGAGAAAGAGAGACAGCTAGACCAGCACTAGAAAAAGAGTAATACTGCTTGCACAAGATATTAAACAATATTCAACATTGTATTCACAATAGTAAAATATTGAATACAATACGTTATAAATATCAGCTACTGCATACAAAGTTACTTTTACTATCCTTGGCACTTCGAATCAATAGACAACTATGAAATACGCTATCACAGCATTACAATCACATAGGACCTTTCAACTTTGTCTCTGGATGATTTGACATTAGGTAAGAATCCAAGGTCCACCAGTGGCCTGAACCTACGAAGACAATGTGAACATGACCTATGAGCCATGAGGTATTGCAAAAATAATTGACGTTGCCACTTGACATCAGGTAAGCCATTTGCCAATTCCTTCAAGATTAAGTATACACAAATTATAAAGTCGTTTTTCGTGTGTCAATGTAGCCGTGTTTTTCTTTATAAATATGCAACAATTTTTGTTGCGGTTTCACTAACATTTAGAGAATTTATTCGCGAAGATGTATTTAATTTGAAAAAGCTGTGCGAAGCAAGGGCGGGCCACTAGTTATAGAATAAATAGCTGGGCTTGAAGTAAGTGGTGCTCCGTAACCTTCCTAAAAGTGAGTAATTTATCATTATGATGGCTTGCATCCTGTTGTACCTACATTATTAACTTTAGTAATTGTGAGAAATATTGCAGTATTTCCACATGACGTTGAATATATACAAATTTATTTATTTATAGGTATAACAATTATCTGCTGCACTTACGGTAAACACCAAAGCGCGCAGCAAACCAACAACATAACATTTAACTAAAAACTTCATACAAACATTAAACATAGATTTATTGCTATAGGTACATAAATATGTCAACTTCCGGCTCCTGAGCAATCAGGGCGCCGGGCGTTGATCGCTTGAAATGCTTATAAGAAGCATCCGAATAGTCATCATTGTCATCAAATCTCATAGGTGTCTCGCATAGGGTCTTAACATTATAATGAGCGATGGCCGTTCTGCGTGGATGTGACGCACATTGTCCCACAACTAGTTATTTTTTTTTTTGTGTTTGTGTTCTTTATCTGCCTCATGTTTACCGAAAAATAAACGTATTTTCCTTCTTTCTTCTTTCTTGATAAAAGCGAAGTATGTAGGTATGACAGCCACATAGCGTAATTACAGGCTCCCACTATCACAAACCTATTTCGAAAAGCCTGCGTAGAACCAACATAGCTATTCTCAATAAAAGTCAGAGCACCTTAGTCTCACACAATGAACCGCATGTGAACCACGTATGGATTTCACACTGAACGGAAGCCAAAATGTATCTGGTGTAAGCTAGATTCCACAAGGAAAATTTCGAGGAAGATATTCCCTTCCTTTTTCCAAGAAATGCAGTTTTTAAGACTTTGACTGACGATTTCTAGACTGCGGTATAAAACGATAGCAAACTCACAATGGGTTTTTAGCCTTAGTGGGTTCTTAAGTCGTGGTCTAATCGAAACAAAGTTCTATGTTTGATCATGGTGTTTGACTTTTTTTAGGAATAGTTAACCATAACCACTGACGAAAATCGTGTGTAATGTCAATTTTCTGAAGATAGAAAAATGGTTTTGTCTCGAACACTTATTATAACCGATCTAACTATCACATTACTTAATTTATACTTTATGGTATACGCAAGTGACGTATTACATCATAAGGATGGGCAGCTTGCCATTTGCCTGTCAAGACCACTTGAGTACTAATGAGAACACTATACCTATAATAATCAGAATACTTGGCAGAAATTAATAAATTCTTAGCATTTATATACAACGTCTCGACATCAATCGTCAGACAGTAGCTCACCAGACAAAACACCTGTCTGGTCGGAGGAGCCTCCTTCTCTCCTTCCTCTTTCTATGGAGGATGAAGAACTTTACACAATGTTCCTCATACCTCTATACATTTGAGTGTCGCCTTGCCTCGTTGGTTTTGTCGTCGCATGAGCATGAGGCCCTGGGTGAGATAAAGATGATGAGGAAAAATGTTAACGGGCTTTTCCAATTCAAATTTCTCAGTATCAGCCTGGAGTCTGGTTTTGTACCCGATTGATGGCAATATTGTCGCTCCCTATTACGAGTACATGGGACTAAAACATAACTGGCGAATTGTGGTTGTATTGTACAGCGTGTATCAGAACGGTGTGGTCATATGTGGTCACCCTTTATTAAGACCACATCTTTCAGACCACATTACATACGGTTTACACCTCTGCCCAACCCTTCAGCAAGTGCAGGCATGATGTTTCGTTGAGTGGAGCATAAACATTGTGCCATTTAGCATTAAAATGAGAGCTTCCAAATTAAGTAAACTAATAAATGTGTAAACGCGACACTCCCAAGTATAAAGTGAAATCTTAATCCCGCCGTTTAACTGAATGAATGCCTTTAAATGAATATCCAAGTTAAATATTTAAGGTACGTCTCGCGATGTTGCGATTAAATTATATGATCACCTTTCAAATTAAAGCTGTTTGCAAGAAGATAACATAATCTTAAACGGGTTGAGTACAGCAATCTCTCAAGTCAATATAATACTTTTATTCATGGGTGGTTCTTTAACGTTTTAAAATATTAGTGTAAGGCCTGGATGAGACTCGCTCAGACCAGGGAAGCAAGGCACAAAAGGGAGGAGCCCTATAGTCAGCAAGCTGGAACAAAACTCATTATCAAGACTATGATCATGATGATAGAACCTATGTAATACTCATGAATAGAAACAATTTTTTATTTTGACTGTCTCAACCCTGATGTTAGTCTACACTAGTCGCGATACGGGGTTGCAAACCTAAAGGTGGCCAAGGGGCCCTATTTTCTAAGCCCACACTGTCTGTTCGCTCTGCCTGTCCATCTGTCTGTCAGTCACTGAACTTAATTGTAATGGGTAGACTTACTCTCGCGCCCGGCCCTGGTCCAAGCCATGGTCCGGGGCGAGAGGGAGTGGGAGGCAGTCACCTCCTTCTGCGAAGCAGTCATGCTAGCGAAGGAGGTGGCGGGATGGGCGAGGGAGAGAGCGGAGAGAGCCGCCCGTCCCAGCCGCCGCGGTAGACGCTCCGGGCGTCGGGAGCCGCGTGACGACTCCCGGCCACCGTAGGCGCGGGCCTGCGGACGGCGAGTAATGGGTAGCTCGCCGTCCGATCAGGACCAGGCCCGTGCCGGACGGCGCGTATGTGTTCCACGCGCGCCTCAAAGAGATGTCAGCAGACATGGAGGGGCCCGTTAGGGCCGAAGCCTGCCGGGGCAGCGGGATTGTCCGAAAGGGTTACCGCTGCCCCGGAACATAAAGGGCTAAGGAAGGAACACGGATGGGTTTTAGTCAGTAAGAGTCTGACACTCCCTTCCGCTCCACCCAGAGCGGGAGGGGGTCATTTGATGATTTCCCAACCTAAAAAAAAAAAAAATGGGTAGACTTAGAGAAATTTTCACAGAATACGTCTATAACTAATATTGTTGTTAACGTTATGGTTTATATTTTCATACAATTAGTACCAGTACGAGAAGACAACCCAGCAAAAACCCACTCAAACAACAAAACAAAATCGCTTAAAACAATATAATTTTCCTTAACACATTTTCGTCTTCAAGTGTAGTGATGATTGCACAGCTTCTCAAGTCACAAAGGGCGTTAAGTACCCCATTAGGGGTGCCCCACTAAGAGCCTTGTTATTCCGGGATTATGGCTCTGCCTCCTATGAAATAAAAACAATGTTTGTGTCTCGTATACCTTACAGTTTACTGGGGCACGTGGTAATTATCGTACGGAAATATGAATAAATGAAAAGGGTCTTTAATATAACGTGCCTACGGTCTATTCTCTGAAAGGCGAGGCAGAAGTACCACCACATTTCACCAGTTATGTTATGAGGTCCCTTGTAATAGGGGGCGAGCCTAGCTTATTGCCACTAACTGGACACAAATTCAACCCAGGACTGCGACTAACTGTCTAAACAGACGGACTGCATTTGAACTGCATGCCAGCTGCAACATCGCAGTTTAGATGTAGTTGACTTAGCTAGGTTTCGAAGCAGTTAATGCGATGCAGTCAACGGCAGGGGCAACTGCAACCGTCGACGAGTGTCGACGTGTCGCTGGTGTATTTGTACAGTGCTCCAATACACGAGCGGCAAGTTGTAGACTGGACGACAGTTGCCTCTTCTGTTGACACGTGCCGCTCGTGTTTATAAACACTTAGTCGCAGTACTGGGTTAAGATTGTGTGTGGCAATATGCTAGGCTCGCCCCCTATGAAACTAAAAAAATCACCAACACTATTAGAAGATCGAATGTTATGATTAATACTTAGGCCAACTAGAACAGACCAACGAGGAGGTTCTGGTCACTTCTTATTAGAAGCTTTCATATATTATGTTATCAATGTTAATTCAATAATTTGCAGATGGAAGGATTTATTTTTACAAAGAGCTTTTTAAAAATTCTATTTAATCAAAACCAAGTGTCTTGTTACATCTCTAAACTAATTTAACACAATGACATGACGTATGTTAGAATTTAATCAAACAAATCTAACTTTCAAAGCTCATTCTTTGAGGCGGTTAAACCCTTGGAATATCAAATTGGACACATTAAGACAGACACGTTAGATAGAATTAAACTATTTATATTTAATTTGTAAATCACACTAATATTAAAAAGCGAAAGTTCGTGAGTGTGTAAGTTTGTGAATTCTTCACGCACAAACGGCTGGACCAATTTTGATAAAATTTGGTACGGAGGTAGCTGACACCCTGGATACTTTCTATCCAGATATTCCTCGGCATCTAAATCGATCGTAAAAATGCTAAAATTATTACACCACTACTTAACTATTTACTTTACCTAGGTACCTACTAAATTAAATGAGTAACTAACTGATTGTAGTTTTGAAGACATAAATTGTCAAGTAAAACCCATTCGAATAACGTTAGCTCGGCTTAGATTGTATAATATAATTACAGAATAGTTATAATACGGATCTGAGACTTCCTCCAAGGGTAAGACGATAATATATATGTAACTCTTTAACCCTTCGTATATCTACGAACGTAGATCTACGCGAGACACAATGGCTTTTTAATTGTGTCTGATTACGACATTCAACCGGTTAAACAAGACTTACTAACATAGATACGTGTACCCATGAAAGCAAACTGCGTGGGTAGGCAGGTGCCTAAGATAATAGACTAGCTTCTGCCCGCGATTCATCCGCTTGTTTTAATATCAAGCATATCCTATGCTACTGGCAACAGCGTAGTTTTCGATCAGAGATTTTTTTTTTAATCGTATTAGTATTCTCGGAGATTATCCCCTACATAACTCACAAATCTTACCTCTTTATATTAGTATAGATGAATTACCCTCAACCATAAATTAATATAAATAAACGAAATAAAAACAATAACAACAATTTTAAGAGTAGAAAGAAACATTTACTTATTAAAATAAAAGCTACTTTCTCCTCATAAAATATGTGACACAAAGCGAAATAAGTTTAGTAGAAAAAATTCCTCTGTTAAGCTTATTTTCCACTACATTTACATAGTACACATTAGCCTTATACCCATAACAATTGGTTACAGGATATACCCGCGGGATTTCTTGCGGTAGGTACCTACTTTGTTTCTATTTCCCGACACGAGGGAATAATGCTAGAGCTAAGGTTAAGCATTATAATAATTTAAAACCGTGCCACGGTTTATTCTTTTAATGAAAATGTTTCCTGTCCCTGCATAAGCACACAGCAGGAAATAAGAGAAAAAATAACATGGCGACCGTGTTCTTTTTTGAAAATTTAAAAGAAAATCATAAGTTAAAATTTAAGGCTGTACGGATGCATGTCTGTACAAAGCCTTATAAAAGAAAATTTCTTTTTTGGTTTTGGTTCCTTTACGTTCTCAAATTCGTTTTTTTTTTTTAATATTCAGTTAAGTATCTATGACAAGAATGAATGTGACATATTTTACACTATAAGGGTTTATTTTATAAGCCATGATAAAAGTTAAGTGACGTTCAAACGTCAAAAATGCATGAATAAACAGTCGCTAATCACTAGTAACGTATAAGAATACAATACTAAAGCTGTCAAACAGCAATATTTACTCCCCAGATAAAAGTTATCCGAGTTAAAATTACGTATAATTTATAACTGCTAACTGCTCCACCTTAATTTGTTTTCTCGCAAAGAAAATGAGAAAAAATGCCACTGCTTTATGGCTCTCTTTCATTTATATACCTAATAAATTGCTGTTATTAATCTTAATTTTCGTTACCATGACTATGTGTAACGATCATTTATTTTTGGACGTGAACTTTTTCCTAACTACCTGTTTTTGTTTAATGATGTTGAAATAAATGAGCATTAAAATGTATAATTATTGTAATAATTATTACAAAACATCACTTTCTTACTGCGAAGGCCGTAAAAGGCTTACTGTGGTCATTTTATGAAAGCATTGGTATCTAGTCATTGCGACAGTTAAACCACTCCTGATTTATGCTCAGAGCATTAAAATTAATTTGAGCGCTCCTTCTGTAAATTAGGCAGTGCTTTGCATATTAATTAACGTCTGCAGAGCTGTAATTGCCGTTAGTTAGCTCCTTGGTGAAGCTCCTTCATTAAAATGTAGCTAATAGTTAAGCTACACAAATTGCTTGCTTTACCATCAGTAGCAACAGAACTTCAGGAAAATTATTTCTTCTTCTTTCCTTGTGAAAAATCATATCCATTGCGTTTTTTTTAGTTTTCGAAAAGAAACATTTTCAAACAAAACCTTCAATGAACACTGTTTAACTGTCAAAACGATTAAAGATCTTACACAATTAGGGTTATTAGGGTGCTGGTAGACGACCACAAAGATACCCCCTTTCACCCCATATCCTATAACGCGTAACGTTATGTTAACAACGTAACTACAATGAAAACGAAAGTCTAACTCACCTTTAGCTAATGATATCTCGACGACCACCAGCACAAGAAACATTATAACGGAACACTTATTTCCTGCCATTATGTAATATTTATTACACGTATTATTTTTGAAATAAACCGGTAACTATCTCACACCGACGCGAGACTGGCAATGTTGCGACGGTTTCGATTCGAATGGCAGTTTTTTACGCAAATCATTTCAAGAAACAAAGCTTAACAGGCATAAAATGGTGTTGAAAATGTAGCCTTCATGTGGGCAATCAAGCATTCAGTTGTATGGACATGTCATTGCCCGTAATGTCCATTCACTGTCTTAAAAGTAGGGCATAAAGGGTCATCTGGAATTAGGGCTAATCGATGTCATAGTTTGGGACTAATTAATTGTGAAGTTAATTAGAATACTCTGTAACTAAACAGAATGTTAGCGAGTTCAATGGAAACCTACGGTTTGTTCCAAAATATGAGGGACAATTCTCTTAATTTTATGAACGTTCACAAACTGATCTCAGTCTCAACCAGTCAAAAATGCATCTAGATTCCCTACATTTTTGACAAGTTTTTTTGTAATTGATTTCAACTAGATTTTGATCGTTTTTAATTACGAGAGTTGGCCTTCAGATATACATGTAAAGAAATAAATCAGAAAACGTATCTGTGGATGCCATTATTTTGTGCTATTTACAAATTGAGTACTTTGATTTGATTATCAAATTCTAAATGTACGATGTCGATTTTCGCTGGGCTTTCGGATCAATGCACTTTTAAGATTGATAAAAAAACCTATGTATACTCGACGCGCACTGTGACAAATTCCAATCTAGAGCTTTAACCACCGGCAACTTAGACCCATTCCTGATGCCGAAAGATTTTTTTTAATGTTTTTCATAAAAGTGTTTAGAAATGTAAACAATATGAAAATTAATGAAATAAAGGGATGATAAAAACGAGAAAGAGTGGAGTCCTGACTGATTTCTCAATAGGAACGACTGGATTTTTTTTGAAATAAGTAGGTAATACTAACAGCCGAAGTGCGGCTAAGCCGAGTTTTAGCCGGGTACAACTAGGTGCTGCATCCTACATCGACGGAGCAGCGCTTCGCGGGGACCCTATTTCTGTGTAAGGGGTTTAAAGTAGGGCACGCCGCGATAGCGGCGGTAAGGCCCCTCTTTGAGGAGTGGCTAGAGAGGCGTCACGGCGCCCTCACCTACCGCCTGACGCAGGTCCTCACCGGACACGGATGTTTCGGGAGGTTCCTGCACATCATCATGCGGGAGGAAACGCCCGGGTGTCACCACTGCGAGGATCGCCCAGAGGACACGGTGGTGCACACGGTGGAGGTCTGTCCCGCTTGGGCAGAGCACCGCCGTGTCCTCGTAGAGGCGATCGGCAGCGGCGGCGACCTCTCGCGCCCGGCTCTGGTCCAAGCCATGGTCCGGGGCGAGAGGGAGTGGGAGGCAGTCACCTCCTTCTGCGAAGCAGTCATGCTAGCGAAGGAGGTGGCGGGATGGGCGAGGGAGAGAGCCGAGAGGGCCGCCCGTCCCAGCCGCCGCGGTAGACGCTCCGGGCGTCGGGAGCCGCGTGACGACTCCCGGCCACCGTAGGCGCGGGCCTGCGGACGGCGAGTAATGGGTAGCTCGCCGTCCGATCAGGACCAGGCCCGTGCCGGACGGCGCGTATGTGTTCCACGCGCGCCTCAAAGAGATGTCAGCAGACATGGAGGGGCCCGTTAGGGCCGAAGCCTGCCGGGGCAGCGGGATTGTCCGAAAGGGTTACCGCTGCCCCGGAACATAAAGGACTAAGGAAGGAACACGGATGGGTTTTAGTCAGTAAGAGTCTGACACTCCCTTCCGCTCCACCCAGAGCGGGAGGGGTCATTGGATGATTTCCAATCCTTAAAAAAAAAAAAAAAGGGGTTTAAAGTAACCTAACCAAACCTAACCTCGGGATGCCCTTCGCTCGCTTTTGCATCCTACGCCATGCAACCGATGTCACCCGAAGTACACACGAACCGCATATGGCCGGCTGCACCCAGTGTAGCCGCACTTCGGCTATTAGCCGTGACATATCCATAACAAAATAAAGACCTCCTTGGGTTAGTGGTCGCAAGTGCTACTGCTGAGCTCAGAGGTCCTGGGTTTAATTCCCAGGTCGGACAGTGTTATTGGGTTTTTCTATCAGTAGCAGCCCGGAGTCTTGATATGTGCCCGGTTGATGCCAATATGCCCCCTATTAGGCACATGGGACTTTAACATAACTGGCAAAGATCTGGCAAATCCTTCAAGGTATACTGGCGTGATGTCATTTTATGTTATGTTGTAATCTAAAGACCAAAACCGTATGACATAGAAAAGTCTAGTCTATATCCAACAGTTCTAATGTTTTGATTTAATTAGGTACCTATGTGTGCTCAGTTACTAAAAATATCATTGTAACCTTTAATTCAACAAGTCTCTGCCGCTTGTTTTAATAGAAAGAAATTATATACCAAATTTTCTGTTTACTTTCTTGTCGCTGGCATTCTAGATCTTTCTGTATTCTTTTTTTTTTCTGTATTGGACGTGGTGTTCCGTCGCTTCCGTGGACAAGTACCACAGAACAGCACAAGAACAAGCTAGTGAAATACTATTTTATAATAAAAATATGTATGTTTAGGTTAAGGTATAGGTATATTATGGGCCTGCGTCGCCCGAAATAAATAAATAAACTCTTTTTATTTATTTTTTTATTGCTGAATGGGCCCGCTCTTGACCTCGATCACGCCTGATGGAAAACGATGGATGAGGTCCGCGATGGAATGAGCATGCCCAGAAGATGCCTATTCACTCTTGCTTTCACCGTATAGGATGTAAATCCTATAGGGTATAAATATTGGAAAATCATTTCTTATTAGATACCTACCACGTCTCTTGCATATAAAGAACCTAATGTGTTTTGAAATTTATAACTTCAGTAGGTAGTTTCGGCTCAGCTACAGTGAGTCAACCAATCAGGATATAAATATTAATATATATATTCGATATATCTGGGTATTGTATTTCCCAGTAACTGAGTTGTGGAGGTCAGATAAGCAGTCGCTCCATGTAAAATACTGGTATTCAGCTGTATCCGGAATTCCGGATAGTTGAGAAAAGGCTAGGCAGATGATGATGAGTCAGGAGAAGTCCTAAAGGTCCGATTAAAAAAAACACGAATGGAGTGAAGACCTTTTTTTTAAATATTATTGTAGCACTTACTAACATAAATTAAGAAGTACCTATAGATAAATAGATAAATAGAAAAAACAAATTTTGGACAGAAGCTTGCTCTTCTTTTCAAATCGATAATACAACATTCGTCTAGTTAAAGGGTCACTTCGGACATTCCAACAAGTGGGCCATCGTCAGGTCAGGAGCATCACACTCGCACTCTGTCGGAATGAGAAGCCTGCATAAAGACAAAACAATTTTCACTAACGATCAATTAATAAAGCAATCGTTCCCAACACGCTTATTATCACACTGAGTGTGCCACTTACAGCGAGTTCGTTAAGAGCTCACGTTCTTGCACTTATAGGACTTTTAACTAACTGTTGCCCTTCAAAAGCCTTGACATTCTTGGTCAGGTATGCTTTGTTGACATTTTGTACTTAAATCTTTATTGACATTTCTTTGGCCTTTCGATGTCGACTCCAGTCGCATCACATAACGCCGATTTCTCTGAAAGGCTACGCAGAGGTGTACCTAGAAGTACACACATATATCTTGCCAGTTATGATTAAGTTTAATAAAATAGGCGGCGAGCCTATTGCCATCAACAGGGCACAACATCCAGACTAGAGGCTCTTACGGAGAAATTTCGCCAGTTATATAATAAGTCCCATATTATAGGGGGCAAGCCTATTGCTATCAACCGGGCACAAATCCATATTCCGGGCTGCTACTAAGAAATTCCTAATAGAAAAACCCAATAATTCTTTGCCCGACCTTGAAATCGAACCCAGGACCTCATGCTCATCTGTAGCGCTTGCGAACACTAGACCAACGAGTCAGTCTTTGACACTTCACGATATAGTCTCCATGAGAATTCTAAAAGAGATATGTATTGTATAAAAGAGGACTATATTCTGAAATCCTTTGTCTATACCCCTGATTTACGTGGCCGTACATTTTCCCTCGCCTTGCCAAAATTATTATCTAAAAAGAAACTCTTGTACAACAATAAAACTACCCATTGTACATTGTTTCCAAAGTTCAGCCGTGGCTTTAATTTTATCTGATCGGCTGTTCTTTAATGTTCTATTATCATAACTTCTTCCCATTTGTCAAAACAATAGAAAAAGACGTAACTTGTCTATTACGCGTGCTATGTATTACATAAACAGAGAAATACATAACAATAGAGTAGGTAGGTACCTGAACTTGTTGCACAAGTACTTGAGTACAAGTAAAACTCGCGTGTCTGTGATGCCATTAAATTTAATATCACTTCCACATACAAGGAAATGAGATCTCCAATATTTCCATAATCAATCTCGGCTATAATCGAAGTCCATTGCATAAGGCTGTGGAAAAAAGCGATTAAGCTTTAGGTAGAACCATGCTGGAAGCCTCTGGATGAACTCAGCGTGAACCACTTTTCATTGCAGCCGTTAGTTACGAATATTTACCTACGTGATAGAGGAACTATTTCGCCAAGCTTTTTCGTCGTAGCACAGGGGCACCGATGCATGCTGGCCCACCCTAGGCCTATTCGAAGTATCGCCACAGAGATCAGTCCTGTGCTTGGTCGGTCCACCTAATGGCCGCCTGGTCACGCTGCACCTTACGGTACATGGCCGTCACTCCGGTACGTTTTAGCCCCATCAGCCATCCGTCATGCCTGTTTCTGCCTTCTGGAAATAGATTTCTTATCAACTTTTTGTTTTTGTTTGTTAACCTATTTTATCTCACTGCCGGGCAAAGGTACTCTCCGCCATACTTCTCTAATTTTCCTTATCCTGCGCTTTCTTAATCTGGTCCACTACCTAAAGAAAATATGCAACTGGAAATGGGGAAGGTACACAAGGCAGCTATTATCAGCCAACGATGAAACCTCTGGAATGTGTTCAAGGGACTTTCAAACAAAAATAATAAAATATCTTAAAAGTAGAAAGTCTTTCTGAACTCTTAATATAGGTACCTACCAGATTTAAATTGGAAAAGTTATATGAAACCTTCAATAAAAAATAATGTAAATGCCTGGAAGGTTGGGATTCGTGTTTTAAAAACACAAAGAGAATAAAAAATTAATGTAGGCTTATCTTTTACATCTTTAAATAAATGAGTGTGGAAGATTTCTTGGCTTTCTTTTTGTATTTAAACATCAATATGCAGACATTGCGATTGCATTGACAGTAGTGGTATATACTACTTTTTAAAAACTAAAAATGACATTAATATTAAGTATCAACTTTCCTTTTCGCAAAACTCATAAAACATGCTTGTTTGATATTAATTTAATTGCATTGACTGCAACCGGAATCTAATTATAATTTTGTCATCGTTCACCACAATCTTCTACATAAAAATATTAATTTCTTAAATTACTAGCACCGCCCCGTGGTTTCACCCGCATAAGTCTCGATACCGTGGGAATATCGGGATAAAAAGTATCATGTGTGTTAACCCTGGTTATAAACTATCTGTGTGCCAAATTTCACCCAAATCTGTTCACTAGTTTTTGCGTAAAAGAGTAACAAACATCCATCCATCCACATAAACTTTCGCATTTATAATATTACTAGCAGCGCCCCGCGCTTTCACCAGCATAAGTTTCCCGTTTGAATATCGGGATAAAAACTATCCTATGTCCTTCTCCGGGACTCAAACTATATCTATACCTCATCTAAATCGGTTCAGCGGTTTAAGCGTGAAGAGGTAACAGACAGACAGACAGATACACATTTATAATATTAAAGTATGGACAGTAGAACTTTCACTGACAAACAGCGCACACCATAAACCGCTGGGTCTAGAAGGATCAAGTTTTGCACAAGAGTTCCTTAAATAGCAAATTTGAGCTGTACAGAACGATATTTGAAAATTCAGTCCCGACGGAACTCCTTTCGGCAGTGAATTTTAAAATATCGTTCTGTAAAAACGTGTTTCGTAATTTCTGCCGATGGGAAATCCCATAGGACACATGGCTTGTAGATATACCTAATCCTTATATTTTTTGTAACAAAAATAACCTGAAGATTTTCCTTATAATATAACTAGCTTCTGTCCGTGGCTTGCCCGCGTGGTGTCGGAAATACTCCCCCACAACATCAGTTATCAGCCAGTGAAAGTCTCGTCAAAATCGGTGAAGCCGTGTCGGAAATTAGCCGGAACAAACAGATAGACAGACAAAAATTTTAAAAATAGTTTCTTTGTTATAAGTACCATAAGTATACATATACTTTCATATGCATTTAGTAAAAAGCTGTTATTTTGACATTACAAACAGACACTTAAAGAAAGAAAGAAAATACGTTTATTTGCGGTGAACATGACGCAACAAGAACATAAAAACAAAAAATAAAATAAAAAAATGTTGAGGAAAACATGCGTCACATCCACGCAAAACGGCTATCGTTCAGCATTATGCTGCGACCCTATGCAAGGCACGAGTCCCAGCGCTGGTTTTCATCGACAGCCGGCGCTGACGTAATGACGTCGCCCGGTGCAGCAAACAAATTATTTTTTTTCGTGAGTTGGTCCCATAGTGAAAGTTGTTCATATTCATGGGTAGAACACCCTGTAAAAATTTCGAGACTGTAAAAAAGAACATATACTATGGATAAATAGTTCTAATCCAGCTCCGTGATATTACACCTTGTGTACCGCTTCCGTGGATTACGTGGCCATACAATACAATACGTAATTACATGTGCATAAAAATTGGGTCAAACGTCGCACTCAACGACCGCCGGTTTTTTGACACTCCAGTGCTTGTTCGATAACACACGATTGTTAAAGAGAGTTATGTAAACAATACTTAATCTAATATATAAAAATCTCGTGTCACAGTTTTCGTTGCCATACTCCTCCGAAACGGCTTGACCGATTTTGATGAAATTTTTTGTGCTTATCCGGTATCTATGAGAATCGGCCAACATCTATTTTTCATCCCCCTAAATCGAAACTTACGCGGGTGAAACCGCAGGGCGCAGCTAGTAATAATATAAATACCTGTTTTATTGTGATTTTTGTGGCATAATTATTACTTGATTTAACTTTTTAAATGAAGGCAGCGAGGTTTCTAAAGACGGAACTTGGGAATGTAGGATTTTAATTTTATGCCTGAAATTCGTATACCTAGTTACCTACTGCTGATATGTTAGGGCTTAGTACCTAAGTACTTACTAGAAGAAAAAATTTTTTTTTTGCATATTTAACTCAATGAGAATAAATTTTCCGACCTTGACACTAATTCGGATCAGATTTTGTGTTTGTTTTTGTATTTTACTAGATGACCCCGCAAGCGTTGTTTTGCAAAAAAAATAATTTACTTACTATTCTCAGACCTACTGAATATACACACAAAATTTCATAAGAATCGGTCAAGCCGTTTCGGAGGAGTTTTGTGACAAACACTGTGACACGAGAATTGTATATATTAGATATTATCTACTTTATTATGTAAATCTGACACATGACATACACGACATGATCTACACGACATGTTACATAGGTACTATATCTACGTACTTAATACTGTGACAAAATAATAAACTCATTAAAATTAACCCACAACATGAACAATAATATTCTCATTATGCGCAATTATCGGCCTAGTCCATAAACATCGCGTGATACTCACCCAGCTGAAACTAACGCAAATAACCTTACCATAAATTATACACTAGTGAAACCTTAGGTAAATGTGTCAGTGAAGCTCCGTTTAAAATTAGCTCAAAACTTACCAAGTAGATACGAGTAATAGATAGATAGAATATTCTTTATTATGTAATCGGCAAGTGACTAAGTAATAACAGCCGCACGGGTCGATCGATCAGGTTAGGTTACGCTTGCCGCAGTTGGTCCGTGGATGGGTGACCATCTTCACATACCAAGACCTCTCCGCGCCTCGGAAAGCACGTTAAGCAGTTGGTCCCGGCTGACATTCCTGGATTTTTGACAGTCGTTACGGGTCGTCAGAAGCCCGAAAGTCTGACAACCAGTCTTACCAAGGGGTATCGTATTACCCAGTAACTGGGTTTTAGACGTCAGATAGGCAGTCGCTCCAAGTAAAATACTGGTATTCAGCTGCATCAGTTTAGACTGGAAGCCGACCCTAACATAGTTTTGAAAAGGCTAGGCAGATGATGATTCTTTATTGTGTACTTCATAAAAAAATAATGGCGGTCTTATTGCTAAAAGCGATCTTTTAAAGACAACCTTTGGATGGATTAAGGCAGAAGGAGAAACAATACTGAAGGTAGTCTGTGGTGTACCATTTATACAATATATACAATCAATACATAAATGATACCTAAAACATCACTTATCTATAAAACAGTACAACACACAGCAACACTACAAACAGTCTTATTAGTAACAACTAGGTACCTACCATCTACGAGTACCTGGTAGGTGACAACAATCAGGAATGGGAACGCTACTGTTTGGTACATCAACATGTCCTCTACGGAAAGTTCTAGATTGTTTCACAAACGACGGTAAATACTAACTAGGAATGAACTAACTGTGTCTGTAGAATAGTAGAATGAAACGTTTGAAAGTGTTTGTGTAAAGAAGATTCACTGCATTTGGTATAATTTGTGATTGCAGCACATACAGGGTCAAATTAAATTAGCTAGAGAAACTCCGCATACGTGATTAGTATCGAAATTTAAACACGATAAGTTTCTCAACTCGTACTTGCAGTAACAACAATACCGTCGTAGACACCTAAAAAAACATCAAATCTTTTTATTTTCATTGTATCGTATTTAGATATCGATACTCATCACGTCTGCAGGGTTTCGCTAAGTAATTTAATTTGACCCTGTATCACACTAATATTATAAAGGCGAAAGTTTGTGAGTGTGTGTGTGTTTTTATATGTTTGTTACTTCTTCATGTTCAAACGGCTGAACGGATTTGGATGAAATTTGGCACATAGATATACCTAGTTTATAACCAGGATTAACACATAGGATACTTTTTATTCCGATATTCCCACGGGATCGACACTTATGCGGGTAAAACCGCGGGGCACAGCTAGTAAAAGATAAAATAAAAATGTTTCTTTCAATCTGCAATATAACTCCGCCTATCCTAAAAACATGCTATGCAATCATATACCTACCTATCTCCTTACTGTCTACTCATTTAGAGAAATCAAGTAAGCATCATCATCTGTCTGCCTTTTCCCAGCATGTTTCGGTCGGCTTCCAGTCTAGCCTAGAATATTTTACATGGAGCGACTGCCTATCTGACCTTCACAACCAAGTTACTGGGTAATACGGTACCCCTATACAAAAAAAAAATGCAACACGATAGAACGCAGCTGTGTCCTTACTTTTAAACTAGGCGCTTTCACAACTTTTTTCACAAGTGGTCCAAAGCGCTGAAAATAATCCTTCTAGTTATATTACATACAATACAGATACTAATAAATAATAAGTTATTTTATTTCTGTAAGTGGGTTTGTACACACGGCTACACATCAAGCTATACATTTCCAGTTTTAGCTGACATCGCATTGTATAGGTTTTTCGTAGAATCAGAAGTCAGCATATACTGGTTATGTATAGCTTGATGTGTAGCCGTGCGTACAAACACTTTTACACGACAATCATATATTATTTTAAAAACTAGAAGAGGGTTCAATATCTGTTTATTCTGAGAAGAAAAGCCGCAACAAACTCAGAGGTCACAGTCTATTTTAAAGTCTAGATATAATCTTTGTCAGATCATTTGAAGACCATGTATATTGGTATCTGAAATGGCCTTTTGAGGGAAGGACCACACAGATTGAGTGGACCTGTTCAGTCAGTGCACGCATTTGTCAGTAATCATGCAGCTCAACTCAGAATGGACCTCAACGATTTGACGAACAATAGAGTTACAATACGAGATCAGACTATGTCGGTCATGTCGGTTTCCCCGCGATGTTCTCCTTCATGATCGCGATGTTTTGTGAGCAGTGGTGATGATATTAAACATACACAGTGGGTTCGAACTCACGACTCATAAGTCGGTTCTGATACCACTGGGCCACCACTGCTTTAATAACAGTTTATTCACTGATAATAATTTAAAAAAAAACTACAGCAAAACTTATTCGCTGAAGATCACAAACCTTTGTTAATGTTTCCCGAGGTTTATTATACGTAACATCTGCTTAGTAACTGGTGGCTCAATAATTAATGTGGGCGGTCCAAAGTCATTAGCAAAACATAATGGTGGTGTTACATGGGCGTGTGTGGTGCGCATACCTAATCGCCGCGCAATGTATAGTCCTCATGAATATTCAACGTCCATCACAGATTGGTTTGTGGTTTGCCTTTGAGAAATGGGAATTTATGAACTCTATACCATCGTCATGCTATTTCCCAACTATGTTGAAGTCAAATTCCAGTCTAACAGTAACAGAATATCAGTATTTTACATAGTGCGAGTACTTCTACAAGTATCGCCCCCTATTATTTAGGACTTATTTATTATAGAGTTTTTACTTTGAACTTTGTGTAAATATTTCCATCTAACATAATAACCATTGTCCTTCTTCATTCTACTTTACCTCTCATCTGCTAACTCATACTCATTACACTTTAAAAGCAAATTGATGGCATGACGTCATTAGTATGAACGCAGGTGTAGTCTTCGTAACTCAAAGAAGTTACGTACAGTCAGGACATAATCTCACAGTATCTTACGACACACATGGGCCTAACATATATGACAAAGGCTCATCAGCGAGACTGTAGCGCAACGCAAAAAAGTCGTGTAAGACGAAAGGAAAATCAGAATTTTGCGTAACAATACCTCTTGGAGGATCGTTGCTTCCTGTTGCAAAGTTGTAATGCCAGTTATAATGCTATGGTATATTGTTACCTTCAACTTCGTGTCGCTGGCACGACTGTATTTAAAATCTTGTTGGCCCAATACCTCACTACTTCAACGGCGTCGTAGGCGGCAGCGCAGAGTTCACATTGACTGCATGTTTCGGGGCACGGAGCTCATAGACGTAGCTTCACATTTACATCCTACTGTTCCGTTAAGATAGCCCTACTTCACCAGGTTATTGTTACCCTAATAAGGTAAACATTGGACAGACAGACCAAAACTATATCTACAACTTCACCTGCTTAACCTTTTCTCAAGTAGGTACCCACTTATGTTGGGGTCGGCTTCCAATCTAATCAGATGCAGCGAAGTAACAGTACCTATATTACATGGAGCAACCTGCTATTGGGTAACACGTAACACACGATAAGTACCTCTTGACCATAGACTTTCTTTTTTTTCACACTTTCAGGCTTCTGACTACTTACGTGTTACGACTGCCAAAGATCTAGGTACGTGTGACAGTAGGTAAAATAATACTTAATCCATTGAGTTGAGGAGCAATTTCTGTATTTCCATGAACGTTCTAATTCTAATCTGTTTCAATCTGTTAAAAAACCTCTAATATTCCTACATTAATGCAATTTTTTTGAGATTGATTGTCACTGAGATTAGATTGCGACTCCATGTCCATTCACAGTTATTTGACTGCTGACTGCACCGACCTAACAGCAACCTTATTGTAACGAGAATAAAGATCACAATGATTTTGACAGATTTGTCAGTGGCACCAACCCAACAGCAACGTTATTAGAATGAGAATAAAGATTACTTTGATTTGGACAGTGATGCAAACTCAGAGGTAGAGTGCGCGCAAAATAAAGTCTGCGCGCGGCCGGAATCAAAAATAGGCATTTGCAGCCATCTCGACGTTTATTTCAGGTGTCAAGAGAGTGTTGTTTTCCGTGTTTTCTTTAGAAAACACGGAAAACAACACTCTCTCTCTCTCTAATAAGATTATATCCCTGTTAGCACTTTTTTACTTTAGTAAAAAAGTGCTAACAGGGATATAATCTTGAAGTCAAACGTCGCGCGGGCACTCTAAAATAACTGTGAATGGGCTGTAGATTTTAACGTTTTTAATTACGGGGCCAATCCCCTCTGGCCTCATAATTATTGAATTGCTACATATGACTTTTTACTTTTGACTTTTTATCACAGTGTTTGATTAATTTCATCATCATCAATCAGTGTTTGATCACAAAATAATGCACACTTACCTATTAAACTTGCCATGTAAACCGACTTTTTTTTTCTGCTCACTCGCACACTGATCCCCAAGATACAAGCCCTGCTTAGTTTGGGTTTGAGGTTCAACGGTTAAACCAAAAATTGTGATATACAAACTTAACTGTGTTTATGTAAAATTACTGTCTGTCATCAGTTTTTCTTTTTGCCAATAAAACATTTTGTATTTTGTATTTCACCCAATATTTGTGCACGTCTGCACGAAAGTCAATACCACCGTTTATGAGAGGGGTTATTTCAGTGACTGAAGAATGAGTCAGTATAATTAACAGACATAAATAATTTGATAAATGCATTCTGTTGGCATAACTTATTGCAGTAAAATTATTTTAAATTGCAGTGAAATTATTTTAAACTAGCTGTGCCCGCGACTTCTTTAAAGCAAATTTATTTTTTCTTTCTTTAATTTCATGGCTTTCATTTTTTTGAACGGAACCCTAATACATTCTCTGAAATAAAAGTAGCCGAAGTTACTTTTTATAACATCAGCTATCTGCCAGTGAAAACCGGCCTAACCGGTTCGGAGATTAGCCGGAACAAACAGACAGTCAGAAAAACGACAATTTATAAAAATGATTTTTTTATAAGTACCGCATATGCATTTAGGAAATAGCTGTTATTTTGACATTACAAACAGACACCCGACACCTCAATTTCATTTATTTTTATAGATATATACCTACAATAAAAATGAATTGAAAAAACGCATTTTCAGTGAAATCTGAAAAATGCCAAAGTTATTGTTAAGTATAAAATGTGTTGATAATTATTTTTATAGTAAAACGTGTAATGGACGTATTTTGATGAAGTTTAGAAAGGTACTGGGAAAATATGAATAATAGAGTTTGCAACTCATTTGAATTTTTACAGGATTAGCATTAAACAGCCTATAATGTTCCCACTGCTGCGACACAGGCCTCCTCTCTGTGAGAGGGAGTGGGCTGTAATCTACCACGCGGGCCCAGTGTGGTTTGGTAGTTGTCACATGTCTTCGAATTTTTAGTTCTAAGACATGCCGGTTTCCTCACGATGTTTTCCTTTACCGTTTTGAAAGCAATAGTGATGAAATAATTTACCTACAACACGGCAGTCGCGGCCGTTACCACTGGGCCACCACCTTCATGGAAATAGTGCACTTTTCTTCAAAAATTGTTGAACATAATTATATACTGTTTGATGTTGATATTTTTTTCCTTTAAAAAACCTTATGTTTTCTAAAAATCTGCCCTGTCACCTGACGCACAGGTACTTCCTTCCAGTTACTGCGCAGTTCTAACGATGCCCCTGTTTTTGTACAGAATATATCCCATTTCCATCCTTTTTCTCAACGTGTGTTAACCGCAAATACCCAGGGTAAGTATTGATTTTCGGCTTAAGAGCGTTTACGCCGTACGGCATTTCATACAAATTTTCAAGCGATTGTTTTTCGAAATGAATGAACCGACTTTAATGAAACTTCATACGCATAAGCAGGATACAAAGGTCTAAAAAGTTAGCTGAGAACATTTTCGAAATGTCTTATGTATAAAAAGATAACTGGAAATCTCTGTTTCTATTGAAACTTAAAAATCGGTCTAATTTGGCTGTAACACAATTTTTCGAAAATGTTCTCACCTAACTTTTTGCGTTTGACACCGTCTCTGTTCCTGTCCTCTTGAACAAATTAGAAGCGTCAGGTATAAGAGGAATTCCACTTAAAATGTTTACCGACTACCTCTCGAATCGGAAACAAAGAGTTAAGGTAGGAGAATACGTTAGTAACGATGCAAAAGTCACTTTCGGTGTGCCTCAGGGAAGTGTGCTAGGCCCTACATTATTCCTACTTTATATTAATGACCTCTGCAACCTTAAAATAAATAACGCTAGAGTTTTTTCCTACGCTGACGATACTGCAGTAGTGTTTTCTGGGAAGTCTTGGGACGATGTTGCTAGAAGTGCTGAAGCTGGTATGACTCAAATTGCTAAATGGCTCTCAAATAACTTACTTACACTTAACACAGCTAAAACAAATTACATATGTTTTAGCATATCACACAGGACACAACCAAACCCCGACTTTATTATAAAAGTACACGAGTGTGACAATCCAATTAACTGCCTATGTCCAACATTAGTCAAAGTTTCTCAAACCAAATATCTTGGTATTGTTGTTGACCAAAGATTATCGTGGTACTCCCATCTGGAACAAGTTACCAACAGAATTAGAAAACTGAGTTGGATTTTCAAAAATTTAAGGCATATCGTGCCAAATATAATAACCACTAACACAAATAAACCCAGAAATCTACTCAATGAAATATACATAGCTGTAGTCCAGTCTGTCTTAGTAGCCCATTTGGGGTGGGGCGGCTAAGACTAAATTCATAGACCTGGAGCGGGGACAACGGGCTCTAATAAAATTAATGTACTTCAAAAACCTAAGGTACCCTACACAAAGTCTTTATCAATTAAGTAATTTACACTCTGTTCGCAAACTATATATAATTAAAACTATTCTCAGGAAACATAAAACTCTTAAATTTGATCCCAGCTTAACCTTGAAAAGAAGAAAGGATATAATAGTTGAAGTTCCTAAAACTAAAACCAAGCTCGCCCGTATTCAATACGACAAACGCTCAGCTCAGCTTTACAATCGAGTAAACAAAGAGATCTACATATACAATAAACAATTAACTGACAGTAAAAAATGTTTAACTAATTGGATAAAACCACTTACTTATGATGACACGGAGAAGCTACTGGAATAAAATAAAACCTTACACTTAATGCTCTCACCTTTCGTACTTGTCGTATACAGTCTGATTCATTAATTGCCACTTACACTCACTCTGTATTTTACATAAAATTTAACAAACCCTCACAGTATCACTTAACTTTCATACACACAGTTGCTCACATTCATCATTCAAATTCACATTTACACATCTTTATACTCACAGTAACACTCCTTAGTATTCACACACACACACCCCCATTTTCACATTTACACACCTTCATAGTCATAGTCACATTCACACACCCTCATACTTACATCCACACACCCCTACTCTCACTCACACATTTGCATGCTTCTTGTCTAGTTTTAATTTTCTCTTTTTATCTTAAATTGCCTGTTTTTATAACACTTTAAACAAGTAATTTTATGTTAATATTTTAAGTTTTGGAAGAGCGGAGTCTCCTTACACAGGCTTTTTTGCTTAAAAGGAGACTCCAATCACTAGTTGTTAAATTTACTTGTAGTTATAACAAATAAAACATTTTATTTTTTTTTCATTTTTAACTTTTTAGACCTTTGTATCCTGCTTATGCATATAAAGTTTTATTAAAATCCGTTCATTCATTTCGAAAAACAATCGCTTGAAAGTTTGTATGAAATGCCGTACGGCGTAAACGCTCTTAAATATCAATGTTTTACATAATCTATTTTCCGTTGAATATACCAAGACATAAATAATAAGATACTGCTTTCTGTCATAATTTTATTTTCAATATTTGAGCGGTGGTGACGGCCGCGAATTACGAGTTCTAAGTCATTGGTTCGAACCCAGACAGGCGCTTTACGTTGTGTAAATTATTTCATCACCACTGCTCTCAAAACGGTGAAGGAAAACATCGTGAGGAAACCATCTGAAGACATCTACCAACCAGCACTTGGCTCGCGTGGTAGATTACGGCCCACTCTCTCTCACCGAAAGGAAGGTCCCAGCTGCAAGAACAGTATAGGTTGATTTTGCTATGAATCAGGCTAAGTAAAATTCCAATATTTCGTTTAAAACTTACGTCAAATATGCTATCGATAAATTACCTTAATAACCAGCTTAATTCTTTATTCAGTGATGCAATTTGACCACGAGCCCTGATTTGAAATAAATTTTCCTAACAAAATATTCCTAATACATATATGTACGAGTATGTCTCTGCATCACCCAAAGGTTGACTGGAAGAAAATGCCTATGGCATTAACTCCGCCTCTGTACATTTTTATGTGCTTGAAGTATTAAATAAATAAATAAATATTCCATATACCTACAGAACACATCTTACCCTCCGTGAGATCGTCAGTAACACACAGGTTTTGCTGGCCTTTCTTGAGCAACTGAGGTGGATCAAATGATTGATTTTTTCGTCCCGTGCGCAAAATATGTACCTACTAAACATCAATTAGGTGTCTAGATCATAGTTCTACAGTAACCAAAAAGGATGGATAAATAAATACACTCATAACATAAATCATTCAAGGTTCACAAAAATGTATCAAACATTAATCCAATAATAATAAAAGCCCACAAATCAATCAATATTTTCTGATTTCATATACCGATGATGTTTAGTTCCATTCCCGTTACTTGTTGAATAAAGTTGAAATGTAGGGAAATATCAACATAAATACTTTCGTTGTCCTGTCCTGATGCGGCCACGACACCAATCAGACCATCGTCTGTCTTCAATGCTCCTCCAGAATCCCCACTGTTGACATATGCTAAAGACTGAGAGCACAACTTTCCACTGCACTGCGGCGCACACTTGCATGGCGTCACCACAACAGTGCCTTCTATAGGAATTTTCACACCGAACTCCGACCTTCCGTAACCAGCAATAGTCCCTTGCTGTCCAAACGCACGAAGCCGCGACAGAGCAATCGGCTGTGTGTACGCATTAAATTGAATAGGTTCCCAAGTCCTCACGAGCGCCACATCGTATGCTGAATCATAATTATCGACATTACCATCGTAAATGTAATTAGGATGGTTTACAAAGTTTCTTGCGTATCCTATAACGCGCTTTCTTGAACTAATTTTTTGAATTATTTTAATTTGCTTTGTATTATGAGGGAAACAGTGTGCTGCGGTGATTATCCATTCCTTGTCTATAATTGATCCACTGCACAAAGAGGTCCCGGGGAAGTCGTATACAGATATTCGAAACATGACTAAATAGTTGTGCACATCTGGTCGAAAACCGTCGCCATTCGACACAAGTAATTGAATTTCAGACGCTGTAGTACAATGAATTAATATAATTGAGAAACAAAAATATATTAATGAAGACATGGTCACTTTACAGTTAGAAACGAGGTATTACACTCAGAGCACTGTATATTACTGTCAACAAGCTAATGTAATGTAACTATCCTTTCATTTTATAGTACCTAAACTATATAATTTCGAATTTAAAGAATGCGGCTTTAAAAATATATTACAAATTATATATGGCATAGTTTAAAATGTACGTCCAATAATTTTCGTTATCATGTCCGCATATTTATGGTAAACTATTTCATTTCATGGTATTTATTGGTACTTATTTCAAATTTAAATACCAGAGGGCCTAAAAGGCCACTTTGGCAGAATCATAAAACAATTCATATCACGCAATTCATCTGTTTGACAGTTTTATACCTATATATGCTTGAAGGGTTAGACAGAGGTGTACTTATATCATTTTACGAATCTCCATACAAAACTGTCAAACAGATGAAATTGCGTGATATGAATTGTTTTATGATTCTGCCAAAGTGGCCTTTTTAGGCCCCCTAGTTACCAGGTTGGGTGTCTTTTTCGCAATTTTAGGTAAATTTGGCTCGCGGAGAAATTTTGGAGAAATGTTTGGAGAAAGAAAAATATAATGGAGAATTTTGGGTGTTTTTATATAAAAATCTAACTACCAGATGATCAATGGAATCACGGTCGTTGGGACGGGCCCAAGTCGTCGACATAGTTACTATAAGAAAGACATTGGTGATAGTAATTATTCGATGATAATCGATCAGAGTACTTATACCAAAAAAAAAACGATTTGCATCATGGACTCATGGTACGCTATTTTAGTAAGGGGCAGATTCAAGTCCAAACCACTTTTTATAGATTACTGGAAATAATTTACTTAATGTTTAATGAATAAAATCAACTGACTACAGTACTATTATCCATTTAGTTGGTTTTACTTCAATTAAAAGAAAAAGAAAAACAAAAGCGTGCAATCAAAGAGAATGCAATGCCCTTTTAAAAAAGTTTAGAAAAGATAAAGGTTAATCCTACCTTATTTAGAAATTTACATCAAAAACTGGTCTGTAATGGTTACAAACGCTTGAGTACTAACTTTTTGCTTTTGGGTAATACTTAGAAAAATCATAGGACAAACATTATTTCAGCACAGAAATAAAAAATTACATCTGGCCACAGCTGATTAGCAATTAAGCATATTCAGTAGAATAACTTCGTGCTCCATAAACTTTATTCTGCTTTATATTAACGATATAGAGCACACAGTAGCCCATAATCAGCCTATAACGTTCAGCGTAAGTAGCGCTCTGTGAGATGG
Source organism: Gortyna flavago (assembly GCA_963669345.1). Classification (NCBI taxonomy): domain Eukaryota; kingdom Metazoa; phylum Arthropoda; class Insecta; order Lepidoptera; family Noctuidae; genus Gortyna; species Gortyna flavago. The sequence goes on from OY770146.1 coordinate 7,156,893, forward strand.
AATGGGCCGTAATCCACCAAGCGGGGCAATTTTGTGACGTTTTATCAGTGTCAGGTTGTATGTTGATCAAAATATAATTCGCGACGGAAACAAATGTACCTATAGGCTCAGAACAAATAAAAAACAACGACAGAGCGCTAAGAACGATGCAGTGAGGCATGCCAAAATTACGTCTCCGCTCTGTGCATACACGCCCACACGCACACATTTACAACTATTTACAATCAAACTACGTCTCACTAAGTGCACACATATTTACGAAACCGGCTTCACTTTACTGTTGACAGCCCTCTGTCTTGGTTTTTTATTTGGTCTGAGCCTATAGGTACTCGTATTTCAAGAATAATAACAATACAACTCCTTAAGTTAGAATTGACCTCAAATGTTATTTGATAGGGTAATTTTAACTTAGAAAGTTGTATTGATGATTTTAATGATTATAATTCTATAAATATTTTCTTTAAATCGCAAAAAACGTAAGAAAATTTCGCTTTCGCGTTCTAAATGTTCCATCGCTTGCGGAACAGCAACTAAAATATTCGATTAAAAGTTCGCTGACTTTTGTGTGATACAAAAAATCCTCCTCAGAAACAAAAGGAAGTCAAACATGCTGCCGACCGGTTTCGGTGAAGAAGAGGGCACCTAATCTTAACGCATACATACAGTTAATTTAACGGAGATTAACATTAACAATAGCGATACACGAAGCAGAGGCCACTCTACTGTCGGGACTGACAATACAATACGGCGAGGATACAGTCCGGCCCCTCGCTATGGCCGGTCTCTACGACAACATCGGACTCCCCGACTATACACCTTCTACATCACCTTATAAGCTATGAGACAAGAAAACTTTAATATCGCGATGCAGGCCTTGCATTCCCATTGGTATATCTGCGTTCTCCATTTGAATTTCGTGCCGTTCCAGTCATTGCGCTGCAGCAAAAAATGGAGGCCACGGAAGTAACTAAATAGCGGTAACAGTCATTATCTTGGCTTGGCGGAGCAAAGTTTATTTTATAATGTACCATGAAGGCTTACACTCGTTCGCGGTGTTGTGAATTTAGATTTGATCTGATCATTCTTACATTGAAAGCAAGGGATGACAAATGTTCTAAAATTCTGGAGTGACTAAATTATGTGCATATTTCAAGTGATTGAAACTATCAGGTATTGATTCTCAGTTACGGATTTCATCATCATCCACAGCCACGATCTGACTTCACCCACCTTTTCTTTCCCCACGCCCAGCGCCCTTGTGACAGTCTCATCCAGGTTTTACCCGCGATACTAATAATGTCATTAAAATTACGGATTTGCTCTAGAATTCATTTGAATCGAAGAATCCTATTATAATAGGTAGGTACCTATATCACTATTGAAGTATACTCTATGGGTGTTGTACTTGTTTCTCAGACCAAATAGATATGATGCTCGTTAAAGCAGCGTCGGCCACAGTCGGCTGGACACCGGTTTGTCGATTTGCTGTTTTGTTTTGCATACTTTGTACCAAACTTGTCAAGCAGTATGGTAACATGTTTCTCTGCACCCCTTTAATTACAGGAACCTTTGTTTAATACTTATTTTTCTTTAGAACATGTTTTCCACCGATATTCTACCAGTTTACAGTTATTGTACCTCTGACAGCAACAACTTAACAGCAACCACAAAGTGACGAGAATAAAGATCAAAATTAATTTGACAGACTTGTCAATGGCAGCAACCCAACAGCAACCTTATGTGAATGAGAATAAGCATCACTGTAATTTAAAGAGTGATGCAAAATCAGATGTAATATAAAATAACTGTGAAAGGGCATAAGTCCCAAAATTTGACTTTGTAGTGAAGTAAATATTGTTGATCGTTGGTCTAGTGGTCGCAATCTTTACTGCTAAGCATCAGGTCTACGGTTCGATTCCCGGGTCGGGCAAAGTATTACAGGGTTTTTCTATCTGGAATTTTTCAGTATCAGCCCGGGGTTTGGACTTGTGATCGGTTGATGATTAGTTACATGGAACTTGAATATAACTGACAAAATGTGGGTGACCTATAAGTACACCTCTACCTAACGCATCGGGGAATGTAGGCGTGATGTTATGCTATGTCACAAGTACCTAACGAAGTACCAGTAACTTAAGGAATTAATAGCCACTATTATCTTTTAATGTCATTGTAACCATTAACGTCTTTAGCTTTATAGTGGCTATTAAAGTAACACATGGAGTGGCCGATAGATAAGGAGACTATAATAAAATTAACGCAATTAAATTATTTAATCAATTAAAATAACAACATTACTTAGGTACTCTTTAATCTTTATTAACCTTAGGGCTGATTTTTCAATCGACAAATAATTTTATTCGTGGAATAAAATTTACCTCTGACAGATTTAGTACCTACTGAAGAACTGTAAAAAATTCAAAATTAATCCTCGGATAAAATTATCTGGCGTTGGAATTTCAGCCCCTTAGTTAAATAGTATATATGATACAAGTTCCTAATGATGTAAAGTCTGGTTATCATTTGGTGTACCTAACTATTCTACTTATTTATAATTAAAAAAAATAGTTTAACTCACACCCATCTTTATGTAAAAAGTAGCAGAAAATATTATCTGATATTTATCTTACAAAAACGTTTCTGTGATGAAAAATACGAGTCTCCGTACAATTGATAGAATAATGTAAGTTCCAGACAAAAGGTTGAGTCAACCTTTTCTTATTCCCCAGTTATTATTGTTACTCCACCATAAAATGGATATCCACCTTTCAAGTCAGTGTTTTCTTTCGGAACATTTTTGGTGGACACTATTTTTCTAATGTATAAGGAATAATTTTGAATTTTTGACAGTTCTTCCATACAAAAACTGTCAGACGTAAATTTTATTCCACGAATAAAAATTATCTATCGATTGAAAAATCAGCCTTAAGTGGTATAAAAATATAGGGAAGTTTTCATGTGACAATTTTTTTCTATCGGGTTTTTATTCTATGTTTATTTTTGACTGGACATAGGACACACAAAATCAGTTTTGAATTAACCCCAGCAAAAGGTCAGTTTCAAATTGTTAAGAATTCCAAAATCTCTGGCATTTTGAAATTTTTAACAATTTGAAACTGACTATTACTACCACTCAAACGAAAATCGACTCTATACTCGTGTAAATTGAGTTCATCATCTGCCTAGCCCTTTCCCAACTATGTTGGAGTCGGCTTCCGGTCTAACCGGCTGCAGCTGAATACCAGTATTTTACCTACATGGAGCGACTGCCTATCTGATCTCCACAACCCAGTTACTGGGTTATACGATACCCCTTGGTAAGACTGGTGGTCAGACTTTCGAGCTTCTGACTACCCGTAACGACTGCCAAAGATTCGCGAATGACAGCCGGGACCAACGGCTTTACGTGCTTTCCGAGGCACGTAGGGCTCTCGGCATGTAAAGATGATCACCCATCCACAGACCAACCGCGGCAAGCGTAGCTTAATCAGATCGATCGACCTGCGCGGCTGTTTTTATTTAGCCAAGGGCCCCTCAAAAGGCTCGTGTAAATTGAGTTAATTTTAGATTATAGAACTTGTTGGAAGTTGTAGTGCAAACTAAACTCTATGTGTGAGTATTAAGGCCGTTTACACATAATGCCGCTGTAGGTATTAGTTACCCTTGGACTTGTATGAACCCTTACACAATTACAAATGGCGCCGCGGCGCGGCAGCGGCGAGTTTTGATAGACCTATCAAAATTAAAGTTGTTTTTCCAAAACCACATTTGAAACTCTTTCACACGAAAAGTGCAATAAAACCGTTACTTATCCGCAGAATAAAACTGATGAATAAGAATTGTTTAAAAGACGAGGTCCAAAACGCCATTTATAATATGAAGGTAGTGTAACGTACCTAGTATTTTTACTTAGTACTTTGTATCGTCAACCACGTCAGTTAAAATTATTCAAAACAATATATCAGTGTCAACCCGCTTCAAGTTTTTACTAGTTCGATATGAAAAGGAAAAACAATCTAAATAATTTATAACATTCACTATACCTATCTACATATCAGAGTTTATCGGAACGATATATTCGTAACTTATCATGGCCGGTTGACCCTGCTGAAGTGGGCTAAGATAGACCCCGCCCGCATAAAGTTCATGAGCCACGGCAAGGGTTGGGGTCGACGAGGAAATCTATACAATGTGCGTAGGTAAGTATGACCTTATCGCTTACAGGTTAAAGTTGCTGCCGTTTGTACCCCATTTAGGATAATATAGTATAAGGAAGGACGTAACATCCTTTGTAATGAAATGTTTAAAGATGGGATATTTTTTTAAGCATAATGGTTTGAGTTGCTTTTTCACAGAGTCCTCTAAAACAAAATTTGATAAGTATCATATAACACATAATCAGCAACTACCTTGAAACCCGGAGCGATCTTTGAAAAGGGTAACAAATCAAACTACCTGCGAAGTGGGGTCAGCATAACCATCATGGACCATGAACTAGTTCAGTATAGCTTTCAGAAAAAAAAAAGTAACTACTATCATCATTCATCATTCTATTGCTCTTATCCCAATTTATTTAAGGTTTTTTTTTATTGCTGAATGGGCCCGCTCTATACCTCGATCACGCCTGATGGAAGCGATGGATGAGGTCTATGATGGAACGAGCATGCCCAGAAGAGGCCCTAAGGCACTGGAACTCCCACGCATCTGCGAAACACAGCAGGCTGCTTGACGCCGGACTCCGGCGGGAGGGTGGTCGCAAACTAGGCGGGCGTTAGCCCTACCACCGCTAGGGAAGAATTGGCCAGTCAAATAAGGTGTTTGTGACTGTCCAGGATGCGCCGAGCGCTCGATTCAGGTGAGTAACTGGGTAGGTGGAACAAACGGCGCTACACGAGGAGGCTTCTTCATGCATCCCGGTCGGCGCAACATGTCTTTTTCTTTCATACTTAGAGTAGAGAAGTACTACCGAGACTACCGAGATGTCAACTAATAAAAATTACCCTTCTAACATTATGAAAACTAGGCGACCAAATATGAAGACGACGCTTAAAATGGATGTTCGACAAAACTGCACCATCATTCGCCATTATCAACTCGAGCCATTACAGTCACGTTTGCTAGGTAGGTACTTAGGGCAGACTGAGGTCAATTGAAATGTTTTTGAGAAAATAGTTCGTGTGCCTATCATTTTATACCTTAACTGTTTGATAATGGGTTTAAATAGTAGCTAGACTATCTGTCTAAATAATATGTTTCTTAATTTTAAAACCCCGTAACCTTCAGAAAATGTTTTCATTGACCCTGGGTTGGGGTCAATTGAAACGAAACATTTCTAGGCATAAAAAGCCAGAGACCTCATAGATCATCCATCGCTTTCCATCAGGCGTGATCGAGGTCAAGAAAGTTTTTTTTTTGTTTTTCTAATTTCTTTAGAAATTATTTATATATATCATGATCAGTCCGACAACCAAACAGATAGGGTGTAAAATGAAAGGCACACAAATAATCAATTACCATCCTGAGACGCCATCAGCAGACATTTTGCGAAGAACTTCTCATTATGACGAAACGTTGCAGCAACGGTTCTACACAAACTCATTAGCTTTTGTGAAGTTTCCATGCGGAAGGAGCTACTTGCCCTGTGTATTAATATATAATAAGAAACGGCAAGTTTCGTTGTTTCATAAGTTTTTAAAAGATGCATGTATTTGTAATGAGCCTTGAGACTTCTAAAAGATAATTTTATTTTACCCTGTAAAGTGCAGCAACAAAGGGGATACCTTTAAGGGAAGACTGTGTAGCTATAACAAATGATCCAAGGGAAATACAGCCTCACGAAGCTTTGCAAACATATGTATTTGTGTCGAGTTGTGTTGAGTTGTGTCGTTATCGCACAGGGTTACGTTCTCACTCATCATCTCGACATAATCTAAAGGATTACATAATTCTTATCTCTTTTGGAGTTCGAAAAAATAAATGGAAACGCACATGATTTACCACCCCTGGCTAAACGATTTCTAAGAAAAAACACGCAAAATAAAATAAGCTCGTCTGTTGTAAGTGAACTGTTTGGTAGGCATACGCTTGAGGCACCTGTCCGACCGCAGACGACAAGCGACAAGCAAGTAGAGCTATTGTCGCTGAACTATGAGCGAGTGCGAGAGTGCGACGGTCGATTAAAGTAAATGTGTGTATATATCAAGCGAGTCTATCAGCTAATGTTCTGCCTGTCAAGCGAGCGTCGCTGAGCGAGTTTTTTCTTTGATAGTGTAGCTGAAGTGTAGCGTCACCAGAGGGGCAATTCTGGTAATTTTAAGAACGTTCACAGTCTGATCTCAGTCTCAATCTGTCAAAAATACCTCTAATTTCCCTACATTTTGACAAGTTTTTGACATTTGTTTGTCACCGAGATGAGACTGCGACTAGATTTTGAACGTTAGTTGGCCTTCTGCAGGCCAATTCTCGTAATTTAAAACGTTCAAAATCTAGTCTCAGTCTCATCTCAGCGACAAACAAATGTCAAAAACTTGTCAAAATGTACTGAAATTTGAGGTATTTTTGACAGATTGAGACTGAGATCAGACTGTGAACGTTCTTAAAATTACCAGAATTGCCCCTCTGGCATGTCAACAAAATGTCAGTTGGTTTTTTCGTGTCAATGGAAAATATATATTCCTTTACATAATTATATCCTTGTATCTCGACTTTCAACTTCCGTTCTTTTCATATGTGTTTTTATGTATTTGTCCTTGGTCATTATACCAAGTAATTGAACATTATCATATTTCATTTTTTATCCTATACGTACCCACTTCAATAGCTCTTGTCACTGCAACAAACTTGTGAAGGGAGGTCTCGCAGGCGGTGTGAACAGTCAGCGATCAACTATTAATATATGTATATCTTTTACTGACGCGACCTTCATCTATTATACGTTTCTTGTGAGAAAAAATTATAGATAGCTAGTCGCTAGCGGTGGGACCGGTACTTAAAGCGGGCTATTCACAATGCGACACCGATCTGAATTAATCATGAGGCGTATGAGACAATTTCACCTGAACCAGATGAAGCGACTATGACGCCAGATGAATAGCTTCAGCAAACCTCTGTATGAAACATGAAGCGATTTACATACTAATGTAGCGATTTTTATAGAAATGGGTTCTGTTATTATGGTCGTTAGTGTACCGTATTGTAGTGGGACCGTAATGGTTGAAGGAATAAAATATTTTGCGACGTTCATAAACAACGTTTGTAAACTGCGAGCTATTTTTTATTCTGGGCTATGAAGCGGCATCGTTAGGTGACGTATAAGCAAAGTAAATTCAAATAGATTTTTTTATCTAAAATACTGTATCTATCATTAGCATTTTGATTTATATTTTTGCGACAAGTAAGGATTAGATATGAACAGATAAAGTCTTAAAACTAGGTAAACATTTTGTGAGAAACCATCATTTTCAATTTTAAAATCGTTCAGAATTACCTACCTACGTAAGTTTACTCCGCACATTCATGGTAGCCTCACTGAATTTAATCGAGTATCTCTCATCAGGATTGGGGAATCCTGATGAGAGATACTCGATTAAATTCAGTAGGTAGGTAGGGGTACCTACCCTATAAAATAAAAAGTTGTCATTATAATTACCTTTAGGCGCTAAGCAGACGATGGAAAATTTGTCGACGATATAACGTATGTAACGGGGTATCGTGTTACCCAGTAACTGGGTTGTGGAGGTTAGATAGGCAGTCGCTCTATGTAGAATACTGGTATTCAGCTGCATCCGGTTAGACTGGAAGCCGACCCCAAAATAGTTGGGAAAGGCTAGGCAGATCGATTTTGACTCGAAGAAGCAACTTTAAATTTTATCTGTTAACATCAAAGTTTCTAATATAAAGATCGTTATCTCTCTCAAGTCCAATACGTCAATAGCGGTTACGACGTACGGCATTTCATCATACAAACTTTCAAGCCCTTGTTTTTCGAAATGTATCAACCGATTTTAATGAAACTTCATGCGCAAAAGCAGGATACAAAGGTCTAAAAAGTTAGTAAAGAAAATTTTCGAAAAGTCTTATTTAAAAAAAGATAACTGGACATCTCTGTTTCTATGGAAAATTTCAAATCGGTCTAGTTTGGCTGTAACAGTATTTTTCGAAAATGTTCTTAACTAACTTTTTAGACCTTTGTATCCTGCTTATGCATACGAAGTTTCATTAAAATGGGTTCATTCATTTCGATAAACAAGGGCTTCAAAGTTTGTATGAAATGCCGTACGTCGTAAACGCTCTTAAGGCGACAGAAATCCGACAGATATTCACAGCAGCAACCTAGCAACTGAACAACCACATTCACAACGTGTCCTATCAAAACTTTCCGACTTAGAACTATTTTCTCATGCATTTGTTTCATGCTCGACAAAATTGGACGAAGCATCTTCGAATAGTTTTAGGAGTGGCGCTTTAATATTCGTACCTTTTGTCGTAGAATAGACATTTGTAATCCTACTACTATGTTGTGTTTGAATGTTTGTGACTGTGTGTGTTTATATGTTTATTACTTCTTCACGCTCAAACGGCTGGACCAATTTTGATATATGTATGGAGGTAGCTGACATCCTGAATTAACATATAGGCTTCTTTTTATCCCGATATTCCCACGGCATCGAAACTAATGCGGGTGAAACCGCGGGGCGCTGCTAGTAATGTTATAAACGCGAAAGTTTGTGAGGATGGATTTAGGGATTTATGGATGTTTGTTACTCATTCACGCAAAAACTACTAAACGGATTTGGATGAAATTTGGTACACAGATAGTCTATAACCAGCATTGATACATAGGATATTTTTTATCCCGATATTCCTACGAGATCGATATTTATGCGGGTGGCGCGGGTGGGGCAATTTACGCGTCGTTATCCCTGCCACACTGTACCTATATAGTGTTGGTAAAATGTACAAATTCAGGTTGTTTTAAATAACCTACGTACCACCATTCTACTATGATACTTGACTACGTTTCCCTAAGGACCCTACATTCGATCTAAATGAAAATATCTTCAATTTTCCGAAACATTTTCCGATCTGCTAATTAACTTCACTTTTATGTGGGAAGATGATAAAATTTTTCAACTGCGGGCAACTGCCCAATGATTCATTTCGGGCCGTTGTATATATGCTAGTTGCGCGGTAAACTCTGCTTGCGAGATGCAGGATTTTGCGTGACGTCAGTATGACGCGTTGTTCGTATGTGGCGTTGTAGATACCGCTACAACCGCAACAGTGTATAAGCAGTCAATCGTTTAGCGATTCTGCTCTTCTTTCTCGTACTGATACGGTTAATCTGGAACAAAGACGACTTTTTTGAACCAGTGCGGAAACTGTAACCATGAATTCAACACATGAGTAGACCCCTTAGCGTAGACATTTTTCCGTAGGCTATCAAAAAAATCTGCTGTTTCATAAAACCTCAATACCTACGCGGTAAAAATGTATGGCAGAGATATTTTTTTTTTACTGACGAAATTTGTATAAATCACACATACTGCAAAATAATGTGAGACAGCGACCCGTTAGCAACATACCTAAATATTTGAAAAGCTTCAATAGACAGGTATTCGTTTCATAAAAACTTTATCCTATTCATCGTTAGTTAACGGTGTGACAGGGCACTGAAAGATATTCACATAATTTATCTGCAGAGGCTTTATCATTTTTAACATATTTCAACCAGACGTTGACTTTGATTTATACGAGCGGTTACAAAAAACCGTGGCGTGAAAACCGCGTTCTGTCATGTTGGAGCGCTGAAATGGTTTTTCTCTGCGGGTTTTCAAAGCAATTATAATTCAAATGTTGTGAAGATATGACTCTTATTTTCAATAAAAATTGTTATGGTTGTTTTCCAATAAATAAAAATAGTATCTGTTAAAAAGTTTTTTTTTTTTTTTTTTTAAGGATGGGAAATCATCAAATGACCCCTCCCGCTCTGGGTGGAGCGGAAGGGAGTGTCAGACTCTTACTGACTAAAACCCATCCGTGTTCCTTCCTTAGCCCTTTATATTCCGGGGCAGCGGTAACCCTTTCGGACAATCCCGCTGCCCCGGCAGGCTTCGGCCCTGACGGGCCCCTCCGTTCAATGCTGACATCTCTTTGAGGCGCGCGTGGAACACATACGCGCCGTCCGGCACGGGCCTGGTCCTGATCGGACGGCGAGCTACCCATTACTCGCCGTCCGCAGGCCCGCGCCTACGGTGGCCGGGAGTCGTCACGCGGCTCCCGACGCCCGGAGCGTCTACCGCGGCGGCTGGGACGGGCGGCTCTCTCAGCTCTCTCCCTCGCCCATCCCGCCACCTCCTTCGCTAGCATGACTGCTTCGCAGAAGGAGGTGACTGCCTCCCACTCCCTCTCGCCCCGGACCATGGCTTGGACCAGGGCCGGGCGCGAGAGGTCGCCGCCGCTGCCGATCGCCTCTACGAGGACACGGCGGTGCTCTGCCCAAGCGGGACAGACCTCCACCGTGTGCTCCACCGTGTCCTCTGGGCGATCCTCGCAGTGGTGACACCCGGGCGTTTCCTCCCGCCTGATGATGTGCAGGAACCTCCCGAAACATCCGTGTCCGGTGAGGACCTGCGTCAGGCGGTAGGTGAGGGCGCCGTGACGCCTCTCTAACCACTCCTCAAAGAGGGGCCTTACCGCCGCTATCGCGGCGTGCCCTGCGCTGGGTTGCGACAGTCGCGCTTTCCATGCCGCCATGAGATCGCGCCGGAGTTCTGTCCGCTCCGCAGCAATTTGCCGCGGAAGCGGGTTTTCCCCCCGGCGTAGTGCCTCCGCGCGCCACTCAAAGAGGCGCGCGAGGACTATCGCCTCCAGATCCCATGGCGGCAGTCCGGCAAGGAGGCTTGCCGCCTCGCGCGAGATCGTGCGGTACCCCCGTATCAGCCGTATGGCGACCACCTTTTGGGGCGCGTTCAGGTAGTGGGCGGCTCGAAGCCGCAGCGAACGCGCCCACACCGGGGCGCCATATACGGCCATGGACCGCACGACCCCCGCGTAAAGCCTCCGGCAGGAGGCGTTTGGCCCCCTCAGGTTGGGCAGGAGCCGCTTGAAAGCGGCCCCAGCCCGTTCCAGTTTGGGGGCCAAACGTCGGAAATGCGGAACACGTATTCGTTTACAAGAAACCGACTGTAATGACAAAATCAGGCTTTTGTACATTTTGAGACATAGTTAGCTATCTATTCATCTTAACAGATAAGGCAAGTGTCAAAGGTTCTATAGGGTACTTGTAGCCTAAATATCTACTCCACAGGATAAAATAATAAAATAAATACCTACAGAAAATCGACTTTTTTCCTTACAAAGACCCAGAGAAGAAAGTTAATCGAATTTCATAAATCGAATCAATAATTTCCGATCTTTATCGATCAGAAAGATCTAATTTGAATTGATAAAAGAGCTTGTTACATACAAATCTTTAAATCTTTTTCGCGTTTGTGCACGCGAAAAAGATCTTTAATCCGCAGATAAATTACGAGTACAATGCAGCCCAGTAGAAACTTTTTGAAACTCCTAATATATGCAGATTGAAAGATCAAAAGGCTCACTTCGAAACAATCCAATTCTCTTCTACATCGATTTCCATTGCTGTCTAATGCTGGCGATTTCAATATTTCGTGTGTGTGTTTCATGCAAACTGGCTTGTTCATCCTTGTCTTCTTTGTAAGCTCCTTAAGCTTTTAGAAAAACGTTAAATTGTTTGAGTCCCTTTCGCCATGCGTCAGCTCGATTTGCCAGACAGCTTTCTATCACTAATTAGGTGGAAGTCCCGCGTGTCTCATATTTACACGACGTGTTGTCTATCACCAACACACACTAACACCACATAAATAACATCTAATTATTACTTCCGAAAGCACAATTCTAATTTACCGCTATCACCATAAAGAAGAACACGATCTTGTTAGATAATTACTAATTTATTATGAGTATCGCAACAAGACATTATGAGATTGGAGGACACACACATACAGACATAGCTAGGGACAAATCAGCTGTCAATATCAATGTTTAGACGTGTGCTTTAGAAATCGCCAGCGAGTAGCCGGTGACTAAGTCTCTGTGTATGTACCTAGCATTAAATACCTACAATAGAAAGCAAATATCTATTTTTTTGTTGACATTTAAATCTGCTAAAGAAAATTGCCTGATAAAATTTAGATTCTTCACCTTTACACAATATGGCGTTTCCTCACATTTTCCTTCATTTTCATGACATTTCATGACATCAAAAGATCAGAGTTAATAAAAATCCAAACGAGGCACAGACACGGCTTATTAATGCAGCCTTTACATCTACCTACACCTACGTCTCAAACAGGAGAAGAAATAAGAAATTGCTACATTATGATCTGAAGATTCAATTTAGTATCGTGCTTTTCGTGTTTCATCAAACAAGAGAAGATTAGCGACATGAATCTAGGCAGTTTTCGGAAGACATTGTGTAACTTTGACATCTCTCTTGTGGGTTCTGGGTTGAGCACGGATATAGTGATTTCTAGAAATATATCACGGTGGTTTTCATCGGAGGTACAAGCAAAAGTCTGATTGTTGCTCTACATTGCTTTTTGTATCTATTTTATTTTTGGATTGTTGTTTTGTTAAGTACTATTTTCTGTACCTACACTGGACGCTTTTAACACGTACGTCTTTTTTTATTTTATTACATCATTCTCACATATAATTATAAATTCAACATTAATGATGTAACTAATATTTTTGTAAAGATAGAATTTAAAAGAGTGTCCATGGAGTTTCTTGCCCGTTCTTCTCCATAGGTACCTACGCTTTGGAATGGACAACTAGCTTCATATTTTCTGACTGACCGACTTCTTGACTATTCAAAAGTGCCTGTAAATGGTTTAATTGAAATAAATGCTTTGAGTTTTTGTCTTAGGAGTTTCTGAAAATATGTTTTCCATTCTAGCTATTAACCCAATATTATAAGTTTAGTTTTGTATATCGTTTATCGGGCTTGTGTTCGCAACTCCATGTCCAAGCGTATGTTTTGCGTAAAAGTTTGTCAAAATTTGTTCTATGAGAATTTCTTCATTAAGTTTTTGAACACGTACAATATGTAAAAAATTTTTTTTTTGTTTAGCATTTGCTGTCCCACTTCTGGGAAAAGGCCTCCCCAAGTCCTTCCAGGAACTCTTTTCCCGCACCACTTCGGCCCAGCCCTTGCGGTACGCGTCCAGGTTATCTCGCCACCGTTTTCTGGGCCGACTTCGGCGGCGCTGTCCACCTTCAGGCACTATGTGGAGACCTTTGCCCAGCGGTCATCCTTCATGCAGCTGATGTGACCCGCCTAATCCCACTTAAGCCTGGTATCCTGCTTGCCTACGTCTATTGTTATTTATTTAATATTATATACATATTAGCATATGTAAGCATAATCAGCCTATAATGTTCCCACTTATGCTTATATACATACATATTATATCGTTGGCCTTAAACCAACTTAAACAGCCTTTTTTACCCCGAAGACGGTCTTAAACTACCCCAGAAGTTCATATGAACAATATAACAATAGTGTACGTATCCTCGACTTACTTCTGTGCTGCAAGGCATCAAGTTGCCAACTTTACTTGTTCAACTAAGCTTATATAGAAAGGTAAACAACGTACAAGCTTTTCTCCACTCCCAGAATTAAATTCTGTGAAAAAATAAATGGAATTTCACATGATGCGGGTTCCGCAGCCGACCCAGAAGCATATTCATTGGGGCTAAAAACTCAGTAGATAGGTATCACCCAGTTAATTACCATTTAGATTGAATACACTCGCCAAATTAATATTTCAGTGAACTTTTCACTTTTATTTTTTAAACGTTTTCGTCTCCGTTTATAGTTTACTTTTCATTTCCAGTTATCATTCCGGGGAAAGTAATTGTTGGAAATTAAATTTTCATGCTGATTCTGTTAAACTGTGGTCTTTTAATTTGTTGGAATTTTGGCTCTACTCTTCCCAGAAATGTAATTATTTTCATATTTTACCGCGTAGGTAGAAGTATCTAACTTAAATGATGTCATGTCGATCCTTACACCATTTAACCTCTTCATGGTCAAAGTATGGAGCACATGGATATAAGTGCAGTGCATTTTTAAAGAGTCATGAGAAGATACTCGTAATATTAAGAGCTACTAAGCTTCTAGACTGACCTATTAAATATGATGAACAGGACTTAAAGCAACTCAGCAACAGTTTATTTCGAAGAATCCTGCGCGTGCCTTTTCTTAATTAGTTAGAAATTCAATTTATTACTTGTTTAGGAACATTGCACACTTAAGCTTTAACACTCAAACATTTATTTTTGATGTTTAAAAAACGGCATTTAAAAACCAAATACAGCTGAAAGAGATCCATACAACCCTCACACGCGCTTATTACCTATTACTGCACTAATTTCATTCGCCTTTAGTATTAACCCTCACACTAATAACCGCAAAGCAGCTTACAGGCATTACGGCAAGGAACGTTTCAGGTTTTCAGTAACGTGCCGGCCGCGATCGAGGGAGGCCGCATACACCACGCAACTTTGCCAACCCTCTCGAGAATCGACGAAAAAGTATTCGAACTTTATGACGTTCGATGTTTAAAATAAAACACTGTTATATAAGTGTCATTCTTACGTGATGACGTTTAAAACAAATGAGTGATGTTAAATTGACAGTGACGTGAACTTGGATTGTTCGCCCCGCAGTTAGGACTATTTAAAGCTGGAAGGTAAGTCAGTTCTGTTAACCCATGTCAACCCCTTTAAGTTGGTGTCGGCATGGTTAAACGGCTTTATTTAGACAAGAAGGTTGACAACTCCTTGGCAGATGTTGGAAAAGTTTTTGTGAAAGTTTAGTTTATGATAATGTCAACTCTGAGGACATCTTGGTTGGAAGGATAATTTTAATGCTGCTGAAAATGTATAGGTACGTTAAGTAAATACTTAGTATAAAGTTACTTATATATTAGGTAACTTAGGTTCTATCTCGTAAATATTTTTACGGCGTTATTTTTAGGTAAGTAGTTTAATAGTTCTATTTTTAATAATAATTAATTGGCTGTACACAAGAAACGGTTATTTTCGAAGTATCATTTAGAACAAAATGGCAATAGGTGTGTAGGTATACATATATAATATACTAGATAAAAATAAATGAATAAAACGATGTTATTTTTTAAACTAATTTGTTATTAATGAAGTAGCCATACGCAACTTTGCTTCCTTTCAAAGTAGGTAGTCATTAACCATAGCAAAGTTATTAAGTTTTATTTACTAACACAATTGTTACTATATTATCATGTATACTTAGGTTAAAGAAAGAAAAAAGAAAGAAAAAACGTTTATTCGCGGTGAACATGACGCAAAAAAAAGAACAAATACAAAAAATAATAAAAGGTAGGGGGAAAACATGCGTCACATTCACGCAAAACGGCCATCGCTCAGCATTATGCTGCGACCCTATGCTAGACATTGCAGAGCCCCAGCGCTGGTTTTAAAGTATGTATCTATGGGTCTTTGTTACCTGAAAATAAATGTTTTTTTTTTTTTTATGCTTTAACATATCTCGGGACCATGGGGTCCCGGTCCTTTGAAAGGCGTACGAGGGGCCGAAGCCAACTCGCAGAGGCCCGTTGAACGTTTTTAATGAAATGAGGCACCAACCGACGATTATCCCTGTTGGCACTATGCAAGTGCACCCAAGGACAACCCCCGGTTGGTGTAGGACTATTACAGGATATGGAAAATATAAAGTTGGACTATGGGTTTGGGTGGCTAAAGTGGACTGGTTACCAAGAACTATGGAAGAACTATGACCCCTGCCTGATCAATGTTTTATATATACACGAATAAAATGGCAGGGGGTGACTTGCACACTCAATAGTGGGCCCCCGGAAACGGTCGCTAGCACATAGTGACGTAGTGCCAAGGGGGCAACATCTCCTGAGGTGCTTATGAGGAGTGGAGAGGTATTCCACGGCTATCAGGACAATCCCGGAAGTACGGTAAAGATCCCTACCAGCATCTTACTGGAATACTTCCTTCCTCCGAGCACATTTGCTCTTGCGAATCTCCACTCAAGCCGGCCAATAAAGGCAAGAATGAGGTGGGAGCTCTGTTCCTCGTCATTGTTCACTCCAGCCGGCCAATAAAGGCAAGTCAGAGGTGAGGAACAAACTTCTCCCGGGAGATAGGGTCCGTGGGGTCGCTACTGCCCAACAGCTCGCCACATGCTGCCCTGCGGGTTTCTGTATCTCTCTTGGTCTGGCTCCTCACCTTAGACCTGTTCCGGCAAAGTAAACTCTTCCGGCACAGGCCTAGAGTTTGGAGCGCGCAAGCCCCACCACGACGTCAACGTAGAGATACGGCGATGGGGTTATTATTATTATTATTATTATTAAATACAATATCCGTTATTTTCGAAGTCTAATTAAGGTCATGCCTATGTCATACTCCTACGCAATAATTATTACTTAAACCAACTTAACATTTAAGTAAGTAAAACGGCGCAGGATAGCCTTTGCCAGAAGTGCCCATCGTATTAGTGGTTCAGCAGCTTCAATATCATCAGGATTGCGCCGAAATATTAACCTAACCTATTAGAATTTATAAGTCGTAAACGTTGTACGACAGCGGCTCCCCTGACATTATCTCTGTCATCATCGATGCGACGCTCTGCTAGAGTGACTGTCACCAGCCAGTGTCAGTCTTATCCGACCTTTTCGGTGATTCCTAGTAACTTTATAAAAAAACAAGACAGCATCACTACCTGCACCGTCAAGTACCAACCTACTAAGTAAACAATATTAGATTTCTCTCTGTTTTGTTTCACGTCTTGAACGAGACAAAACAGAGAGAAATCTAATATTGTTTTCACAACAATCGTTCACTATTCTCTCGAAGAAGCCTCCTTCTTCAGCCGGCCTATTCTGTAAAAACTTACCGTGATAACTTATGTGAAGTACAGACGCCAGCACATCAACCTACCTCAATCTGTCAAATTTCTTTGAAAGAATTTCAACTTTACTACAAAGGAATAAGGTTCATATTCAATTGGGAAAATTTTACAGATTGGAGTAGCTTGATGTGCTGGCCTCTGTACCTAATCTTGAAGTGAACTGTCATTATATAGTCTGTCATTATTTGTAGGGATTGACACTATTGATAGCTAAGCTAAGGTAAGCGCGAAGTTAATTTATTTGTGAATTTTATGCAACGAAGTTAAGAAAAAAGTACATGTTGTTGGCCTCTCGCCTACAAATAAATGAACTTCATGCGAGTCGCCTAAGAAAAAATGATATTATTTAAAAGTGAGGATTCGCACTTTTCGGGCGAGTAAATTCGTGCAAATCGACTAATAAGCCAATAGCACTTATCTTTGATCCATCAAACTCGAGTAGGTACCTATCCACTGACTATTTTCACAAGAATTCTTTGTTTCTTTGTAGGGGAATATTATAGGAATCGAAGTTTGGAGCGATATTAACATATCTCCTTTTGATTTACCATTGTTTTCCATTCACGTGACACGCAACTTCAAAGTTATAAAATGCCAATAGTTATAACATTGTCTGGCCTTCTGAAGGCACACGCACAACACTAACTTGATGAACAGAATAAACTTGATTGATAATGTGATTAGGAACTCTAACATCTACATAGTATTAAAACAAAGTCGCTTTTCGTGTCTTTCTTCATATATCACCGCTTAGATCGTCGAATGCTATAAACAAAAACGTAGCGTTTTTATTGCCAAACTGGGCATATATACAGATTCGTAAGCTAATTTTACCTGTGATAGCTACTTCCATATGGGAGGATCAATACTATTCACAGCTATGAGTTCTTTGCTTCATTATTTGTGAAACTTCACGAGTTTTAACTTTTAACCTATAACGGTCCGTAAATTATAAGAATCAGCCATTAACTTCACAATGGACTTTAAAGGGTCCGGCAGACAGGCGCGACGCGACCAGTCTTGTTTAACAATTTCTATGAAGAACTCCGCCCCACTGACCGGAAACTCGATGGAAATTGTTCTTTCTACCAGAATCGCGTAGCACTGTCGCGTCGCGCCTGTCTGAGGGGAACCTTAATGCGGTTTTCACTATCAATTAGAGAATTTATTCCGATGTGTTTATGTGTATAGCTCAGAAATCTCGATGTTTTGTCATTGCACTGGATGGATTGCAAATTACTTACTTATAACAGTTAAAGGACTATGCCTTAACAGTCTAGTACAACTGCTGAGTATGGGGTCCAGGGTGTGGAGAGGAAAAAAGAGCATACCTCTCATTCTACCCGCACCAGAAGAGCTGTCGGGCGTCGTAGGGCGCTTAACGATCTCCGGCCGGGCCTGCGGGCGGCGAAATTGGAGCTGTGTAGTTGCTCGAGCAGTCAGGCTCAAAGAACCATGCAGTATGCGCGCCTTAATGGAAGGACGTGCGGTCGTGGGATCGTCCGCACTTCGTGATGGGGCCCGCCAGGTATGGCGGGCTGATACCAGTCGGGGCTGCGGCGAATGTACAGAGGCCAGCACATCAAGCTAACCCAATTTGTCAAATTTTCCCAATTGAATATGAACCGTATTCCTTTGAAGTAAAGTTGAAAATCTATCAAAGAAATTTGACAGATTGGGGTAGCTTGATGTGCTGGCCTCTGTACAAGTAGGTATCTCGCGGGCCCGCTCATGATACTAGAAGGAACAGTGGGGTTTAGTTGGTAGAAGTCCGACATAACCCTCCGTTCATATCCATGAGGATTTCCCACGAAAAAAAAGGCCGGTCGGTTGTGAGAACTGAGACGCCCGTCCTAAATTATCTATGGCTGCTGTTGCTCTATTAATTAAAACTTCATTGCTAATTAAATTCCGACTTCTATTTATTTAAACTTTTTGCACAAGAAGATACAAAGGCGAACATAATGTCTTAGGCATTCTCTACCAGTCAACCAAGCGAAGTGAAGAGATTAGATGGCAGGTGCTTTGGTTGAGAAGATCAATGATAAAAAAAAACTATTAAAACTAAAAAAAAATATACTGCCTGAAGTCAATTTTCTTTTCTAACAACAAGGCTTATTTTGTCTAAGTGTGCATACACACGACCGGCGGCGGCGGCTGCCATCGACAACATGCCATCCGTGTATTTGAGCACCGTACTCAAATACACGATCGAACGATGTCGACGGCTGCAGTCACCTCGGTAGATGACGCGTGTCGCTCGTGTGTATGGACACTAACTGACTAAAAGCCTCACCTGATAAACACAAATCTAGGCAACATTTTACCTACAATTTGTAGATACTCTCTCGCACCAACGAAGCTATTAAATTGTCATCAAAAACTCTAATATTTAGCACCCATTGAAAGCCGTCGATCAAAGTCATTAGGCCGAATAACATTGCTATTGTTCTACGTAGGACATCGCGGTATCAGCTTAGTTAGCCAAATTCTGGGAACTTAGCTAAACCTAAACTTCTATTGTTTTTGGTGTTTGTTGTCTATGCTACCTAGCTTAATCAAATGTGGTCACTCGTGGCAGGTACCTATACGTAAACATTATAATCCTACTTATGTCAAGCAATATCGTAACGAAAACTCTGGATTTGTACACGATTCTAAACCTGCCGTTTAAATTTTATATTATAAATTCAAAAGTAACTCTGTCTGTCTGTCTGTCTGTCTGTATGTTACCTTTTCACGCCTAAATCACTGAACGGATTTCGATAAAATTTGGCAGATCTTCAATCAATCTTTCTCGATTGCATCCCGGGGCCTTCCCCGGGATGCAATCTATCTCTCTGCCAAATTTCAATTGTCCTTACATAGGATAGTTTTTATCGACATACTTCGCGGGCGAAGCCGCGGGCGGAAGCTAGTGTAAAAATAAAATGTTACATATAAAATTATAATGCAAGTATTTGATCAAAACGTATGAAACGTTTGGAGCTGATTTTGGTTTACAGCCAATTGGATATAAGTAGGTTATAAAATAAATGATTTATTTTCGTTGGAGTTTGTTTGAGCTTTTGAATCCCATTTTTTTGGTATTAACGATGGGTCCTATTTGCTATTTCTATTGAATCCCATGTTATAAAAAGATGTGTACTTTTCAGAAAAAAAGTGAATACCTTTATTCAAATATTTATGTGATAAGAGAAGAAATACTTTGTTTTTTTTTAATCTTTGCGACATATTTAGTTATTATACATCAAACTAAAGTGATGCGTAAGCCTACATACTAAATCCCTGAGACAGCGTAAGATTTTACCGCATGAAAAGTCGCGTGATGTACAAGCAATAAGTGAAGTAGACAGCTTTAGATTAGTTCACAGATAGAAAGTTTTACCATTAGTAAAATATCATCGGGGAATATCTTGTTTATTGCTTCGACTAAATTATAAATGTTCCCTTATTTCATGATAGATAGGTAGGTAATCTATCACTTTATCGACGAGAATAAAAATTACCACAGGTCTCTTTTAAAACCGTATTTCGATGAAAAGAGGTAAATTCAAAACGGTTAAAACGAAAAAAAAAAAATTCATCGATTGGCCTTTGCTCAGCAGTGGGTAATTAACGGCAAAAAAAATCGATACCAATATAGTTATGATTTTGATTTCCTAAAAAAATTCCCAAAAATATATAGGCCAGGGACATCGACGCGCAAACTGTTTCCATCGATTTAGTACATGATTGTAGACGAGTTTCAACGCGTGGGCGAAACATTTCGTCGGTTAGTATAAAAAAAGTCTACGGACCCTGCCAGCTTGTAAGTATAATCACTGATCGTATCGCTAGTTTGTCAGTTTGTTTGTGTTTGCCAGTTTGTTTGTTTGTTTGTTTGGTGTCAAACTGGAACGATACCAGCCGGTCTATTCTGTAAAAAAAACTCACCGGGAAAACGTAGGTGAAGTGAGCTGAAAGTGGGCTGTAATTCCATCTGATGCTAGGGATTGACACTATTGACGACTCACTTCACTTAAGTTTTCACGGTGAGATATTTATAGAATAGCACCGCTTATACTTTTTTTAAAGACCAGAAAGTACTAAGATTAGTCAGTAAAACAGATGATCATCATTAGAAGACATATACTTTTTAGAGGGCTAATTAAATATTGTCCATGATAAATCATTGCAAATTTTTCATTTCATAGGAGGCGAACCATCATAACAGACGTAGATGTTCTGATTATGAGCGTAGGTACCTATATTATAGAAGGTAAAACATAACCAATGAGGGGTACCAGCAACTGATTAAGATTCCTAAGGGATTACAGTTAATTTTGTAAAGCCGGAAGGTAACTCTAAAACCCTTTTAATACAATTTCATATAGGTCGTTCCCACAATAGGTATGGGTATAATAGCTACATAGAAGAACCCTGAAATTAATAGTCTTAATGGCTGAAATGGTCATCAATTTACTGTCCAACCCCCATTGTCCACACAGGCGTCAAAGCCGTGCTGAAATCAAAATTAACAGTGGAAACCAATTAATTGGTTTCGGGAAAATTGAATTCGTTGGTAGCATTGAATTAGACAATTAGTTCGTGACAGCGGCCGGCGGTGTTAAAGTTAGAATTAGGGTTCGTTCGCAGGTTAAAATTAATTCGTCGACGAAGTTAAATGTTATATGTCTGAATTAAATTAATGTTTCTGACTTTAGGTTAAACATGATTTAAAGGACCTTCACCTTCATAAGTTTCGATCCCGTGGAATATCGGGGTAAAAAATATCCTGTGGGTTATTCTGATATATACTGTAAAGTTTCATCAACATCCGTTCAGTAGTTTATTGCGTGAAAGAATAAAAAACCTCCATCCATCCATCCATCCTCACAAACTTTCGCGTTTATAATATTAGTAGGAAGTAGGATATAAATATTTAACTGTTTTATATTCCTGAAATTTTAAAAAGGTTTATTTTCCAGAAAAAAATGTGGTATGAGGAACAAGGTGTAAAGTTCACACATCCTCGATAAAAAAGGGAGAATCCTACGACCAGACGGGTGTCGTGTGTGGTGGGCAACTGCCTGACGATTGATGTCGAGATGTTGTATAATATATGACAGTTCCGCGGTAAACTTCGCTTGCGCGATGCAGGTTTTTGCGTGATGGCAGGTGATGCTTGATTTTATTCGTATGAAAGTTACTACGATTTCAAACCGTTTTGTCTTCATCATCTCATTGTTCTATTTTCAGCGAATTTTACTGAATTTGAAGCCGAATCTACTTAAAGACACTTGTTTCAGACTATCAATTTTAATTACACTAACTTGACCTAAATCTGCTTCATTGGACTGGGGGTCGCTCGACTGAGCAATCTTGGATTAGATTTCCGAGTCGGACAATGTTTGGTTTAGTGTTATTAGGTTTTTCATGTGGGAAAATTCTCAGTCTGGAGTTTGGATTAGTACCTGGTCAATGGCAATAGCCTCGCCTCATATTGATAACTAGCTTTGCCCGCGACTCCGTTCGCGAGGATGTCGGAAAACAAATTAGATTTCAGGGGTTTTATTTTTTTTGCGCGGAAGCCTAATTCTTTTTCTAAAATAAATGTAGCCTAAATTACTCCTTATAACATCAGCTATCTGTCAGTGAAAGACGGCCAATAAGCGGTACAATTCGTAAGTCGCGGCCTTTACCACTAGGCCACCACTGTTTTTGATCACGTTATGACGATCTATTTTTTTTATAAAAATATCTATATTAGCCAGCAATCAATCGATTTGTCGTCCATACACACAAAGGATCGATTGATTGCCGCTCATTAGCTCAGTGCCGACTGTACACTTGTGGAAGCCACTTGCAGCCCTAACAAAGTTGTTTGAATTGCTCCAACGCTGCAAACTTGATTGACACGAAATCAATCAGTCTGTTTTAAAATATTTTAGCTTTAGCATTGTTTAGGACTTGTACCCTCTTAGTTTGTCTAGGATATTACTGACATCGGTGAACGAGAACATTGAGAGGAAACTCGGACTTATAGTTAATACATACAAATAACAAAATTAAATCCTTACTAAAACTATACAGAAACTAAAATAGAGCTTCGAAAAATTCATCCGCATCGCTGTCGACTGGTAATGTACCCAAGAGACTGGCGGCATTACCACGTTGTATGGCAATGCTTAGTCTCTGGCATACATAATTATAATCGCCAACCCGTCTTGAGCAAGCGAGGTGATCAATACTCGTGCCTTCTCTGTGTGATAGGAAGCCGGGCTGCAGCGAGATAATTATTGACTGGTATTATTATAATAATTATAAAAATGTCTTTAACATATTATCTGGGGACCCTGGGGTCCGGGACCTTTGGAAGGCGTCCGAGGGGCCGAAGCCAACTTGCACAGGCCCCTTAGACAGTTTTAAACTATGAGGAAGCACCATAATATCAATGTTTAGGATGTGGAGAGCATTATGTTCGAAATATGCCAGGCACGTTTAAAATTGCTTAAACCAATACCTACTTAAGAGCGTTTACAACCAAACTTTCAAGCCCTTGTTTTTCGAAATGAATGAACCGATTTACAGCAGGATACAAAGGTCTAAAAAGTTAGTTAAGAACATTTTCGAAAAATAGTGTTCCAGCCAAATTAGACCGATTACAGAAACAGATTTCCAATTATCTTTTTTTAAATAAGACATTTCTAAAATATTCTTTACTAATTTTTTAGACCTTTGTATCCTGCTTATGCTTATGTAGTTTCATTTAAATCGGTTCATCATTTCGAAAACAACGGCTTGAAAGTTTGTAAGAAATGCCGTACGTCGTAAACGCTCTTAAAGAAAGAGCTTATCACCTACTTCCTTGCGTAAATTATAAATCGTCTTGCACAGGAGCTAGTCAGTGCTGTCATGAAACCGCTGAATAATTTTCATTGCTTATAAAAGAACCCCGGTTACCTTACAGCAAAATCGAGTAAATATTCTTCAGTTTGCTGTGACAAGAGAAATCTCATTAAAACGGAATATTAAATTCTTGTATATATTATGTGTGGAAGAAAAATACATGTTGCACCGACCCCAAATAAATTGAGATAGGGCCAGGAGGATCGTCCCATCACGTGTTGTTTGATAGATGACGTCATATAAAGTCTATCTAAGTAACACATAACATAACATATCGCCTGTAATCCCCGAAGGCTAAGTCAGAGGTTTAGACTTCCACTTCATACAGTACACCTACAAGTTCATTTCTGTAGTCTGCGCCCTAGTGCGTACCACACTACCAATCACGATCTGAACAATTTTGAAGGATATTGCTAATCCATTGCTTCATATGTTCGAAAAATTTGTCTGCTCAACAACGTAAATAACGCAATGAATATTGTTAAACTGTCAAAACGAAAGCCTGTGCTAGTGATAGTGTGTTACGCAATAACCCCGCAGGTGTAACCGTATAAGGTAGGTACTGTTTTAATAATTAAGCTTAAAGTGGTGTATCACCTGTTTGTTCCCACGCTACCTTAATAAGTGTCACATGACAAAACTATACGAGTGTTATACCTTTTTTTTTGGTACGCCGTGGAAATTCTCATGGACTTCCTCCATCTTTTTGACAGAGGAGCATGCCGAACTCTTCCCGGCTAAAACCACCGCAGTGTTCCACCTCTGCCTATGGCCGGGGGTGCGGGATGCGTATAAGCATTCACCGCTCCCACGGGTGTTATACCGTAACGACTGTCAAAGATCCACGAATGACAGCCGGGACCAACGGCTTAACGTGCTTTCCGAGGCACGGAGGGGTCTCGATATGTAAAGATGGTCACCCATCCACAGACCAACCGCGGCAAGCGTAGCTTAACCTGATCGATTGACCTGTGCGGCTGCTATTATTTAGCCACGGGCCCCTACTACAGTACACCCACATTTGGCCAATAATGTTTAAGTCTTTATTAATAGGAGGCGAGCCTATTGCCATCTACAGGCAACGGCTCAGCCTATTTGAGAAATTCCAGATGGAAAAACCCCCCAAAAAAAACTGAACTTTATTGTTTCTCTCTATAGCTTAGTTTTTCTTTGACCAAATTATCGCTCTCGTCCACCATTAACATCCTAAACTAAACTTAGGCTTCCATGACCGGCGTGCTACGATCTAAAAACAAATTGTCTTACTTAGAAGGCTTAGGAGACAGGTTGGTTACCCCAGACTTCTAATAAATCGCATTGGGTGAAAAAGACAAAAATGTAAAAAAACGTAGAACCATCTTCTAGGAATAATTAGTGAAGTATTAATATGACAAACTGTGGTTTCATTCACTCGTCCCGGTACTGAGAGCTTTTAAAGCTCTCACAGACCTACAAAATTCCCAAAAACAAATGAATGAATGCTCTTCATCCATTTCCAAAACTAATTAACTTTAACACGAACTTTTTTTGTTGACACAATAAAGCTGTCTCGATTTTAATTAAGTGCGTGTATCACGCTTACGAGTATGTGCGCGCTTGTGTACTCAGAGATAAGGTGTCCCTCCCGTTGCTACACTTTGTTACAAGTAGATACGATATAATAAATAATAATAATAAATAACACTATCACTCTCGTTATAACGTATCCCCTTTTGCATGTGTCCCGAAATGAAAGCATCTCAAGTATTTTAAGCTTTTCCACAAAAATATACACGCTTGATCGTCATCGTGATGATCCATCATTTAATTTTATCAATGTGACTTTACAATTCATATGTACTTTCTAAGTTTATTTTGGACGTTACTGACATCTGTGAAGGAAGAACATCGTGAGGAAACCTGGTAAGTCTGTATTGGCCAACCCGTCTTGAGCAAGAAGGTGATCAGTGCTCGTACCTTCTTTGTACACCTTTGCCGAGCAATATGACAATCATCATTCATCATTTCAGCCGAAAGATGTCCACTGCTGGACATAGGTCTCCCCCAAGCACCTCACGTCGACCGGTTCTGTGCAGTAGGACAATAATAGGCTGGTAAGTATTGTATGCACGCTTGCATGTCAATGTGACAGAACTACTTCTTCTCATTCACAATGGCACGCAAACTTCTTGCTTATTTTGTGCAAGTTACTGGTATGTGGTGTGTGGGTGTGCTTTAGACACTGATTTTAGCTTAGTCAAAATAAGTTAAAACTTAATAAGTATATAACTTAACTTAAAAACTCTAAATTCTTAATAAGTATTTGTGAACAGCAGATGTGTGACTCTCCGACTAAAGCATATTTATAAAATATCATGAGAAACATAATAATAACATTATACAGCGTGTATCAGAAATGTGTGGTCAAGATTATCAAACTGAACAACTTTCTCCATTGGAATGCATAAAACCCTGCAAAGTGAATAATCCCATACAAGATATATAACATAAGCATAATTATAAGGTAACGCAACGCACACTTGATCCTTGTCTAGGTAAACAAACTTTAAAGTAGTCGCTAAGCATTACCTACTTAAAACTTAGTTTAAATTTTTTATAATTTTAACTTAAATATGTAAATTCAACTAAGAGTGTAGGTAACTGGAACATTCTTCTTTCGTAATCATATTTTTTTTTTTTTTCCTATGGGCATCTCGTAGTTGACCTTGAGAGGTCGTGACTACTTAACCGGGCTATCCTGTGGCTGCCTTAAGTAAAACTCAAAGCCTCCAGCCAGGGGCATAAAACTAACTACGTTATGCTATGCGACTACGCACTAAGGGCACCCCCTGTGGGGTACGAACCTCGGCTTAGGGCGTCGCTGGAGAGGGCAGCAAGAGGGGACAGGCTGGATCACAATTATATTATTTAAGCTTGATGAGGCCGGCATTTCCTATCTGACTACTCTGAGAAGAAATGCCGAAACAAACTCAGAGGTCACAGTCGGGAATTTAAAGCTACTGGCTCAGCTGCGGCGCGGGCTGGCACTGAATCGGGCAAGGGTCGGGGGGGTGAGTTTACTTGGGGACGTCGCGAGGGACCTCGTCGGCGAGGTCGGAATGTCGGTTTTTTGTTTTTGTGCACTGTACTGGTAGACTTGTTGCTCTCCTGGAGGAGAGTTATGGGGACGTAATCATAGACTACCTCAATGATATTATACGTAAAAAGTTATAGACAGGTTACAAACCCAACACTCGATCTTCAAAAACGGCACGCTATTATACTATTAGAATAGTTTCTGCCCGCGACTTCGTCCGCGTGAAATTTCACCCTCCCCATTCACCCTCTTAGGAGTGAATTTCGAAAAACCCTTTCTTAGTGGATGCTTACTCTTTGCAAAGAACACATCTTCCAAATTACTAGGACCAGCGGTTATGGCTGTGTATTGATATATCAGTCACTCAGATCTTTGAATTTTACCTAAATAGATGACACGTGGAAGTAGGACTGCATGTCGTCGTTATTATCGGGAGCGAAAAAGAGACAAGACGATACGTAACTATAGACTAATTAGCTAAGTTTTGATGTGCCACTTGCGGAATGTGTATACACTATCTACCTCTTTTTACTTACCCCCTTAGGCCTCGTTCACACGGTGAGGATCAGTACGTTATTTAACTGTTTAATTTTGGGACCACAAGGCAGTTTCATACTGCATTTGTTTTTAACTGTATGAACATTGGGATGTTGACGTGTGATCCCAACTTTCTCATCATCATCATCTCCGTGTGAACGGGATCTTACCTACAAATAAAAGTTGTATAGAGTCTGTATAGTTACACAACGCTTTGTCTTCTTCTTTCGAAAGTCAAATTACTGACGACTGAAAGAGAGAAATCGGTGTGTAACTATTATCTGATTTATTAAGTATATTAATTAGTAAGGGGGTTATAATTTATCATTGGGCTCCCCACATAAATAGCACAGTGAATGTTGCTGTTCATATCGAAATACAATACTTACTTGCTTGACTGAAGAGATATCAATATCGCAAGTGAAATACTTGATTACTAACTAGAATTTCAACTTGCGCCATATAAAATTAAGCGGTACGCCACACGCATACCAGCAAGTCTAAACTCTAACCTTCTGACATTTGATATCTTTTGGCTGAATTCCAAAAGCCATAGCACCAAAGCGGTGATAAAACTACTGAACTCTTCTAATAATCAAAAAATCTAACTTTTCTCTTGCAAAATGCAAAAGAACATAGAATCCATCTCATGTTCAAAAAGGTTGAAAATTTAAACACATTCGAAGTTTGAAATAATTGTTGTTGTAATTTTCTTTTTATTCTGACTTGTTTTGAATCTCTTTTCTTTGATCTCGTTCCTATTTCAAAAACGAAATCACACGTGACACGAGGAAATAAAGCAGTGCGAGTTAAATAAAAAAAAAAAACTTTTTGGTATAGGTACGTAGATTAAAACAATAACAAAGTTAAATTTGACAATAGTTGTTTGTATAAAATACAGGTCGTTATCAGTGTGTGAGTCAGATATCGATCGGTGTCGTGCCACTCGGTCACTAGCCCTACTGCCAACATATCGATTTTAACCACAAGCATTTAGACATCTACCATTGTTACCAACGACTGAATATTTAGCCGATAGTGCGGTATACGTGATTCCTGAATAGTTTATTGGTATGCTCTAGTTTGAAGAACGGAATTTAATTGTGTACCTTGTTAATAGCTTTCATTATAATACTTAATTGTTTATTAATAACATTGGGTCATGATGTTTTGACCCGTGACCTATTAGTAAAGTACCTGTTTCAGATTTTAGTTGCATATCACAGAAATACGAGTACCTTATTAATTTTTCTTAGTACGGCCACAGAATAAGTAATAGTACATAAGTACGACGTAAACTTCTAACAGTAAATTCCATGTATATTAATAAACATGAAACCATGAAGAAAAAACGTCAGGTATCCCGCCGATAATTGAAATTCGAACGTTCAAGATTAGTTTATTTAATAAAAACATAATAATATGTTGCCAATCCCACGTAAGGAATTTCCAGTAAAAATAGTTCTTGACGTAGCTTTGCCATATATTTAAAGACTAGCTGTTACCCGCGACATCGTCCGCGTGGAATTTAACAAAATAGTTTTTTTTTTCTAAAATTAAAGTAGAGTAAGTTACTCCTTATTACATCAGCTATCTGCCAGCGAAAGTCTCGTCAAAATCGGTTCAGCCGTTTCAAAGTTAGCTTGAACAAACAGACAGACAAAAATTGTAAAAAAAAATATTTTGGTATCCATATGCATTTAGGACAAAACGGTTATTTTAATACTATAAACAGACACTCCAATTTTATGTATTGTGTATTTTATGTATTTGTATAGAAGATTTCTATAGATAACCTGCGTAAAGGGAGCTTGAAACTAGAAAGAAAAATGCGTTTATTGGCATTACAGCAAAATACACACCTTAAAACTATAAAAACAGAAAACAAAGATTAAAATGCCAAAAGAGCCTCAGCTCAGCATAATGTCAGATGACAACACAAGGTGTACCACCTGACACTGATTTTCAGCTGCAACCCACGAGTCCCATACGCTGGAATAACAAACATAGAGAATTGTGTCCGTATTTTTAAAAATTATAGAAAAGCTCATACAAAATCAAATAAAATGTTGTGACATACATGTGTATTTGTGCGTGTTGTATTGTGATTAATGAAAAACTAAAATAAATAACCATTATGTGCGTACTACCTACATTGAAAAAAAAAAAGTCGTGCAACTTTATATTTGTGTGCAAACTATATTTTATGGGAGGACCGATATTGTTCCAGCATTTACTACTACTGGCTGTTGCAAAGGCACCACAACACGCGATTCATCATCTAGGAGGGGCTGTAACAAAAGAAGCCTTGATTTATTTAGCAGGATTAATGGGAAATATCCACACTGGCAATCCACACTGGCAACACTTATTAATCAGATGGACGGACGTGATGTTTGCTTTGCTAAATTATACTTTGCTATTTCTTAAGAAAGTCGACTGCAATGTGGCGTTGGAAATAACTGCAAAGATTATGTCTACGTAGCTGGTTTCTATTTACTGAAAATTAAACAATTTTGGTATTATGTGACAAGGCGACGACGGGTACAGATGATGTAGTGACAAACATTTAAAAGAATATGCTTAATGTCTATTGAAGTTGTAGCTGAAACTGAACTTTATTGTTTATGTATTAAAGTTATTTTTATAATAACTCATATTTGTTTACATGTTTGGAAATTAAATCTCGCATCAGATTCGATATTTTGGGGCCCGTGGCTAAATATTAACAGCCGCACAGTTCGATCTATCAGGTTAAGCTACGCTTGCCGATGTTGGTCTGTAGATGGGTGACCATCTTTACATACCGTGACCCCTCCGTGCCTCGGCAAGTACG
This sequence comes from Gortyna flavago, assembly GCA_963669345.1. Taxonomy (NCBI): domain Eukaryota; kingdom Metazoa; phylum Arthropoda; class Insecta; order Lepidoptera; family Noctuidae; genus Gortyna; species Gortyna flavago. The sequence goes on from OY770146.1 coordinate 7,187,241, forward strand.
TTAAGCCGTTGGTCCCGGCTGTCATTCGTAGATCTTTAACAGTCGTTACGGGTGGTCCGAAGCCCGAAAGTCTGACAACCAGTTTTACCAAGGGGTATCGTATTACCCAGTAACTGGGTTGTAGAGGTCAGATAGGCAGTCGGTCCATGTAAAATACTGGTATTCAGCTGCATCCGGTTGGACTGGAAGCCGACCCCAACATAGTTGAGAAAAGGCTAGGCAGATAATGATGCAGATTAAATAATTTGATCATGTTGAGAAGATGAGTGAAAGGTGACTAACAAAAGGTGATTACAAGGCAGATGTGAGTGGAATCGCCGGGAGGGGGGACGCCTTAGGAGAACATAATATAGTGACCTTATTGGCGAAGTCCTTAAAAAAGGTCAGGTGCGTAGTAGGTACTCGCAACCGGCGTGCGTGTAAACGAAATGTATTCAGAACGTAAACGAAGCTAAAGGAGTATGTAAGGATCGTAGCATTTGGCGTTCTGTAGTTTATGCCTACCGCAATGGGAAGAACTGAGTTTATGTATGAAACTATTTTATGCTTTAGACTTTATTCAAAAAATCTATCTTATACCATTCCGTAGAACTTCAACTAAATATATAACAAAAAGTTTTTAACTAGTTCCTGTATTAAGTTGCAACATAATACCTCACAATCTCTTCAACTTAATTTATTGTGCACATACATTCGTGAGAACTGCAGTATAATGAGTACCTACCCGGGTCACAAGGGAGTATCTTCACAACTGTTTAACATATTTGTACTGCAGTTAACTTAGTAAAATAGTCTTCTATCTTTCCTTATTCCCGGGATAATGCACAGGATACACGAAGTTAGTTTTTAGAATTTTTTTTTTATTCAGACCACATGATCCATACAAAAAAAAAAACAATTGAAAAAAAAAACTAAAAAAAAAAAAAACTATAAAATGTTTTTGAAGCTAGAATAGCAAGCTAGTCACTCCAGTCTCGTGTATACAGTAATATCCTCATTTTAGGCTATAAGTAAGTAAATTGTCACACAAGTGTTTTATACATTCTAACATTCACATAAACCATTCCGTAGAGCTTCAACTAAAACACGTTCAGTGCCGGGAGCCCTCCTGGAGGGTTCACTCAAATCGCATATGGGATGCCGGGAGCCCTCGCGGAGGGCTCATTTTAAATGTACGTTTTTCTTAGCGAATATAGCATTATAAACTATGAAAATAAAATTAGTCGTATATTTTAACAAGATTTATTAGTATAATCGTTGGTTTTCAAATACCAGCATTTTTATTTTCAAAAATAATTGGGCGCTAGGATGCCCATATTTCAGGGATGGTAAACCGTTTTACGTTTAGGTACAAATATTCACTAAAAATAAACATATTTATTTTGAGATTATAAATTAAGAGGATGAGTTTATAAATAGAAGCTTTTCAGGGTTCCGTATCAAAAGGGTAAAAACGAACACCCATGATGCAACTTCGTTTGACTGTCAGTCCGTTCGTTTGTACAGCTGCTCATTTCAGGAGCATACTTCGCTACATACAAGTCCTTTGGTTTTGTCATTAGAGTATTATATTATCTGTGGTCATGTATACAATGTGTAACATAATTAACGCAAGACCTCATACACCCCAATTAGAGTAGGTATTGAGTTGAAAGCATAATACAATGACCAAAAAAAATTTTTTTAAAGCTAACTTAAGAAAATCGTGTTGACCGTAACACTATTTTATGCATTTAAAATATAGTCTTATTGCTTTGAAATAACATTTAATTTTCTTGAGCTCAATCACCGGTCAGTATGGCAAAATCACTGACCTCTAATAAACAAGCTTGTATAATACCTGGTCAGTGGGCAAACTACATAATTAAAAAAAAAAACTGGCCAAGTACGTGTCGGACCACGCACAATGAAGGGTTCCGTAGTTGGAATGAATTTATCCCAAGAACAAACTTAACATTGTAGTTGAAAAACATGTTCTCCCATACATTCCAACTGAAAATGTAAGTTTGTACGCACAATATTGAGAGATTTACCATGTTGTTTCAAGATCATAGACTTTTTATTAATTTTCCTGTAATCTATAGGTATAGAACTATTTTCTGTATTTTTTTCAAAATTTTAGGCTCAGTAGTTTCGGAGATAAGGGGGGGGGGGGAATGGTAAATTTCCGTCTATTGTCTTAAATAACTTTAATACAATTTATTTTAAAATTATGAAAAAAATATATTTGAGATCCTCACGATAAGCCCTTTCATTTGATATGTCACACGGTACAGATTGCGAATCTTTTTTTTTAAATTGTCTATTTACCCCTCAAAAATGACTCCCATTTTCAAAACTCATTTATTTACGTTACACGTCTGTGTTTGGGTCACAGAGATTCATATGTGTACCAAATTTCAACTAAATCGGTCCATAAGATTCGGAGCAAATTGGCTGTGACAGACGGACAGACAGACAGACAGACACACGAGTGATCCTATAAGGGTTCCGTTTTTTCCTTTTGAGGTACGGAACCCTAAAAATGTCTTTTCTCAAAAATGCTTGGAAATTTGAGCATTATTTTGACAACCTTTTTTGAGATAAATCGAAATTGCTGTACAGGGGGCCTAAAAGGCTACTTTGGCAGAATCATGAAATAATTCAAATCACGCAATTTCATCTGTATGACAGTTTTGTATGGAGATTCGTAAAATGCTATAGGTACACCTCTGCCTAACCCTTCAGGGATATATAGGTGTGAAACTGTCAAACATATGAAATGCGTGATAAGAATTGTTTTATGATTCTGCCAAAGTGGCCGTTTTAGGCCCCCTGGCCACATACATGCGAGCAGCGGCCGGCAAAAGTTGTATGAAAATCCATATCTGTCCTGGTTTAGCGGCCAAATAAACATAGTAGGTAAACTCATATATGTCGTGTTATTTAAAAATGGAACGATCTTTTACTCCAACACATGGCAACCAAGAAAGTAAAAGAAAAAAAATTATCACTTTAACGCGGGAAAAATTATTGTTGTGCGTTGTTCGTCATTGATTTTGAAAGTAATTGTATTTTAATTTCCGCGCATTATTTGAGAAAAGTACTATACAAGCCTTGGCCACAACTAGGCATTGATGGACGAACGTATAAATGTGGGCCGAGGCGAAGCCGAGGCACACATTTACACACATACGTAAGTCGTAAGTTAATAAGCTGTTACAAAATAATAACGTTTTATTACTTAAAAAAATATTAATATTGCATAATGTAACTGTTTAAAAAAATATTACATTGCATGAAAATTTCAGAAGAGGTTGGACACCCCTGTCACGGGATCAAAGCGAGCGATTATACTTTTTCTTCATTTTTTTATTTTTTATATTTCGCGTCTTCACGCCACTAGCACATGTAAATACCCCCAGAGATACTAATTAAAGCAACAAGACGTTCTGAAAACACTAATTTACTTCTTTTTATAGTGTTTTATAATACGGTTTCAAACCTAATGCCGACGACCCTCCTCGAGGGTTCACTTTAGCGCAAACGTAATGCCGGTGACCCTCCTGGAGGGTCCATTTGCAATATGTATGGCGGCATGGCGTATGAGCTCTATGAAAAGTGGGTGGAGTCGAAAGTGTTATAACAAAAAATTTTAACTACTTACATAGTTCCCGTAATAAGTTGCAACATTGTACTTTATAATCCCGTTTTATCAGACGTAATAGAGGTCGTACAGTCGAAAAAAAAGTACTTATTGACTTTTTAATAAGTATTCCAAATCAAATGTAGAATACATTATCACAAATCAAATTACAGCTTTCGTAAATTTTACAATTAGTTTCTTCACAATTACAAAATTAAAGTATTACTTAATATAAAAAATACTAGTTAAGTATCTAATTAAATATACCTACAAAAATTTTACCTTACAAAATTTAAAACACTTTATAAAATCATTCTAAATTATATAAATCAACAGGTGTAAATGTTATAATTGCAATATAATATTCATATACATATTTTAAACTCAAATCAATAAATAAATCAACAACACTATAGTAAAAATAACTATTGTAATCATATATTGGTGTGCATTAAGCTGATTTCTTGCAGGAATCATTCATTTAGTCAAATTGATTCTTAAAAATAATATTTCGGTGGTAGCACTTTCTCGCTTCACTGTACTTAATTTTTAAATTTCGGTGGTAACAAAAACGGGGGAATAAGTACTACTAACCCATTTATTATACACATACATTTGTGAGAACTACAGTATAATGAGTATACCAGCGGGTCACAAGAGAGTTTCTTCACAATTGCGGTAGCATATTTTTACTGCAGTCTAACTTAACAAAATATTCTACTATCTTTCTTTAATCCCTAATGCACAGCGCAGCGGGATAATTGCGTAACACACTAATAATAGGAATAGCTTTAATTTCGACAGTTCAACAACATTCATTGCGATATTAACGTTGTTTAGCTGGCTTTTTTTTTCGAACATAATTGAGAAATGGATTAGCAATATCCTTTAAAATTATTCAGATTATGATTGAAAGTGTGTTACGCTGTTGTTATTATCGAGGTACGAGGAACAGGATGTAAAGTTGACATGAGTCAACTTTACACCCCTTAAAAAGACACATTTAAAATAATATAGAGGATGACGTCTTTATTTTTTTGAAGCTAAAATAGCAAGATGGTGCTAGCAAGCTAGTCACTCTAGCCTCATGTATAACTATCCTCATTTTAGGCTAGTAAGATTGTTAGAAACATAGTAAGCTAGTGTGATAGGATGGGGTTCTATTTTTGAGCTAGTATTACCCCCACCACTGATTTTGCTATCCTGGCTTGTGTGCTAGGCCTCGTGTGACCGGCGAAGCTAGTACCTTATCGGATCAATTTACTTCATGGAGTCAGTCACCGCAATGCTATTGGCATAATATACTAGCATCGTGTAAACAGCTCTGGCATTTCTGCCAAGCCAGCTTAGTTAGCAAGGATACTAGGTATTTGCTTTCTATCCTAGCTTAACAAACTTGCCTTGTGTAACCCGGGCATAAAAGAGCAGCAGCCAAGATAAAAACAGTGGGTAATAAAGTATTACAAAGAGTGTGAAAGATTTCCCTTTATGAGGAACAATTTTTTATGGCGGCCATGAATGAGACCCAATCGGAATATTTAACAGACCTAATGCTCGTTTGGGGCGAAGATATGAAAATGTTCCAAGTTAATAGCTAATAAAACGGTGATGTTTGGTGTCGTTGTTATTTTTAAACGTTTCATAAAATGCTAATGTATTCTAAAAAGAATTTTAATTTATGGTCAATGAAAAAATAGTACGTAATCTACGGTTTAAAAAAAATGGTTTTAAATTCGGGTTCTGTATTTTCCGGTACCCATTTTCAAATTTCGAAGATAAAAGCAACGGATTTAAATGGCGCCACATTCCAAATATGAAACTGTTTGCTTTTGCTTTGTTTATCTATTCTATACATATAATAAATCTGTAGACGAGACGTTTCTGTACATTGAAAATATTTCCAAAAAAAATAGTTGGGGTGTTAAAGGATAACCAATAGATGCCATTTCATCAATTTTTAGAATTTTTATCTGTTTGTCTGTTTGTCGGTTTGTCGGTTTGTCTGTTTGTCTGTTTGGATGTGACAGATTATTGATTTGAACAGGGTCAACGTAAAAAGTACCAAACCAATACGGTTACTTTTTATACTCAAATATGGTGTAGAACTCGGAGCAGTGATTAGTTTTTATTTCATCGCAATCGGTTCACTCTATCAAAAGATATAATCAATTTAAAGTATTCTAGAACAACTTTTTACGTTTTTTAGTAACACGTAACGACATCTATTGGCGCGATATAGTACCTACTAACGAAAACATATTGTTATTGTGATGTGAATAATCACGTCCTATTAGTTTATGCTTACTTAAATGACGAAATAACACAGATACCTACTTATGTCTATGTTATTTTAAAAAGTAATGATAATGATTATAATATTAAACAAAATCGCTTTCCATTGATGGTTTATTTAGTGGCGCCTGTGGCGCTAAAATAATTTTAAACAAAAAGTGAGGATAATGTAAGATAATAATAATGAATGTGGTGTTCTGAGCGAAAAAGAAATTAGATAATTATTGATATAGAAAGTTGAGTAACGCAGAGCGTTTTTTAACGAAGTTCTTATATGGAGCTTGCGGTAGGAGTTCTAAGGGAGAAATCGTCAAATAACGAAAAAGCGATATGCCTCATTTTTCAAAGTAATAGGTAGATAGAGACACACACACACAGAGAGAGAGAGATAGCTATTTTTCATGGTTTCCGAGGATCCTGACCCCGGTAAGTGAGGTCAAAAAGAAAATCAAAGATGGCGGTTGCCTAAATTTTTAACTTTTTCGTCATGGGTGTCGTTTTTATGGTTTTCGAGGGTGCTGAAGTCGATAGTCAGGTCAAAATGAAAATCCAAGATGAAGGCTGCAATTTTTTTTATCATGTTTGTCGTTTTCATGGTTTTTGAGGGTGCTGAAGTCGATAGTCAGGTCAATATGAAAACCCAAGATGGCGGCTCCATTTTTTTCAAATGTTTTGTCATGGGTGTCGTTTTGATAGTTTTCGAGGGTGCTGAAGCCGATAGTCAGGTCAAAATGAAAATCCAAGATGGCGGCTGCAATTTTGTTTTGATTTTTTGTCATGGATGTCGTTTTCATAGATTTCAAAGGTGCTGAAGCCGATAGGCAGGTCAAAACGAAAATCAAAGACGGAGGTTGCAATTTTTTTTTATGGGTTTCGTTTTATTGGTTTTTGAGAGTGCCAATAGTGAGGTTAAAATGAAACTGTAACTGCTTACCCACCGTCGATTGGCCCATGAACCGTTGGTGAACATTATCTTTAAACCATTAACTTTTTTCCAAAGGACTTTTCACCCACGAACGTTTTGCCAACATAACTCTACGTCAGTGAATGCTTTACCCACAGAATGTTTTGACCAATAACTTTTCACCCAAAGAACAAGGCCAACAGACGCCGGGAAAGATGAAAGTAAAATAATAATAAGACGTAGGTAGTCCTTTATTTCTGTGAAAAGGGTATAAAGTAACCTAACCAAGCCTAACCTCGAGGTGCCCTTCGCTCGCTTTGCTCGCTCACTTGAGCCGCCATCATCCCTTCGAACCCTACCTGTCCGAGTCGGGGTGCCCCAAGTCCCGAGCTCGCTTCGCTCGCCCTTGCATCCTTAGTTCTATTTGACATGGGTCAAATGTTCTTTGGGTGAAAAGTTATTGGTCAAAACATTCTGTTGGTTAAGCATTCACTGACGTAGAGTTCTGTTGGGGCAACGTTCGTGGGTCACAAGTCCTTTGGATGAAAAGTTAATGGTGTTGACCAACGGTTCATGGACCAATCGACTGTTGGTAAACCGTCTCAATACCGGTTAAAATGAAAGTCGAAAAATTTTTAGTGTGTGTCGTTTTCATGGTTTTCGAGAGTGCTGAAGCCGATTGTGACGTCAAAATGAAAATCGAAGATGGCGGCTGCAATTTTTTTTTCTTTTTTATCATGTGTGTCGTTTTCATGGTTTTCAATATAAACTTACACGACTTTGTGTGAAATAAAATAAAATACAACCGACTTAAAAACACACTTCAAAGTGCAATAGACCTTTGGTTTCAGAAGTCTGTAATTTCTTGCGAACGCGCAACGTCTTCCCAAACTAAACTATTTTGCACTTTCTAGGGTTTTTTATGGAAGTCGGTTATATTTTTTTGTAATTATCTTTACAATTTTTTTTCTGGTTTTCGGCAGTATAAGGTCTAAATCAAAATCATGTCTAAAGTTTTCATGGGTTTCATCTTCGTAGTTTAAATGGCGGCCAGTGTCAAATATAACCAAAGTTTAATGGGTTGCTTTTTACCCGGGCAACTTTATGTAGAAGCTCTTACCATTAATGTATTCTTCCTTTTATCATCTAGATATCTCGATGCTTTATAAGGCATAATATTGGTAGGTATATATGATATCTTCAATACCAAGTTAAGAAATTCTAAATTTACCACAGAGAAGAAACCAAGACTTCACCTACTAATCTCAGATATACTTTAGATAAAATGGTGATATGATTTTACAAGTTGGTATTCTAAGACAGACGCAAAATAAAAATTAATGGACATAATTATGGCTATTTGGTTAGATAATCAGCCTCGAGCAGGCGCTTTTATTTTAATTTATTCTCAAAAATCAAAGTGACACTTCGTCGCATTGTCATTATGAATCATGAAGACGCAGTGATTGCAGTCGAAAGGGCCGTGGTAGCGAACCCTAGGTAAGGAAAGCGTTACCAGGCAAGATCTGATGATTCTTCCATTTCAATGAAGGAGTGGCAATTACACCTTTCCTAAGCGACACATTACCTGTTGTTTTCCGACATCCACGCGAACGAAGTCGCGGGCACAGCTAGTTCATAAATAATTTAAAAACAATTACATGTAAACGTTCGTTTGTTAATCTGTAGCAACTCGGATATACTCGACTAATGGCCGCTATGGAAACAGGACAGCGGAAGTACAGAGAAAAACTTTTATGAAATATGATTTAATAACAGATATTGTTCTTGTACCAACAATCTGCTATATTTCTTACTGAACTTATGCGATAAATTATACCAGACGCGTTATTATTTATGGGTTATTCTATGGCATATTATAAGGTGACGTACAAGTATCGTCACTAATTTAAAGCACCCCAATCTATTTGTTATGTTTGGCCATTATCATCATTTCGGCCGCAAGACGTCCACTGCTGGACATAGGCCTTCCCTTAACCATCGCCACGTACTGTCACAGATTACTAAATAGTTACCTACTGTGCTCCATCCGATGGAGTTTCTTAGTGGCATAACACGAGTATGTCATACTTATTTTTTTTTTCACTGCGGGTATTTTTAATCTGTGTCGGTGTCCATTTGCAGTAATTAGGTCTTAGATAATGATGAGTGATAACCTGATGACCTATCAGCAGTGCCGATTGCATCTAGTATATAACGCTCATTCCGTAGGACGGGACATAAGAAAAGTATTACCTAAAGTTAATTGCAGCAAGTAGTTTACAGCCGTAACAACTGTAATACCTACTTAATAACATTTTATCATAATCAAGCCTTTTTCTTTCAAAAATATTCAACGTTAAGCTCGCTACTACCTCCATTGCTCCGCCCGCGCCAGTACGTACACTTAACTTCGACCAAAGTAAGTAATTAGCTCTCGATGCACGTCGAACATGCACCACCATCGGCCATTGTTTACATCACCATCAGCCATCGCGTGCAGGAGCCATTACAACTTAATGACGTCAGGTAGCCAACTTTATAGGCCACGCGTTTATTTTTATCGAGGCAGTTTCAGTTAGGTATTGACTTTTCTGCGGGTTTTGTTTATTTGGCGAGCTTGTTTTGTTTCTCCTTTTTTATTTAAGTAAGCAACGAACTAATGAACTTTTAGTTTATTACTTTCGTATTCATTTTTAAATGTATTCTCATGTTATGGTTATAGTGGGTACCTAATGTTTTAATAATATAATTTGGATGAATTTAAAATAACCACGCTCCCATGTATGTAGGAAATGAGTAGAAAGTTTTTTTTTTCATTGTGTATCCAAACAAAAGCGAATGTTGACAACTAGGTTTTTGTTTTTTTTTTTGGCAGGACGATGATGAGCTAATACGGTTGTGTTTTGTTTACGGTTAAATATTTTTAAATATTATTATGTTTTTATGTAGTAGAATGCTGAATTTTATTTTCCCTACCATTCCCACAGTAGCAAGTAGCACACCATATGCGACATGAGATTAGAGAACGTAAATCTGTTGGTTATTATAACATGTGCTCATAAATTTGATAACAGCAGTTAATACGGTGCCAAGTTATCTTTATGAGGGGGACTCGTGTGATCGAGCCTATAAAATGAACTGTAGCCGAACGGCCACATAGGTAGGTTTAGGATATTATACAGGGTGACAGGAAAACTCGACGTATTCCTTGAAAGGGGTTAAACTAGAGGTTATTAGCAACAACTTTGGTAACCATCCAGTTTTGACCCCTGTTACCTGGACTAAAGTTGCTAATGACCCCCTTTCAAGGAATACGTCGAGTTCCCTTGTCACCCTGTACACAGATTTGATAGTAAATAAAAAATCTCAGTTGTGTGTCAAACTGCCTCGTCGGTCTAGTGTTCGCAAGCGCTACTGCTGAGCATGAGATCCTGGGTTCGGTTCGCGGGTTGGACAAAGTGTTATTGGGTTTTCCATTTGGAAAATTTCAGTATATAGCGTCCCGGAAATGTTATTGGGAAGTCACACAAAGTAGTTCCAAAATTCCCCTTTCGTACCTAGTTAGGGAACCAAATTTATATTGTTTTGCCGTCTCTAGAGATTATATAAGATAACTGAGGGGCAATTCTCATAATTTTAAGAACGTTCACAGTCAGAAGGCCAATTCTCATAATTTGAAACGTTCATCTAGTCGCAGTCTCATCTCGGCGACAAACAAATGTCGAAAACTTGTCAAAAATTAGGGAACTTAGAGGTATTTTTGACAGATTGAAACTGAGATCTAGGTACAAAAATATGGACCCTTTAAAAAGAACTGACTGATTGACTTTTGACTGGAAAAGGATAAAATTAAGATTACAAGAAACAAAGTTATATTATAATAAAATATCTAGGGCTTACTGGATACAGATGAATACCAATATTTTAAACGGAGCGACTGCCTATCTGACCTCCACAACCCAGTTACTGGGTAACACGATACCCCTTGGTAAGACTACATGGTTGTCAGACTTTTAAGCGTCTGACTACCCGTAACGACTGTCAAAGATCTACGAATGACAGCTTGGACCAACGGCTTAAGGTGCTTTCCGAGACAGGAAACATTTTATCACCTTCTAAGCTAACATATTTATGAAAACTTAGTTTCAAGTGGCGTCACAGTAATCATAGCTCGACTTACCCCGTGAGGGTCATAAACGTTGTGTAACGAGGTCATAATGTGATACATCTTTTAGAAAGAAAGAAAGAAAGAAAAACTATTTATTCTGCACAAACAAAACGCACACTACAAACTAAGCTAAGCTTTTTACTTAAGCTTTTTCCCGCAACAGCAATAAATAAAGTTTGACGTAGCAATAAAAAAGAAAATGAGAATGAAAATACAATATATAAATTATGTATTATGATTGCAGTGTTGTTAAAAAAAATATTAAGAAAATATACTGTCCTATCTTTTATTCTAGATTTACCGACTATCATTTTGATTTCTGCCTTTAGTTGTACCGTATGGCAGTGACCTTGTTACTTTTATAAAGGCTACCGTGCTAAGTTCATCCAAGCTTTTATTTAACTTGCCTTGTTAGTTAGTTCGTATGTATGGGTCAAATCTTGCAACTGAATTTCATAACAGTTATCCACAATCGATTCATCTGAAATTTTGCATACACGTTTAGTTTGGATGACAATGCACTAGGTAAGTGACATCATTCTAAATCCAATGTGGCGGACTCCCAAAGATGGCGGATCAATTCATTTTATTAAGCTTGTTATTTTAATATTGAATAAGGTTAACTGGTAGAAAATGCCTCAGGCATTAAGTCCGCCTTTGCATATTTCTTTTATTTGTGCATAAAGTTTTAATAAATAAATTTTTTATTAGTATTTTTATTTATAAGCGAAGAAGGAACCTTAAATTTTCTCCAAAGATTAAATATTGTTCTAAGGGTTTCTTCAAACTTCCTGTACGAAATATATTACTTAATCGACCATACCATGAGCATTCCACTCATATAATTCAGGTTATTTAAACATAACCCGGTATTAGGTTATTTCCCGCTTACTAGGTCAAGGGAGTAGCTGAGAAAAGTTAGAATTAGAAAATATGACGTAGCTCTCTTGAAGCGATTTAATAAAATTGTCTCTTCTCGTCAAAGTTCAAAAGGTTACGTCACTTTAAGTGGTTTAAGAAAACTTGAGCTTGTGTCTACGAAAATTGGTTTTATAATACCTAATAACAAATTCGCAATCTTCTGCTTCCCGAGCGTAATGGTCAAAAAGGCTCGATGTACGAGAAAATAGCGGACTTGTAATATAAACAAATAAATTAAAAAATAACAGAAAAAATATAGCAATAGTTTTTAGCGACGATGAAAAACAAGATAAAAAAAATGCACATCAATTTGACAGCTAAAAAGAAAACAAAACTATTTGACCTTTAAAGTTTACAAAAAATGTCTGTAACAAAAAGTTCATAAGCGAGTTGCGTAGCTAACACCGAGATTAGGTAAGACTTAACACGAAAATATCCAAAGATCTTCAAGTCAAGGAGTTCGTAGCTGCTGAATTGCTGATTTAATCTTGTAGCTATTTTCGGGAATCTGTTACTTAACAACAATAGCTATTACAGTTAAAATACTAATGCTTCTTCAATCCATGCCATTCCCAGAATTCTTATCCACTTAATATCTGCACGTATATAATGATACATTATCTATTTGAAACTTCTAAATAGTTCTAAAGAGATCAGAGAGAGAGGCTGTGTCTACACTATGCTACACGGACACATCTTCACAGTTCTAAGATAGATCGGATGTTACTCTCTAATGAATATCACTCATAACTTAAGAGCATTGCTATTAGAACTGTTGTTGAATGGCATTATGATGGAGATGGTTGTCAAATCTGTGTGGTTCTTTCCTCAAAAGACCATTTCAGACACCAATCTACATGGTCTTCACATGATCTGACCAAGATTATGACTGGACTTTAAAAGAGACTGTGACCTCTGAGTTTGTTTCGGCCTTTCTTCTCAGAATAGTCAGATAGGAAACGCCGACCTCATCTAGTTTAAAAAAATATGATTGACGTGTAAAAGTGTTTGTACAAACCTACTTACAGAAAACAAATCATTTATCATTTATCAAATATCTTAACATTGCTTTTGACGGAATATTTATAGTATACACTGTATTTTCTTTCTGTTAAAATATTAGGTTTTAATAAATCAGTCGGAATAAAACTTAGCCCACTTTTCATGGCACATTACGCGCTACTTCACACTACATAAAGCGCAAAGTCTCTCTCAAGCACTAACAGGAGCAATGGTTTTCATTTTGACAGTTCAACAACATTCATTGCGCTATTTACGATGTTGACCAGACAAATTTTTCGAACAAATGAACCAATGGATTAGCAATATTCATCCAAATGATTCAGATTGTTATTGAAAGTAGTGTTACGCAAGTATGTTGCTTGCTAGAGCCAGGTTTATTTAAAAAAGTAAGTCATGACTTACCTATTTATTGCATGGTTGATCGGTATGATACTAACCTAAAAGACAATATCATAATACAAATCAACCGAGTGCTGAGAACTCGCGTTTGCAGCTATCCAAGACTGCCCATAATTGGTGAATTGGCCTAATTACAATCAGAAGAGTTTGGTAATTAATTAGTTAATATTGTATGCATTAATTAATTGCCTACAAGATTGCAGCTCACTGAATACCAGGAAACCAGGAGCGCATAGCATTCAATTAAATAAATATGAAAAGGTACTTGACAGCAGATAGATGACCGGTACCTACTCGATAACGGAAAACATGATAACCTAAGAACTTAATTAATTGACTATTGGAATAAATCCTTCGAGAATTAAATAAATGAGAAACTTCGAGAGTATTTGGAAGTATACATTTGTTTAATTAAAATACTCAAACAAACAGGTTTACAGGTTTGAGTATTTTAATAAAACAAATTGAGTCATAAGTCCAGCCTACATTCCATTCAGTACCAGGAAACTAGGAATGCAAGGCAATGTAACAAACATGACCAGAAGAAGGCAGATGACCGCTCGTAAATAATAGCCAGTCTCTAAGATGTTCAGATACGCGGAAGCAACGCAGAATTTTACTTGGAACGTAACGTTTGCATTACATAGTCAAGTTGAACCAGTAGCACGAAAATATTATACCTACATGAAAACTTTTCGTCAGACTTTTGAAAAAGCAAATTACCTAGTAGACCACCTGCTGTGCATACATGCAGTCTTTCGAGTTTTCCGACAAAAAAAAAATTATATTGTGGTTTGATTGACGACACGATTTCAAAATTTGCCAAAGATGTAAACAACAATTGCCGGTCGAAATTATCTATAATTTAGTGATGGGGTAGTAGTAGGTATGAATTTTAAGTTTTGGTGCTATCGACGCTTATTAGAAATAATCAATTTTAACAAATTTGTTAAAATTGATTATTTCAATTTCATTCAAATCCTAACTATTAATATTAATATTCTAGGGAAAGTAAGTTTGTTTGTTACCTTTTCACGCCTAATCCACTGAACCGATCATCGTGAAATTTTGCAAGTACGTCGTTGTCAGGGGTCTATAAAAGGACATAGAGACATACTTTTCACCCAGAAAAAAATACTGTTCCCGAGGAAAAGAACAATAACTTTCGACGGTCACAATTGCTTTAAGACGCTAGATGGCGCTACGTCTCTTTCGAATCATGATTGATATAATATGACCCGACTTTCTGAACAGTATTCTATCATATATATATATATATATATATATATATTTAATATGCATTAGTATTATGCATTAAGTCACACAGATAGTTTAGGTAATACGTTTTCGTGGAATGATGGCCGACGTTCACGCAGGCGAAGCCGCGGGCAAAAGCTAATATGTTCATATGTCAAACCGTGAAAACGAACAAGATAAAGCTAAGTATGGTATATCAAACTTTACAAGTTCATTGCTACAAGGCTCTTTTGGCGCTTGAAACTGACATTGATAGATAACGTCGGCGTCGTTGGCGAACATGTTTTTTTTTTTTTTAAAATCATATTAAAAAATCAAGATGGCGACTTTAATTCCAATTTTAGCCTATAAACAGGCACCAACGCACAACCCCTACCATGAATTCGGTACATGATTCTGAACCCCCATGTGTTGAAACTTTTTGTCGGTTATTTAAAAAAATAATTGCTGTTCCATACATTTTCACCGCGTAGATACCCCTCGCACCTTGTGTAACAATCATTGCGTTCATACAGTCATATCTACTATTACTTAAATTAGTTGCTCTGCTAAAATTAGTTGCCCATTGATGATACTCTAAAATAAATAGAAACATTAATTAAAACTTCCCTCTTCTGAATTTCTTTCCTTACGTAACTAACACAATCCTGACACAAATTGCATAGCCACATTTCCCCACTGTTTACGTAAAGGAAAACTCGAGCACAAAGACACCGCAAGCCACGCTATCAAGCTGTACACCGGCGTATCAATATTTAACGTTGTGCCATAAAACATGGGCTACATTGGGTGACACAAACGTACACAATCGGCTATAGGTAGGTCAGGTTACGTAGTCGTTACCAGGTCACTGCGCAGGCTACACCGTTAGCTAAGTTTAATTCAACTAAGCTACGATTGTTTAGCATGTACTCTATGTAGGCTATTCAAAACTATGCGAGTTTTGTGAAAATTGGATCATTCTGGACCGAAATTGGTTATTTTTGCATTTACACTCATGGTGGCTTAGGGGCCTCGTATCATTAATACGGCTGATACAACCACGTAGCTATGCCTCTGAAGCTTAACATAGGTTCAGAGTAAACACTAAGAATGTGTATGAGACAGCTTAAGGCACGTGGAGGTGAAGGGAGGCAGAAGGCTGGCAAAGTTCCCTTGACCTTAGCTGAAAAGCGTCGGTTCAGTAAGCTAGCTTAGCTTAGCTCTCTCTGGTGTGAACACACGTGTGTAGCTTCATGAGCTAAGCTAAGCTAGCATTTTTTTTTTAAGTGGTATTCCGCCGCTTTCGCGGACAAGTGCCACCGGAACGCACAAAGACTGACACCCGGTTTCTGATTTGAATAAAGTAGCAAATCTCAACTAATTATTCTCAAATACAGTCATACTTCATACTTAAGTCATACTTAAGTACAGATTAAGATGTTCTCAACTTCAAATTCTCAATTCAGAAACTGGGTGTTAGTGCAACTAAGTGATATTAACATAGTTATTAAGTTTTATTTACTAACAAAATTTTTACTATTATTATTATGTATACTTAGGTTAAGGTATGTATCTATGGGTCTTTGTTACCTGATAATAAATGGTTTATAATTATTTTATTACACGGTGTGGCCTGCGCTTAACCCGTGTCCGCGACCTTTCAATTACCAAGTCGAGGTTACAATAAATTTCGCGTTATAGGTCCCTTGGGAGCTCCTTAGATATTCATAGTGGTGCTGCTGATCGTGCTACGAACATTTTATTTTAGGTAGGTACATATATTTTTACATGGTCGTCTTGAGAATAAAGACGGATGCTTAAACTTGAATCTGTCAAAGAAGTTTTATCATTATCAATGCCAAGAGCACATAAGTTAGAGTTTCATCATTACATACCTATGTTAATTAGGTTGCTTTACAAATAATCAAAAATCAAAATACTTTATTTCACTTAAACCTGCACTATGAAAAGTCAGAAGCTAGGAGCACAGTTCCAATTTGTCATTTCCTATTGAAAAGAGCCGACAAGAAACTGGACGGTTCTGAAAGAGTGTCCATGGAGTTTCTTACCCGCTCTTCTCCATAGGTTGGGCAACACGCTTTGGAATGGGCAACTAGAGTTTGGCCAACGAAAGCTGACAGCGAATTATTTTATAAACTTTTAGATTGGAGACATTTTGGGACTGTCAATCCTAATTGTCAATGTCAATAAATCAATGAATTCGCAATGAATAATAAATTGTATCAATTGCGTTTACGCAGTGTATAGCCAGGGTAACAGCACTTGATTTTTTTAAATTGCCGCCTTTTTTCTTGGCCAGTTTTCGTTGGTCAGACTCTAGCTTCATATTTTCTCACTGACCGACTTCTTGACAATTCAAAAGTGCCTGTAAATGGTTTAATGGAAATAAATGCTTTGAGTTTGAGTTCGGTTATTCTTTTCAAAATAATGGACTTTTACCAAGTTTTCAAATTACAGTGTTAATAGGTATAGGAAGACAATGTAGGCTTATGAACAAGTACCAGGTACTTAATAAAATAAACTATTTATAAGGAATCTACCAACACAGCTATTCACAACCATTCGAAAGGCTTCAGTGCCGAATCGAACATTAATAAATGTCGAAAACTCCTCTAAACGTCGTTCGCAAACGTTTGTTTGTTATTTTTAACCCAATAGACGCCCGCTATTCTTCCGACGGCTAATTGTTATCTGGGACTAGGCAAATCAAAGGGGCAGTTCTCGTAATTTCAAAAACGTTTACAGTCTTATGTCAGTCTCAATCTGTCAAAAAAACATGAAACGTTTATTTTCTCGTGACTGTACTTACCTGTCATAAAGAGTAACCTAGATAAAATTGGATAAGAATGATTTTAAAACAGAAGAAGAACTAGCAGGGGATCGAGGAGGGGGTTGGAGGGGGTGCTTTGGGGATTAGACCGGAATAAATCTAATTTCCTTACATTTTTGACATTTGTTTGTCGCTGAGATGAGACTGCGACTAGATTTTGAAAGTTTTAAATTACGAGAATTTGCCTTCAGGTAACCGAAATCATGTAATTTTCGATTCCGAAAGCCTGTCGGATGGTTGTGAATAACTATGCTGGTTAGTTCTCTATATTGATTAATAGTTTTCAATATACCTACTCAATATGGGCGACTATATTTAGGTAGAAACAGAACCAAACAGTGGCGACATGACACTGATTTGTAGTTCTATGAAACCAAAGCCCACATAATGAATAAACCGTTCCATTTTGTTGTCATTGGACTAAATTATGAAAACGAGAATCGTGAACGGAAAATCTAATTACCCTAAATTCAGAAACGTTTTCTAGCAAATGAAAATCCAGCATTAAATTCCATTTACTAATGCAATAAGTATGAAAACAGAAATATACCGGTATCACCTTGCCAAAGTAAGTCGGAGGCACTCAAATTAGAAGGTGACCTGGTTACCAGCTACTAAAATAAAGTTAGATATCAAAAGAGCTCGGTTCACAGGTATGACCTTTTAGAATTAGGGAGGGTAGTCTGAAATAGACGCGACAACAGTCAGTGGGACTGTTTGATGAGACGAGACCGCAGTCCGACTGTGACGGACCTCGGACACACGTAATTCATGTTAGAAGTGGATAATTTCAGTTTTATAATGTTGGATTTAACACAACATCATGTAACCTTTATCCCAGACATACATATGTACACAGAGTTCTATTTTATACCCTCATGCTCATGACTCGTGTATGAACTCAAATTGGTATACAAATGGGTCTACTATCTGAGTCTGAGTTTATCTTGAACATAACTGACATGGGTTAAGTAAAACATCGTGAGGAAACCTGCACTCATAGTCAATATAGGTTTGAAATCGCTACCCCGTTTTGAGCAAGCGTGGTGATCAATGCTCATGTCTTCTCTGTATAAGAAGGGGCCTTTGCCCTGCCGCGGGACAGTAATAGGCTGTTATTGTTATTATTTCGTATCGGAAGGACATTTAAGTAAAACGTCCTATGAGCACAATGTCCTAAAAGCAAAAAGATCAGTGAGCAACTCGTCCTATTAGCAACATTATGATTTATCGTGTCCGAATTCAACTCTGCAGGGTAATTTCGTAACAGTAGAAATGGTTTTTTTTATAGTTCAACAACATTCATTGCGTTATGAATAGAAAATTTTTTTGAACACATGAAGCAATGGATTAGCAATATACTACAGAATGATTGAAAGTGTGTTACTTACGCTATTAGAGTGCTGGACTATACAATGATGAATGAGGTCATACTCTACGCCACTGTTGTGTCGGAACGATTTATCCTGAATAACATGCATTGGTAGGTAAATTGCCATGCCAGTCAGCAAGACTGACTCTGAGTGCGGCTGACGTTCTCAAGTATTTTCTCCCGTTAGATAGACTCCAATATGTACCTAGACCATAGGTAAGTGAACCATGTGGTCTCCTATAATTGGATGCGTATCTAGTACTAGTATCGTTATTCTTGTAAACCTCTGTTTGGAGATCCAATAAATATAAACACCTACATCAAAGTACGTCTAGAAAATTTTCTCCAATATCAATATTGAATTTATTAGACACACAACTTACGGTATGTGCCTTTTAACGGTTGAACAACAGCCAAAGTCCTCTACTGACATTAGTAAACTTAGAAGATACGTAAAAAAATTTGACCACTCACTACATTGGCTGGGAAGCCAAGCCAGCCATCACACTGTCTCATTGGCACATTCTACAAGCAAGCCAGAGTGTAGCTGTTTTTCAGTAAAAGCTTACAGTAAGAAAAATTGGTGTTCGTCGCCGCGAAAATAAAATTATATATAAATAATGACGAGTAGATAGGTTTTAAATTTATTTAAAATTTATTCTAAATTACACCTATGTTACAACAAAACTATCCTAAAAGCGTACTCCATATTCTATTGTTCCCGGGAAACCCATAAAAACTCAGCTATTTTTATAAATAATTTATGTTCCAGGGGTATTACACTCAAAGTAGATTCACAAGGTTCCCAATGCCCGCATCTTCACTAAGTTTGAATATGAAGCACGTTGGCTCGAGCACACGACACAAATGCTACACAACAGGCACTTTACAGCAAATTGGATCTACTGAGTGCACTGCACAGGAGTTGCCAAGCACAATTCTGCGAATTCAAGTGTACAAGCTGACGTACTTAAATCTAAACGCTCGAATGGCGCACGTTGCCGCGTTGGTAAACGTGTAAGCAAGGATGGGATTTCACGGTAAAAAAGCATCGAACGAAAAATGATTATGTGGGGTGTAAAAAGACACATCACATAGCTGTCAACTACGCATTCTGTACATCAAACTAAGTAACATTGCACAAAAATAATTGCTGGGAAACGACTTTTATTTTTGGTGTAAAAATTTGCTGTTTGCGGTAGTGCGCAATGACGACCGCAAAACATTGTGCTTATGGGTAATACAACGGTGCAGGGGTCGTGAGGGTATTTTAAGTTCTGTTATTATAACATCAAAAAGTTCTTTTTGTAAAAAAACGTCAGTAAAAGTTGGAATGTTGACCTTCAATATCTCCAGTAACCATAAGGTTCCCAGATATGGTTCAGTACAAAAATAAATATCACAATGACGAAAAGTACAAGTGACTCTCGGCTTCGTTAAGTGTACACCCGTTATTATGTTCACAGATAATCATAGGATGTTCAGAATTGGTTACTGAATAAGAATACCTTTTTATTAGAGCCTTAAAAGAAATACAGAATTATGTTAAACGATGCAGAAATCATAACTCATTTCACTCCATATCCGCTGCGCAAATTACGTGAGCCCTAGGGAGTAAAGCTGAGTTTCCAAAGGATACGTAAAAAAATTGCTGAATATGAACTAGGACATAAATAAAAGACAACATCAAAATCAACAGGATTAGCAGATGAATTGTTTGCTGTTTAGGAGATGGAAGGCTGCTGCAAAGCTCTTAGCTACCCTCTATCACAAAAATAGGTACTTTGTTACATAAATGTAGATTCGGTTCACCTTGGTCAATCAGCCTCGCTACCACCTTTTTGTCTCACAAATAAACTTGTTAAAAAAATAACTTTGTTCTACCACGGCATGAGCTCTTTTTTTGATAAAAGAGAAGTAGACGAAGAAACGGCAAAACATGTTCTCCTATGTCATCATCATTCTCCAGCCCGGGAACATATACCAATTTATTTAGGGTCGCCGCAACATGTATTTTCTTCCATAGTCGTCATCACGGTAGTCAACTCCTTTCTAACCATATCATCATTTGCGCAGTACATCCACTTATAATTCACTTAAGAAATCACAGATAAAAACAGTTTGCAACCCTGGAAATAAGTATTGAACAAACATTAAAAGCTATGCCGTAGAATACCCCAGAACGCTGGCACCTGTCAATGTAATATTTAACCGGGTATGAATTTAAAAGCTCTCACGCTAATAGGTCCCTATCTATGTGACCTATTTACCTGTCCTATCGTGTTTCACGTGCTGCAGTTGGAGCCAAGGGTAATTCAATGTTAATTACGAATGGATGGATGGAATCATAAATTATGAATTAATTAATTAGAGCACATATAATGTAGAAAGGCTAGAGACATAGATCATGACGTCTATAGAGCTAATATAGGAAATAAAAAGGTCGCGGCGGTTACATTATCTATAGTAAAATGAAAATAACTCTGACTATCTGTCTGTCTGTTACCATCCCAATGGAATTCGATGTAATATATATATAATTATACTAGCTTCTGTTTCTTGTTCCTCGGATCCTCCCCGTCGCATCGCATCGCCTGCTCGCGCTTGTACTACGTTTTCACTTAGTTATTTCTAGCTTTTTTTCTTTTTGCTTGGCGTCTAGGGGTCTAGCGTGATGTTAAATAGCCCATAGCCTTCCTCAAGAATTGGGGTACCAAATGCAATTTTTCAAATTCGATTGGTATAGTTTCAGAGATTATAGCGCGTTCAAACAAACTTTTCAACTTTATTATTAGTTACTAGCGGCCCGCCCCAGCTTTGCACGGGTGTAATGTATTATATTATCCTAATTATAGGTATATTTATCATTTTACTGTTAAAACTTGATAAAATAGTAATGTTTTACATAACCTAAAACATGTCTGTAAAAGTAGTTAAAATATTAAGGAATTATGTAGCAAAACATGAAATATATTCTAAACGGATGAATAACCTATAACGGATATCTTTTATGTCGTTGATATTTTGAATGACGGTAGATAGAAACGTCAAATTTGTTTGTTCACGACTATAAAAGGGGGAGCTCCGAATGTTCTTGTTCGAGACATCGACCAGAACGGAGCTCCGCGGACTACTGATGTTCAGTTGATTAGTACTAGTGACGTTATTATGTGGAATTGATCGACCAGATGTCACGTAAGTTAATTGATATTAATATCTTGATTATTGCTGATAACTATGGTGTTCTGTATATGTTATAATATGGCCAATATTGCTAATGCTTTAAGTTGATAATGGAATAATCCTAGCTGTTGTTATTATGTTGCTATTATTGTGTTCTCTTGGACCATTGTCCAAAAGATATAATTAATTGTTTTAAAAATAACGATATTGTATGGCAATATAAGAAGTTTGTTGATAGGATACTTTAATACTGTTTCCATGGAGTTTCTTGTCCTTCTCCATGGTGACCTCGATTTGGAACGGACGACTAGCTTTCTGATTAATAACTGACAAACCTAAATTGAAATAAATTTCTAGCTTGTCTTTTGTCCTTTATTTCATAAAATCCTTTCTCTAACACATATTAAATAACTGGTAACCATTCTTATATTCAAAGCTTTATATTTGGGTAATATACATATATACTTATGGATATACCTACTTATTTGCGCTTAGCAACACATTTAGCGATTCATTTTTATACTATAGATTTTAATATAGATTATCAATGATTCATTACTGCATAAAAAGATTTTGTAGTACATGAGAGACTTAAAGTATGCATGATTAATTACTTGGTGTAGGCACAACAAATTGTTGGGTGAATCGCTGCTCTTCTAGCTAGATCACTGAGTAATCTGTATTCAGGAGAGACAATTTCGACTCCCTATTTGAGTTTTAACACAATTTGGAACATAGGTAGACCATCACCTGACCATAATATTATGATACTTTTTATTCCTGTCTCCTTCCCGTGGGTTAATTTCCGTCATCCACGCAGGCGCTACGAGAAAAACCTATTCTCCACATAATTATTTACCCACTCAGATCTAACTCTAACAGTCGGCGATCTCTATTTGTTACGCAAACTCCTCAAGACAATAAATCTTTGGATTTTGATAAAGGAAGGATAAAAAGCGTTTCGCTGTCGAAGACGATAGATTGGCCGCCGAGTCGTTCACCTCTCATTTCTTCAAGATTTTATTCTAAATCTTACGAAAAATATGTCCCATAAAGAAATTTATCGGAATCTACAGTCTTATTTAAAACTTTATTTTTCCTACTCAAATTATTTTCATTATTTCGACGTTTTTTTCATCTTTTGGGCCTGGTAGACCCTTATTACATAATCAGCATCAGCCTTCAACAGTCCACTGCTGGACATATCCTCTTCAATTGCACGCCATTCAACTTGATTCTCTCATCCAGCTGCTACCAGCCACCCTGCGAAGATCATCAACCGTATTTCATAAAAATCTAAATCCCTTTTAGACTAACTACAAAAAATGCTAGACTGTAGATAATTAATCAGTAAGCCCTGTCAGCACCAAACTGGGAACTCAAAAATTAAACCAATTTACTTCAACTAAATCCAACTATGCTCCACATTAACATGAATTTATGAGTAGGTGGTTGGTCAGTCTGTCCTAACTTTGCGCCAATATCATAGAGCAAAAATTTATAGGGGCGACACCTTCGCTCCGAACGCATTCTATAGTCAAAGTCTATACGAATAAATATTACTTATTCGATATCTATCAGCTATCGATGTACATAGGACTAGATTCTGCCCGCGACTTCGTCCGCGTCCGCGTGAAATTTCACCCTCCCCCCATTCACCCTCCCCCATTCACCCTCCCCCCATTCACCCTCCCCCATTCACCCTCCCCCCATTCACCCTCCCCCCATTCACCCTCTTAGGGTTGGAATTTCGAAAAACCCTTTATAATTGGATCCCTACTTTTCACAAAGAACACACCCTCCAATTTTCATGTCTCTAGGATCAACGGTTTAGGCTGTGCGTTGATATATCAGTCAGTCAGGACTTTGAATTTTATATACAGGATGTCCCGTAAGTCTACTTCAAACCCAAATCTGGTAATAGGCCAAGTCGTAACAGTTATCAGAAAGGTAAGCAAGGTAGCTATCGTTGACAAGGTCGACTGAAGCAGCTGATTTAAATATTTCAGAACGATAATGACACATTGACCTTTACAAAAAGACTGTCACACATAATCAGGCTATAATGTTCCTACTGCTGGGACACACAGGCCTCCTCTCAGTGGGCCATAATCCAAAACGCGGGCCCAATGCGGGTTGGTGGATGTTACATGTCTTTGAAATTTTTTAATCTGGGAACGATATTTTCCTTCACCATTTTGAGACACAAAAAGAATGTTATTCAGAAACCTACTTATAGCCGATTTTTTGCAGTTTATGGTATATAAATCAATTTCTCTTTCTATTCGATTTTGTTATTTAACGCCAATGCCAGTTAAACAAGGGGCGCGTAATATTAGTGGTAACAACACACTAACTAATCCGAACGTGTCCGTCCAAACTTTATGGCAGTATCGACGAATACGTTTGCCTGAACTCGTCGGTGTTGTAATTATCGATTATCGATTCTCTCTTCTAGGAATAACGTTGAGCTTCCAATTAAAAAAGTTAAGTTAGTTTCAATTAGAAAATTTGTTTTCTGTTCGTTTTTTAATCTCAGTGACTAATCTGACAGCTGTAATGTCAATTATCTACACAAAAAAAGACATAAATGTCAGATTAGTCTCTGAGATTAAAAAACGAACATTAGGTAATCACAGAATTAAATAGGTAGAGATGTCTATCAATTTAACGTCATGTGGACCCCATAAATGTCTTAAAGCTTTGGTTTTCTATTATAGCGATGAACAGCGACAATAACGGCTGTCCAAATACAGAGCGTTTATGAAGCCTGAATGTCAAATACTGCTGCTGAAAATGTAATTTTTTTGATATGATAGAACGGCTTCCCTAGGAAACCAAATCTTCTAAGTGGTAATATTAATGTGGCTGTCATTGAGAGGGTTATGATAAGGGCTGATTATAGATCATTTATTGTTAAACCAAACCGCACAATACCAAATAGATCTCTAATTTATTATTATCTTCTGATTTCATGGCAGTCTACAGCTAGACAAAGTTAGTCCCGTTCAGAAAACCATGTTTGCTCAAGGCGGATTGCCAATTTCAGACTTATGTTTAATTAAAAGGAATGATATGAATGCGTATAATATAAAGCCATACTAACATAAAAAATGCGAGTGTGTCTGTCTGTCTGTCTGATACCTACCTCTTAACGCTTAAACCGCTGAACGGATTTAGAAGAAATTTGGTATAGAGCTAGTTTAAGGTTTTTATCCCGATATTCGCATCACGGGAAACTTATGCGGGTGATACCGCCGGTCGATGCTAGTTAAATTATAAATCCAAGTTTCCTCGCGATGGTTTCATCGACATTAGTGACATTTGATTGATTATAATAGCGAGCAAAATATATTACAAAATAATGTTATAAAGAAATGCATAATGTGTCATAATTGAATATACATTAAGCAGCTAAGCTACACATAAGACAAGATATCAATATATCTTTGACTTAGCGACACTGTACCGTCGCTGACACTGACAGATTTTCAGTTCCTCGCCGAGAAGTGCCGTAATAATCCATTTCACGTTGTTGACATCTTGACATGGAAGATACATAATCCTGTAATTCTGTGAAAAGCAGGAGTGGCGTATCACGTGAAAATAAATATTTATGTTTCTTTTATTTGTTTTGGGTTTAAAAATTTATGGTCAGTAAAAATGGGGTAACATTTTCTTTGTTATTTAATCGTATAAATCATCGCTGAATGAAATACATCAGTTGTCGGACAAAGTCATTTTTTAATAGTAGCCTTTCTTAATTAAATATGGATTTGTTTCGAATATTCATCTGCATCAGCCAAGCCTTTTCCCAACTATGTTGGGGTCGGTTTCCAATCTAATCGGCTGCAGCTATATACCAGTATTTTACATTAAGTGACTGCCTATCTGACCACCACACAGATTGCTGCTGTTGAGCCTAAGGTCCTGGATTCAATCCTCAATTCGAGCAAAGTGTGGGTGGTACTATAGGTACACCTCTGCCTAAACTTTCAGTAAAAACAGGCGTGATGTTATGTACTATATATAAAAAATACAGGTAAATAATACAATTGAGGAGGTATATTTCATCGAGAAAATTCCGTGGAAAATTGTGACCTAATAATTGCTAAACTCTAGCGCGCCCGTGTAAAACTGTAATCAGCATTATTATCAAGAGGCCAACTTCGTCCATTTGTTTCATTGTTTGAGATAACATCAAGTTATTGCCGGTGAACTTGAGACTTCTACAATTTGATAATTCATAATCAACTTCCGGAAACTTGTTATCTTACAAGGAATGTCTGATTTGAAGAAAACTTTAATGGAAGTCTTCACGCGATTTAAAATCTTATTTCGAATAAAAATTTGTGAAAGTGAACATTCATCTTCTGGGCACGCTCGCTCCATCATATAGGTACCTCATCTATCGGTTTCGATCAGGCGTGATGTAGGTCAAGAGCAGGGCTATTCAGCATTTTTTTTTATTATCTAGATTATTCTATTAATCAACAACAACATCATCAATATCTTTGAGAAATTATGAAACGCCGGTCCTTAGTACTTCTTTTTTTAAAGAAAAAAGTAAAAGAATACGTTTATTTTCGGCAAACATGACACATAAATAAAAAACAAACAAAAAAGAAAACAAAATAATAATTGGGGAGAAAACATACGTTACGTCTACGCAAAACGGCCATCGCTCAGCATAATGCTAAGACCCTATAAATAAATTATTGTAATAAATTATTTATTTCTTATAGGTATATTACTTTCGTTTATTTTCGTAAACCATTTTCTAATTGAGCCTTAGGTACCATATTAATAGTACTTACTCTTTTTTTATAAAACAATCATTATTTTATTTATCGTAGTGCCCGACAGAACTTCTGCTTACTATCAAATCATAAAACCTGCTTAGGTACCTACTATCTAAAAAGATCAATATCAGACACCTACTACCCACCCATATAACGAACTACGCTGGTCCATTTCGTAAAATACCTAACCCGATTGATAGACAACGCGCCAGTACCAGGGCACCATCACGCATGCACAGGTATCTCTACGTTAAGAGCGCTCATGCCTGAAATTATTCGCTATTTGGTTGTGCCACGGTCAAAGGATGACCACTGCACTGAAAATAAAATGTCCCCGTTTCATCGCACGGACCTTTGAATCCACAGCGTCGTCGGCGGAAACACCACAGACTACAAAATGTTACATTCGTAACAAAATTTTGAGTTTAAAGGGCAACATGCAAGAAAATAAAATTGAAGTGTCTGTTTGTAATGTCAAAATAACAGCATTTTACTAAACATAAGGCAACTTTTCATATAGGTACGTTATATACGGTACTTAAAACAAAAAACTTTTTTTCTGTCTGTTTGTTCCGGCTAATCTCCGAAACGGCTGGATCGATTTTGACGGACTTTCACTGGCAGATACCTAATTTTCTAAGAAGTATCTTACTTAGTACGAGCGGTACCCTATAGTGGACAGTGTACCCTACAGTGCTACGTGCCATGCGTGTGTTGCGGCCGTTGGCGGACCAAAGGACATTCACTTTAAGAAGTCACGCTACTATTCGAGTCAGTTTGAACACCTCCATACAAATTAGTAGGCACAATCGGCGCGAGCGAATTAAGTACCGCCTCAGTTTAACCAGAGCTTTTGTTAATGCAGTATTTAATTGAAAGGGCAAGAACAAAATTATCGTCTATTATAAGGTTATTATTTATTATAAGGTAGCCACTGGTTACCACTACCTCTGGATAATGGGCGCGACTTACGAGTTCATGGGTTCGAACCCAGTCAGGCGCTATACTTCTACTTCCTATACGACTTCTACCAACCCGCACTGGGCAACGTGGTGATTACGGCCGAGGAATCTCACTGGAAGGAGGCCTGTGCTGCAGCAGTGGGGACAATAGCCAAGAGCGTGCAATGCGTGACGCTTGCAATGGCGCGGGAAATTCTGCCACAGTCCGGACATATTTGGGAGGCAATATTGGAACAACAGTTTTACATTGCCTATAATTCTGTGCTACACAGTTAATAACAGACAAATACAGCTATATAAAAGGTGTTCTGTTATTGTTTTCGATCGCAATGTTTCATGTGCTACAGATATAAAATCGGATGTTATGTTCGATAATAACATAAGAGGATAGTTATTTAAAACTTCTACCAATAAAATTATACTAATAATAAAGCTGAAGAGTTTGTTTGTTTGTTTGAGCGCGCTAATCTCTGAAACTACCATCGTCACTTATAGCGTCACTCTAACACTCGTATTTATAGACAAGTAAAAGTAATTACTTTAGCAAAAGTAATTACTTGAGCAACGCTTTTTATTGCATAGTCAAGAAATCCGTCCGAGTAAAAACTGTTTTAAGTTAGTATTCTTAGCCAAGTAATAGTAACCAATTTCGTTGCTTAAGTAACGCACATTCAATTCGGATCTACTGTTTCTTTGTTTTTCGCGTTGCTTTGTCGTTTTCTAACCTTACATAAACATGGATAACATCGAGAATTTATTTTTATATTTGGACAATTTTGACAATGACCCATTAGAGGAAGTAGTGAATAATATTACTATTAATGAACCAAGAAAAACTAAAGTTTATTTCCGTGACGCAGATCCTCTGCGCGAATATTCTGAAAATGCTTTCAAGATGAGATTTCGGTTTAATAAAAGTGCTGTAGTGAATGTTATTTTACCATTAATATGTGTAGAATTAGGTTCAGACACCCAAAGAGGACTCCCAATTAGCCCTATGTGCCAGTTATTGACAGCTTTACGGTTTTATGCCACTGGAAGTTTTCAAATTGTTTGCGGAGATTTGATAAACATATCCCAATCTACTGTTTGTAATATTGTTAAAAAGGTTAGTCGTGCATTAGCCTTTCGTATGCCAGATTTTGTTAAATTTCCAAATGAATTGAGGAAAGTCAAAGAAGATTTTGAAATGCATTATCTTAGGTAATTTTGAAATGCATTATCTTAGGTAATTGCTTAAGTAAGTAACGAGAATTTCTTAACTATCGAATATGATTTTGTATTTGAGAATTCTAACTGCAAGTAACGACTTAATTAAGAAATTACTTAGCAACAAGTAATTACTTGTTTATAAATACGAGTGTAAGACCTTAAGAGCCGAGCAAAAGAAAAGAAAGAACGCTAAGTAATATAATAGCGCGGGCAAGCGATGCGAAGCCACGGGGTGGGTCGAGGGAACAGAGCAAGTAAATCTACGCATGTTATGATTTAAGTCTATTTTCCTATCTGTCTGTTTTTGTGAGGTTTTCATCAATTAATCAACCTCTGTTGTCCCACTGCAGGGCAAATGATAAATGATAAATTATAAATGATAAATGATTTATTTTCTGTAAGTAGGTTTGTACAAACACTTTTACACGTCAATCATATTTTTTTAAACGTTTCCTATCTGACTATTCTGAGAAGAAAGGCCGAAACAAACTCAGAGGTCACAGTCTCTTTTAAAGTCCAGACATAATCTTGGTCAGATCATGTGAAGACCATGTAGATTGGTGTCTGAAATGGTCTTTTGAGGAAAGAACCACACAGATTGAGCGGACCTGTCCAGTCAGTGCACGCATTTGTCAAAATCGTGCAGCTCAACTCAGAAGTTGAGGAGCTCAACGATTCGACGAACAACACCAAAGAAAGGACATTTGGGTAGGCCACGTAATGTACTCAAACTGCCAGATCATGATTAAAACTAACTAAAAAGGAAAACAGTAAAAAAAGAAATGACCCACATAGTCCCCACATTCACAACAATTAAATAAAAAAATTAATAAAAAATACTTTACAAAGTAATTTTCATGTCATTGTATATATAAAAATCATCAATGTCAAAGTGTATATAAAAATTCGGGCATAATCTTTGAGGGCCATGTAGATTGGTGTCTGAAATGGTATTTTGAGGAAATAACCACACAGATTGAGAGGACCTGTCCAGTCAGTGCACGCATTTGTCAGAACCGTGCAGCTCAACTCAGAACTTAAGGAGCTCAACGATTCGACGAACAATACCAAAAACAGGACATTTGGGTAGGCCGCATAAACTACTCAAACTGCCAAACCATGATTAAAACTGAAACAATGACCGACATAGTCCTCACATTCACAATAATTAAAATAATATAATACTTTATACAGTAAATGTACATGTCATTGTTAAAGAAAAATATATATTTTGAAAAAAAAAAAAAGTGTAAAATAGCAAAATGAAAAAATAAAAACAACAATTACAGTCTAAACCTATTGGAGCAGCTCAATCCCAAGCCTTTTTGTCCTCAATATAGTCTTTTACAGTATAATAGGCTTTCTGGCATAGTTTTCGCTTTATAAAAGATTTGAATTTATTAAGGCTTAGTTCTTGAATGTGACTAGGAAGTTTATTATAAAAACGTATACATTGGCATCTAAACGACCCACCTATTTTCTTGAGCCTTGTTGTAGGAACAACAAATTTGTGTTTGTTCCTAGTATTAATAATAATAATAATAATGAAAAAAAAAAAAATATAATTATAATAATAAAAAAAAAAAAATAATAGTAGAAGAAGTAGTAGTAGTAGTAGTATTTTTTATTTTAATTATTTATTATAATTTATGTTAAAAAAAGTCCTCGTTACCTTTTTCCACTCAATACGATCCTTATTATTAATTTTATTTTAATATTATTAAGATGTAGCATAGAAATATCGATGTTTTGACATGTCCCTTTGCACCTGTGCGAAGTAGGGGCGCGGCGGGATACATATTAAAAAAAGAAAGAAAAATTGTTCATTCTGCACAAACAAACCGCACATTACAAAAAAAAAAAACAATATATACACATACAAAGTAGTCAAAAGCCTTGATTCATCATTTGATGAAAATGATTGAAGATCGCAGTCTCCCGTAATCCTAACCAATATTATAAATATGAAAGTAAGTTTGTTTGTTTGTTTGTTACCTTTTCATGCCTAAACCACTGAACCGATCATCCTGAAATTTGGCATATACGTTGTCAGGTGTACAGAAACGGACATAGAACTTTCATTCCGAAAAAAAGTGCTGTTCCCGAGGAAAATAACAATAACGTTATTATGATAATAGCTGGCGCGACGTGTCTTTCATCTTGATCACAGACGAAGTCGCGGGCAACAGTTAGTACTTTGATAAATGACAGGTCCATCATTTTATAAGCTAAGTACCTTCCTAACCTATTAACTATAAAGTAAATTGACCAAGATACTGTCTTACCTAATTTAAAAGCTTCAACATAACTTTAACTCTGCCAGAAATAAATAAATAGAACATTTCAACTGGGATATATTTAAATGCAACGAAAAGTACCGCTTCGCATTACGCCTTGTATAATAAATACAACAATATCAAGCCAATAACTGTAGTTTAATAACAAAGAAACGCAACATCACGTAATTATATTGCATTCGTGCCACCAATACATATTGCCGTTGGTTTACCAATAAATAAATACATAAAAGTACAGGCTGACTGTGTAACCGAGGGACAAAATGATTGCAAGAAAGTATTCTGTATTCGATTCTCGTTTGAAATGTAAAAAAAAAACTTAAATCTTGAAATCAATAATATACTTACATCAACAGAGACTAAAATTTTCGTAAGCCCAATTCAGAGTATGACAGAAAAACTGCACTCTAATTGCGTCATTTTGAAAGGATATTGTTAATCTATTACTTCATATGTTTGAAAAAATTGTTAGCTGAACAACGTAAATAACGCAATGAAAATGAAAGCCTTTCCTACTGTTAGTGCGTTACTCAATTACCCCGCGCATCATACCTGGGCCTTGCAAAGATTATAGTAACTTAGAAACTAGACGAATTTTTCGTTTTATTTTTATTTGTTACAAACATTTTATTGATATTAATATCCTTCAATATGTACCCAGTTTAACCAGTCAAACTTTATTACGGCTAACGAATTCAATACACCAGCCACATTCAGATTCGTGCACCGCACCGATAAACGAGAATGTCGCTTACGAACCAATACTCAGTTAATTGTGACTAGCCGGCGCGAGGCGGCATCGAGTTCCAAACTCATTAACTCAATTTTACAATTCTATCTATGAATTCACTTATTTTCTTGCGGTCTAGAACTGGGATACATTTTTACCCGATGCGTTAGTCGCAGCTTTGTATGAAGCAAAGAAAACCTGGTCCGGACAAACACATACGCCACACCTATCTCTACTCGCTTTACTTTGCTGTAAACTTAACTATAAGCAGGCTGGTGACGTCAGACCCTGCATCAGTCAGTTCTTGTGTTGTGTCGTTGATGCTCCTTATCGGCCAATTTTTTGCTGGTCTGATTGGGACTCATGTTCACACCTTCAAGCACCCTCTAATTATCCATATTAATATTATAAATGTGAAAGTAACTCTGTCTGTCTGCTACCGTTTCACGCAAACAGATCTTCATGAAATTTTGTACACGAATTGGCATAGGATACTTTTATCCCAGTAGTACATTCCCGTTGGATGATTTCTGACCTCCATGAGGGCAGAGTGCTTGTGCACAACTAATCAGCGAAAAAGAAGAAAAAATATTACGCCTTTGGGTCAAATTGCACAAATAACACAGGCGTGTTATTATCGGTCGATAATATTGGTATTGCGATATCTGTGTTCAGTACATTTTTTATTAGGACGCTTCGCTTGCGTTCCTCCTACCCAAGAACTGTTCCAGATATGTGTGTGTAGAATGTGGAAATGTCCTAAGAACTCATATCGGAATATCGCAATATTCCGATATGAGTTCTTGGGACATTTTGTATTAGGACGCATATGATCTTACACACACTTCTTAAGATTTCACGCTCGATTTAATAACGTAGTAACGTGCAGTTTGGGCAAGGGGGCTGTAGTGTAAGTTACACGCACACGTTAAAAATATCGGACTCTAAAAACGCAGCTGTGGGCAAGGAATCGGGACGCATTAGCGCAATAACGCATCCGATATTATCGACCGATAATAACGCGTATATTCACCTTACCCACTTACGAATATTGTAACATGATGACGCCAATCCCTACTGAGTTATTTGCGGTGTAATTATGTTATTGGTACTGCGCACACGATGTTAATGACCCTTTAAAGCCATTAAGCCTTTGACGTGGTGTGCAAACCGCTGACTAAATGACATGTTAATATTTGAAGAATTGGAAATGGGATGGCATTACAATACTCATTGTTCAGTGGATTTGGAATTTGTGTTTAACGTAGCTTAATGTCAGACGGGTTAGTAGCAACATCCCGGATATTATAATAAACTAGCTGTTCCCGCGGTTTCTCTCACGTGACTGTGTTCTGGTTTTATTATAAGTTAATGGGAACGTGAAGTTATAGTATATATCTCTAGTAAAGAACATGTTTTGTTTTATATGAGATGTTTAAAATTGAACTTCAGTTTTGCTCACAACTTTGCTACAACTTATGTAACCAGTTTCGATCCTAGTGCTCCAATCACAAACTCACGGCGTATAAGACAGACGGTATAACTTCAAAAAAATCAAAGCCATATTTTTCAGCCTACATTTTCAGAACATCTTGTTTTTATAAGGCGTAATCCAGACAATCTGAAGCTCCGCTGGAGTGTAACTAATGGCGATTGTAACAATAAGACCTTTGGCAAAAACGCGATTATTTTGAACTCAGCGGACGGGAAAGCGTTCATTACCAAGGTGGCGGTTGGGGTATGAATAAGGAAAGCTGCTCTTTTCTGCTTAAATTTTTAAGCCATGTTAATTGCCTACTGGTGATAATGTAGTTTCCTATCAACGCTTGCAAATAATCATGTCTTTTCGATGTTCACTATTACTTTTAATGGATAAAGTATTATTATATCACGTAGCGACGCGCGCTTTACTTGTGTTTACCACGTGTACAAACAAAATGTGTATGTAAGCGCTGGAGCTCTTGGTACCGTGCGAGACAATGGCGAATTCTGAAGTTTCAAGCGTGTGTGTTATGTGCGCACGCTACTCGTCCTCGCGCACACATTCACAGCGTGTTTGTACGCTTTTTAACCACAAGTGAATTCAGGTAATTTGGTTTCAATAAAATACTGTATAGATCTTGATTGATCCCTTGTCCACTTGTTTGGTAATCACCACCGTTTATTACATTCGGTCGGGATTTCAGCCGGTCGATTCTGTTAGAATCTCACCGTGAGAAGTTAGGTGAAGTGAGCTGTCATTCCATCTGATGCTATAGGGATTGATACTAATGACAGCTCACTTTAAGCTCACTTCACCTGAGTTATCACGGTGAGATTTTTACAAAATAGCACTACAGATTATTTAATTCATACACTTAGGTGGTTCAATTGTCTATCTTGCCGGAGCTAACTTTTTCCTGAGCTTTGATTTCGATCGAGAAACTTGCCGCCCTTGTTTCTCGTGAACTTTGCTATAATCAAGAAGTTAGTTAATCTTTCCGTGTTTACGATCTAACAAGCACCCGGTTACTTTTTAATGAAGACTTTCAAGTAATTTATAATGAGGGACCTAACTCCTATTAAAATATGAAGAAATTGGGTAGGTTACGACAATATTAATTCTAAGTACGCAAGTAAGTGCACTGAAAGCAATGGTGGCCCAATGGTAACGGCAATGACTTACGTGTCGTACGTCGTGGGTTCGAAACCAGGCAGGCATTTTACTTTGTGTATTTTATTTCATCACCAGAGCACTCAAAACCTGTGAAGGAAAACATCGTGAGGAAACCGGCATCCCTATCTCATAGAGGAGGCCTGTGTCCCAGCAGTGGGAACATTATAGGCTGATTTTGCAAGTAAGTACACTATCTGGCCAGGTCCAGTGTGATGGTTCTTAACTTAAAAGACCATTTCAGACACTAATCTACACGATCTACACATGATCTGACCAAGATTATGCCTGGACTTTAAAAGAGACGATGTCCTCTTGAGCTTGTTTCGGCCTTTCGAGAGGAAACTCCGAACTCATCTAGTTTTTAAAATATGAATGACGTGTAAAAGTGTTTGTACAAACCTACTTACAGAAATAAACATAATTTATAATTTTCCTACCAATTAAAAATCTTTTATTTTATACGTACCTACTTTTTCAAAAAGAAAACAAATATAAATCGAACGTCACAAATATTTGCTACACGATCTAGTAAGAGATTTTAGCACCGAACGCGACTTAACCCTAAAAAGCGGGCACATTTTTCGTCCTTACCGGCCGCATCGCGATCTCGGAGTGTGCTCGCTCGGGTCGTCTCCGTCGTAATTTCCGACGCAGGTCTAAACGACCTGCCTCAATGAGATACCGTTTTGATAAAAGCCTGTATCAAGCGTGCTTGAGAGGGTTAAAGGGCCCCGTTATTGGGTACTTTCATTGTAATTATCTGAAACTGTAGGTACATTGAGAGTAATGGATGACTCACACAATATATGAATAAACCATGTAGGGACTAGTCGCTTATCTTACTAATTTAAATCGCATGGGTTTCGCCTGTACATAAGGTGATCCTATTGTATTGTAGTTTCAAATTGTCTGTTGTTTGCTGATAATATTATGTCGATAAGTGACGAGGGTGCACAGTACAAAGGTATGATCGCTTGGTATTATTAACTCAAAGATTATATCAATATATAACAGTGTAGAGGGTCTACTCGTGAAGCTCCTGATATCTAGTTATCACATTATGGTTTCGTAACTATGGTGCAGTAGGGGCCCTGCTATGCGGCCCTGCTACGCGGCCCTGCTACGCGGCCCTGCTACGATGCCCTGCTACGCGGCCCTGCTAAGCGGCCCTGCTACGCGGCCCTTCTACGCGGCCCTGCTACGCTGCCATGATACGCGGCCCTGCTACGCAGCCCTGCTACGCGGCCCTGCTACGCGGGACTGCTACGAGGCCCTGCTACGCGGCCCTGCTAGGCGGCACTGCTACGCGGCCCTGCTAGGCGGCACTGCTAGGCGGCACTGCTAGGCGGCACTGCTATGCGGCACTGCTACGCGGCACTGCAACGCGGCCCTGCAACGCGGCCCTGGTACGCGGCCCTGCTACGAGGCCCTGGTACGCGTTCACACATTTTGACAACGAAACTTATTCTTTTACTAACACATTCAGGACGTATCCATATGCTACAAAAGTTCCCCCATAATCGTAAAACGTATAACGTTATTACAGTAAATACTACAGATACGTCCGTTGAAATTGAAAACATAAAATAAGACGAAACTCCCACATGTTCTCCGCTTTCCTTCCATAAACATGCCGAAGGGCAGACTATATTCTTCTTATTGAACACACAGGAATTAAACATGAAGCCTTCAAGCGTTATCTGTATTCGTCAAACGTAATATGAAAATTATAACACTTGCGGCTAGTTACCGAAGGCGCTCGTGGCTAAATTATAAACCATACAGGTTGATCGAAGGTTCAGCTACGCTTGCCGTGGTTGGTTCGTGGATGGCTAACTATTCATTTCATATCAAGACCCCTCTGTGGCTGGAAAGCACGTTAAGCCATTAGTCCCAAAACAACGGTTCTCCGAAATTTCTTATAAAAGCAGTTTCACCAAAAACTCGCAACTCGAAACCGTGCATCCTCATCAGTATTCCTGAAACGGACTTACTTTTATTTTTGCCTACACAAGGGAATCAATAATGTTACTCCGATGCCCTATAAACAGCCCCAAAGGTTTCCAAGTTCCCCTCCATTTATTATTATTGCCCTCTATTACTCAGGGGCGTGTGGGAACAAGCAGATTCCCACGCAAGCTATTGCCATGAAGGTCGGTATATCTTAACCTTTTTTCTTATATTACCTACGTGTAATTTACGGATTAATTAGACGGAATATATTCTCAAATTTTGGCTAAAGGTGGCTCTACACAGTATAATGTTTTAGGTAACGGTCGAAAAATCTTTTAGGGATTTTTTTTTTTTAAGATATCTTCTGAACCTTACATTATAATGTCTATACTTTGTCTGTATTAAATGTGGTCTTTATTAATCATTTTTACAATGTGAGTTACTGGTATTTGTCCTAGAATCAAAAAATTCGAAGACATATAAGATAGCCACCAATCCGCACTGGGCCCGCATGATGGATTATGGCTCACTCCCCTTCAAAGACAACAGGCCCATGTCCCAGCAGCGGCAGATAATGATGATTATGACAATGTGAGAATCAGTAAATATGGTTTCTACTTTTATTTTAATGAAGATTTGTTTACCGGAGCAGGAGAAAATCAGTTTTAGATTTCAAGCAATACATTTATAATTGATCCAAATTTCCCCATACCTAACTAAACATTATAACTTTTATAAAGACTGGATTTTTAAGATGGGGAAATAAGGACAGCAGGTACCTACCCAAGAAAACAGTCTTAGGAGACTGTCCATAACTTTTCCAGACATTTTAATCTGCACTTCCAGTTTTTTATTTAAAACTCCTTTGGAACATTGATTGGTAACCTTTCCATTTACCAATGAACATCCAAGGCGGAATCGCTATAATGCGATTACCACCACGCTTGAGTTAGTTCTTGATCGCAGTATGTATGCTCTATGCTGTTATAATGATGAAAACAACTAACGATAGTCAATACGTACTTACCTCAGCAAATTACTTCAAGAGCAATTTTTGAAACGAGGTTCCTTAACGCGACTTGTGGATAACACGTAAGGAATTTCTTTCATGACGGGGTCACCCGACCGCACGCGGTTTTTTTTTCACTGTGTAATTATGAACTTTATCACAGCTCGAGTTGAAATTTTTGCTCAAAACCAACTAATATTACAAGCGCAAAAGTTTGTAAGGATGGATGGATGGATGTTTATTATTAATTCACGCAAAACCTTAGTATATGTATAAGTACCTATAAAAGTATCCTATGTGTTAATCTAGGTAATAAACTATCTGTTTGCCAAATTCCATCTAAATCCGTTCGAACATACATCCAGGTTAACAGACATACCTACGGCCAAAAATTCTATAAAATGTTATTTCGGCATCAGACTCATTCCTCAAAGCAATTACTTTTGTCTAAAATTATCTATAGACAATTTTGACTTCGTGTTACTATTTTAAATATTAATAGCTTAGTGATTTGTCAAGCTATAATTGCAAAAAGATTTTAAATAAATTTCTACTTCAGGTTGATTATGTTGACACGCAAAAGTTATTAGTAACCCTATCATAAATAAAAACACACAGCTCGTATTCACATACATTTATTTAGTCACATACTTCAATTACATTAACACACTACATCACACAAACATCAACAGTTACATCTTCTTTTAATCAATTTTTTGTCTAAATATTTTGCATATACAAAATTTCTTCTAAGTTTACCCACCTTATGATTTGTAGTAGTAATAGCAATGTAATAATTATTACCGAACTAAACTGCTAAATATCTTAAATACTAGTTCACTGATTTAGTGTGTGAGTTTTGGAAAACGAGGAAGACTGACCTACCGTGATAGTTTTTACTAGTACGGAGGTCAGTGTGAATTACTCTCTAATAACCATACGTTGGTCATGTGATCTTATGTCATAAATTTCTATTTTTAATTTTTATTCCTTATTCGTAATGTTGTTATTGTGCTAATAGAAATAAATGCTTTTTTTTTTAATAATGTGCATAGAAAAGTTGGTGAAATTCTTGTCATAAGCATAACTGCCATATCATTAGATCCAACCAAAACCACAAGAATTTCAGCACACATTTTTATCAAGAGACACAAAATCCCCTCGTATTCACCCGTCCAATTAAAAACAGGTAAAATATTCAGATCATGAACTCTGGGCCACTCGTGACACCGAATGGAGTGGATACTTAAATTTATAATTGCCAAATTTAAAGCAGAATTGTAAAAGAACCGGCACTGCGTGTAAATCATATAGGAATTCAATGAAAGAACTTACGGTTCGGGGGACTTTGAATCAAGAATTTTGAAGGGATATCGATGCTTTGAATGAAGGGAATTGGGAAAATCGAAGTTGGTTTCGGGGATATAAGTGGAATCGGTATACTACAAGGTACTTCAGAGCTAATTATGGAGGATGAGAGAGCAGTGGTGTCTCAGTGGCAACGGCCCCGACTTGCCAGTGTAAGGGTGTTAGGGTCGCGGGTTCGGACCAAGGCAGGCGCTTTAGTTTCTGTAATTTATTTCATCACCATTGCTCTCAAAAACGGTGAAGGAAAACGTCGTTAGAAAAAATTCGAAGACATGTGACATCAAACCCGCACTGGGCCGCGTTG
The DNA here is from genome assembly GCA_963669345.1 of Gortyna flavago. Lineage (NCBI taxonomy): Eukaryota > Metazoa > Arthropoda > Insecta > Lepidoptera > Noctuidae > Gortyna > Gortyna flavago. The sequence goes on from OY770146.1 coordinate 7,226,514, forward strand.
TGAATTTCAGCACACTCTCTTTAATAGAGTAAGCCTATGTCCCAGCAGTGGGAATGTTATAGGCTGGTTATGTTATGTAGAATATTGTCATTCGAGGGACCTACGTACGACTAACAAAACTTCTTAAAATAAACTAAAAAAGGTAAAACAATAATTATATAATTAAAAACACGTATAATATTAGAACACAAACACCAAAAAGAGTTTTTTTCTTTATTTATTTAAAGAGGGTTTTAATCTAAACAGATTATGCCACCCTAATCGTTACAAATTGACTTTACATACTGCTACATACCTAACTAGTATAAATTATCTTACACTGCCTCTGCGACAAATACCAATGTTAACGAGCCTGTACAGCATCCTGGCTGCTCCCGAAGCAGGAGCAGCAAGGACGCAAAAAGTTATATCAAGCAAATATCCTTCATTATGACACATAACTTTAGCTAACTCCTTTGTTTTATGATGAATAAATTATTGAGAGGCATTCTTGAAGTTTAGCGAAAATGTCCAAATTGTTTGTGAATTGTTCCCGGTTCTTGTTTAGTCACATTAATTTTATCAAGTGTAAACAAAAAGTCGTTGGCAAGATTTTGTATTAAAAGTTAAAAGTATCGGTGATCGGGTTAGGCATTCTTTACGTGCTTTAACCAAGTTATTTAATCTCCAAATAAATTTATCTTGTGGATTTTGTTTTTTTTACAAAATATCGACTTCCAAAAAATAGTACCTACAAAGTGAAAAATTATTTTAATTTCTGATATTTTTAGATTTTCTTTTTAAGCCACCGACTTTCGAAATCCATTTGTTGTTTATTTTTGTAAAAACGTTTTTATTTTTCACTTTTTAATTGTTGTACCAAACCAATGTAAATAACAGTGAAGCTAACTTAAAATAACCACTCATTAGACCTTTACCTTTATATGGGACCACCTCAGGACATGATCCTTTCAAACAAAGAGATTATTAAAATCGAAAATTATTTTGACGAAGTTCTGAGGTAACAAACATAAAAAACCCGAATTGAGAACCTAGTTAATCCATTTTTATATGTCGGTTGAAAAGAAATCTACCAAAACGCAATGTTTATTCCTTAGAAAAAGATTATCTGAAAATTTAAAAATCGGCCAACCTTGTAAACTAAATGTAGGACTCTTAAACCAAACACTGTATTTTAAAAAACTCATCTTCCAACCTTGGATAATAAATCAGGGTTCTATATTCTGCTTTTTCTATTATGTATTCCGATTCTGCGTAAAGGATCAGGCAATAAACACAGAAAAGAATACATTAATTATAATTTCTGATTCGTCTCGCCACAAAACAATTACAGGAATTTTCCGCTCACCAACACTACGTAAATCGTTTGTCTCCACTAATTCATTTCCAAATATATCTAACACTAGCTTATGCTGACCCACCCCGTCGTATTGCATCGTCCGCCCCGCTATAACTTCGTTTTCTTTTAGCGACCTTTCTGACTTTTTTCTTTTTGCTCGGCTCCTAAGAGCCTTAGCGACATGTTAAATAACCTATAGCCTTCCTCAAGAATTGGGCTATCAAATGCAAAAAGATTGTTTTAAATCCGACCTGTACTTCCAGAGATTAGCGCGCTCAAACAAACAAACTCTTCAGCTCTATTATTAGTGTAGATATACCATCAATTACCAGTAACCGTTTTCAAAGAGATATCGTTTGGGACATTTTATTCGTCCTATATCCTTAAGATATCCCGTTAGCCTGTGAGAAGAAAGGTAATGTTCACATTTTTGCCAACGACGTCTTCGCTGTGCCAGCGCCGAGATTAGCATATCTACACGTAAGCTTGTCTCCCTGCTTACATACTAAACTGCCTGCTAAGGAGTGCACACACTGCAGAATCTTTTACAGCCTCAAAATTCGTTCATGTCTGTTGAACAATGAATTTTGCAAACAATAATGAAGGGCACTATGACATAGGAGATCATCTTTACTCATACTAGAGGTGTTTTATTTTTTAATTTATGCCAAAAAACGCATTTTCTTTCGTCTTTCTTTCAACCACATAGGGAATAACTAATGCAATGGTAAAAATATTAGCCATCCAGCAAGGTATCGGGCCTTACTGTCCAGAGTCAATCAACTCAGCCTATACAGTCCACTGCTGGACATAGGCCTCTCCCTGGCTGCGCCACAACAACTTGTCCTCCTCCTTCCGCATCCAGTCTGCCCCTGCCACCTTCTAAAGGTCCATCTAGCTGGGGCGCGTCCCACACTACGCTTGCCGATACGCGGTCTCCACTCCTCGTATCGGACTCGTCTGCTCCATCACGACAAATATGGCTAGCCCACTGCCACTTCAGCTTCCTTATTCTGAAAGCTACGTCGGTAACTCCAATTCTTTTCCGGATAACTTCATAACAGTCCCAGAAAAAAAAAGGTTAAAATACACCACGGGGAAGTCAAATAAATAATTAATCGTTGTTTGTATAGCATTAACAGGAAACCATTTGATTTTAACAAAACCCATGGGTGAGGAAATCCTTCTTTTTCATTATTATTGGCCCGTAAATGGCCGTCGTTGAACAAAGACTACTAGACTGCTGACTGCTACAGTTATTATATCTGATCGTCGAAATTGCTTACTTGCCCAGAAATCTGGTATGACGATGTTCCGTGTCGACAATAGACAGCGATTGTTCGAAAGCACAAAGGTACTTTGGAAGGATTTCTTGTAACTTACAAACAATTATAGTTGCGTAGTGTTGTGAAATAAAGAAAGAAAGAAAAATAGGTTTATTTGTCACAGAAACACGTGCATACAAAAAGATTATTTATTCTAATAATAATTAAAAATAAAAACAAAAAATAATATAATTATCTATAATCACGAGAACAAACCAGAAATAGTCGACGGCTATACGTCATAACTGTGACAAGAAGGCTTAGACTCAACATTATGCTGTGCTATAGGGACCCACAGCACAGCGCTGATTCACAGTAGTTACCCGAAAAGGACGGATAAAGGCAAAGAGGAAACATGTGTCAGTCTGCGAAACAGTTAGGAGTTAATCAAATAGAAATCTGGACGCCTCCACGCTCGCCTTTCAGATTAAGTACTTCATCCCATTACGTAATGCATACTATATTATTATTATATTATATTCATACCTATAACAATCCATTAACTAAATTATGATTCTTGGTCTGAGTTACCTACCTAAGTCTGTGTAGTATGACAGCGATACATTTTATGTGAGATTTACGTCTGTAATACAAGGAAAACATCCTAGTAGGTGGCGCAACTCTTATAAAACACTAGCAGCGCCCTGCGGTTTCATCCGCATAAGTTTTGATCCCGTGGGAATATCGGGATAAAAAGTATCTTTTGTCCTTTCCCGAGACTCAAACTGTGTCTATACCAAATTTCATCTAAATTGGTTCAGCGGTAAAGAGGTAACAGGCAGGCAGACAGACACACTTTCGCATTTATAATATTAGTATGGATAACATAACATCCCGCCTGTACTCTCAGAAGGGTTAGACAGAGGTGTATCTTTAGTACACCTACATTTTGATAGTTAAAAGAACTGTGTAATATAAGTCCCATGTATTAGGGGCGAGTCCATTGTCATCAATTGGGCACAAATCCGGACTCCGAGCTGTTACTGATAAAATCCAGATGTAAAAACTCAATAAAACTTTGCCCAACCCCTAGACTAGACCAACGAGCCAGGCTTATAAAAATAAGCCTAACTAAAATGCGTGCTGGTGTGATCTCCCCCTTATCTATTATCTGTAACGATTGCGTGTTCGCCAGCTATAACGAAGCACAATGGTACCTAATTTCGGTCGACACAGAACTGTTCAACCATCTTTAATCTTCAACACTTCGTTTACGTCGATTACTTCTGACGAACTCGTAAACAGGCGGTTTACCTTTTAATACTTTCCTTGAAACTTTATTTAATTTCGCCAAGTTAAACTTATAATTAAGGGTGTTACTTAACTCTTGGAAAACATACAAAAAGTAAAATTTAAGTGTCTGTTTGTAATGTCAAAACAGCTTTATACTAAGCCCATATATATGAATGAAAGTATATACGGTATTTATAAAAAAAAGGTTTTTTTTTGTCTGTCTGTTTCGGCTAGTCTCCGAAACGGCTCGACCGATTTTCATGAAATTTGGTATGTGGATACTTTGAACTCTAAGAAAACACATAGGCTGACCACGCGGACAAAGCCGTGAACGAAGCTAGTCTGCAGTAAAAATAGAATTCAATCAAATAGGCTGCTGTAACTATGTGCCCCTGAAATCTATTGTTATGTTTGTTACACATCTGCTGATTCTTATAAAGAGAAACATGGTTCAGTTTTCCTTTGTTCAATTCTGCCATGCTAAAAGACTGACACTTTCATACTGGCATTATAAATAAACCAAAGAACTTGTCTGTGAATAAAACAAAACCAGGTACATCGAAAGTTCTCAAGTAACCTAATAAGCATTCTCACAGATAGACAGACAGCTAGTTTAATACATGCAAACGATGTGAAAGTTCAAATGTTCTTCAGAACACCTAAACGAATATTAATATATTATTCTGGTTGCGCACGCTATCTACATTCCAGGAGGATGCGAAAGGTTTGATGTATAACCTCCAATCACTCCGCGCTCCGTAGCGGCGGAGTGTATTTGGATGATTCTTGTTATAAAATAAGAATATGAGCACTTCGTTGTTTTATCCCTTCGTCTTTCATATTGGCACGACCTGCATTAAAACTGTGCATGCCGTAGTATTAATATTAGCCAAGCAGCATCTTTGGTAACACGGTTGGCTGTCCAAGACTAGGCTTTTCCCAACTATGTTGGGGTCAATTTCCAGTCTAACCAGATGCAGCTGAATAGGTACCAGTACTTTACATAGAGCGACTGCCTATCTGACCTCCAATACAAAAGTTACTGGATAAGACGATACCCCTTGATAATACTGGTTGTCAGAATTTAAAACTTAATGAGTTTCAAAGATTATGAATGACAGCCCCAAAGGCTTTACGTGCTTTCCGAGACACGAAGCCTTCTCTATATATCAATTAACGTCGCTTTTCACGTCTGTCTATGGGATACCGGTTTTCTTCTAAATCACACAACACATTTTGTTAAGTGGTTTTCGTCATAATTTTGAGAATTTATTCCAAATGGTATAATACATTAATATTAAAGTTCAATATAAATAAAGAAATCCCGATGTTATATCACGTCGGTTACTAGAAAAAAATAATAAAATAGCGAGCGAAGCCACAGTCACAGCTAGTTCATAACAAATTACTTTTCCAGTTGACAGTGCATTCATAAAGTATGAGCCAGTGATGGATTAATCCATTTAGTGGCACTCAACTTGTCTCCGCCGGAGCCCCGTTTGGCTAACTCGCTCCAGTGGCTGTGCAACGTTCCATCGGATATTCCTGGTAAAGCTGCAAGGGCTAAAGTTAGGTAAATAGAAAATTCCTGACTCAAAGATTTAGGCTAACGCTGTATCTAGATTCTAGAATCAAATAGAAATAAACTAAATAATACATTTTTAAGGATACTGCTCGTCAAAGCCACAATAATTATAACTAATATTAACTAAATTGATATTATCAATATCCACTTCTACCTCGGTAACATCGAACTGCAAAAGTTAGTTCTCTCTAGAGACTGAGGGTCGGTCAAAAGGCAGTCACTGAAAATAAACGAAACAGAAATCCGCCACGTCAAGCGGTCTTACCTGATCGGATCCTTTATCTTTCCGATTTCTATTCTCGATTTCTTCTTAGCGACACGTCAAATACCTAATCTTTTAAGTGAGTTTTGTATTTGAATTCTCTGTGGAGCAAATCAAATACTGAATTGAAAGTTATTTTATTGTGAACTTTGAACGTGGGATAGTCGATTTGTTTGCACCGTGGTTACTCAGGCTTTCACTGGAATAATTATTTTACATTGATACCAAAAGTATCACAGCATTGTTTAATATCAAAAGAAAATATCGTACTCTATTTTCTAAAATTGTAATATAAATAAAAGTGTAATATTTTGATCGTCACCGTCGGCGTCGTGCAAAAAAGTGAATACTTTTATTTGTTTTAGTGTCAGTCCCTCATCAATTAACATATTTTGTATTCTTTGAAAACAATAAAACTAGAAATAATTGATAGTGTTAATGTTTTTTTTTTTTGTTTTATTGTCCACTAGCAGCGCCCCGGTTTCACCCGCGTTAGTTTCGATCCCGTGGGAATATCGGGTTAAAAGTATTCTGTGTTAATTCTGGTTATAAACTATCTATGTACCAAATTTCATCCAAATCTGTTCAGTAGTTTTTGCGTGATTGATTAACAAACATCCAAACATTTTCACAAACTTTCACATAAATATTAGTAGGATAATTAGTTGTGTTGTTTTGTTTGTCCATAATTTATGTCACTATATAGCTAAGTCGAACTAATGATAGGTAAATGTTCTAGAAGACCGCCCTTGTATACTCACATAAATAACAACGACCAAATTGTTAGCTAACAATCTCTACCCCTAGTTTCTCAGCCTCTCGAGACTAGCTTTACCACTATCTATAAATCTTTAATCACATCGATTAGTCGAATCCGTGGTTCATTGTTCGCGTGGAGAATTCCCTTATCTCGTTATTTATCAATTTTATTAATTTATGGAAATAGTCTGTAGGAAAAAAAAGTCTTACAACCAGTCTTACCAAGGGGTATCGTATTATCTAGTAACTGGGTTGTGGAGGTCAGATAGGCAGTAACCATGTTTTTTACTAGTATTCGGTTAGACTGGAAGCCGACCCCAACATAGTTGGGAAAAGGGTAAGCAGATGATGAGTTAGTCTTTTGTGTAGTTCTCGACTGATGATAGGACTTCTACTTACCGTGCTGGTTTGTCTTCTCATGCCATAACATACACAAAACATAACATACCATCTCGCCGGTTTTCCCTAAAGGGTAAGGCAGAATTATACCTGTAGTAGGTACACACACATTTCGCCAGTTATGTCTAAGCCCGATGTAATAGGGGGCGAGCCTATTGCCATCAGCCGGGCACAAATCCAGACTCCTGGCTGCTACTCAGAAATTCTAGATGGAAAAACGAAAGTCCATAAGTAATAGTAGTGCATACACTACTATTACTTATGGACTTTCGTTTCAGTCTTACAAAACTTAAGAATCTTACTTCATGACAGGAGAATCTCTCTTTACAAAAATAATTTGAAGCGTACACACCAGGCATCCACATAGACAGTAACCTAGATTACCTAGACTATTTTAAGACGGTTCCACGATACTTTATCGAGCTTGCCCCATATATAAGGCACGGCGAGACACGTCCGCAGCAGAAGAAGTGCCGAACAGCCCAAACATAGCACTCTTGTGAACCATGTATAATGCATGGCTGGCTCCTTATCACCACTGCAACTTACGCAGAGGAATAAATTACTGCCAACACACTTTATTATATACTTAACGAATAGGTAGTTTTATTTAAGATGGATAAACTGGTAAACTTGAACTCAAGTAGGCACCTTGTATTTCCGCAAATACGAGAGTGGACTGATTGTACTCCCTATCAATAAGTCGAAGACAAAAGTCATGCTCGTCGACAGAACCGGTCAACTCTCCAGACGGGAGAACTCGCAGATCTAGAATTTGTCAGCGAGTTTATATACCTACCTCGGATCGCTACTAGCTGACCAGAGAGGAAGCGAAAGGGAGATCAAGAGAAGGACTCAAATGGCCAAAGCTGCGATGAGTAAGTTGACACGTATTTGACAGGACAGAAAAGTCTCCAATGTCACCAAGATGAGACTAGTCCGAACACTGGTATTCTCGATTTTCCTTTACGGATCAGAGTCGTGGACGATTCTCGCAATAGAATGAAAAAAGATAGCAGCTTTTGAGATGTGGTGTTGGCGAAGAATGCTCCGCATACCATGGACCGCCAAGAGAACGAACATATCTATCTTTGATCAACTAAGCATAAAAGATAGACTGTCTACGATCTTTTACCAAAGGATTCTTGGTTACTTTGGTCATATTGCCTGTCGGGAACCAGATAATCTGGAAAAGTTGGTGGTGATAGGTAAGGTAGATGGGAAAAGACCTCGCAGACGGTCACCTAACCGCTGGTCAGACCAAGTAACCGCCCTCACTGGACTCTCTGTTACGGCCGAGCTGAGAGAAGCTGAGAACCGAACGAAGTGGAAGAACATCGTGCTTAAAGCCACGAAGGCCTTTCAGGGACACAACCTTCAGTAATGAAGTACGCAACCAAGAACAGAGAGACTGGTAAACTTGAACTCAAGGAAGTAGGTACCTTGTATTTCCACAATAGAATTAAATTTCTTCCTAACTGCCTCGTAAGTCTAGAATTTGTAAGCGCAGGCTGAGCATGAGCTCCTGCTGAGGTGAGGTTCGATTCCCAGGCCAGGCAAAGTATTTTTGGGTTTTTCTAATAGGAATTTCTCAGCAGCAGCCCAGAGTCTATTTTGTCTCGCCCCCTATTACATGGGAATTAAACATAACTGGAGAAATGTAGGTGTACTATAGGACAGGTACACCTCTAGCTAACTCTTCGGGAATTACAAGCGTGATGTTATGTAGAACTAAAATTATCACCGTGCACTCGCGAATTCTCGAAATATACCAACTTGTCCTCCTACTTACTAATAATGACATACAAAGGCATAAAGCTTTGACATATCTATGTCACTCCTCTAAATCTGTGTACGTTTCATGTTTGTATATTCACATCTACCTGTGACAGTATACCTAGATACATATGTATACTATTTATGTACAAGTTTACCGGTGACACGTCTGCTAGCGCCGTAGCGTGTTTGTCTTACACGGTACAATATCTGGAGCTCGGCTACCGGTGATAAAGCGGTTTTAACCCTGACACTGCTACATATATCTGTATGTTACGTTCGGCTGCATAAATTGTTTGGTTTACGATCGGCTTGACGCAGAATATCGAAATTCCTTAGACTAACCCAACACAATTGCAATTGGATTCACAATACCAACCTTTACGCAACTACATTTACGCTGTCAAACATTCGGAATTCTGACAACACTATAACGTATTTACCTATGGCGACGTTTGTTGCTACTGTGTGATATATTTTTTCGGTGTCTTTCGTCAGGAACTATCTACTACAAACTGATCGAGACAAGGAACTGTCTTATCACGGCGAGTATTATATTATCTGTGTCACGGCTAGCAAAATAATTTATGATTCCCTAGAATATTCGAATATCTAGGTCTATATTAGAGTCAGATCTTCGCCTACACTAGCCCAGATTATTCCGCAACATTAACTACTGGCAAACTTCATTAGTATTTATTCTGCTGTATTGATCTAAAAATAATTAAGAGCGTTTACGACGTACCTACGGCATTTCATACAAACTTTCAAGACCTTGTTTTTAGAAATTAATGAAACTTCATACGCATAAGCAGGATACAAAGGTCTAAAATTTAGTAAAGAACATTTTCGAAATGTCTTATTTAAAAAAAGATAACAGGAAATCTGTTTCTATGGAAAATTTTAAATCTGTCTAATTTGTCTGTAACACTATTTTTAGAAAATGTTCTTAAGTAACTTTTTAGACCTTTGTATCCTGCTTATGCGTACGAAGTTTCATTAAAATCGGTTCATGCATTTCGAAAAACAAGGGCTTGAAAGTTTGTATGATATGGTGTGCGTCATAAACGCTCTTAATAAATCTGAGTGAATATTTATTAACAATAGCACAAAGGAATGCCCGGATGGTTCGGAAGGCATCCTCAATATGTAATAATAATAATAATGGGATTTTGTGTATGCCCATTCTATCCCTTGTGCTGGAATGAAAAGACTGACTAACAAAACTTATGCGGAATAGACAGAGCTGTTAAGATAAATTAAGATATCAATTATTTCTATAAACATGAGTGTACAGTACAAATTGGGGTTAGGTAAAGTGTTAAGTTTTAAATAATGACCAACATATTTTCCCATAGATAATTTGTAAAAGAAGAGAAAAAATGTTAATTCCAAAGATTTACTAAGTCCTTTTTTAAGTGCAAAAACTTCCCTTTTCATACCAAACTCTCTTGTCCAAACGCTGTTTCAAAGCCCGGGTTTACTCACAGCTAATTACAACTACCAAGTCTGAATGATCCTATTCACATACAGCAAAACTTGATATTCAAATTCAAGTAGGAGTCAGCTACGAGCCACCCGGTGCTCGCTAATTCTTATCTGACATGAGGCCGGTTTTGCCAACTTAATTAAACTATTGCTACCACGAATATATCTCTGCAGTAGGTATTCATGTGTAGTTAGCACTTTATATAATTAACAACGTTGCTGACTGCAAGACCCAATTAAAGGATTAATATCTTAGGGCAGATTAATTATTTTGTCTAAGGAGATGTCAGTTACCATGTTCAATTTTTTTCGTGAGAATATCAATAATTCTGTGCTTATTCGTAGAGCCTGTTTCATTATGGAACTTTTTTCTTGAAGGCAGTTAGATTTACATCTAGTATGACGCATTTTTCCAAGTAAAAGAACGTTAGGGTTCGAGGCTTTTTTTACTGTTTTCTTGAACCCATTTGCATAGCAAGAACGAACTAAGTATACGTAATAAGTTACAAACTTTTTATTCCCCGCCTTATTCATGTTTCGTCTCGATATCTTAGCTTGTACAAGGAATTGAATTCGCCGAAGCACAAAAGGGACCCCTAGATCTGTCTATTTTAAGATGGCTGAAACAGAATGTCTCTGTATTACGTAAATGTTTAATGCGGTAGCGGCCAGACGACTCGACCGGGACTCTACCTGAAAATAAATGACAACTGAATTGGAATGGAAACTGGAGGCGACCGACGGATAAATAAAGCTTTAAGCGAATTCTATCAATCATCATTCGATCGTGTTGATAACGAAAATTAAAATAAACCTTGATGAAAATTGTGGAATTCTGAACAGCTTTTCCTCAAAACTCTCGCGGTGGAAGTGAGTGAAAACAGGAGGGCAATTCTCGTAATTTTAAGAACGTTCACAGTCTGATCTCAGTCTCAATCTGTCAAAAATACCTCTAATTTTCCTACATTTTGACATTTGTTTGTCGCCGAGATGAGACTGCGACTAGATTTTGAACGTTTTAAAATACGAGAATTGGCTTTCAGATTAAAGTTTCGAGTTGGTTTTCGGTCGGCGTTTGATTTTCTTTGTCAAACTCCAAAACGTGACGTGGAAGCGAACCCAACTTTTTACGTGTTAAAAGCTGAACATGATCCTTCGCAAATAGCGGACCGTTTTTGTACTATTCTACGAATCCGGACCAGATCGAAATTCACTGAATTGTTTTTCATTGAATGCACATACGGATGGACTGAGTTTTATTTTATCTTTTTATGCAAAAGGCATCTATCGCCATGTTGAATTTATAGTAGGTATCCAGCAGCACTTCCTACTGCTCATATTTTTATTTCACATAATAAAAGGAATGGTAGGTTTGCTGCTTGAAATATAATATGTACAGAGGCCAGCACATCAACCTACCCCAATCTGTCAAATTTCTTTGATAGAATTTCAACTTTACTACAAAGGAATAAAGTTCATATTCAATTGGGAAATTTTGACAGATTGGGGTAGGTTGATGTGCTGGCCTCTGTACCTATGTCTCATTCTATTTCAGTCGAGTTTGAAGATGTCTGAAGCATAAACATAAAAAAAATAAGCAGAGATAAATATTTATAGTCTTATATTTATATTATTTATTCAACAAGCGTCTTTTATTACCTTCAAACATTACAATTTACAAGCTAACACTAAAATAAATATATAGTATATTAGCTGCGCCCCGCGGTTTCACCCGCGTAAGTTTCGATTTAGGGGTATGAAAAATAGATGTTGGCCGATTCTCATAGATACCGGATAAGCACCAAAAATTTCATCAAAATCGGTCAAGCCGTTTCGGAGGAGTATGGCAACGAAAACTGTGACACGAGAATTTTATATATAAGATGTACAAGTATATAGTTAAAATTAAAGAAAAAGGCAGGAGCTCATTGGGCATCAAAGAATTCGTCCGCATCGCTGTCAATAGGATAAGTGCCCAAAAGGATGGCAGCATTGCCACGTTGGATGACAAAGCAATCGAACCCCAAGGCCCTAGTGTTTCAACCGCAAACGGCCCAAACATATAGCTCCCAATATATAAGGTTGTTATATTTGCGCCGTTTGAGGTTTTCTACTCCATGCAACAGCCGCCCCAGCACAGTCCACGGTGGACTGTGCTGGGGCGATGGGATGGCGCGAGGAAGATGGGATGGCGCGAGGGCGTCGACACAGGTTGCATCCCACACCAAAGGCCTACCCAACTTCCAAGGCATTATGGTCATTCCATCTGGCCTCTTCCCATCGTCGCGTGCCAAGCCATTGGGTTCTAAAACAGCTGGCACTCTGGCGGTGACAGGAGCCCGACGGATGATGTCGTTAATGCTGGCGTGCCGTGCCATCCGACCAGTGCTATTGCTGCTGGATAGGCCATGGTGTCCGAGACAGTCGACTGCTTCACCGCATTGACAGCAATGTGGAGATCCACAAGGAGCGCCCAGACGCAAACATTAGCGAGCCGGAATGTGGTGTCACCTAACATAGTGGCTATGTTGGGTGACGGTAGCGTCTGAAGCCAGAGGCCCGACTCCCATTCACTCACAGCCAGCAAGCAAAAAGAAAAAAAAAAAAAAAAAAAAGTTGTGTTGAAAAGTAGTAGAATTCTGTATGACTTGTATTTAGGTCCTGAATAATGGCTTTGATTGCGTTAAACAATATTTGCCTATGTTAATTAAGAAAATCAGAAACCAATTACAACCTGTTCAAACAAGGTTTCTGCTAAGGATAGCTCGCTTAAATCAGGGACGAGATTGCTTGATTAGTGATAATAATAAAACAAAAGTAGCTGGTTATCAGTTTCAAACTCAAATCACCAATAAGGAGCCAGAATGTAACCTATATGTATTTGTGTACTTGTACTATTTTAATCTTTCTTAAATATTTACATCATTTAAAAGCTAACAGTCTTAAAATAATAATATCTACAAGTATATAAAAAGGGAAGGGGAAATTGTGAAAGGGCATCAAATAATTCGTCCGCATCGCTGTCAACAGGAAACGTGCCCAAAAGGTTGGCAACATTGCCACGTTGTATGGCAATACTGATTGTTTGGCCAAAAAATAGGCCAGCCCTCTGGTCACGTGAAGAGTCGACCAACCGCTTGGCGATGTCTCGAAATACTAAGTGGGCACTCGGGCCCCATGGCCCTAGTGTTTCAACCCCAAACGGCTCAAATATATAAGTTCCAAAGAGATTGGAGTATCATTGTTCCTCTCAACCAAAGCATCTGCCATCTAATCTCTTCACCCCTCTTCGTTGACTGGTAGAGAATGCCTAAGGCATTAAGTCCGCCTTTGTAGCTTTTTGTGCAAAAAGTTTAAATAAATAAATGTCACAGCACTAGTATTTCAATACACACGTAGTACACGACGCAACCAATCACAAACTAGTTAATAAAGCGTTAGGCTCCTCTGCGACTGTCTACAATAGCTCAAGAAACAAAACTAAAACTCCAAAGTAATTGGCTACCGCATCGTAGTTACCAACCTCAAAATATTTCACGAAGACATTCCTAACTACCACAAACTTCACGCCGCAGTAATTCTACCCAACCAGCTGTAACATTACCAATTCCACCATCCGTAGACTTTGCATGACATAACCACTAATACACAAAGGCTACAAAAACTACAACTGAATGGACTCACGCCAAATGTAGTCCAGTTAAAGCCATTAGTTTCGTTCGACCAAGTAATTCACTTTTATTAACTCTCCGTAGTTAGAATTTATGTAGAGTGAGCTCCAGTAATGAGGCGTTTTGTATAAGTAACATATTTTGCTGGTGTTATTATTAACCATTAGTACGAGGTATAGTTGGTTATTATATTGATTTTACAAACTGGCCTAGATTTTATGAAAATAACAGTTATATTTTTAAGTATTCTCATGGTAGTTCGATCGCTTTTAGTTGGTTTCAATATGCCTGATTTAAAATGTAAATAATCTTTTTTGAGCATCGGTACTGCGGTCGCTAATATGCCACTTAGGACTTACTCATTAACGAGATCCAGCAGTGGGCGATTGTAGGCTGAATCTTTGGAATGAACATAGATGTTTTAGCTCATTTACTTAGTCCTTTTATCATTGTCTTTTTCTACCTACCTTGGTTCCATGTTACTTTGAGGTTATTTTTATCTCTTCAATTCTCAACTATCACCACGTAATTCATAATTATCATCTCCCCTTAACCTCATCTGCCTAGCCTTTGTTAGAAGTCCGCTTTCAGTCTCACCAGTTGCAGCAAAATACCAGTATTTTACGTGAAGCGACTGCCTATCTGACCTCCACAACCCAGTTAAAATACTACAGCGGTACTACTACAGTGGTAATACTAGTTGTCAGACTTTCGGGATTCTGAGTACCCGTAACGATTACCAAAGATCCACGAATGACAGCCGGGACTAATTATTTAAAGTGCTTTCCAAGGCACCCAGGGGTCTTGTTATGTAAAGATGGTCAACCATCTTCGGACCAACCGCGGCAAGCATAGATTAAGCTAACCAATTGACCCGTGCGGCTGTTATTACGAGTACTTAGGCCTGAGTTCACCAACATTCTAACCATCGGTTAGGTATTTAAACAGTTGATTTATGTCAAATTTCCTAAGGAAATCAACTGTTTAAATACCTAACCGATGGTTAGAATGTTGGTGAACTCAGGCCTTAGCCACAAGCCCATCTCCCCTCTACCTATCAACGTTAAAAACATTATCTGCTCCAAAATTTGAATATTATTACAAAACTCCTTTTAAACTTGAATTGGCTTACCTCTATAATGCTTAAACGTTGCTTGTTTATAGTTCCTGTGACCAATCCGAGTAGCGTCGCGAACACACTGGACAATAAGCGTGAATGTTGGATGAGGCGTCAGGTCGACCGTCTGACCTACTTGCTTAGCATATAATTATTTCACCGGCTTGTCTTGTCACTTCGCCTTAGCTTTATCTAATGACTGAGGTATAAACAACGTCTGGATGCCGTTGAAGTTTGAGCTAAATATTTATCTCAACTATATTTTACTTACCTGCTGCGCCATTCCTTCGCCTGTTCGTACAAACCTCAATAGACCTGTTTACCTCTTAGAGGTTGATTTTGCACAAATCCTTTTTAGTGTATCATCAACTGGATCTTATGAAGACCAAGATCTGAAGATCTTTACACAGAACTTTGCGTCTCTGGAATTTGTGTCAAACAAATCTGAATTAATTCAATTCATTATTTTTGCCATTGACACTCTAAGAAGATCCAAGTACCAAGGTTCCCGTAAATTTCTTTGAAAACATTGAAATTTCTATGTTCTACCAGAATCGTGTCGCATCGTCGCATATGCCTGTCAGTAGGAGTCTTCACCATAAGTATCTTCTGTTATAAAAAGGAAAGCTACCCAACTTCTGTACAAAACTTTCAATCGATTTATTCGATACCCTCGAAAAATAACTTATGTATGATATTACCACAAAAGGCTTCCAGAATGACAGTAAGCATCGAAATATCTGCCTAAAACTTCGGAATTCGGATAACAGGGTAAGTGTATGTGTATTATAGTATGTTATGTACGCAATCTCTTTACTAAATCTCAGCTTATACATAGATTACCGACCCTCGGTAATGCGGTTTCGCAACCGAGACCGCAAAGGGCTAATACCATACAACTCTGTTCTCACATGCCGGTTGTTACTTACCTGGGTTTAACTTACTAATGTATCTCGTATACACACTATCACGTATCCTTCCACATACACACACATACCACACACACACACACACCCTTGCACTAACACACACACCCACACACACACACACCCTCGCACACACACACCCTCACACACGCACACATACTCGTACCCACAATCACAGACACACCTACATTAAATTATTAAGTAAGTAGAATAAGATTCTTCTAAAATACAAAACTAGTATTTACTCATAGTACTATTATGTAATGCCGTTAAAATTGTAGCATCAGCGCAAGTACATGAATATATGTTAAGTATAATTTATCACTGTACCATTAAACATAGGGGACCGAGACTGATTCTCCTTAACACAGGTTACTTTGTAACCTAGCTAGGGGAACAGTGCTTCACCCACTCGATTGTAGACTACCTAACATATTTTCTGTTTGAGTAAATAAATTTATTATTATTATTTATCTCGTTTGAAATTGAGTCGAAAGAATCTGTCACAGTAGTAGGTAACTAGTCCGAAAGTACCTATATATTTTCAAAGTGTGAAAATCTTTATTGAAACCCCTAGTCGAGGCAAAGCGGACAGTTATCTTCTACTGAATGATCTACTTCTACTGATGAGACTCCAGGACCGTCAGTAAAACGGTGCGCCAACAGTACGAGTAGGTACTTAACCGATAGCACGTCTCCGGAGGTACTTTCTTTCTCTCACAGTAGCCCCGCTTCCATAGCCTGCTGTGCTATCGTCTTCCCCAGAATCGCGAATGTATCTGGTTTACACTTCCCTAGTTTAAACTTAACTGATTTGAGCACATAAGGTTTAATGTACTATCTATATGTGTGCTAGATTAATTAGGAATTCGATGTTCCTAACATGCGGTGCAATAAAGGTGAATGGAAGGTCTGTTTATTCTCGGCCCCCAGTTACGGACATGGCAATCTAATGTTCTGGATACAACAAATCTAATATAGAGCCAAATGTAGGCCATCAGATATATTGCTGGCAATAATTGTAATTGGTATAGCAATTATTTACTGGTATATTGCGATGTGACTATGACTATCGAGAAGTTTATTATAAGCTCAGCCATCTCTATTATAGGCCGATCGCTTAACTGAGACGTTGCCTGAGACAGCAACGCGGTGCGGGAGGGGTGATAGTTGTCACACTCACAAGTTAACGAATAACTGAGTTCTCGCATCACGTACCATCGAGGAAACTTATATCTACCCAATTTGAAAACAAAATCCCGTGCACACGATGACGACATCTGTTAGGAAGCGTTACTATTTAGCGGCCGAGCGCTGCAAGCAAGAATAGCCCTTACGGTGTATAGATGTAAGTTTCCTAGTTGGTACGTGCTATCTACTTATTCGTTTTTAAAAGAGTTACACTCACTCAAATAGTCAAACACTCAAAGACACAAGATTAAACCACCAATAAATTGGCTACAAAGAATAATTTAAAAAAATTACATGATTCTAACAAAAGAGACAACCCACAACCGTACGGTGTGTACCAAATAAATTGGGATAGCAGCCGAGAAAGAAGAAGGGGCTCAAAGACACAAGATTTTTTGTTTGAGTCAAACAATATTTATTTTACAGTATTTAGTTTCAGAAGTACCAACATGATTGGGAGAAAATTAAACATGTTTTCGTGAAATAAAATACAATAAAGGTATTATTAAACAAAACTAAATTAGTATTCAAAATGAAAATCAATACTTAAAATAATTTATTTAAATTAGGTTGAGACTTAGATTTTTTAACGAAAATACTTAGGTAATTTTTAAATTTAAAAATCTAAATTTTTATTGATTAAAAATCATTATGTAATGTAATAACGTTATTTCTGTAAACAAACACAAAAGGATTAATTACAGTAGGTACCTAAATACATAAAGATGTACAAGGTAAAGCCCAAATGATTTGAAGGCTGTATAAATAATAAATACCGAAAAAGTAACAACGAAAGAGTGCCTAATTGGGCATGCGTAATAAGGTGCTTGTACAACATAACTCTTCAAAAGAAAGCGGGAATAAATTACAATATTTTTTAATAAAAGGCCTGCTACCCCGACTTTTGAACAATAAGATACCAAGTTCAGTATTGAATGCCTTAAGTTTTTGTATCAAACAGCCAAGTGTACTAAGGAAATTATACCCGAAGTATCTACTTACTTTAACAAGTGAGGTAACAGCGTTGTTTTACTGCGTCCTTTGGAACGTAGGGTGGTGTATTCATGGCTTTACTTTTTAAGGGCAGCTTCCGCATGCAACTTTTACTGTTTGCCTACAATCAGTAAGTACCCTGTGGTAAGTGTATCTACATTGTCACATGCGAACTACGCAACGCACTGACGTCACGCAAAATCCTGCATCGCGCAAGCAGAGTTTACCGCGCAACTAGCATAAGTTTGAATAAAATAGATGAAGAGCTTACAGATGACTGCTTCGTTGACATGTAACATACAAGCGTTGGTTTGCCTTGAATCTGGTAATGAGAAAGGAAATGAACTAGTGATAAAAATGGTCTTCTTCACAGGGTTTTCCCAAAGATCAGTCAAGGCCCCCAAGGGTAGGATCAAATATCATCCCGGCATCAATCCTGGAGGATTCTCCCTTTTCTAAGGAGGATGAATGAACTTCACATCTTACGTTGTTTACATTTTTGTCGACATCGACAAGAATTCATTAGAATTTCATTCATTCAGAATTCATTCATTTGTCAATGTCTACAATTTGTGTTCCATGATACTGAATCAATCAATATGTAGCTACAATTAAGTAGGTACCCAATTTGATATAAGATTATGGAACAAAGATTGTAGACTTCTTTCTGTAGCTACGATCTAAGGAAATTATACTTGGAGTAAGTACTTACTAGCAAGTGGAGTAGCAGCGTTGTTTTAGCTCAGTTTGTGAGAAGGAGGGTGGTGTATTCATGGCTTTACTGCTTAAGGGGTGGCGATGACGTGCTGACTTTGAACTTATACAGCCTACAATCGGGAGTCAGCCTGTTGTTATTGTCATCTAAGTTTATAGTTATCATCGTTATTAATTTACGTATTTTTTTCTTTTTTAGTATTATATAAATATCTACTACATAGTCGTGGAAATTAATTGTTTAGCAAATTGAACTTACATTCACCGTACTTATATTCTGTATGAAATGTCTAAAACGCGGAAAATTTACCTAGTGTGTCAATTTGAATAATAATACATTTCCCTGACAATACTTTTGCTTTTATAACATAAGTCATAACACGTTTTATTTTTTTCTCGTCTCGTATTTAAATCTGGCTTAGGACTGATTTTTCCAACGCCAGATAATTTTATCCCCGGAATAATTTTGATTTTTTGACAGTTCTTGAATACAAAAACTGTCAGACGTCAATTTTAATCCACGAATAAAAATTATCTGTCGATTGAAAAATCAGCCCTTAATCTTATTAAGTACCTATCAGTTGTAAATAAAACGCTGTCTCTGAACATAGACTCAGTTTTACTACATTCAACGACGGACAACACAAATAAAACTAATCTCCTAGACAATTCCTTTAAACGACTACAATTTACTTTTAGTATCGATAACCTAAGTGTCGGCCGCCCGAACTGTAAGTAACGAACTTTGACAAAGTTAGTCCAACTTGCCCGAGGGATACAATCAGCCTAAATAGTGAATACTTATTGGTCGACATTATTACACTACTTTTCTTTCATTTTTGAACCTTAACCATCTGAAAATAGAGTGCATTTTCGGTTTGATGTATGGCCGCTTAAGTAAACATCTGTTACTAGCCATGGTTTAATGGCGGCACGGTGTTTTAGTACGAGAAAAGAAAATTTATGAGTTTATTTACTTATATTCTCGAAAAATCATGAAAGTTAAACTCGTGCAAACATCTGCTGTATAATTTTATTGCGGCCTTGAGAAAATGGATCACTAAAAAGTAGGTATTTGTATTATTTTTATTTGACCTATAAAAATGCGGCCAAGTGTTTCGTATCACCGTACAATAAACGGTGATAAAAACACGTTTCTTGTATGTGTGAACCCCTTATTTTTATTATTTGTTGTTATAGGTAGCGGCCATAGTAGTACACACTCTGAAAAGTTTTAAGTGGCTACCTATTATGGTTCAAAAGATACAGACCTGTGGCAGACGAACGGACGGACAGCGGAGCCTTAGTAATGGAGACCCGTTGGCACCCTTTGAGTACGGAACTCTAAAAAGTCAAAGCCACTAAAACAGATTTAAAAAAGTCAAAGCACTTGCTAAAATATAAGTACCTAATCAATCAGACTCTTTTTCATCCCTAGGTAGTACCTAGTGTAGCGAAATAAAACGCGGTGACTTCACAATTTCACTAACATTACGTATAATTTTGTTGTAAAAATAAAAAATTCGAAATACAATAATTTAGTATAAAAAAAATAAAGATAAAAGATTACTTTAAGATACCTTGTGACGTTGGTTACAAATACGAATATGAATGAAATAGAAATACTTAAGGTTTTGGGTTTTGTAAAGACAAAAATAAAGTGAGAATTTTGTTACATTGACGTGATTGCAATCAAGAAAATATTAGATAGATTTAAAGTTTGCGCGGTCCAAGGGAAAAAAAGTTAAAATAGCACACCCGCCGTATTCGAATGATAAAAATTCACGCAATTTTTATAGGAAAATATATCTAGATAATCTACTACGAGAATAGAGTAAAAAAGGTATCTGTTCCCAAAAAGGGGGTCTTCGTGTCCGTTCTCGGGATCCTTGTAGATTAATAGAGCAGAACAATAATCAGCTAGCAGATCCGCAACAGCAAGTAGATCTGCAACAGCTAGCTGCGGGCGCTCTTCTGGCGAACAGCTTATACTTCGTCTCGAGAGTCAGGGTAGGGTGAAAAATCGGATCAAATCGGCTTGCCCATAATTCGGGCCTTATCCTGAAGTAAAATTTAGGAATAAGTACCGGTGGAGCAAGCAGAATCACTTGTAACCAAGAAATAGAATAGAATGATACATACCAAAAATGAAGAAAAATATGTTCACAAATAGTTTTTTAAATTTATAGATAACGAGGTACGGAGGAGTAAAACCAATTGCGACAGCAATTAAATTAATTCAACCAACTCAAATTCACAATAAAATTTCGGCGTTAATATTCCACAAAAAACATGTTCCTCGTCACAAGGTTATTTTCAAAGTCACCATGCCTACCGTGAAAAATGCCATCTGACGTAAATGCGATTCGTAATTTGAAAGATTTCAGATGGAAATTTCTGGACAGACTATGGTTCAAAAAAAGGTTGAATATGAGTTTAGAAGGAGGATTAAAGCCAAAATTACCATGCAGGATTTGTTAATACTGCACTAGGTAGAAGGTAGGTACCTAATATGCTACTTAAAACTTAACAATACCACATAATCACAAGCAAGTCTTCCGTTATCCACACTCACAACCACTAATAAAAAGTTTCTAAAGAAACATTAAAACAGTCTGCTGCACCTAAATCAGGCTAAAACATAACTAAGTCGCTGCAGCCACATATCAACGTCTCCAGCTAACATTCCTCTCCCACCGAAAACTTATCCAATTACATAATCCAAGCTGCAGAACAAATGTAATGTTTATTTATAATTTCGACTCACAAATGTGATTCACTTTAGAAATATGTTTTAAATTCAGGCTATGGAGTGAGTATCAGAAAGATGTATATAAGGTCAGAAAAGTCATATTTAAGAGCGAGTAGTAACCAAAATTGTCAAAACCATATTCAAATTGCTCAGTTTTCAGGTCTATACCACAAAATCGTCTCAACAGAGTGACGGCAACGATTTGTGAAATATAAAAATATGTTCGAAATTCTCGCAACGTGTGATGGAAAATGACTTCTTCAAAGAACTAGAAACGTCGTATGTGCAAGTCTTAATAAAGCTAAAAATAAAAGGAATTTAAAAAAATGATTGGACATATTTTTTCGCCTTTTAGGTATGTATATAGAAATAATCATCTTTGTATCCTCAATAGCGTATTACCTAAGTACTAATCGAAATTATGTTAAAATTACAGGTAATTTCACGATGTTCTTTTTTCGATAAAATTTAAAATTATGTTGGGACAGTTGTCACTGCAGTCGTTATGTGGCAGCCACCGTTCTTCTAGGAAACCGTTGCGTAGCGTGCATGCATAAGGTGAAGTACTTAGTGGTTCTAGAGCAGTTTAATGATGATCAATTTAAAGTATATCTGCAAAACGCTTACAATACTAGAAGCGTTAGATAACATAAATTTGTTCGATCACCAGTAAAAATTACTATGGCAAGAGAACCAATAAGTATTTGACCCCTACACTTTTCAATAATATTGACTGGCTAAGAAACGATAATAGTGGAATTAGTAAGCGAACACTAAAGATTAAATTGAACTGCTGAATGAAATTGTCGACAATAATTAGTTGCGCTGCTGTTAAATCTTCTTACCGTCCTTTCAAAGTATCTGTTTTTACCTACTTAGATGTTTAATAAGATTGTTGATAAGTACCAAATATTTAAGACGAGCGCTAATCCTATCGACAAACAGTCACGCAGTTTATCAGGTTTATGATATGTGTACAAGTGTTTGGTCCAAAATAAATTATTTATTATTATTATTTACTCACTGCTTTTCCTGTACACGTCGGAAAACAAATGAAATTATCCCCAACATTGAAATAAGTCTTCCATTTACTGTCTACTACATGGCATACTAACACGTTGGTCCCCCTTAATCCCACGTGGGCCGACCGACACTGACACGACGTCAGGTATCAATAATTCAGTACACAATCTGGCCTTCCACGAATATTATTTTAATAAGACAGCTTGTAATAAAAGGGACACGTACTCTGTTATTCTTGTTTAAATCAACTGGGATCCTACATTTGTTCTAATTAACTTTGCAGGGGTAAATTTTTCTGAAATATTGTAGGTAAGTATTTTGCTTTGTATTTACAGTGTTTCGTCAAATATCTCTCTTCTTGGGTTTTTGTATTACTTATACACATATCTCAGCTTTATTCCTCAAGGGTAAAAAGGCAAAATGTTGAATATAATATTTTGCAGCATAATTTTCTTTAGTCTCTGTTTTGCTTGTGTCAACACGACATAGCTCAACTATACTGGAAAACTACACTACACTACGACACTATACTGGAAAAGCTCATACAAAAAATAAATACATTCCAATTAACAAAGGTAGTAGCAGAACTGACTACGTTGAGCTCCCGGAGTCCTATGTTGAGCTATACGGTTACTGACAAATGCTTGCACTGATTGGACAGTTCTACCCAAACCAAAACTTCTTTCCTCAAAATACCATTTTCGACACTGATCAACATGGCCCTTACATGATCTGACCAAGATTATTTCTGGACTTTAAAGGACTCTTCAGTTTTTTCGCAATTTTTTCCCAGGAAATGTCGACTCCATCATCATTCTCCTATCCTTATCCCGAATTATTTGGGATCGGTGCAACATGTTCATTCTTCCATAGTTCTCTTTTAGTCGTCATCTCGGTAGTCACACCCTTTCTAACCATATCATTATTCACACAGTCCATCCATCGTTTCTTTGGTCTTCCCCTACTCTCATAGCCATAAATAACATTCATACTCAAAAGTTTCCTCATTCCTCCGTAACAAATGTCCATACTATGACAACCGATTTCCACGCAACTTTTCAGCTACCCGTGCTTCTGTCAGAGTTCCCCTTATGTACTCATTTCTTATTCTAAACTAGCTGTGCCCGCGACTTCGTTCGCGTGGATGTCGGAAAACAACAGGTAATGTGTCGCTTAGGAAAGGTGTAATTGCCACTCCTTCATTGAAAAGGAAGAATCATCAGATCTTGCCTGGTAACGCTTTCCTTACCTAGGGTTCGCTACCACGGCCCTTTCGACTGCAATCACTGCGTCTTCATGGTTCATAATGACAATGCGACAAAGTGTCACTTTGATTTTTGAGAATAAATTAAAATAAAAGCGCCTGCTCGAGGCTGATTATCTAACCAAACAGCCATAATTATGTCCATTAACCCAACCAATCATTAATGTACCAACTTGTAAAATCATATCACCATTTTATCTAAAGTATATCTGAGATTAGTAGGTGAAGTTTGAAGTTAGTTTTTCTAAGTCTTGGTTTCTTCTCTGTGGTGAATTCAGAATTTCTTAACTTGGTATTGAAGATATCATATATACCTACCAATATTATGCCTTATAAAGCATCGAGATATCTAGATGATAAAAAGAAGAATACATTAATGGTAAGAGTAAGAAGCAACCCATTAAACTTTGGTTATATTTGACACCGGCCGCCATTTAAACTACGAAGATGAAACCCATGAAAACTTTAGACATGATTTTGATTTAGACCTTATACTGCCGAAAACCAGAAAAAAAATTGTAAAGATAATTACAAAAAAATATACTTAACCGACTTCCATAAAAAACCCTAGAAAGTGCAAAATAACCTTAGTTTTCGAAGACGTTGCGCGTTGGCAAGAAATTACAGACTTCTGAAACCAAAGGTCTATTGCACTTTGAAGTGTGTTTTTAAGTCGGTTGTATTTTATTTTATTTCACACAAAGTCGTGTAAGTTTATATTGAAAACCATGAAAACGACACACATGATAAAAAAAGAAAATTGCAGCCGCCATCTTCGATTTTCATTTTGACGTCACAATCGGCTTCAGCACTCTCGAAAACCATGAAAACGACACACACTACCAATTTTTCGATTTGCAGCCGCCATCTTGGACTTTCATTTTAACCAGTACTGAAACGGTTTACCAACAGTCGATTGGTCCATGAACCGTTGGTCAACACCATTAACTTTTCATCCAAAGGACTTGGGACCCACGAAAGTTTCCCCAACAGAACTCTACGTCAGTGAATGCTTAACCAACAGAATGTTTTGACCAATAACTTTTCACCCAAAGAACATTTGACCCATGTCAAATAGAACTAAGGATGCAAGGGCGAACGAAGCGAGCTCGGGACTTGGGGACTTTGGTTAGGTTACTTTATACCCTTTTCACAGAAATAAAGGACTACGTCTTATTATTATTTTACTTTCACCTTTCCCGGCGTCTGTTGGCCTTGTTCTTTGGGTGAAAAGTTATTGGTCAAAACATTCTGTTGGTAAAGCATTCACTGACCTAGAGTTATGTTGGCAAAACGATCGTGGGTGAAAAGTCCTTTGGAAAAAAGTTAATGGTTTAAAGATAATGTTCACCAACGGTTCATGGGCCAATCGACGGTGGGTAAGCCGTTACAGTTTCATTTTAACCTCACTATTGGCTTCAGCACTCTCAAAAACCAATAAAACGTAACCCATAAAAAAAATTGCAACCTCCATCTTGGATTTTCGTTTTGACCTGCCTATCGGCTTCAGCACTTTTGAAATCTATGAAAACGACATCCATGACAAAAAATCAAAACAAAATTGCAGCCGACATCTTGGATTTTCATTTTGACCTGACTATCTGCTTCAGCACCCTCGAAAACTGACAAAACGACACCAATGACAAAACATTTAAAAGAAATGGAGCCGCCATCTTGGGTTTTCATTTTGACCTGACTATCGACTTCAGCACCCTCAAAAATCATGAAAACGACAAACATGACAAAAAAAAATTGCAGCCACCATCTTGGATTTTCATTTTGACCTGACTATCGACTTTAGCACCCTCGAAAACCATGAAAACGACATCCATGACGAAAAAGTTGAAAATTTAGGCAACCGCCATCTTTGATTTTCTTTTTGACCTCAATTACCGGGGTCAAGATCCACGAAAAATAGCTCTCTCTCTGTGTGTCTCTATCTATCTATTACTATGAAAAATGAGGCATAACGCTTTTTCGTAATTTGACGATTTCTCCCTTAGAACTCCTACCGCAAGCTCCATATAAGAACTTCGTTAAAAAACGCTCTGCGTTACTCAACTTTCTATATCAATAATTATCTAACTTCTTTATCGCTCAGAACACCACATTAATTATTATTATCTTACATTATCCTCACTTTTTGTTTAAAATTCTTTTAGCGCCACAGGCGCCACTAAATAAACCATCAATGGAAAGCGATTTTTTTAATATCATTAATATCATTATCATTACTTTTTAAAATAACATAGACATAAGTAGGTATCTGTAAGCATAAACTAATAGGACGTGATTATTCACATCACAACAACAATATGTTTTCGTTAGTAGGTACTATATCGCGCCAATAGATGTCGTTACGTGTTACTAAAAAACGTGAAAAGTTGTTCCTAGAATACTTTAAATTGATTATATCTTTTGACAGAGTGAACCGATTGCGATGAAACAAAAACTAATCACTGCTCCGAGTTCTACACCATATTTGAGTATAAAAAGTAACCGTATTGGTTTGGTACTTTTTACGTTGACCCTGTTCAAATCAATAATCTGTCACATCCAAACAGACAAACAGACAAACCGACAAACCAACAAACCGACAAACAGACAAACAGACAAAAATTCCAAAAATTTATGAAATGGCATCTGTTGGTTATCCTTTAACACCCCAACTATTTTTTTTGGAAATATTTTCAATGTACAGAAACGTCTCGTCTACAGATTTATTATATGTATATAGAATAGATATAGATGTCGACTCGAGCTTATTTTTTTTTATATGACGTGTAATAGCGAAAATACTTTACACCTACCTACCTAGTATGGTCACTCAAAAAGTTTCTTGTGCATCAAATTTTCCTTAACTTGCCAATCAAACACGCTTTTTATTTGCTTTCGACTTCTAAAGCAATGAAATGCTATCCCGCTCTAACGAACATGCAGCTAAATGGCAAAGGCATTCATCTGAGAAGATATACTAATCTAATCTGCATGTAAGATTAGGCATAGCAATTTCCTGACACAGCTCTTGTGAGTGGTATCTGATGTTCTATGAGAACTAGAGATGGCTATGTACGAATTCAGACGAGCATTCACAAGGAAATTGATTATGTTTTTTCTCTGTTCTTGTGTTAATGTTTACTAGTCTTATGCTTTAGGACGTAATTGTTTAAATCTGCTACCCACAAAGGAGGACACTGAACCTACCAAGTTGCCTAAACGTCTATAACGTCAAAAATATTCTATTTCACAATATTTTGTTTGTATCATACAAAGTGGGTCCCAATAAGGTTAAGTTAAAGGTATCTTACACTTCTAACAGCTACCTTACCTCTTATTTTCCGCAACACTTGACCTTTTCCAAAAAGGTGTCATGCTTGAAAACCCTCATATCTTCAGATCTCTTTACTGCCTTTTCTTTAACTGTAATTTGTTTATTTTATAAATATTATGACATCCTGTCGCCGCCAGCAGTCTCTTGGGTACATAACCAGTCGACAGCGGTGCGGATGAATTTTTCTACGCCATATTTTAGTTGTTAGGTTTTTATTTTATTGTTACTTATTCATTAATTTTCGTTTTTTTCTGTTTTATTTGTCTTTGTTCTCTTTAGCACTGAAATTTATTACACCTAAGAGGATTTAGCTTTTTTGTGAATGTTTATGTTAATTTATGAAAAAGTATTTAAATTAGGGGTTGTACCACCTGCTATAAATGCGATCCTATAAACTATAACATTTAGTAGACTTAAATTGTATGGCAAAGTGGCTAAGGACAATCAACCCTATATGATAGAATATAATAGAATATAATCTATTATGTATGTAAACCATACGAATTAGATATAAATGTAGACATTTTACATAGGGTGACACAATGGGCGTTCTATAGCTAAAAGCGATCTTGTAAAGACAACCATTTGATGGATTTGAAGGGAGACTCAGAGACAACCTACCATATTTACTTAGATCAATAATCAACATTACCTGCCTACAGCAGTCCCTCGTTGGACATAGGCATCTCCAATTGCACGCCACTCAGCTCGATTCTCGGCAACTCTCAACCATCTGCTACCAGCCATCCTGCGAAGATTTACTAAAATACCTTAACAATTTTTTTTCTAAACAATATAAAAACAATATAAAACCTGATCGTATAGAAAAAGGGTGTCCTCATTATTTTAGATAGCTTATGAGTTATTTGAAGTATCGATAAGATTTTTTCGCATCGATAATCCTAGGTATCATCAGATGTCCTTTTAGATAGACTAAAGTGTATTTATGAGGTTGAATTTTATATGATTAGCTATGCTTGGTGTCTCTCTGAGGGATCGTATCGGGGATGAGTTGAGCCAACAGAACACCAAACTTTTTGTAATTCTTTGGTAAATTGATACCAGATTTCCTTCATTCCGGAAAGTTGTTCGCTGCTTATCAGAAATCAAATTGTGAAACCTAAATGCGGAAAAAGTGGCAAAATTAAAACAAGGTTTTAAATTTATACAAAATGGCCAGCGCTTAGCCCAGATTGTGTGAAATTATCTCATAAAAACATAATATTGAAATACCGTTGCGTACATTTTAAATTCATTGTTGATCTGTTAATTATTATTTTGCAGTATTAAATAGTTGATTCATTAGTTATATCAGCACTTTTATTTATTACAGGCTTTATTTGCAGATTATGTGAAATAAATTTATTAAAATTCGTTAGTATTTGTCCTGAAAATAACCAAACTCAAATGAATAGGTAACTAGCGGGGTGATTACGTAACACACTATCAGTAGCAATGGCTTTAATTTTGACAGCTCAACAACATTCATTGCGTTAGTTACGTTGTTGAGCAAACAAATTTTTCGAACATATGAAGCAATGGATTAGCTATATCCTTTAAAATGATTCAGATTTTGATTGATAGTGTGGTACACAATGAGGGTGCTGGGTATTATTTTAAGTACAAAAAATATAATAGCAAGAACGCAATTATTTTCCTTTTTTATTATTTCTGCTGATTAATTAATTAGTGAGAGAACTACTCAAACTGTGTATGGGCGGAGCCACAGGGGCGGAGCAGCCTTTCCCTACTTATGTCGTCGTAAACTCGGTTCCCCGCATCAGAAAAATCATGAAATATGTATCATGTAGGTACCTATGTGTAGCCATGAAACTGTAGAAATAGAGTTGTAACAAAAATAAAAATAAAATAGTTTTGTCTTCAGAACTACATATACTTACAAAGTTTCATTTCGATACGACAATTATTAGAAGTAGGTATGTCAAAATTTACTTCTAAGATTTATTTACATTGTCAGTTAGTTACAAGTGAAGCTAAGGTGTAGGTTTTTATTAGTGTCTAAGATAATAATATGACTAAAATCAATAAATCTGCCGAGCCTTTTCCCAACTTTGTCAGGGTCAGCTTCCAATCTAACTGGATGTAGCTGAATACCAATATTTTTGGAGCTACTGTCTATCTGACCTCCACAACCCAGAAACTGAAAGAAAAGAAAGACTGGTTGCCAGACTTTTGGGCTTCTGTCTACAAAGATCTACGAATGACAGCCGGGAACAACGTCTTAATATATGACTAGTGAAGGAGTAATTCTGAGATGACTGCTAATAGCAGTATGGCAAGAGTATGTGCATACCTCAAATAAAATTCGGATGAAGAAGGAAACTTCTCATTAATATTATTTTTTCTTTTACTCCAGGAAGACGACGATGACGCGGACGGCCGCCCACCCATCAGTATGGAGGTGAAGAAGCATGAAAAGCCAGGCAGCCTGTCGCCCGTGAAGCTAGCAGTGAAGAGAGACAGTGGAGACGAGGGCAAAACCTCCAGGTCCAGCAGTAGATGTGAAAAGGAACTGAGGCTACCACCGGAGAAGTCTCCCAGTGAAGATGCCGCGTTGAGACGGGAAAGAAGACTCTCCAGGACGAGTGATAGCTCTAAAGAGACTTTAGAGAGGTAGGTATGATGTTTCTTCTATCTATACATCATTATTAGCCAGTAGTACCTCCCTAAAAAGCAGTCAATGTGACAAGGAACTGACGCTACCACGAAGTTGCCTAGCGAAGATGCTGCATTGAGAAGGTAGTTCTCTCCCTTCTATATGCAGGAAACGTAGGCAATGTAGGCAACTAGGCACTTCGCTAGTTTTATCAGTGAATAAATGAATTTGAGATTTTTATTAAGTAGATTTGACAAAAATCAATTTAAAAAAATTAAATTGGCAATATGCAGAAATCATTAGCAAAATTGTGTTCGGCTCAAAAGAAACTCTGCAACGCACACAGGTATTGATTGACATGCCTACAGACTTACCTATGTAGAAACACAGGGAAGTATATTTAGAGATCAGAATCAAATATCTAAGCACACAATAGGTACAAGAGGACACCACGTAAACACAAAAGTACTAGGTGCTCATAAACCGCCAAGCAACTCGTAATACTCGATAGCACTGTTGGCTCGCGTATCTCTACGTTTTGAAATTTAATTTTAATTTTATTTTTCTTTTATTTGTTTCACTGTCAAATTGTATATGGGTATATTGTCTGCAATAAAACAAATTTATTTATTATTTATTTTATATCAGGAAAACAGTTAGTCACTATAGCTAGTCAAAACCCAAAGTGCGCTCATCACGTTTAAATTGTTAGATTTTTTTTTTCGGTTTCTATAATCGATTTTAAAGTTAGTTCCAAAATACTCTTACGCATTAGTATTGGTGTTTTCATTTATTGTCTTGTCTATGTCTAGCTCGATGTTTCCGCGATTATTTTCTACCAATAACAAAACTAAATACTTAATAGATGCCCAAAATCACCGATTAGCCCCGATAACATCAACATAAACATAATAAAGGGGTCGAAAAGCCTTAATTGAGAGTTATCGCGTAATCCATCATGTTAGCTAGATGATCGATGACTTACATATTTAGCAGCAGGCCTTAATAAGTGACATATTTCGTGACTAGAAATATTTGTAATCAGTTTTGTTTAATCTTGAAACTACAGTTTCGCAGCTCGGTTGTTAAACTTTATGATATATTAGCAGATTCCAGCAGGGTTTAGTACACTTCAGAACAATGCGTTGAAAATCACATACAATAGATAATTTAGTGATGTTCCGAAATTTTAGAGGGTAGAGCTAGAGATGTCTTCAAGACTAGGGCCCGATCATACGTGCGACAAACTCAACCACGCCGTAACGACAACACGCGGTCTGAAGCAAATTTATATGAAAATGAATAGTTTATTCACATGGACCACATTAGAGTTGTAGATCGTAGGTTCGAACCCATACAGGCGCTTTACTTTGAGTAAATTATTTCATCACCACTGCTCTCAAAACAGTGAAGGAAAACATCGTGAGGACACTGTCAAGAAAATGTCTTAGAACCAAAAATTCGAAGACATGTGACATCTACCAACCCGCACTGGGCCCGCGTGGTGGATAACAGCCCACTCCCTGTCGAAGAGAGGAGGCCTGTGTCCCAGCAGTGGGAACATTATAGGCTGAATATGGAATGGACCACATTTGGCCGACAAAATCAACCATATTGGCAATACCAACCACATCAAAATCACGTTGCAGCTTTTGCTCAACCGCCAACGAGACCGTATACTAGCGGCCGGCCACATCAGAAACACAGCGTTGCGTCGACCATTTGATTTAATTTGGTAGTTACCACAGCACAACCGCAAGAAGCTGCAGCGACACTATTCCCACGTAACCACTGCTTGCCCTCATTTTGTCGCTGCTATGTGGTGTGGTTGTGGTACACACGGCGATATATCAAGCTAAACAATTCCAGTGTAAG
Source organism: Gortyna flavago (assembly GCA_963669345.1). Lineage (NCBI taxonomy): Eukaryota > Metazoa > Arthropoda > Insecta > Lepidoptera > Noctuidae > Gortyna > Gortyna flavago. The sequence goes on from OY770146.1 coordinate 7,258,154, forward strand.
CTGACCTCTTATTTTACGGCAAGCCAAACCAATGCGAGGTCAGCTTTTAATGGAAACATATAGCTTAATATGTAGCCGTGTTTACGTGTGAACAAGCCCTAAGATGTAGAGTTTGTGTTGTGTTGTAAGTGTTGTAACGAAGGGATGAAGACGGAACTAGAGTAACGACGGCTTTTTATTTCTTAGTTCGCAAGCAAGTTATCACTATGGCTCCGTAGTAAAACCTTAAAAGTATAGGTATCCTTATTTTCTTTCTTCAAGGAGGCGCACATAAACGTCCCTGTTCATCCTACCAATATTATTATAAAGTGAAAGTTTGTATGTTTGGATGTTTGGCTGAACGGATTTTGATGAAATTTGGCACACAATAGCTTATAACCTAGAGAGAATAGGATACTTTTTAGTAGTACGTTCCCGTGGGATAAAAGAGAGCGTGTTTGGATTTTTTTGCCCGTTCTTCTTCAAAGAGATCTACGCTTAAGAATGGGCAACTAGCTTCAACTTTCTAACCAACTGACCGACTCTTTGACAATGCAAAGGTGACTTAAATACTTTGAGTTTTGATTTTTCATAGTAAAAGTGCCTACTACACAAGTTTTTACTGCAGTACCCATTGAATCGTAAATTGCAACACAAAAACACAACACATTTCGTTGGCTGGAAATGATGGCTGGCCGATTTGTCAGCGGCGACAAATATACGTGAAAATATCGAATACTGCTCAACGTTTTTCATTGTCACTAGCTGTTTACATATTCAGAAGGGAAAAATCAATACAAAACAGCAGAAACACGCAGCCGTGACTTTCACAAATAAAGTTCTTGAAATATTCTTTGTACCACTGTTTTGTATAACTTACCTACATGAGTAGGTACAGCTGTTATCTACACCGATCATCACACGTGACAAAGTGTGCTCATCTCCAACGTCAAGGTGCAATCAAATAAAAGTTTTGACTATAAGTTTATTTATTTCATAATCAACAGGTTTTAACAAATACATTTTAGAGGTCTTCTTTTAAGTATTTTTAACAGAAGACCTTCCTCTTCCATGTCTAGGTGTACACATACAAATCCAATAAAAATAATAATAAAAAAAAAATACAATATAATTTTAAAATATTCATCATCATCTGCCTAGCCTTTTCCCAACTATGTTGGGGTCGGCTTCCAGTCTAACCGGATGCAGCTGTTTTTTTTTTAATATTATGATATAAAAAATACAAAACAATTTAAAAATGAAAAAAATAGTAGCCCACCGGTATCGGGAACAGGGTCCAAGCCACCGGCGGTCAAGGCTCCAGAGAAGAACCATCTAACAAAGCGGGCCGTGTCCAGAAGTATCGCTTTCTGAATCAAACCCTTGATCCACTTGGTCGAGGCTCTTAGCTTTTAACCCATTGGCTGTCACGACTATCGGCACAATGATCGCTGAGTCCACATCCCACATGTCGACAACCTCGTGATCGAAGTCAAGATACTTGACTTGGCTTATTATTAATATTTTTATAGGATAAAATGCAATCAAACAATAACCGGTTTCTCGAGACACGAGACCAAACAAATGTCATTAGGGACAAGACAAGAGGAAAAATATCTACCAGGTCAAATTAAATTTGCTAGCGAAGCTCCGCAAACGTGACGGATATCTAAGCATAATAAATCAAAAAAGAAATTAATTTGATGATTTTTTTTTGTAGCGCCATCCCCTGTTAGTGTATTTACTTGAAATATCAGTTTAAAAATCTATTTTTTTTTTTGTAAACTTCACAGACGTGATTAGTATCAATGTCTAAACACGATAAAACATATTTCACTCGATAAAAGTCTGTACCAAGCATGAATCATTGTGCGGCCGGCCGGTGACTCATATTTTCAATCAATGTACTTATTAAAGTAGAAAATAGTTATCGAACAGCACTTACTCCATACATATTTTTCCCTCCAACTGTACCAACCTATTTAAGATAAACTAACCGAACAATTTTGTTGTCAGACAAGACTCGAAGTCCACGTCGCTATCAAGTCCGAAAGTCTCCCGGAAGTACTTCACAAACTGGCGCCAGGCATGTGACAAGACGAAGGACAAGACCAAGGAACTGCTGAAGCGTTGGAGGACTTTGCCGGAGTCCGAGGGGGCAGAGTCACCCATGCAAGCCGCGGGGCACAGCGACGAGGACAAGCATCGGGGGTGGAGTGTGCACGTCTGGAGTAAGTGTTTTACTTGATTATTATTAACAAACCGTGTGACCGCGTGTGACCGACAAGATTTCCCATCGACAAAAATGACGAACTTACATAGAAACTCACACCCTATTGGGTTAAGTACGGGGTGAAAGTTTGTATGGAGTCGCTTTTAGGGTGATGAATTTTCAAAAATCCTTCTTTAGGGCTCACCTTTGTTAGATACAGAGTTACAGACGCCAGCACAGCAAGCTATCCGAAACTATAAAATTTTCGCAATCAACCTTGAACCTAAAGTTTGACAGATTGCAGTAGCTTGATGTGCTGGCGTCTGTACACAAGGAACTTTTGTGCAGAATTTCATGCTTCAAACCTAGTGGTTTACGCAGTGCGTTGTCTGTCAGTGAATGAATGAAATGGTTTGTCCACTGCAGGACGTAAACCACTCCTAGATCGCGGCTTGACAGCTACTGAAACCTCTTTACGGTAAAGTATAGAGCCTTCTATAATAAAACACCTATGTACTACATATGCATGTTTGCAAACAAATAAAATGATTTGATTTGATTTGATTCATCTTTTTGTAGCCGTTCAATAGCTGTGGCAGAGGAATCGTGAAATCAGACGGTCCAGATCAAAATTCATTCAGGTAAATCTGGAAGCCGGCCCCAAGATAATTGTGTAGACCGGTAGATTGTGACTTAGAGTGAATCTTAGAACATAATTTCAATGTTCCCACAAATAAATAAACTACTAAAGTTTCGTTTTCTCGGAACGTTCACATTATATCTAGGGCAAAAACCTTGAAATCTTTGATATCCATCGAGAATGGGTCATAGTTTTCCCTAACAAAACAATGAAAATAATTTACGCGAACAAAACCTTTACACAAAAGATTTTCCGTGCCAGAATTTCTGGAATATTCCCCTTTATTACATCACTAATTCCCGGAATAAAGGACAAAACGTGTTCGCCGGGCGCGTGCCGAAATATACTATAACTTAATAGGAAGTTACTTTAAAACGAAAGTGGGGAAACGTCATTTACATTAGTTCTGACTTTGTTCGGGTCTTTGGTCACGGAATATTAACTGTATGTGGTTCTGTGGAGCGGAGGGAATAAAATCTGGTCATATAAACGACCAGAGTTCGCTCATTACCATTCTTCTGCCCTATCGATACATTAAGAAGAAAAAATCCTTCTGCTCTTACATGCATAGATAGGTAGGTACATAATCAGCCTATAATGTTCCCACAGCTGGGTCACAGGCCTCCCCTCTTCGAGAGGAAGTGGGGTGTAATCCTTCCCTCGGGCCCAGTGCGGGTTGGTAGATGTCACATACCTTCGAATTTTTGGTTCTGTGATACGCCGGTTTCCTCACGATGTTTTCCTTCGCCATATTGAGAGCAGTGGTGATGAAATGATTTACACAAAGTAAAGCGCCAGTCTGGGTTCGAACCTATGACCTACAACTCGTAAGTCGCTAAAGTGAACGCAGGGTGAATAATAATAGTGCCTGATACGGTGGTTTGGATTACCATCGCATATCAGTGCCAGATACGGTGGTTTGGACGAGGTGCTAGAAAGTTGACCGTAACTGCCCGTTCACTCTACACACAAGTCCATCCATCGTTTATTTGGTGTAGATGATATGGAGTTTTGAGTACAATCATACATAAAAAACCCCTTACGACTACGTGCCCTACTTAGGTATTAGTAATTTGCATTCTCTTGGGCAAATATTTTTATTCTGTGCATCTAAATCAACAGTGACCTCATGCATAATCAGCCTGTAACGTTTCCACCGCTGGCCCTCCTCTCTGTGAGAGTTCGGGTTGTTGGACTCATGCAATTGCTCAATATGTTCTGAATGTCAATGTAATAAATGGCAGTCATTACGCCTCGTCTCGTTATGTGGTGTGCTATGATTTCAGCCTCTGAACTGATTTCACTGAGCTGCTGTTGAAATATGATAATCAGTGTTATATATGCTAATGAATTCAGAAACAATGTTGGCTGGTTTCATATGTTTTCATATATTTCGGGCACACTGCGTGCTATGTATTTTGATCATGTGTTATTCTCAAAGATTAATAGCATTCAGTAAACACGAATATATTTTCTTAATAAAACTAGGGTAGTTTGTACGTAACAATTATTTACAGGGTGGCAGAGGGACATCGACACGCAAACTGCAGCACATAATCCTAGTGTAGAAATGTTTAATAGATTGTTAAAAAACAAAATTAAATCTGTCATACGTCGAAATAAAAATGCACTTGCAATGAAAACAGTGATGGGTTTTGCCAATTAGTCGATTGGCTATGGTGACTAATTGGTTATTGGTTATTTGATTGAATTTTTGTTTGGTACTTGCCCAAGTATACGAAGTTTAATTTCTACACGCGTCGCTAACCGCCCATGCTAACATAAGTCTTACAAGAACCAACCAAAAAGAAAAACTTTTACAGACATATCAAAACGCTGCTTTCAACCATATATCGTCCTAAGTAGGTACTCCAATGTTTTCAAATATTCCCACGGGATCATGAAACAAAGCTCCTCTGCAAAAAATAAAATAGATTATTTCAACGTCTACCTACTGGAACATAAAAACGATGAAAATAAATGTAATCGTATTTATATTACTTTATCTTGATATTAAATCTTGAAGGGAACATGGAAATGTAATCCGCCCAGATAAAGGAATTTCAAGGTTTATCTAGTCTGAATCAAAGCGGAATTATTCTTGCTACATTACAATAAATTATAGAAATCAACTAAAGTATGATCATTTTATAGAAATCGTAGTGAAAAAGGCTGTGGCAGCAACTAAACCGCCACATGAGAACTACGCATCATACTGACGTCACACAAAATCCTGCATCGCGCAAGCAGAGTTTACTGCGCAACTAGCATCTAAAAAACGTCCCTTTATCAATCCTCGTGCATTTGCCCACCAGTATCAAGGCGTATGGCCGTAGCGAGCTAATCTTGGATTCAACCACTAAACGGATTTCGAAGCCCGTCCCACTGTCTCGAGCCTCGAGCTGCATATACGTAACGCCTATATTCTCAAAGGGGTAGGCAGATATTTTATGTGCTGGCCCGTATACAGCCGAAGATATCATTATGTGGTCCCAAGGCTTCTGGCTCTCAGTATTGCAATTAGTTTTCTCGTCATCTATGTTCCTGGTCTGTTCCAAAAGTCTTTGATGAAAATGTAAAATGGATCAGAAAACGTAGCTGATGTGGATGTCAATTTGTAGTGTCATTTATAAATTGAGTGCTTTGATTTGATTAGGTTTTTGAAAATATTAGTAAACACACTTTCCAATATATACCTAACTAAAAGGCTAATAATGATTTCAATAATGCGTCTAGCATTATTGAAATCATTAGAACGGCCTTTGCTTTGGTGTACTCCTTTAACCCTAACACCCGTAATTCTAATTTTAAATCACTGTAACAGATGATTTTTAAATCACTTTACAGATGATTTTTACTTAGCCTCAATTTTCATCGATGATTTTTCAATTACAATTTTAATCATATTATTATTATTCAAAAAATAATTGTTACAAAAGTGGTGACAATAAAGTTGTAACCAATAAATGAATGTATTTCAATTCCCTTTAGTGAATTATTAAATAAGAATTTACTCTCTTTTTTGTTAACTCTTTTGTCGGATACTTTTGGCACAAACTATAGTTACAATAACTTTTCAATCTTTCATATTCGAATTTTATTCTTTCTATCAGAGACTATCTTTAGTATCACTGTGAGTATCACCATCCAATTAGCTTCCGACTGTTGGAGCTAGGCTAAGCGCCATTCTTTTATTTTATCAGGCTAGCGCTGACGTGATAAATATAGATACACTTCATGGTTCGCCTCACAATTTCGCTTGCATCGCATTTTTGATGCTCGTGTTTCTAGTTTGTTAATAACTTTAGACTTTTTAATACACTTTATCGAACAGAAATTCCGGTCAAACACTAACAAAATATTATAGAGTGCGTAACTAAAAGTGCCTTTTTATATAGAATCTGATAGATATATAGAGTTATTATACAGGTTGAAATTGAATACATGCGACAAATCGAAATGGGAGATTGTACTCATCATTATGAACAACTTTTACTATGGGACCAAACCTGAAATCGCGAAAAAAAAAACAGCTGTTCCCTACATTTTGACGAGTTATGCGAACATAAATGTAGGAAACAGCAGATTTTTTTTTCGCGATTTCAGGTTTGGTCCCATAGTAAAAGTTGTTCATAATGATGAGTACAATCTCCCAATTCGATTTGTCGCATGTTTTAAATTTCATCCTGTATATACATTTTTTATAGACAATATGTAACATAATTAACGCAAGACAGATACATACATCCCAATTACAGTACTTATTGAGTTAGAAGGATAATACAATGACCAAAACTTATTTTTTTTTATGCCACTAGTAACTTTAAAAACACACATTTTTTGTGGTATAATATTATTAATTACCTTCTATGTTTTTTTTGACTTCCTCACATAAACGCATCTTTCAGCACAATATCAATCTGCTGAATAACGTTTCGGAATAAAACTGTATTTGAGAAAATCATAGCAGTACGATAGAATAAGAACCACATTTGCTGACTGCGAATTATTTAACTAACTAGTTTCTGCCCGCGGCTTTGCACGCGTGGATGTCGGAAATTATCCCACGGGAACGTGCTACCGAGAAAAAAATGCCTATGTTACTCCATAACATTAGCTGTCTGCCAGTGAAAGTCCCGTCAAAATCGGGAAAATTGTATTTTTGTAGCGAAAAACAATTGTTGTTGTACGAGTTGTTGTTGTTTGTTTTTGTGTTTGGTTGTGTAGCAGTAGCGAAGCAAAGCGAAGTAACAAAAATACAATAAAAGTCTCTAAAGGCTCTAAGTGAAAAGCTGTTATTTTGATATTACAAACAGACACTTCCATTTTATTTATTTGTAGATGAACTCGTATAGATACTGAAAATGTTATTCCTTGTCTAGCTTTTATTGATCTTCAAATAAAAGTCATGTTTGAGTACGCTCGTATACAATGACTAAGTAACTTTAACACGGAAACCAAACTACCGGTCGATAAGTCCTGTCGTGAAGAAAATTTACTATAATTTGATCATCAATCAACTCCAAGAAAGTATATTTCATCGTTGAGGTATAATTTTCAGCCTTTTGAAGAAGAAGTTACTTAATTGGATGTCAATCAAAATCGACAGTCGTCAAAGAATACGATAAAAATAGTTCCACGAATTTTCACTTTTAGATCAATAGTTGCTGAAGCTGAAATTATGTAGGTACGGAACTATATATTTCTTTCAAAAAAACCAGAGTCAATCGCTTTCAAAGCATTTTGTATGAATCTACAATAACTTTGAACAACGCGAACGGTTGACATACGCTCTTCGGAGCTTCTGTCATTCCTACACATTTTTGACTTTTCCATCATCGTAATCGCTGGCAGAATGTCACTGATAGAGTGCCCTCAGTTGGATCCTCACTGGATGGCAAGCTAACCAGTCGCTTACTGCGATTGGACAGGAAAGGCCTGCGCCTGGTGACGGGGACCATCACGGGCACTGCTCGCTAAACAAACACTTCCACACAATAGGCATAACGGACAGCCCCCTCTGCAGAGCTTGCATGGAGGCTGATGAAACCATTGAGCATGTGCTCTTCGAGAGCACAGGCGTCACCCAGATTAGGTCACAAACCCTTGGCACACCCAAATCGTACACAGATGTTCTCATAAGATCAGGAGACCTAATCAGCTTCTGGAGGGAGGTGGGCTGGTTGGAATAACCACCGACAGCCGCCATGGCCCACGCACAATGGTCCACTGAAGGACCAAGTGCGGAAACCAAACCCATAACATAGAACATAGTGCCCTCAGTTGTATTGGTCTGGCGAAGTACTGAATATGCCCAGAGAACAGCAGCGGAACTATGAACAAATCTGCTGAAATATTTGGGATGTTGAAAGCCTGATCTTTTCTCTTTTTATGCTGTCTCGCTTAATTTTGCGTGATCGAAAATCATTGTCTAAGTAACTTTTTAGTGTCGCTGGAAACGTGGTTATGTCTGCGGGGTAATTGCATAATACACTATCAGTACAACGATGATAAGAAGCAATATCTTTCAAAATGATTCAAACTGAGATTAATAGTGTGTTACGCAATGAGTGTGCAGCTCTCTTTTATGCAATGCACAACCCATTTCAAGCCTATTTTCAGCTAAATTGATGGCATTTATGGAGCACTAATAGCAAAGCTGGTAACTAACACACTCAAATAAAATAAATACTACATTTTATCTCTAAAATACGAGTAGACCTTCAAAATGCCAAGTGTTTAGTGCCTACAAGCATTAAACCCACAGAAACCTGAAGTTAAAACTAAGGAAGACACAAAATCCCAACGGTGACATCAAAAATGATACTCCAGTCTCCGCACTTTACCCATCCTGCAAGCAAGTAATATAACCACTTCCATACCGGTAACGGGCCCACATAACTCTGATAACGTTAATAGCTAAAACCGCCACAAAATGGAGGTTCTAAGCAGCTCTTATGTAAGTACGTAAACGCCAAATAAAAATTAAATTCAAACGTCAGGACGCAAAAGTCGCCATTATGTTGTAATTATGAGCATAGTTTTCAATAATCCATACAAAAGTAGGTATTACATATTTACTTATTTTACTTATCCTAGTTCTACTAATAAACGCGAAAGTTTGGAAGTATGAATGGATGATGTTCTTTCACGCAAAAACTGAACCGATTTTGATAAATCATAAAACTTTACAGTAATAATTATAGCTTTATACATCAGAATAACACATAGGATACTTTTTATCCCGATATTCCTACGGGATCGACACTTATGCGGGTGAAACCGCGGGGCGCAGCTAGTATAATCTAAACGTGAAAGTAGCTCTGTCTGTCTGTTACAGTTTCATGCCTCAACGGCTGAACGGATTTCTATAAAATTTGGCACACAGGTAGAGCATGACCTGGGCTCTCTTTTCCCGGTAGTACCTAAGATCCCGTGGGATAATTCCCAAACTCCAAACGGGCGAAGCCGCGAGGAAAAGCTAGTCAATAATAAATTATGATTGGAACTATCGGTAAGTATATATTTCCAAATTACGGCTACATTAACGTAAAGTGGTATAGGTCGGACTTTGAGATTGAGTATATAATTGATTACATAATAATGAAAAACAATTAGGTACCTCTGTAGTTATTATTTTGTCCACTGACAATGTACTTGCTTGTATGATTGTTTTATATCGACCTGTAACAGTTACCATAGACCTCAATAATTTTCTTTTATGAAAACGTAATGGTGGCCTAATAAAGAGGGGCTCGTGGCTACATAAAAACAGCCGCACGGGTCGATCGAAGGTTAAACTACGCTTGCCGCGGTGGGTTGTTGGATGGGTGACCATCTATTACTTATGTAGACCCCTCCGTGCCTCGGAAAGCACGTTAAGCAGTTGGTCCCGGCCATTCGTAGATCTTTGTCAGAAGCTTAAAAGTCTTACAACCAGTCAGATAAATAAATTTAGGAGTAAAATACTGATATTAAACTGCATCGGGTTAGAGTGGAAGCCGAACGTAACATAGCTGGGAAAAGGTTAGGCCAATTGAGTGGTGGCCTAATTCTTTTTATAAACTGCAGTTGAAACATCACATAAGCGCAATGCATCAGACTTGTAAGTTAAACTCAATTCGCAGCTGCTACAAATTGAGTTATAGGACAATCCGAAGCTTGCATAAATACTTATGTTCCCCCTGCAGACACTGTATTGACTTATGTTCCCCCTGCAGACACTGTATCGACTTATGTAGTAGCATTATGTTAGGTTTTTTTAAGCCTAATACATTTTTGATGTACGCGGCTGGCGGTATGCGCTAATCTTCCCAATTTTATCTCAGCTTGCCGCAAATGATATTTTAAAACATTTTTGGAAGTAAGTAGGTACCCGTAACGAAATCTATTGCATTAATTTGGGAAAGACCTTTGAGTTGGTCACTCAAAGAAAACATAAAGGCGATAAAACCCCGGAAAATGAAAATCCCTGAAATATTTTTGGTTACCGCTTCAAAGATTTTCTTGGGCCCAGGATTATGTTCTACAGAGAGAAACCATTGTCCATACTGTAATCCTACTAATATTATAAACGCGAAATGTGTTTGTAAGGATGTTTGTTACTCTTTCACGCAAAAACTACTGAACGGATTTCGATGAAACTGCACAGTAATATAGCTTATACATCAGAATAACACATAGGCTACAATTTATAAAGATTTTGTGTAATTTTTTTTTGCCCATACGATAAGTATCAAGTAAGTCGGAAAAATTCCTGCCCTCTGAGAGCTATCTTGGCGTGCGCTGCCTAAACCGTTACAGCTACACGAAGATAATGTATCGTGGGACTGTTTGTCTTAAATAGTTCTAAATAAAAGTCCGCGACAGCATATATCTACCTTTTATGTGGAAGCCATTATATCCAAAATAGTGATCCATAAATACATTTAAATCGGACACTTTTTTTACTATGCACGTTTTAGAGTACTTAGTTAATTCTTATGAAAATTAATACATTTATCGCTTTCGGTATTTAATGTAGAAAAACTTTGTCTTTTACACCAATCAATTTGGACAAATTCTTTAAAAGTTATCACGATAAGATTGACCTGAGGTAGAGCGCCATAGGAATTGGCGGCGCGGCGGCGCACAGAGCGGTGAAGGGGGGGGGGGGGACCCGAAGTCCCGAACGCGGGCAGGCAGACGCGTGAGGCACAGAGCACTTTTACAATACCTACGCTCAATCTGAATCATTTTGAAGGATATCGCTAATCCATCGCTTTACCTGTATATGTTCGAAAAATTTGTCTGCTCAACAACGTAAATAAATAACGCAATGAATGTTGTTGAACTGCCAAAATGAAATGAATGAGTAGGCATAATTATAATTTTTAGGTAGTATATTTTAAGAAGAGCCCGAGGGGCCCGTAGCTAAATAATAAAAGCCGCACAGGTCGATCGGTCAGGTTAAGCTACGCTTGCCGCGGTTGGTCTGTGGATGGATGACCATCTTTACATACCGAGACCCCTCCGTGCCTCGGAAAGCAAGGTTAAGTGTAAGCCGACCCCAACATAGTTGGGAAAAGGCTATGCAGATGATATTTTAAAAAGAAATATCAAATCAAATCATATCACATTTCATTACTTAGATTATTACAATTGTTTTTTTTTTTTGTTAGTTTAAGATTAACGTATAGGTTTAGATTGTGTTGTAAGTAGGAAGAACATAGATTCGTTTTCCTCATAATTGGCTATTGGAATTGTTTTAGTTAGTTTGAAAATTACTACGGATTTTGTGATTTTTTAAATAGTACTTACAATAATGACTCGAAATCTTAAGTCTAATATTTCATAAAGCTCTAATAAAGCTCGAGCTATAAAAAAAGCTAGACTTAACGAGACGTCTCAACAAACTGAGCTGCGAAGGTTTGAGCAGGCGGTGCGTCAGGCGCACACAGAGCTACTGAGACAGACACCAGAACCGTTCCAAGATCGTCGTCAACAACATGCTGAGTATCTGGCATTTCAACGAGCTGCTGAAACTTCAGAACAGTGTCAATCTAGACGTCAACGGCATGCTGAGTATCTGGTGTCTCAACGGGCTGCAGAACACCAGAACAGTCCCAAGATCGGCATCAATAGCATGCTGAGCATCTGGTGTCTCAACAGGCTGCATAAACACCGGAACAGTCCCAAGATCGGCATCAATAGCATGCTGAGTATCTGATGTCTCAAAGGGCAGCGGAGTCACCGGAATAGTTCCAAGATCAGCGTCAACAGCGTGCTTAGTATCTGGTGTCTCAACGGGCCGCAGAAACACCGGAACAGCCCCAAGATCGGCGTCAACAGCATGCTGAGTATAGTGGTGTCTCAAAGAGCAGCGGAGTCACCGGAATAGTCCCAAGATCAGCGTCCACAGCATGTTTAGAATCTTTGGCAAGGAGATAGATAGCATCCCAGGGAAGGACATGGGCTACTTCACCGGTACTGTCCCGTGGATAATTTCCGATATCCACGCGGGCGAAGCCGCGGGCAGAAGCTAGTATTATTATAAACTAGCAGCGCCCCACGGTTTCATCCGCATAAGTTTCGATCCCATGGGAATATCGGGATAAAAATTATCCTATGTCCTTTCCCGGGACTCAAACTATCTATATACCAAGTTTCATCTAAATCGGTTCAGCTGTTTAAGCGTGAAGAGGTACCAGACAGACAGACAGACACACTTTCGCATTTATAATATTAGTATGGATTCGAAAGTAACCTTGTATGTGACCTTGTCACGGATTTTGATAAAACTTGGCAAGGAGATAGAAGGCATCCTGGGGTCGGACATAGACCTACTTTTTACTGTTTGGTCTTTTTTTCCCAGTAGCACGTGGATAATTGTGATAATTGCACGTGATATAATTTCCCACATCCACGCGGGCAAATCCGCGAGCAAAAGCTACTTATTACTAAACTTTGAATGAAATAAGCTGTGAAGTGTAAGAATTCCATTCTCCAACTTGAAAGGATATCAATTTTCGCTCGTGGGCTTAATCCATTCATTCGATTTTAACTGGGTCGTTTCTATAGGGCGTCGAGATACCAAGATCCCTCCGTGCCTCGGAAAACACGTTAAGCCGTTGGTCCCGGCTGTCATTCGTGGATCTTTGATAGTCGTTACAGGTAGTCAGAAGCCCGAAAGTCTGACAACCAGTCTTACCAAAGGGTATCGTATTTACCCAGTATATGGGTTGTGCAGGTCAGATAGGCAGTCGCTCCATGTAAAATACTGGTATTCAGCTGCATCCGGTTAGACTGGAAGCCGACCCCAACATAATCGACAAAGGTTGACTGGTAGAAAATGATTATGGCATTAAGTCCGCCTCTGTACATTTTTGTGCTTGAAGTATTAAATAAATAATCGGGAGAAAGCTAGGCAGATGATGTTTCTTTAAGACGTCGACTGAACGTAAATGGATAAAACTGGTGCTTATTCTGTAGTGCCTAGTAATCTATCGCTCTAAGCGATAAGACCCGCGCCCATTGTGTCAGCCTTTGTACAGTTTCTATATTTATGTCTGTAATTTATATGGTATGCATAATAAATAGTATTCTATCTATCTATCCTAACCTAACTTAGGCATTTGGTGCCTTTTTTTTGTGTGCATGTTTTCACTGCAATTTCAATTTGTCCAAAATGTAGCCTAGCTTATTATAAACGTTGTTAACATTCAGATTCTCGGTTATCTATTACTAGGTATTCATAAGAGGCAACTGTTTCTAAAGATAAACACTGACAAAAGCCGCTTGTTGCTATTCTGACATTCATACGAATGAAATGCTAGTTGCACTAACAATTTTTTTTTTTTTATGGTACGGCGAGTGAATATGCATGCACTTAGTTTTACTTATATTTATTAAATACTAGCTTCTGCCCGCGACTTCGCCCGCGTGAAATTGCTTGTTCCCCCGACCCATAGCCCGCCCGCGCTAAGTATTTGTACTTCGTTGTCGCTTAGCGTTATTTCTGTCTTTTTTTTTTTTGCTCGGCTCCTAACTTGTCATAGCGTGATGTTAAATAGCCTAGCCTTTCTCGAGAATTGGACTGAAAGTCAAAGGCAAAAATATTTTTTCAAATCCGACTTGCAGTTCCAGAGATTACATACATATTGTCTACATACATACTTACAAACAAACAAATAAATAATGCCGTTATCATGTGCCCACTGAACCACATTGTCAAAATCGCTTTGCATAGCTTGCTGTATGAGATCGATATTACAGTTGTAATGTCTTCCATTTCTGTTTTCACTGTGGCAATGAAATCAATATTTTTAGTTACCTAAACTGTTGTCCATGTATGCCCGAGTTGACACCTATATACTCAGCTCGTGATTTTGTCGTCGAATAGCTAAATTATTCGTGCTATAACGTCAAATCCGTGTGGCGGCGTCACGTCACGACGAATTGATTGTCACCTATTTCTGTCGCACGCTAATGGCGACCGGCGACCGAGCCTCTTGTTTGGATTTCAGTTGGCGCCTACTTACGACAAACAAAACGCACAGAGCTCACGCTAATAAACACGTTTTCTTTTTATCTTATTCTTTCTCGCTGTTTGCCCAGGAGCCACAGTATTAATCCATGCGGCCGAAGGTTTCTCGCCAAAATTTTTCCGAGATGCAACCATTTCCGGATTTGGCGAACCCTCAAGCTTCGAATTAAGCCCCGATTCTGCGCCTAAATTCCCCATTCTATGGATTAAACTACAATTTCCTGAACCTAGTAACAATACTCCGAATTAAGTCGCATTTCTCCGATTTTAGCCACACTGTATGGCATAAATGCGGTTTGGCTAAAAATATCGGAGACCTACGGGAAAACCACAATTTTCGGAATAAGCCCCTACTTGAGTGAAAATTAGAATTGGCTTTCCGAAGTTGAAGGTAATAAAATCAATGTGGTTAATGTCAAAAGTTCGCAATCCAATTATGCTGGAGTGTGATGTTTTAATAACTACTGGCTTTTTGGGACACAAGACCTGGATACATTAGTTACATTATTAATCTAAACTAATATTATAAAGAGAAAAGGTTAGATATTTGTCTGTTTTCTTGTTACGCTTTTGGGATTTGGTTAAAATTTGGCACATGGCTAGAACATGACCTGGACAGAGCAGTTTGACATTTTTTATATTGGTTGGATGTGATGACGTAAGCGGTACCCGTTTAGTTTTACATACCCCTTTACTTCTCTATCCTAAACATAGATTCCCTTAGAACTGTTGACTCAATAGAAAATATTTTGTGAAACACACCCTTTTAGGGAAAATGTTCGCGGTTTCAGTAATACAATCTGTTTCTGTTGATGATAAATGATTTTATTTCAGTAAGTAGGTTTGCACAAACACTTTTACACGTCAATTATATTTAGTATTTAGTCAGTAACCAGATGCTGACGTTTAAGTTCAAACAAAAGTGAAGTGTCATCTGCAAACAACACTGTATCATGAAATGTATAAAAAGTGTTATAAAAAATTAACCTTACAAACTTTAAACGGTGATTTAGACCAACGAACTGAACAACTTTCACTATGTGACCAACGCCAAAATCACGAAAAATAAAACAGCTGTTTCATTTCAACTTTTGTATGAAACAGTAGATCTTTTTTCTTGATTTCAGAGTTGATCCCATAGTTCGATGGTCTAAAGCACCTCTTAAAGTTTGTAAGGTTAATTTTTTAACACCTTAAATAGTTGTATCTCGTGGCATTATGCTCTTCCATTTATACTTTTAATTTTTTGTTTTTATAATTTCTGCTTACATTGTTAAACGTACTTGAGAGTAGGTTGTCTTTTACCATACCATGAAAAGATTAAGTGGCCAACCCCATAGTTAGGTAAAATCGCAAAATTGGTACCTAACTGTTAAATAAGCACGAAAATATAATTATAATATACCTTTTCTAAGGTTTACCAACTCACACAACCAGCTGAAGCGTCCTACAGTGATAATTGGTGTTTTTGACATAAAACTTAAATAGTTGTACCTCATGGCATTATTCTCTTCCAATTAACGATATTTTCTGCACATTGTCAACGCTATTTCAGAGGATGTTGTCTTTTACCATACCATCATCTGTCTAGCCTTTTCCCCAACTATGTTATAGTTGGCTTCCAGTCTAACCAGATGCAGCTGAATGCCAGTATTTTACATGTTTTCAGTTTTAGTATTTTTTTTTTTGCCAGTAGTTGCTCCACAAGACCACAACCCAGTTAATGTGTAATACGATACCCCTTGGTAAGACTGGTTGTCAGACTTTCGGGCTTCTGACTACCCGTAACGACTTTCAAAGATCCACGTGTGCTTTCCGAGGCACGGAAGGTTCTCGGTATGTAAAGATGGTCACCTATCCACAGACCAACCGCGGCAAGCGTAGCTTAACCTTATCGATCGACCTGTGCGGCTGTTATTATTTAGCCACGCTTTGGCCATACCATACCATGAAAAGGAAGAGTGTGACCCATATTCTTTAGCAAACCTAATGTTTATTCCCCATTTTTGTTCTTCTTTAATTATTTCTGGTAATTTACGCCTACTAGACCCATGAGGCAGAAGCAAAATAAGCATGACTGTTTCTACAAACTATCAACCCGAGAAAACAAGAAATCTTAACCCAGACTCCAATAGGTTAATAAATCTTATAAAAATTGAAAATTTAAATTTTTAATTAAATATTGGAAGTTTGGAACCAATCAAGGTCTTCTCTGTCCAGAGACTCTGGACAGGCTCTTCAACAAGGTATTCGTTTAACGCATTTTTTTTTTTTTTTTTTTTTAACTATGGCATCTCGCAGTTCATCCTTTATGAGGATGGCTACTGCTTAACCGGACTTTCCTGTGGATGCCTCGAATTAAGGCCTCCAGCCAGGGCATACAATAACTTAAAAACTAAGCGACAGCGCTAAGGGTAACCCCCTGCGGGGTTCGGACCTCGGCTCAGGGCGTCGCTGGAAGAGGACAGCAAGGGACAGGCTGGATCGGTATTATTATTAGTGTTTAGGGGCGAATTTAAAACTACAGGCTCAGCTGCGCGGGCTGGCTCGAGCAAGGGTCGGGGCGGGCACGGTGATGGTGCGGGACGTCGCGACGGGCCTCGGCGGCGAGGACGGAAGGACGGATGCTTGTGTTTGTGTTGTCGACTGAGAGTACTCGTGGCCTTACTGCTCTCCTGGAGGAGGGTAGTGGCGTCGTCGGGGATAGTGAGGGTATGCCTTGGTCGGCGAATCCTACTTATGCGGGAGGGAGTGTATCGGGAGGCCGCCGCAATCAGGGGATTGGGGTGCTTTATGGCAGAGTCAAAGAAGCGCTTGGAGAGGCGTTTCATGAACTGCTGGATGGTGGGGAGTCTGAGATCTAGATGCAGATTCACATTTCGGACATAGAAGGGGGCTCCCGTGACCTTTCGGAGGAAACGGTTCTGGAGGGTTTGCATTTTATGCAGAAATCGCGGCTTGGCGTGTGCGAAGACTACGCAAGCATAGGTCATGATGGGACGGATGACCGCGGTGTAGAGGCGCAATTTGCACTTGAGTGACAATTTGCTGCGGGCAGTTATCATCGTTTAGCGCTAACAATAAAGCTCCTTTTATAGAAAGAACTATCGCTATTGTCGAGTGCTCAGAAAGATCGATACTCAATAAGTACTTCGCTTAGTCCAGACTCCAGAATGGGTGTTTATAATGAAAATTACATAATTTTTTAACTTAATTAAAACTTCTCCACGTTCAACTTTCTCAGTTTCCTGCCTTAACTTCGGAGCGGGAACCGACGATTTAAATAAAGAACACGGAATGCTACGACAACTGTGCTCTATGGTTTAAAAAATTGATGCACGAATTCTGCAAAGAAAAGATATATGAAACTGTCCTGATGTTTTAGTATTTAGACGTTCCTTTTAATAGGGAGCTAGCCTATTTCCATTCATTGGGCACAATTCCAAGCTTCGGGCTTGCTGATAGGAATATCGCAACAGACGAAAGCAATTACTTAGCTTGCACTGAAAATCGAGATCCTTGCGAAGCTGCGACCACTAGTTTAATGCTAGGTACACTCGCATCGATTTCAGTCGCCGATGATTTCAAATATCACGTCCACACACAAATTTTGACAGCAGATTGGTCGCTAGCGATTTCAAAACCTGTGTATGGATGTGGGATTTATCCGACTAAAGTCGCTGCATGTGAACCTAACTTAAGACGACACCGACCGCGCAGTGGCGCCCTCATCGTTTGTTTGGTTATTTCTTTTATTTTACAATGAAAATGCAGAAAATAAGCATGTTACGTTGTGCTCCACAAGATTATACGTTATTATTATTACAAACGGTAGTTTTATATTGTCAAGTTTTATTATATCTAATCTTTACAAATAATGACCACTATTTTCCGTTTAACGTTCAACCGGAGTTAAAAAAAAATGTTGTCATTGGTAAAAAATCGAAGTATATACAGACAAACACAAAAATTATAATAGACTAACTGACTTTGCAGACGCAGACGTTGTGTCCTGTGATGTCCTAAAACTCGATGGCAGCGCCACCTAAAGGCACGAAATGTGAATCTAAACTATTCTAAACCATCCAGAGGTACTCAAACACACAAAAAATGTCATCAGAATAGGTCTAGGCGTTTAGGAGGAGGTCAGTGACATACAGACGTACAGAAGAATTATATATAAATGTAAAGAAGATAAGTAGGCTGGCTTCAATTTAATTTTAGATGCGACTTGAATGCACCACGTCATATTAATTTGTCAACAAGGAAATAATATTTGTTCCATGACGCTGCTCATAATAAGTTTTCACATTACATTCTTTGCCCACCCTTTTGTTACCAGAGATTTTTATTTCTGCCTGACGTCTAAATTTTCATGAACCTTGTGACATTTTTCATTATCCGATTAACTTCCTACACGACACGCATTTTCTAGTTTTAATTTTATTTTACCAGTTTTGTTAAACAAGCGATATTTTCCTATCGCTTTCACAAATGTTGTCAACTTGAATCGGGCAAAGCTTACCTCCCCGAAAAAGGGCCCTTGAATTTTAATAACGTTTGAAAGTTTCTCCGTCGCTATTTTGTTAGTCAACTGCTAAAGTTAAACCAAGTTGTATGCTCAGGAGGTTTTCAGATTCAGCCGATATTGGAGCCCATATATTGCGTTCCAATTAATGAGCTGTTTATCGAAACAACAAACACACAAAAGATATTTATTTATTAATAGAAAAGTGCAATTATATAGCACTTCCTCCGCCATAATAAGGCATTTTGTGAGAAGACTAGTACCTTAGTAGACCTTAGTTTCCATTTCTTGATGTGTCTTGTTGATGGGTGGCCTCCTCGTTAATTCGTCTTTAGTTTAAGTTAAGTATAACAATAGTGTTTTAAGTGCAAACCAGTTACTAACAATTTATGGATCTTTTTATTTGCCGACATATTTTTTTATATGTTGTTTTATGACAACAAAGGACCACGCACCTTTATTAGGTTCGTAATAAATACCTAAGTACCTGATTTATTTATATTCCACAAGGAAATGGGAAAACCAACATTAAGCATCCAGTATAACTGTTTATTCATTTTTATGCACTAATTAAAATCATAAATATCCATAATAGAACAAAACCGCACACTAGGTGACTGGAGAGAACAGTATAATAATAAGCTATTACAAAGTAGAAAACAAATATTCAGTAAGGAAGAAAATAATTAAATTCATGCCGCAGCGCAGTGGCTATTCTTTGTCCCGATCGAAAAAACTCATTACAAAGTAACCAGAGAAAGAGTCAGAGCATGCATAAAAAGATGATTTAAATTTTATTAATTGAATATCGATCGCTGTTTTTCAGGGTTCCGTACCCAAGAGGGTGCCAACGGGATTACTAAGCCTCTGTTGTCCATCCGTCTGTCAGTCTGTCCGCGGGCTGTATCTGATGAACCGTAGTATTTAGACAGTTGAAATTTTCAGTGTGTACTTAGGTATGTCTATTGCTGCTATATTAATAAAAATAAAATAAAGTAATTATATGTACATTTATATGAAAAAATAAGCAAAAGAATCAGCGCCCAAAAGGCTGGCAGCATTGCCACGTTGTATGGAGATGCTAATTCTTTGGCCAAGAAATAGGCCAGCCCTCTGGTCACGTGAAGAGTCGACTAACCGCTTGACGATATCTCGAAAAACCAAGTGAGCACTCGGACCCTATGGCCCTAGTGTTTCAACCCCAAACGGCTCGAACATAATACCTGTAACTCCCAATCAGGTTAGAATATTTTCGCCGTTTGAGGTTTTGCGCACCTGCAGCAGCCGCTCTAGCACAGCCCACCATATGTAAGCTTATAATTATGTAAATATTTTTAATGAAGAATAAATAAAATAACTGATTAAAAAAAAATATTGTATGGACTATACAAGAAACGTGTTTTTTCGTCGTTTTTTGCCTTTTGATAAAGAACCCTTCGTGTGCGAGTTGGATTCATACCTAACATGGCCGCAATTTTTTATATAAAAGAAGCAATACAGTGTACAGCCCTGTTTTAACCTCATTTTTATAACAACCCTTGAGAAAAAGACGCCTGTTCTTGTTTTAAAAATAAATAATTAAGTCGCACGTTTGTGTTACTTCCACCCTTTTCATTATTTATTGTAGTAAAGCGTTTAAGGGTGTAATAACAAAAAACTTGAGAGTTAGGTACCTATATACATAGCGGCATGTTTTCCGTGATTTGTACCGGCTACGGCTCCCTGGCACGCATAACACCCGTGTTCTCATATCGATTATTTCTCACGTTTTCTGCTAAAGTATACTATTTTCCCTCTGAGAGGTTCCGACCTTTACGTGTATTGAATTTAAAAAAGAAATAACTGAGAACGGTTTTTTTTTAACTAAATGTATTCGTGAGCGTAAAATATGAGCGGAAGTACGTACTGAAAACTAAATTCCTGTCGTGATATTCTGGAATCAAACGAACGAGAACTATAAATTGCCTTTTTACTTGGAATCTAATCATTTTACATGTTTTGAATCTTACTAGAGAAACATTGTTTGAGTTCATTATTTCAGTCTTTCATACAGGGCTTCTAGTAGGATCTAGGTAGGTATTAGATGCCGATACGTCCTCTACATCGTTGGAGATATGCGAGACCGAAAAAGAAAAAAAACCTTTAGCCTAAACAATCCTTATTTCCTGTGTGAAAACCGGAAAAATTACATCGCGAACTATGTATAAGTACTCGTAATCTTAACACGCTTGAAAGACTGCATTCTCCCTCAAAGCGATATTTTACACGGAATTACTTCTTAGGAGAGAAATCTATAAAATTAACGGCTTAAAGCAAAAAAGTTTCAAACCTAATTCTACGCTTGTCGACTTTCCAAAAATTACATCTATGTTTGATGAATAGTTTTCCCAAAATTTTCATCATAACTTAAAAAAAACTCTTCACCGAGAGAACTCTTTGAACCTGAATAAAATAAACAAACATGAAATAAGTCAACTAGATTTAAAAGGAACTAAAGACGTCAAGTTTTGTCACACTGACAAACAAATTACTATCCCGTAGGCTTAATTTAAATGATGATTTTTAATTAATTCAAAGCCACCGCATAACGTGGGCACTTGCAATAATGACGAAAGAAATAAAAGGGAAGGAGAAAGGCAAACGAAAGCAAAGCAAACAAGATGATAGCAAGGTAAAGAAAGCCTCGACGACCGACTGCGATGAAATCAATAAACGCACGAGGACGACCAACAACAAAGAACAAGGATTCTACAAATTCAAGAATATGATGATACGTAACATAAAATTACAATCAGAACCCCTCCCAAGTACGGCGACCAAACGAGGTAAAACGCGTGTGAAAAAAAGTGGCAGGTCCCGAAAGTAATCTTCATCTATCAAGCTATAGGTAAAGGATTCGCGACCACAAATGGTGCTGCCGAGATCCCTTCCCAGTGAATCTTAAAAAGATACGTTTGTAAATTTATTACCTACTTATGTTAGAGTATTTTGAATAAATGATTATCATACGGAAACACGTTTTTCACAGCATGAATTACAGTACACAAAATATAATGCTTGTATAAACACTATGGCTCATGAAAGGTTTAACTCAAAAGAATTGAAATAGAGATTTTAAGCCGCTTTGTTTAAAATATTACACAATCCGACAAGAGCGAAGCCTCAAGCTCGCTCCCGCCATGTTTTATTCTTTTGCTCTTTATCCGAAGTGAATAAAGGAATATCGGAACCGAACTAACGTTTGATTCGTTTGTGTTTCATTCATGAAATATTAATCGGAGCGCCCAGCATCAGCATCAGAGAGAGGAGTAGATGTAAATACGAGCTCTGTTTGTTAACGTTACAAGACTTTTGAACTTGCTAACAATGTAGTTTTTTCCAGCAATAGCAATACGCTTCAGGTGCTTCAAATAATTTCATCTGTAAGTTCTTTTATTTTCGTCACAAAACTTTGGAGCGGAAATACATGAAACACGCCGAGCTCTCGGTGCGGCTCGACAAACTTTATTGAAAACCACTGTCTGAATGAAAAAATACGAGGGTACCGGAGGCCTACCATTATCTATTTAGAAACGCTTCAAAAGCAAGACATTTCAGTTTAGTTTCTTAAACTGCATCGCTCACAGTCGTACCATGACGTCCAATACGCTCAGCGGCATTTGGATCGTTGAAAGTGAATGAGCGTTAAGAGCTCGTGGTAGGTATCCAGATGGCACGGCCTAAATTGAATCGTTAAATTGACGTCATGGTACGAATTAGCAGAACAGTTCAGTTTAGGTCCTAAAATGGATCGCGTTAAGAGCGTTTACGTCGTACGGCATTTCATACAAACTTTCAAGCCGTTGTTTGTCGAAATTAATGAACCGATTTTAATGAAAGTTCATACGCATAAGCAGGATACAAATGTCTAAAAAGTTTTATTTAAAAAAAGATAACTGGAAATCTGTGTTTCTATGGAAACTTTAAAATCGGTCTAATTTGGCTGTAACACATTTTTTCGAAAATGTTCTCTGCTAACTTTTTAGACCTTTGTATCCTGCTTATGCGTATGAAGTTTCATTAAAATCGGTTCATTCATTTCGAAAAACAAGGGCTTGAAAGTTTGTATGAAATGCCGTACGGCGTAAATGCTCTTAAGAGCTCGTGGTCGGTATCCAGCTCGGTTTACGACATCAAATAGACGCCTGAAATATGAGTCATTTTATGTGAAAACTTAATGTGCTCGCGATAAACCGCTTTAACAGCGTTTGAATAACTGTGTTTCAGAGTTACATCATGAATGCAGTGCCTAATTATATTTTAGTGGCCTTATGTATTTTTATAATCGTTTCATAAAAGATATGGTTTGGAAAAACCTCAAAGGTAAATATTTGAGAACTCTCACGTTTTGTAGGTGTCGTTTTGAGTATTACACATTAGATTTATTAGCTGATAGCTAAATTTAATCACAAATATACACAGCCGTGCCCCCAAAGGACATAATATTTGCCAATCGTGTGTGACATATCTTGCAGGTAAACATTACAAAGATTAAAATTTACATTTATCTCCTACGTCAACTGTTTTCACGTCATATTAGTGATATCCTAACATGAACAGTCTACGTCTGCGGTTAGGTATATATCGCGTCGCGAATCTCGACAGTTCGTAATAGTGTGCGAGCCTCCACGGAAAATGTACGACAGGATTCCCAATGGTTACGTTCTGAGTGAGTTAACTTGATGTTATTTCTTTTAATAATTATGGTACTGTAGTTCCTAGCTTTTTAATTGACGTCCAGAGGATTACTAGACTTGTAGAGTCCTCATGTTATAAAATAAAATCTACAACCTATTATTTCAAAATGCGTACAAGTACTTCTTACTTTTCTATATAACTAGCTGCGCCCCGCGGTTTCACCCGCGTAAGTTTCGATTTAGGGGTATGAAAAATAGATGTTGGCCGATTCTCATAGATACCGGATAAGCACAAAAAATTTCATCAAAATCGGTCAAGTCGTTTCGGAGGAGTATGGCAACGAAAACTGTGACACGAGAATCTTATATATTAGATTAACGCATGCATTAAAACTACTTGTAAACCATTATTTCGCGGACATTGGTGTGGGTTATGGGTATCCCAAGATTTTAATTTATTCTGGTACACTTTAATTGTAATGTGTAACTGTTTTATGTCCCAATAAAGTAAAAATGTCTGCTAATAACTACAACATTCTAACTGACCAGGGTTGCAATCTAATCAGTCCAAAAAGGCTACGAATTTGACGCCTTCAGCAGCCTCCATGTTCCTGTAACGTGCAGACAATATGACCGCAAGACACGATATAAATGTCCCATCATCTATATTTTAATTAAGAATTTGATATAATTTTCAAGTTATGGAACAACAAACTGAATGTCATACCTTACAAAGTTCAAATTGGATTGAAACCTTAGACTTATTAGGACCATTTTGTTACAAGTGATCACTCAAAAAAATCAACTTAGAAAACAATGCTTTATAGTAGATAATTAACTAATTCAGTGGCGATAGAATGTAAATTATTAAGTGTTTGAGATTATGAATATTTAGTTAGTAGTGTTCATAAAATCTAATAATTTAACTAAGCACTGGGCAGTGGTGACCCAGTGGTAACGGCCGCGACATACGATTTGAATGTCGTGGGTTCGAACCCAGACAGGCTCTTTACTTCTGTAAATTATTTCATCACCACGGCTTTCAAAACGATGAAGGAAAACATCTTGAGGAAACCACCGGCATGTCCTAGAATCAAAAAATCGAAGACTTGCGACATCTACCAACCCGCACTGGGCCCGCGTCGTGGATTACGGCCCACTCCCTCTCACAGAGAGGAGGCCTGTGTCCCAGCAGTGGGAACAGTATAGGCTGATGACGTTATAACTAAGGTTTTTACAACGTTGGCCTAACACAGTATCAGAAAGCGACTATGTTACTCACGCTTCTAAAGGATAACTTTTAGAAACTGCAGGGGAACTCATATTAGTTTATGAACTGGAGGATGTTTTAGAAGATAAATTGAAAGTTTAGATGCAATCATAAGATGACAAGAATGTTTTGAAACAAGTTCATAATTTTGCGGAATTTTCACTAAAAAATGTCTGGCGTCTTCTTGGTTTAATTTTAGTGTATGTTGATATAATTTTGTCTACAATAAAGATTTATGAGTCAGGGTTTATTGCTTCAACATTCCTTCGTTAATTGTTCAACAGTTAAAGTCCTTTTAATCGTAATTAAAACATGTTTTTTCACCTAGTCGCCTTATCATGAGCTGCTTCGAGATATTTACTTAGCATCATGGGCCCGGAAGGCTACTTCAAACTCCAACGTCATCTGCCTAGATTTTTCCCAACTATGTTGAGCTCGGCTTCCAGTCTATCCAGATGCAGCTGAATACTAGTATTTTACATGGAGCGACGGGGTATCGTGTTATCCTCCACAAATGGATAATATGATAGGTACCCCTTGGTAAGACTGGTTGTCAGACTTTTGGGCTTCTGACTACCCTATATATTCAGACTTCTACTACTAAAATTAAAAAATTTCAACATTACACATATTATTTATCCAAAAAGTTAAATCCGCAACTTTAAACAAAAGTTTCGCATTGTCCGAAAGAGAAAGGTTCCTTTTACTCCAATTTGGGATTTTGTCAAAACACAATGGGTTCCGCAGTGCGGCGCAATAATTCGACCGCCCTTAAAACGAGAGGAATCTTACTGCGCTTGTTTAAGGGTAAGCGTCAGGGTAGCCCGCGACTGTAACTACATATAACAAGTATGTATTTACAGAATTATAATCATTAAAATGAAATGAAATTGTTTATTCTGTAAATCACTTTTACACGTCATACTATGAAAAAAAAATAAGCTGGTTGAGGTCGGCGTTTCCTATTATCTGACTACTCTGAGAAGAAAGGCCGAAAAAAACTCACAAATCATTAATACAATACAATCTTGTAAGTTCATAATTATAACCCTATTGAATGACTATGTATTTCATGAAATATCACTCGATAGGGTTATAATTATGAACTAAGAGAGTTGTATTGATGATTTTAATTATTATAATTCTTAAAAACATACTCTTTACGGTCGCGAATCATATTTTGTTCAACATACAACCTGACACTGACCTGCAAATTGCAAAAAACATATAAAAAAAATGAATTTCGAAGCCTATCCTGCCGCTTTCCTTGTAATAAGTAATCTTCACGTCCCTACCGAAGGTATTTTCCTGGTATTTCCAGGTAATTTATCGTGATGTGGAAGCAAACTTTGAATTTAAATTACACCTGAATTTTGTCGTGAGTCTTCGGTAAACTTCGAGTTTTATGAAGATGAAGTAATTTCTAGTCGAATGAAAACTTCGGGAGCGATTGATGAGAGTTGTTTTAGTGGCCATACTGTCATTTGTTAGCAGTTACATTATATTATAAGCCAATCAATCGAACGTGTGAGCTTTGTAACTGCATCCAAAGGCATTACCTATTTTATTTTTTCTTCTTCATCCTCGTCAAATTTCTTGGTTTAACATTAAAATATATCCTGAGGGGCTTTAAGGGTCGGTCGATCGGGTAAGCTTGCCCCGGTTGGTCCATGGATGGGTGACCATAATTACATTATTATCAAGACATGTCATTCGTAGATTTTTGGCAATCGTTACGGGTCGATCGTCAGAAGCCCGAAAGTCTGACAACCAGTTTTACCAAGGGAGTCGCTTCATTTAGAATACTTGGGTTCAGCTGCATCCGGTAAGACTGGAAGCAGACCCTAATATAGTTGGGAAAAGGCTAGGTAGATGATGAACATAAAATATATCCTATCGACAGTACTCTAGCTTCCCATCAGTGAAACAATTTTCGGAATCAGACCAGTAGTTAGTTCCGAAGATTACAACACATACAAACTTACAAATTTTACCTCTTTATAATATAAGCATCTGAACTACAACCAACTATGTCAAACACAATCGATTGTGTACCTAACTATACTAGGTACCTACTATAAAAATAGCCGTCTATTAAACCGTAACCTACCTTACAGCAAAAACGATACAAGATTATACCGTGGAGCAATTACTTCTTCTGACCACCCCATGGGGAGTACAATGTTACAATAGCACGCATGTTCTAACATATTATTATTATATACAGCGTGTATCAAAAATGTGTGGCCATATGTGACCAACATCGTAATTCATCAGCATCATTTCAGCCGATAGACGTCCACTACTTTGACCAATTTAATTAATCTATATTGCAATGCATAATGTAGGTACAAAAGGCGGTAAGTATTAATCAATAGAAACAATCTTCTTGAATCCCTCGGATTCCTGCGGCCTACACCAGGTCATCGGTCCACCTTGTGGGAGGCCTTCCAACGCTACTTCTTCCGGTACGCGGTCGCCAAAAACCTTTCGGCCATCGTAATTGCGAAAAGTAAACAGCTGTCCCATACAACACTTCAAATGCTACTTGACCTAAATGTACCTACCTAACCTATACGTAGCATTATTAAGCCTACAATGTTCTCACTGCTGGGACACAGGCCTCCAGTGGACTATAATCTACCACGCAGCCCAGTGCGGGTTGGTAGATGTCACACGTCTTCGATTTTTTTGTTCTAGGACATGCCGGTTTCCTCACGATATTTTCCTTCGCCGTTTTGAGGGCAATAATGATGTAATTATTTGCACAAAGTAAAGCGCCTGCCAGGGTTCGAACCCACGACCTACAAATCGTAAGTCAGGCCCGTTACCACTGGGTATAGAACACCTGGTTATTTATTCGCGATTACGATATTGGTCCCATGGATAAAGTTGTTAAATACGACCGTCCGTACGACACAAATTTGTTTAAAATAAATATATACTATAATAAATTAAATATGACACACATTTCTGATACAGCCTGTATAATACGACACAGCATTAGGTTCCATCGGGGACATTCGTCAAACACGATCTCCTCCGAACAAGTGCGACTTGAGTTTAAACGAACGAACGCGTTTTGTAAGGAGCGAAAATAAGGTAGTGTTATTACTAGTTTTGGTCGATCGATAAGGTACAGTCAAACGCATGTCCATGGTAACAATTTGACATTCGAAAGCACCAGGATAACCCGCGAAATTCATATACAAACTTGAAATATGAAAACCTCCTTAATTGATACGATCATACGACATTAATTAAGGCGCAGATATACGACTTCTAATGATTTTAAATTCAACATCACGTCTAATCGACCGTTGCTTCGAGACCATTTGCTTCGTAATTTGATATGTGAATATTTGCAATTATATTTTTTTAACATAGTGTAATTAATTTGTAAAGTATTGTCTACCGCGGACATAAAAACGATAATTACGCAAACACTATCGGGTGTATTTTCATAAAACTTTCACCATATAAAAGACAATTTAATTCCCCGTATTTTAGTATACGGTTTTTATTTGTTTGGTGTTTGATAAATCAACGTGGGTTCTTTTTTCGAATAAACTTGGTGCGCGTTGAAGCGGGGACTCTTGCGGGCGACGGGCGGCAGTGCATCGCTGACCACTGTCACGGGTAGACGCTAACGCTCGGAGCAATCAGAACATAATTTTAATCGCTTTTGATTTTCGTGCTGAAAATGGCTGCTAATTCCAAATTACTTTAACCATTAAGGGTGCACACGCGACGGAAGCTTAAAAAATGGAGCAAATTCTCCCGTTTTCCCAACATTTCCTTTCACTGCTCTGCTCCTATTCATTGTAGCGTGATGAAAAGTATACTATAACCTCCCCCAGGAGTATGAAGAATAATTGTACCAAGTTTCGTAAAATCCGTCGAGTAGTTTTTGTTTCTATAAGGAACATAGAGACAGACAGACAGACAGACAGACAGACAGACAGACAGACAGACAAAAATTTTACTGATTGCATTTTTGGCATCAGTATCGATCACTAATTACCCCCTGATAGTTATTTTGAAAATATATATCATGTACAGAATTGACCTCTCTACAGATTTATTATAAGTATAGATTATAATTATGTTTCAGTTCTGAAGTGATTGGATCATTTACAGAAGAGGTTTTAGGTTTTTGTCATCTTGTTATTATTTTAAGTAGGTATGTCTATATTTAATTAGTATTTCCTATTCATGTATGGACACCTTTATTAGGTAAGTACTTACGTAAATATATGTAGATACCCGGTCTATCTATTCATACACGAAACAACTTTACACAAACAACTTTTAGCACAAAACCTGAAAACGTGAAAAAAACATCAGCTGTTCCCTGCATTTATGTTCGCATAACTCGTCAAAATGTAGGGAACAGCTGTTTTTTTTTTTCGAGGTTTTAAAGTTTGATCATTGAATTTATTATCAAAATATTACCTTATTTATTAACACTACATTGAAATAAAAATGGATGGTGTTTAAAAAATCAGTCAGGATTATCCTCACCATCTGAAACGTATTGGTTACCCTACGAAATTACGTGCATGCAGTTGCGGGGTCGCGGGGCGTGACGCTCGCTCCTCCCATTCGCTCAAGGTCGCTGTCACTTAATGTCGCCTTAAGGAGGATGCGTTTAGCTAGACCGTGAAATTCATATTTTCTTTATTTTTTGTAATGTGAAAGTCAGTGTCAGGTTGTAGGTTAATCAAATTAAGTTTCGCGACCGCAACAAATGTGTGTTTACAGAATGAAGTCATTAGAATTATCAAAACAACTCTCTAAGTTCATACAGGGTGGCAGTGGCAGGGACATCGGCACGCAAGCTGCTGTACCGTGGGTTTAGTAAATCATCCTAAACCGACGACTAATTTCAACGACTATTTATAAAAAAAATCCTCTTCCATACATTTTGATCGCGTAGGTATTACTACGATTTTTTTTTTTGATAACCGACTAATATTTTTTTTTATAACCGACGAATAATTTCAACGTAAGAGGGTCGATGGAACCTTTAAGTTGTGTCTACACACACGTCCCTTTTGTAGACACACGTATTTCTTGCTGTGAAAATCTTCGGTTTATTATCAGTGTGTAAGCACCGTCGTCAGTGTTGTATGGATTACTATGGAACCTTGTTGACAGACAGCTTTTTTTACGGCGCGGTTTATACGCCGTACCGTAAAGAAACCGTTTCGTGTACAAAGGGCCTTATTCCGTGTACATCAGTCACCCGCAGACACAAAATGCCAAACCTCGAGGTTGTCAACCGTTCAACCAAGAAGCTTTTATCTATAAGCTTCTTGCGTTCAACCAATTTTCATGTGACATATCTAAAGTCACACAGTTTTTTGTAAAAAAAATCAAGCCGCCAAGAATTTTCTATTTCCACATGACCTAAAATATGATGTACAGACGCCAGCACATCAACCTACTACAATCTGTCAAATTTCTTTTATAGATTTTCAACTTTATCGCTAGTATAAAGTTCAAAGTTGATTGGCAAAATTTGACAGTTTCGGGTAGGTTGATGTGCTGGCGTCTGTACATCGGAACGTTAGTCCAATCGAGGTAGGGAGCTGGCTGCTACTCCAGGTTTTAGTGACGAGTTTGTGACGCATAAAGATGCCAGCCAAATAATTTGTGACAGAACAGTTCGAAATATATAAGCATTTCAACCTGAATCTCCATAACTGAGGACTTTAGAGGAATTGTTACTGAACAGAGAGTTAGTGACGCTTTTGTGACAAACAAATTTTCCCCCATTTGATTTAATTCCCAAACGTCAGTTAAGTAGTGTCATTTAATTTCATTTATACAGGGTGGCAGGAACATTGACGCGCAAACTGAAACCATGAATTCCGCACATAATTCTAGAGCCCCTAGCGTAGAAACTGATCGGTTATCAAAAAAAAAATTGCTGTTTCATAGAAACGTGCAATATCTACGCGGTCAAATTGTAAGGTGTAAGGAACAGCAAGAATCATTTACTTAATCCATGTTAACAGGTTGCACGTCGATGTCCGGACACCCTGTATATTTTATATACCTAAGCATTTTAATGTATATGTACCTACTTAACTAGCTTCTGCCCACGATTTCGTACGCGTGAAATTCTTGTTCTCTCGACGCACCCATCGCATCGTATCACTTGCCCGCACTATCACTTCATTTTCGCTTAGTGATTTTTCTGACTTTTGACCTTTTTGCTCAGCTTTTAGGGGTCATAGCGTGATGGTAATTAACCTAAAGCATTCCTCAAGAATTGGGCTATCAAATACAAAAATATTTTTTCAAATCCGACGGGCAGTTTCAAAGATTACTTCCATTCATACACATTAGTATAGATGTCACTCCATTGATTGAATTCAATTCCCAAATTATGTTGAACACTAACTGAAAAGCCGAGCTCGTGAAATATTCACTTCAAGTTCTTGTCAGGAAAACTGAACGTGCAGCAATGCTCATGCGAAAAAGTTCACAGAAAATATTTTCAATAAATTGAAACATCGTTCGGGCTTGCCGGAAATATCGCGAGCGAACGATTACATCGAACGAACGAAAATTCACGTTTCAATTTCTTTTCATTCTCTTTTATATTTTACCTTTACTTTGTCCGAGGCGGCAATGGTTCACGTAATTATGTTTTTATTCTTGTATAGTCAGGGGAAAAAATCATGTTAATCAAATTGACACTCTACGTCATTTTGCCGTGATATATCTTTGACAGTTGTGATTTGAATTGAAGGACAGCAAATGGACGCCCTACGTCAATTTGCCGCTTCGTGGTCGCGCCATTTTACACAACTGTCAAAGGATGATAGTTGTGATTTGAATATACGGACAATTTAAATTGGTAGTCAATTTACTTAAGGGGGTGCCGACCCACTAGTGGCGCCCTCATCGGTTATTTGCTTATTTCTTTTATTTTAGAATGAAAATGCAGAAAATAAGCACGTTAAGTTGTGCTCCACAAGATTATACGTCAATATTATTATAAGAGGTGGTTTCAAATTGTTTAGTTAGATTATAATCATAAAAACAGAAAATAGTGGCCACTATTATCCGTTTTAAGGATTATAATAAAATTAAGCAATTTATAACTACCTCTTATAATAATATTGACGTATAATCTTGAGGAGCACAACTTAACGTGCTTATTTTCTGCATTTTCATTCTAAAATAAAAGAAATAACCAAATAAACGATGAGGGCGCCACTGCGCGGTCGGCGTTTGCTCGATGCCGTCTTAAAATTAATATCCTTGGCTTTACTTTAACTTTATCTGAATCAGCAATGGTTCCTAAGTAATTATGCTTTATCTCTAGGTAATCTCATATTCTTGTTCAAAGAGGTTAGCTCATGAGGGTTCGTCAGTTATTCCGGCGTAATAAGGCAGTTCCCAATGGATTCTTAGAGCCTAACCCCCTTACTAATAAACGTTGTATAGCGTCTTTAAAGTTACACAACGCTTTGTCTTCTTCTTTCGAAAGTCAAATTACTGACGACTGAAAGAGACAAATCGGTGTGTAACTATTCATCTGATATAATACGTTTATTAGTAAGGGGGTAACTATATTATCCGGTCTATTACGTTAATGTTACTTTTGGCAAAATTTGAGGTACCAACCTTTGATATTCTTGAGTAAGTAAATGGCCCTGGTTAGTCTAGACAGTGTTTTCTTTTCAGTTCCATTTAAAACAAGATGTTGAAATACCTGCAGCAATAGTTTGCAATTTTATAATTTGTAACGTGACAATATTAACGTGGACGTCCACGTTCACGTTACGGCATCATGATAAAATAGGGAAGTAAAATGTATGGAAATATAATATGAAGATGCATTTAAATTTTTGTCCATACAACGTCCATGCATGTCCATACATTTTATGGACGTGGACGACAAGCACGATAGATATGTCGCAGCCAACTGGTTAAATTAGCCGTTCAGTTAACCGCCTAGCCTTTTAACTAAACGGCGGCCGTTCAACTAACGGCCTGAATAATATTCAATTACAGTTTAGGTTGGAAGTCTGTAACCAATAACGCGCGAGCCGAATTGGTCGCAGCAACTAAGGCAGGGCACCCCGACCAAATGGGTTAGGTTAGGTTAGAACTGTGATCAAGCGCGTGCGAGCTGAGAGAGCGAAGCGAGGCGAGCACTACTTCTAAAGGCCAGGCAGTTAACTGAACGGCTGATTTAACCAGTTGGCTGCGACAGATACATCGTGATTCGTGACACTATCCTACTTCCTACTAATATTATAAACGCGAAAGTTTGTGAAGACGGATGTATGGATGTTTGTTAATCTTTCACGCTAAAACTACTGAACGGATTTTGATGAAACTTTACAGTAATATAGCTTATACATTAGAATAACACAAAGGATACTTCTTATCCCGATATTTCACAGGGATCGACACTTATGCAGGTGAAACCGCGGTGCGCTGCTAGTAAATTATAAAAGCGCACATTAGGTATTATTCAGATCTTCTACATTTGTGGCGGGAAATACTGATTTTCTAGTCCACATATATACCTGTAGAAGAAAACGGATATAGTTGAAACATCGAATCTGCATTAAAAGTACCGACACAAAGCGAGCCCCAGATCTCAGACCAAATATGAGCCCCAGACTTGAAATAGCTTTGAATATATATGAGTCGACTATTTGATTCCGCACTAAATTCATGCACGGCCAAACGTTGTTTTATTTGCGGCTAGCGGTTCTCGAGGGACGCACACAATCGGACTGTCATTCTATTTCAATCGAACAATCGATACTCCCACATTTTAGGTTGAATAAGCTTAGTTTTATGTTAGAGTCACGTTTTAGGCAAAATAGGTTTTTTTTATATTGGCTGTTTTTATCATCATATTGCACTGTGTCGTTAGTCTAGTGGTCGTAAGTGCGACTGCAGAGCGTGAGGTCCTGGGTTCAATTCCCAGGTCGGGCTAAGTGTTATTGGGATTTTTCCGTTGGGAATTTTCTTACAAACCCAGACAAACCCTGACGCTTGGCTACTACTGAGAAATCTCAGTAGCAGCCCTGGACTCTGAGTTTTTGCGCAGTTGATGGCAATAGCATCGTCCCATAAAACTTAAACATAACTAGCAAATGTGAGGCACACCTCTGCCAAACCTTTCTGGGAAAACAAGCGAGATACTATTTAATGTTATATTGCTGTAGGTACCCAAAATAGGCTTAGTCCTATATACAGCAGTCATTAAATCTGCGGTCATATCCAATGATAACGATTGTGATTGGATCACTGAAAAAAAAACTGCTAATAAAATCATTTTACAATAGATCAGAATTGTAAATGCTTTCAAAAGTGAGGGATAGTCGCCTTTTACGATATAGGTACCCGAAGTAAATACAAGTCGGGTTAAGCCTATTCTTTGGCGGAAATCATACTATGTTGGTTTACGTATTTCCTGCGAGTTTTGCGAGGTAAGCGAAAGGGTTTACGGATAACATTAAAGGGATTAAATGGCGGAGGACGCGGGTATACGCAACCTTTTCGCGTTATACTACTTTCGCCATCAAACTTATACGTTCCTTTGTTAGGGTTCCATACCTCAAAAGGAAAAACGGAACCCTGATAAGATCACTTCGTTGTCCGTCTGTCTGTATGGACAGACAGAGTACGCAAAATACGCGCATTGACGTGGAGTTGCGGACACCAGCCCGTATTACCTATGGACAGACAGACGGACAACGCGTTCCTGAGAAAAAGAATCTTCACAGATGGCTGTGAAGATTACTTTTCTCAGGAACGCGTGGAGTTATCAAGTTAATTTTAATATCAAATACTCAGATCTGCACCTGTATTCACAAACATACGATTCACTATCGTATCGACAATGACATTTGTTCGATAACCTGATTTCTGAACCGAAGGACCGGCAAAACGCTATTCACAGATCCGTATGGAAGGGTTTTTTTTTAGGTGTGTATACCTACGGGGAACGCTACAAAATGGTAGTAAATAGATATTCGTGGTAGAAAATTTTAAGTGGTACATAAATGATTTTTATTGAGTATTTCACTATGGGCAACTTTAGATTATGCATTCAGTAACTATTAACAAATAAAAAACAGTAAGCAATGATTTTATTAATAAATAAAATTTACTGATTTCTATTAAACTTGCTTTGTAAACTTCAACTTTCTGTCAAACCTGGAAATCTGGAATAATTATTTTTCTGAATATTGTTTTGAGCTCTAAAGATAATTGAGAACTACGCGGAAGACAAGGTGGTATAGTCGAAAGACTATAGCCTGCCCTTTGGGCGAATTAAAAAAAAAAAAAAAATAATAATTGAGGAGTGAAAAATTAGTTTTTTTTTTAACAGAAAAATGGTTGTATGTATTTTATCGGTATTTAAACAAATTACTATTTCCTCATATTCATTTTATAAAACGTGGTACCTAATATTGAAAATGCATATTTTCAGAAAAGAGTGTCATGAGCAGCGGCAGATGCTCTTTGCATTCATGCAAGGGCATGAGGACCTTGCCCGGAGCCGTGTTTTGACACCTATTGCTAAGATTATTCTTTTTTAAACAATATTTTGTTATTCGATAACACTTCCGACAGCAAATACCTGTCGGAAGAATTGATGTCTTCATACCGTATATGAACTGTCAAAACGGTTGCACGGTTGTACGGTTTCGGATTTGTGAATAGCGATTATAGGATTTCGTCGATAACATTGACATTCGATACGGTACCAAACCATGTCGTAGCTTTGTGAATAGCTATGCTGGGCTGCAATTAAGGATGGGAAATCATCAAATGACCCCTCCCGCTCTGGGTGGAGCGGAAGGGAGTGTCAGACTCTTACTGACTAAAACCCATCCGTGTTCCTTCCTAGCCCTTTATATTCCGGGGCAGCGGTAACCCTTTCGGACAATCCCGCTGCCCGGGCTGCAATCCCTTGAAGCAGTGAAAAAAATCAAACTTCTAAGTCAACGCAATCAAAAGATACGGGCGTTTCAATTAAAACCTATAGGGTACTACCCGTTGACCTAGTATCATGAAATTAGACAAAAAGCAATGTTATGTAGCACAAGTACCTACCTAAAGGATAAATCCGAAAACCGTAAATGTTTTGTTATATACGAACAAATTTGTACGGAACCCTCGGTGTGCGAGTCCGACTTGCACTTGACCTGTTTTTTTTTCTTAACTTGAGTACTTTTACATTATTACACATACACATCATACACAAACACCTATCTAATATCTATCATCTATTTTTAAGTAGTTTATTTTATTTTATTCAACTTGTCACTTTTCATTGTATAAAAAACAATTGAATCACCACGCAACAATTTGAATTGTTTTTAATGTCATCACAACTCAGATCCCCAAGATAAGGTACACCTAGTTTGGGGACCATCGTCCAATGAAACTAATTGTTAATATAGTTACAGATAAAATAATTATGTCATATTTGTAAGTTCATCTTTTGTAACAATGAACAAATTTTATTCTTTTTTTTACTTCTTCCACAGCGACATGGGTCAACCGGTGCAGCGAAGACCTAGAATGTCTGGACTTGGAAGACGAACAACCCTTGGCTCAGCTCAGCTCCATGCAAACAGACAAATTGACACTCTTCTTCACAGAACTGCTGGACCACGACCGCGATGACGTCATCATTGACACTGACTTCGACCAATTCTTCGAGGTAGGAAGGTATCAAATTTGTCACATCTTGTCTTAATAAATCCGGTTTGTCGATGTTGATAGCCCGCGGTGCCTTCGCTCGATCCAAAAATGTCGTGTGCGTGATAGTTTCAATCATTATTATATTCGACGAGGTGTAAATTTACGTGAGTAGAATATAGGCAGCATTGGGTAGAATCCGTAATGGAATGACAATAATAACTTCGATAACCACCTACCATTGAATAGATATACCTATTAACCGTCTTATTTATAAACGTTTCTTAGAGATAATTAGAGACGTTTAAACGTCAAAAATGTATGAAGAGACGTTAGTCATTACTTAACTTTCAGCAACGTTTATAAATAAGGGAGTTAATGCTGAGATATGAAAAACTTTCTAGTCAACAGTTTATTGAATTAAGTCTTAATTACTTAAATCACAGTCAGGACTGTTCTAAATTTAAACAGCTCGTACTTTAAATAAAATTAACTCGGCACAGTTCAAATAACTCAGTTAAAAGTTCAACGGAATTAAATAATTCAGTTATATCTTGAAAGCCCTCGAGTTGGGGCGAAGTCAACACAACTCCAGGGCGAAAAACTGACGAGCTTTTACCTAGTAAATAGACCGGCAACTAAAGGCAAATTTAGCAAATTAAGCTTCTAAAACTCAACATTAAGTCATTATAACCTCACATAACTTACAGAGAATAATGAAGGAGAATAATTAAATTCGTTTCTCGTCGTATTTCACAGAGACTGGCGCATTTTGCGGACTGGTCGCCGAACTCGTCCGAATTCCACATACTGCTTGAAGTCAAGCAGGAATTTATAGAACACTTCATCAATCCGCTGCCGGGCAAGTAAGTCGAAGTGTTCAACACCTTGCGTGATAATTGTCTATTTATCCAGCTATAGTATCCTTTTTGGGAATTAAGAAATAATAATTCTACTTATGACCTAAATGGAGACACATCGCTTGGAAATATCAGCTTTCAAATCTTAGATATCTTAAAAACTCTTAAAAATACTTTTTTTTTTTCATAAGTCGACAACCTAAAGTCAGTAAAACTGAAGTATGCCCGAACAAATACGTGCTGTAAACCGTTATTTTGTACTATGATATCCCATAAAAATTTATGCCAGCCAGCTGCTGACATTTCATGAAAGTGTCCCAAAAATATGAGCACTTTGTAATGTTATATGCAATTCTGTAGGCTGTATATTTTCCTAAATGGCATTCTCATGGAAAGCCGACCACTTTTATGATACAGTATCATGACATGATACTGGAGAATAACTTTAAGTCGGACGCAAGACAGCTCAAGCAGGAAGCTAATGAAAGATAGCATAAAGTTTATGACAAAGGAACAACAGCAAACTATACTTAGAGCCGACCGCAGCACAAGAAATATCACCAGAGACTATACGGCATTCTATACGGAAAAAATATTTGTACTACCTACAAGTACTTGTTCCGGGTCTGGGTGTTTTATCTATAATATGTATTTATTTACAAAAAAAATATGTATATATGTAGTTTATCAGCCATCTCGTTACCATAACACAAGCATTAAGTTGCTTAGCTTGGGACTATATGGCGTTGTGTGAAATGTCCAAGGATATTATTATTATTTATTCTCTAAGTCACGTGTTTTGTAACTTTCATTCCTTATTAAATTCTCTGTGCTATGCCAAACTTTTTTATGCCTTATTGCATGTTCTGTATAAGAAAAGTATGCGGAAAATCTAATATACAAATTCATGTTCTTCTTTTTGTAATATTCACAGACAAAACATTCGTCGGATTCCGTACCTTTTCTGCCTTTATAATTCTTGTTATCTTTTGATAATTTAATTTTGTGTCCCTTTCCTAGATGGGGTGAGCTGCCGTACTACAGAAGGGTGTGCGGTCCGGAGTCAAGCGGCATCAACATACCAGGGAGGACTACACTGGAGGGTTGGTTGGCGCGGTGGGCGTTACACCTAAGTGATATGAAGAGATTCACAGACCTACCGCTGTACCTACAGTACCTCTGCAAGATACTGTTCCATGTGGTTGATAGGACAAGTAAGTACTCGGACAACATATGAAAACTTTTGAAATGAAAGCCAATGTGCTAACGATTAGAAGAAAGAAAGCAAATTACTTGTAGTCTTTCGTAGTGCCTACACAAAATTATATGTGTTCTTGAAACTGTCCAGATAAAAGCACACTTCAGAAAAGCCACTATTTAGCCCTAGAAACCCTCGCAAGTTTATTTATTCACAAACTATCTAAACTTTTTGCCCTCTACTTCTCACTGCCAAAACAAAGTTAACTTCGTCCTTATTTTTAGCCTAAAGCAACTTATTTTCCACTTGATCGTGAGTAAACTTTTCCCTGTTTACGGTAATAGAGAGGTACAAGTGACATGTGTCGATTCCCGGGATGGCTTGATAGACGGGATTAATTTGACGCGGGAGAGTGACGTCACCGCCCCTCCGCCCTCCTGAATCACGTTAATTGTGCTACATGAAATGTTCTCTTGCACCATAGGGTCGAGCTTGAATTTATTACTAATTTCAAGTTAATTATTATTGTAATTTAGCCAGAATGTTTGCTAACGACGCTATTGTTGCTGCATTGCTGCTAAAATTATTGTCGCTCGAATTATTTTAAGCGCAAAATGAAATTTGTAACATCATAGAGCTGTTCGCTGCTCTGCTATGAACTTGCACACTGAATAATTTCACGTTGAAGCACATTGTCTAACGTTTAAATTTATTGCGCCATAAGTAGTCAAGAACTAAATAAATGACAACGTTTGGTTGTTCTCCAAAGGTTTAAAAATTTGGCACCTTGCTCGACATTTGTAGCCAAAATCACAGCGGGTGCACACTGAAGCGAGGCAGCGCGGTCTTTCAGTGCCGCACTTATTTTTCTATCGTCTGCCTCCGCCTTTATTTTAACTTTTTAATCTAAAACGAGTACGCTGATAGTCTCGCTGCTCCACACGCTTCCACAGAAGAGTTATCGGAATAATATTCTGTGTCAATATTTAACGTTACGTGACCTATATTTTACTGGACGTTATTAAAATCGTACAACATTCCGTTCTTTAGAGGATTTGATATTTCTGCAATTTATTTAATGGAATTGAAAGAAATACAAAGTTCATTAATATTTCGTAGTTTCGATGAAAATTGTTATTAATTTTTTAGAACATCAAATAATTTAACATACTCACGCAATATTTAGGTAAGTACCTACAATAAGAGCACTTACCTAACTTAACTTACCCACTTACCTAAAGTGGGTATGTATGTACATATATACCTTACTTGAAAATACTATCACAGACAGTTTTTTCCCCAAATTGCTATGTATATTCTGTCATGCTGATTTATAAAGCCGAAGCGATTTATCACGAAGCTGTTTCCAAGGTGAACGATCTCATTTGCTTTAGTAACATCGTCGTATTTCTCCAATATGAGGTAAAAGCCGAGGTTCTAGGTACTTCATTTGTCACCATGATGGATTCGAAACATGTCAATATTTTGGATAGTGGATTACAGCCCACTCCCTCTCACAGAGAGGTCTGTGTCTCAGCAGTGGAAACATTATAGGCTGATTATGCTATGTTATAGATAGGTACTTACCTACATGATGTTTTACAGCTAGCAGCTACCCGAATTTCTTCAGGTGCTTTTATTGATTAAACCCACTGATTAAACCGGAACGCAAACACTTCTGTTTCATAATGTTTCCAACTTTAATTCCCAGACCGGACAAATATGCTTTTTTTTTGATGGAACACCCAGTGTACCCCGATATTTGGAACAGTGCCCGGTAAATATCAATAGACTCGCGGTATCACACGGGATCCAATCCCGGAAATGTCGAACAGCGGGTGTACGGGCGTACCAATAAATCTCAAGCGGCCTCCTTGGGGATTCAGGCCTATGTGTTGCTATTAAAATAAATGTTTTTTTTTTTCTTGCAGGTACAGGTGCTATAACAAAACCGGCGTTGGCCGCCTTCTACAGGTCCGTGATCGGTTTGAATGCGCAAAGAGTTGAAGAGGTCATAGACACGGCCTACGATAGGATGACTAGCGTGAGTTTTTATAATAATTTGTTATACCTAGGGGTAGTTTTATGTTATCCTGCAGAATTTAGAACATTTTGTAGGATAACATGAGACTAACTCTGAATTTGAAACTGAACTATCCTGTTCTAAATTCGTAAAGTTAGGTTTTCAATTTGAAAGTAAGTTGTTCAGATCAAATCTAAAAACCGATGGCGTATGTTTGCCGCGTTTTCCTGTTTGTTTTTTTTGTGTTTTGGCAACTGAGCCGATGTCGACTATTCTGCCAATGTCATTTTGTCTGACCCGCTGCTATGCCACGTAGCATGCTGTCCTGAGCACGTAATAGATAAAAGAGGTCCTCTTTTGTTTTTTACGTGGTCCTGAATAGGAAAGGTAGAACAAATTCCTATTACAATCGCTTAATTAACTCCATTTCAACAACAGAACGGCTACCTAATACTGGACTACGGGACCTACGTCCACTGCTTCACTAACTGGCTGATGGGAAAGAACCCCAACGGACCTGGTCAGTGGGTGCTGGTGCCCGCCAAGGACTCGCTTCCCGCGCCGCCATTCCCTGTCGACTACAGCGCCCTCAACACGGAACCCGCGAAACTAGAACCTTACGTACCAGACAAGAAGACAAACAGACATTCAGTCATTGTTTAAAGACTCGCAAATATTCCTACGTATCCCTAATAAGTCAATTTTGAAAGTGTTCCATTTTTGGTATGTTTTTGGACCACCGACTGCGTTATCATAGATCTGTAGATCTTTAAAGTAATGTCGACTTAAAAGAATCCTCGGCACAGTGCTTGTCGGAAAACCTGCCATTGTTAAACAAATTCTGTGAAAAACTTAGGAATTGATGCACTGAGTTTTTTCAAAAGGACTTCTGATGTAGATAGTAGTGTGAAATCTCAATTCTGGACAACAGCGGGATAATTGCGAAACACACTAACCGTGGGAATGATTGTTGTTAATTGAGGTTGTTTACGTTGTAAAGCAGAATTTTTTTTTGGAACTTGTGAAGCAATGGATTAGCAATACCCTTCAAAATTATTCAGATTGTGATTGATAATGTGTTACACAATTGATTCGCTGAACTAACATATTGAACGAACTGTATTTATAGTGCTATAGTACCTAATTAAAGGTATCATAGGTTCCTAGTTTAATTGATGAGCATTAACAATATTCTCTGCCGATATAAGAGTAATTAAGCCTAATCAATTGATGCGTTCAATTACCTAACTACTTAATGTAACTAGATAATACCTAAATATGATTTATTGAGTTGTTCTAAGGAGAATTTAAGCTGAAGTATATTATTTAAATACAACCTTATTTGTTAGGGAGGTACCAAAAGAACATACGTTTTTTTACTACGAAATAATTTTTCAAAATTCTCCGTAAAATGTCTCTTATAACAAAGTAAAAAAATGTTCACATAATTATATTAGTTACATAAGTCTTTGTAACTGCCTTAAATCTAATGATTTACTTTAAACCTACTCTAGATTCGCTTGAACGTAAAAAGGAACGCTTTATCTAACGTGTTATAGGGCTACAAGGATCTTTTGGCGCCGGAATGACATTGACAGGGAGTTGTTGGTAAACATTTAAGAAACTGTCAAATAAATTGTATTGACAAACAAAATGGCGGCGCCAGTACCGATTTTGGCTACGCGCCAAAATAACCTTATAGCATTATAAACGTGCAATTCGACCAATTCTTGTCTCTATTTCTAGATTTAGACCTAAGTTGGTGTAAATAGTAGTTTGTAATGATGCACGGTATGCAGAACTGCCTTAAAGTAAGCATATTCACATCTCACGACATAGCCTTATTTTATACCTTAGATGTAAAATAGGTACTTTAAGTTAATTTAAATATATTAGATATCTACACTTTGATTCACTGAAATAAACCCTTTCGTTTGTTTAAGTGTATTTTTTTTATTCGTGATAAGGACCAGCAACCAATTCAATTTGCGATTCCCAACGGACTGAACCCATTTCTCTGCTTAGCAGTAAGCCACTACGCCAAGACCCCTGATTTGAAAACTACCTACATAATATCTCTCTAAGCCAAGAAATATTCCTTAGTTTAACATCGAAAATTTTAAATTACTATTTCAAATTAATACAAAACTTAATAGATTTGATTTTGATGTAGGCAGACTCTTTTACATAACGTTTACAGTTTCAATTAACTAAACTACCATAGAAACATTAGTCACAAGACAGGAAAGCCCCTAATTAATAACTTCTAACCATCTAAGTAGGTATAGTTGGCAGGAATGGTCATTTTTTTTCAGTTTCCTTTCATCGAAAGCAATTAATTCGCTTATTTGTAAAACATGAGAAAACATGTCGGGTCTCAGCCTCGACCTCAGGAACAGAAGCTCTTTTAAAAGCTCGTTATGATTGATGGAGGGCTTGAAAAGATTGTTGCGACGACCGCAACGCAACCCCGGTTGCGGAGCCCGCGGCGCCGGCGTGTGGCAGTTCCCTCTCGGACATTTTCCCAAATTATCATTAATCATCCAACGCTTTGACAAATTCGTTATACCTATATACTTAACATTATTTTACTTCACTTTATTTGCCTGGGAAACTGTATTCAAAGAACAGGAAAACTTTTTAATAAAATTAGGGTGGGTAATCAGTCGCATCTCTTTGAAAAATAAATTCTTTAAACGACCTAAAATACCTAGTTCACCCAAAAATTAAGACATGAAAGTCCCCGCGTAATTTTGCTTCATTCGGTTATTTAGAGTGAAATTATTATTTTTGCAGAATGAGTACCTATATGGAGAACGTGATGCAAATGAAATGGTATGAGACGCGTTCATGAATCATGTACCTACTTACTTATAGCTATCTACCTACCTTCTGTGAATTTTGTATCTACTAAACAAAAAAATTAGAGCATCAAACAAAATATATATAACTTC
This sequence comes from Gortyna flavago, assembly GCA_963669345.1. NCBI lineage: Eukaryota > Metazoa > Arthropoda > Insecta > Lepidoptera > Noctuidae > Gortyna > Gortyna flavago. The sequence goes on from OY770146.1 coordinate 7,301,712, forward strand.
TAATAATAGTAGGCACATGTGAGCATCATAATGACAAATAGCTAAAGATAAGAAATTCCATTATCTTCTAACTAATTAGCTTCTCTATCACATCTACACAAAGTATTTCAATCAATCGTTATCAACTAATGGATGGGAAACGATTTTTGAAGAAAAGTGTGTTCATTCAACCGAAAAATTCAACCACATCAAAATTCAATCACGGACCCGGAAACAAAGGAGCATCGTACAATTCGTACGCAACGGCATAATTTATTTTGCAGCGATATATCTCAGAAGCATGAGAAGAAAATCAAATACTGGCCAGAAAGAAATAGATTTCTTATACCTAGGAGAATAGATCCAACAAAGATAAGATGCAGATGCTAGGTATCATCATACCTATAATAAAATATAGTAACGTAGTTTTTTTGTTTTTTCTGTTTGTTTATCAGGATGTAGGTACCTGGTATGTTCCGAATTGGCGCAAAATCGGCTGAACGGATTTGGATGAAATTTGGCACACAGCTGTGTAACTAAATTTATAACCCGGATTAACACATAACTTTTAGTCCCGGTAGTACGTTACCGTGGGATATTTTCCGACATCCAGGCGGACGAAACCGTGGGCAAAAGATATAAGTAGGTAGGTATCTAAAGCACACTCAAGCATCAGTCCTTTTTAAAAGAGCTATTAATAATAGCTCATAGATTGTAAACCCCCACATAACACATGTTTAATTTGATCTATGAAAGCGTAACGAGAATATCCCGCCATTTTCGCGCTTTTTTTTCTTAATCTGTCAACAGCTTGCCCATTTTCAAAACAAGAATGGCCTTTGCGAATCATTAGTAAACTGTAAAAAAAGTTGCCAGTATAAAGGCAGGTCATTGCAATTATTGTAGGATCGTCAGCTCGCTCCTGATATTGTTTCCCCAACTCAGTAATAGCATCATTAAACGCGGGCGGGCCAGCATTTTTCCTCTGCAATATACCGCTCATGATAAATGGTGCGCAATATTTATCGGCGTTGGTAGGAAACAACGTTTGCAGGTTTTTGTGAGGCAACGGTAGATGGGGGAAATGCCTATGTTGGAGTGAGTTGGACCGTAATGGTCGTATGATTGGACTGCAGGTTTTCTATTTCTGGAGAGGCTACTTAAATCAATTGTAAAAGACAGACTTATGAAAATGGTGGTACAATGATATTCATGTAAGTGCATCTAATAAAACAACTAGGTAGGTACAATCTACCTAATGAAACTGTACCTGCAAACATTGAAAACAAGCCCTCTACGGCGTCGTACTATAATATAGCACTCTCGACGCACTTTCGTTGCAACCCAAATCTCAAGCTCAGACAAATATGCGCAGTGGTAGACCGTGAAATTCTAATTTTCTTACGTTTTTTGCAATTTTCAGGTCAGTGTCAGGTTGTATCTTGATCAAAATTTTTATTGCGACTGTAACAGGTACGTATTTACATAATTATAATCATAAGAATCAATAATACATCTTTCTAAGTTAGATTTGTACCGTATACACTTTTCCATAAAAGATTTCTTCTTATGGTACAGACGCCACATCAACCTACCCGAATCTGTCAAATTTTCCCAATCAACTTTGAACTTGCTTTCTATTAGCGATAAAGTTGAAAATCTATCAAAGAAATTTGACAGATTGTAGTAGCTTGATGTGCTGGCGTCTGTACAAATCTAACTTAGAATGAAATTTTGATCAAGATACAACCTAATTAAATAGAGACAAAGCTCTAATAATCTGGCTATCATGCTCTATGAAACGGTTCCACGTTTGATCAGAAACGTGATTGATAATAAACCTCTACTAGTATTTAAGAACCACGGAACAAAAGGCTTGGTGACTGACTCGAACGAGGTTGGGTTAAAATTAAAAAATTGACACCCTTATTGATTCGATGTAATGTCGTTTATTAATTTACTTCCTGATTAGATACCATTATCAAATATTTTTTTAAATAAAAAGATATTACAAACATTAATAAATATAAAAAAAAATAGTAGCCAGCGGGCTCTAGAGAGAGAGAAACTTACTAACATGTTCCTAGCTGACAATACGAACCGTGTCCAAAAGTACCCCTTTCTGAATCAAGTCCTGCTCGATGAGCCTTCTTAGGTCTTGATCAAGGATCTTCGCTCTTGTCTATTAAGCCATTGGATGTCTAACGAATAGTGATTTTATTATTTAAAAAGTTGAATTTACACAATTTTCTTAGTTCTAAATGAGTTTTAATTTTGATTAATAATCTCTTTCATCTTCTTCACTATATTCTCATCTGTGACAAATACATGTTCACTATCACTGCTTCCCATACTCAAACTATTCTTGATTTGAGGCAGATATCTAATTTTTTTGCACGAACTATGGACTATCTTGCACCCAATATCAATAAAAGTCTTCGCATTACTCAGATTTATTCCTGCTCCCGGCATAATCTCTACTTTATCACCAGCACTGCTGATAAGTGAATTTATTAGTTGAATAGCTTCGACGTTATTAGCAGTCGGCTTCTGTCCGCTAGTAAGCAGTCTGTCGAAACCAAGTTCAGCTATTTTAGTGACGGATAAAAGAGGATCCATGCACACGTCGAAGGCTCTATGAAAAGTAACAGGAGTAGGATGAGCCTGACGAATTAATCTTTCACAGTTTATCATGTCAACGTGCTGTGTTTCATTGAGGGCGCCAAAAACAAATCTGTCTACGCCAAAAGCTTTGAAAACATCTACATCAGATAACATTATATCCATCTCCTCCACAGAGTAGTGGAAGTCGGAGCCCGTGCGACATCTGATCATTACGTTCACTTTTGGCCTCTGAAATAAACAAAGACTTTAGCAGTAAATAAACAGGTCCTTGTATGAACACTCCATTTATCAAGTGGACGTACCTTCGTTAATTTATCGCAGCCGCAATCGTGACATGATTTACGGATTGGTTTCCCGGCTGCTATATTATTCACCTAAAATATAAAATATTGCAACTGTTAGGTATACCGATTTGAAGGTAACTGAAAATTGATAAAATATAATTTAGTACGTTATGTGCCTTGATGGTCCTAGTGGTTACAAATGCTCAGCAACTGCTGAGCATGGAATTCTGCAGTGTAATTGTGTAACACACCAACAGTAGCAATTGGTTTCATTTTGACAGTTCAACAACATTCATTGCGTTATTTACGTTGTTGTGCAAAAAAAATTTTCAAACATGAAGCAATGTATTAGCAATATAATTCAAAATGATTCAGATTGTGATTGATCTCAATTAGGGTGCTGGCCTGCACTCGACAGTGTCAACCAAACGTCATTCAGTTTTTCCATACCTACGGAATTTCTCAGTAGCAGCCTGATTGTATTTGTGCCCAATGATAGGACACCCCCTCATTAAACATGTACATATAGAGAAGAAAGACTTAAGAAGAAAACTAACGAAATTAAGGGTATTCTACTTCTACCCCTTGGCCTTCTGGGAATATACAGTCGTGAGTTTTGCATGAATAAAAATATAAACAATGTTTTAATTGCTGGGACTCGGGACTCCTCTCTATAAAAGAGACGTAGTGGAACATTATCCACCACGTAGGTATGTGTAAAATATAGGTAAGTTATAAGGACTATTAAATATTTTTACCATTCCCACGATTTGTTTGACGAGCCCCGGTGAAGGAGTGAGTCCTCCTTCTGTTAATGAGCTGCATACTTCGAGCTCGTCTGCTCCGCCGTGAACTGCGTTTATTGCTGAGTCTAAACTGTCTATGCAAACCTCTAACATCGCCTGCAAAATAAACAACTAAGATTTAATTACAGATTGGACGGAGAAGGCACAGAACAAAGAAGAGTGGAAAATACGGGGACCCCTTTGCCCAGGAGTGGGACAACAAAGGTTAACCAAATAAATTTCCGTATATACAAAGTACTCTTTGCCAAATAAATAACTTGTCTGTCCCGGATAACGGTATATTTAAAGAAAGTTTCGTTAGAGATCAAGCGAGAAGTAATTTTGTTTAGTTTTAATCCGCTAGATGGTGAACTATCCTTGTTATAAGCAATCGATAGATGGCGATAAATAATAATAGTGCCACATAACCTTGTTTGTTTTTTATGATGCGGTTGATAGATGGCGTTAAATACAATAATGTCACGAAAAAAGTTTTCAACCAAAAATCCGCCAAACTTCTACGGAGGAAGAAAACTTCAATTCATCGTGTTAGGACTGACGGAATGAATACCATAAAATAAATCCAAAACCTCACAATAAAAATAAAGATAGAACCAAATAACGAATTTAAATTGTTTAACAGGCAGCCCAATCCGCAGCTAACGTTGACGTCTAATCCAATGATCACAGATTACTAACATCACAGAGTACTTTTAATATACGACTAACATTAAGGAATTTGAATACTTACTTTTAGGTAGCAAGCTACCAATGATCCAATCCGTATCCCACAGAGTACTTTTTGTAATTTTGATAGAGTGCCGTATAGCTGTCAGAGAATGGGCATTGTTCATATTTTTTTAAACATTTCGAGGAATAGCGTTACTAATCAATATGGACTAATTAATTTACGAAAAATATTAATATTTATTGATATTTTTGATAAAATACGATTGAACTTCTGTGCCCTTCAAATTATGTCACCTGCGACCGTACAGTTTAGTATCGTTACCTCAAAAATAAAATAAAAAATAAGTGGCAAGTATAGTCTACAATCCGTCACTGTCAAGTGTAAAAATATTATTATACTTAATATAATGTCAAAAATATATTAAATTTAAACATTCCGACTTGCCTCTTATTCATCTCGTTTATAAATCTGATTACATTGCTTCAACAATCGACAATATTTAATATATCGGAAGAGCTATGGAATACAAAAAAAATGGAATGAAATGCTATGGAATGAAAAATTATAATAGATTGATACTTTGACACTTTTTCAGGTAACGACGTTGTGTTGACAGAATTTTTTTTTTATTTCTGTACTAGTGAGGCAACAGCACTTAATCTTTAGTGCCACTGATGACGTAACCTACCTTAAAAAATTTGAATATAAAAAAAAATAACTATTGAGCCAATCATCAAAATATTCAAATTAGTTTCTCAAAATGCTCTAAATTTTCAAAAAATAAAATAAAATCTAATGGTTAGAAATTTTGGACAATCCCCATTGTCTTGTCTGTCAAAATTAACCATGTGTCAAAACAAAACAATCTGTTTAGTCATAAATAATCATTGGTGCAGCCACAGAGTACTTTTCTGGTGCACCCTGTGCTAGCAACCATAGACACAGAGTACTTTTTAATAGAGTGAGATAGAGACCAATCTTGTTCCGTGGAACGGGTCATTTGCGTTTCTGAAGAAACTAGCGCCACCCAGCTTTCAGAGTTAGAACTACACCACTGTTGTACTTTTTCTTTTTTTTTACTTTTGTGTTTTTTTTTTCGGTAGTATTCAAGTGTTCATTTCAGGGATTGATAAATGAAATACAATTTTATTTGGCTAATCATGTTTTTATTTAAACTAAATACAAGTGTGCGCTTCTAAATAAATAAGCCAACACATCATTCACCTAACATTTATAGAGGTGCAAGTTTTAAGGACAAGGACGAACACATTAAAATAAATCACAATAAGTACAGTTACGAATATCATAGAAAGGAAAACAAAATTAAAAGCACAAGCTAAAGCAAAACAGTTTGGGTACAAAATCTTTACATAGTATGAAACAAAGTCTCATCCACTGTCTGTAAGCTTAGATCTTTCAAACTACGCAACGGATTTTAATGTAAGAATAAACTTTATTCTGTCTTTCTTGTAATATCTATCTAATATATATAGGTATATTAACTAACTTATTATATAAATAAATACAAAAACGAAGGACACCTAGGCGTTGAAGTACTCGTCCGCATCGCTGTCATCCGGAAACACGTTTCCAGAAGACTGGCAGCATTGCCACGTTGAATGGCAATGCTAATTCTTTGACCAAAGAACGACCCAGCCCTCTGGTCACGTGAAGAGTCGACTAACCGGCGAGAAATTTCCTTAAAAAGGAGACGCGTACTCGGGCCCCATGACCCGAGCGTTTCGACCCCAAACGGCTCAAAGCTGTAGTTGCCTATAAGGTTACAGTATTTGCGCCGCTTGAGGGTTTCAGCAGCCGCAGCAGCGGCACCAGCACAGCCCGCCGTGCTAGGAACATGAGATGGCGCAAGGGTATCGACACACATTGCGTCCCACACCAGAGGCCTACCCACCTTCCAAGGCAACAACGTCACGCCGTCTGGTCTCTTCCTATCGTCACGTACCAAGCCGTTTGGTTCTAACACCGCTGGTACGCCGGCGGTGACAAGGGCTCGACGAATAATATCGTTGATGCTGGCGTGCCGTGCTATGCGGAATGCGCTCCTGCAGCAAGACAGGCCATGGTATCCGAGACTGTCGACAGCTTCACCACAGTGACATCGATGCGGAGCAACACAAGGTGCGCCCAAGCGGAGACACGTAGCGAGCCGAAACGATGAGTCATCCATCATTGTGCCTATGGTGGATGACGGGAGCGTTGAAGCCACAAGCCTGACTCCCATTCTCCCACAGCCAGCAGACGAGCACGCTCAACAGTATTACGTGACGTGTTTACAAGGGTATTCCGTATAATACTGCAGAGCGGCTCATCCCACCGTCTCTGGGAAGACGGGTTATAGGGCAAAACCGTATTGGGACAAGCCATTTTCCAAGCGTTCATCGCATCGGTCAAACACGGTACTTCAAAATCGACCAGTGAGGAAGATAAAATGTTCCTGTTTAATTTATCGGTACTGTGGACCGAGGAGAGGAAGGCCGGTAAACTAATACTTGAAATTTTGCGGACGCCGAGACCACCCAAGCGAATGGGTAGTGTAGCTTGCTGCCACGCACGGTCGTCCAGGGCCACATTTAGGATGGAAGTTAATGTGTTTCTAATAATTTGGTCTACTTTTTCTAAAAGTTATGGATGCTTCCATAGATGAGAGGAGCGAAGGCTATATGTAAATTTTGGTCCAAAACAACAGTACCGAATGAGTGTGAAGGCAGAATGAATATTAATTTTGAAAAGTCTTTCCGAGATATCATTAAAATTTTGTATCTTCTCCTCAAAGAACGTTGGAAAGGATTCGTCAAAAGTTGGGGACCCTAGTAGGTGAAGAGAGTTTCTTTCCGTAATTTTGATATTTGGAGCTATTGTATTAAATTTTTCTATGGTAGTCTGTCTGTCAGTCGTTTGGGGAAGATAAATTTCGCATTTTGAAAGGTTCAGGTCTAGGCCAATGGAACTGAATTTGTCTTTTAAAAAAGTTAAATCTTTTAAGACTGTGTCTCTGTCTATATCACCTCCTAGGGTTCCGTCATCCAAATACCATACGTTGAATTTAGAATTTAGTTGTCGAACAATTGGATTTATTGCAAACTAAAAATGAATGGCCCAAGAGGGTCACCTTGTTGACAACCAACGGCTGAACTCAAAAGGTTGTCTTTATAAAGTAATTTAGAGGGGTGCCTGTAACATTGATAGAGAAAACTGTAAATTTTGGGTATTTCTTTTTTAATTTCTGTCAACAAGGTGAAATGTAGTTTTCAGCAATAGATAAGAGTGATTCAAGAGTGATTGTCGTAACAAAAACGTTTTTCTGCGCTTACATTGCAAACGCCGGCTAAACCTTACGAGATAGATCAAATTAATGTTCTACGTAGGTTCTACTGAATCATATATCTTAAAAAATATCGATAAAAAAAGTCCGCGATGGTATATGTTTATCTCCTACATATAACCCACAGTAAAAATTTTCATCTTTCACATATTACATAAAAATTATTAATTATTTTACCAAGCTATTTTAAACAATACAGTATCATTCCTTTTCCAATTAAATACATTAGATACGTTGTGCATTTCATGTAGGTTAAAATTGCCCTTTACAGCATATCATTAAAATGAATATCTTATAAGATATCAGAGAGTACAATTATTAATAAAATCTATTTTTTTTTTTACCTAATGTATGTACGAAGCTCAAACTAAAATTCGTGAAAGTAGCAATTAATAAATTCTGCTACTAGAACTCTGCTGCTAGAAATTCTGCGTCCTTCATGCTGAACACTGAGGCCACCAGCCATCCTGACGTCAGAATGGCTGGTCAACAAAATATTCATATTTCTCTGAATGTATCATATGTAGCAATTATTGAAGAAATGTAGCAAATATGAGCAATTGGGTAGCAATTCTTGAATATACTTTCAGAGCCGCTTGCCATAGGCAACCAGCCATTCTGACGCTAATTCTACATTGACTGAATTCATAGAGCTTAAGGTTAATAATAGAACGTAAAATATACTTGATATTTTTATAACCCTTTTGATGTATTTTTCTAACTAGTTTTTAAAAGCATAAAGCATCACAATAGTCATTTTCACAATTTTTTCCTTGGGTATAGACATTGTTTAAGTTGTTGATTAGCAAAGTGGCAAAAGCAGACTCAAATTGGTCGCATGTCGGGTTAACGTTGCGGCACCACTGGCTTCTATCCGCCTTCTTCTAAAATATAAATTACCTGCTAGGTACCTACATTGGAAGCCACAGTGCTGCTAAATACTTGCGATGCAAAATTTACTATCATTTTGTTTAGTTTATCAGGGTTTAAGTGGTATTCTGTTAGCTTTGCCTCAGTCAGTTTTGAATCAGTCTTATGCCTTTATAGCCAGGGTTTTCTTTAAGAAGCTGCAATAAATGAGACCATTTGGCAGTTTTGGTCACACCATCATTAAAAAAATATTGTATAACTTTGGCGTATGTCTGATTTGCGAGCAATATAAATATTTTTCTTAAAAATCTATATGCCTTTGGACTCTGTTTAAAAACCGATAATGCTACAATTTTTTCTTGCAGCGTGAATCGTCGTCCTTTATAAATTTTTTTTTCTTCTCTCCACTGTATCCGCATTAATAGTTTTACAGTGCTTGAGCAATTCTGCAGTACATCTAGTACTGCAGGATTGGCAACAATTTTTTTGCTGCCTTATTTCAGCTGTCTGCTTATTAACTTAATTTTTTAATGTACATATTCTTCTTTTGGCAGCCATTATTTTCAGCTGTAGATCTCTTTCTGCCCTGGAGAGCTGTCCTGTCCTGGCAGATATTTTCCTGCCTGTAAAGTAGAAAATGATTTTGTATGAGTGCAAAAGTAAATCTGTTTTAAATAATTTCTAATCAGTAGGATTATTACATTAATTCAACTATTAAATTGCAAGTCTTAGACTTGCCGTATTAATAAACGTTTCTGAACAACGGAAGTACTCAAGTGCGTTATCATTTGAAACGCCATTATTACGATATCAGCATCTCAAGATCATTGCTAATTCATAAACACATGAAAACAGTATCTCAGTTACCAAGCTCAGTCGACGCTGTACGTCACATTGCCGAAGTTGAGAATTATCATTCATCACATTTCGTTCTTGCTAGGTATGTCGTAAGATTACTATATATACTGAAATTCACAACCAACTTCAGATGAACTCGGTGAAAGATGAAATCTTGGCCACAACCAAAACATACTTGGAAAGGCTAGAGGCATTTTTTTTTTCATTTCGTAAACCCAAACTGTGGTTTGAGTATGTCAATTATTATGTTTATTAATACGATCATGACCTCAAGATCGATAAGTGCGAGCTCCTGGGCTGAGTAACGTTTATTAATACAGGCCTAAGGGTTCCATTCCATCAAGACTATTACACTTTACCTTCATTTTATTTGGTACTAGCTTCCGCCCGCGAGGTATATCGATAATCTTATCGACTATCCTATGTCCTTCCCCGGGATACAATCTCTGCTAAATTTTATCGAAATCCATTCATTGGTTTAGGCGTGAAAAGGTAATATACAGACAGACAGAGTTACTTTCGAATTTATAATATTAGTATGGATAGATAGAGACCATAATATGGACACATATTCTGATGTGGAACCCTAGAAGAGACAAATAAAAAAAAACATAATATACCTGAAGAAGTTGATGGAATTGGCTGATGTACAAGTTCTTGCAATGATTTTCTTCCAACACATGGCAAGTTTGGTTGTGAATATTGTTATTGTAATGTTAGACCTGAAACAATTATAAAGGAATAACTGCATTAATAATTTTACTAAGGCGCTTTATAGTTTTTTTTTTTATCAGTTAAAGGAATATTGTCAACTTTATTCTTTTATTATACAAAGTAGCATTATGAAGGTAATGAACAAACCTGTTAAATATAATGTTAGAACTGCAATATTGTTTATTCTGTTAATGCGACATAAATATTTATCCTGAAAGTGTTTGAAGTGGGCATTTTCAAGTCACAAAATATCACTTCCCGTGCCAATAGATTAAAGCCAAGTATTGAATCTAAATCGGTCTTTTTCAGGGTTCGGAAATCCATGGAGAACTGCATGCATGTCTGAAAAAAATTGCAGACAATTATTAATTTTTATTTCTATTTAATTTGAGATTCGTTTTTTGTCAAACATTAGTAAACCCATAATATTGTTGTTTCGAAATAAATTAAACTTTATATTGAAAAGTAACAAAAATTTAAGAAAACCATACAACTGGTAAAACGTAATTTTGAATTGCATTCAAGTACAAGGCCAAGTTCCAAGATTCAGCTATGACAATGTGACATACCTCCACTGTCCTTGCACCCAGGAACACAGTTACACAGCAGTCCTTATCCGATGACCTGATGCACTAAAAGACTATCTCAAACTTAACACTACACTGGAGTCCTATCTTGGTTTTGACATAACCACTCACAAAATTACTTTTTGGTCACAAATATGGATTAGTCGTAGGAACTTTCGCTCAACTCAACGACAAACGCGCAACGTTACACAGAAAGATCACAAAAATATCGTTAAATAATAAAGAGAGAGCGTGAGACATTATCTTATCAGACATTTGTATTGGGGATACCAATTTATTGATAGTAAAACCTCCAAAGTAATTCTACCAGCATCCCAATGAATGTTTGCAAAATATTTGTGTAAATTATTTCAATAGGTGATAATTATTGATCAAAAATAATTAAATGTCAAACTGTGCGATAAATGTAATTAAAACTCTTGACAATGATCCATAATTTAAAATATTTTTTGGATACACTAAAACAGAAGTCAGTTAAAAATATACTATTTTAGTAGTAAATAGGTTACCGACGTATCAAAGTTGCGATTATGTTTAGAGCCATCTTTCAAATTAATAGTGAACATTGCTTCAGAGTTCCATCTCTTAGCCACAGTACGCGTAAAGTTCAATTATAATCCGACAAAATTAAAAAACACATTCAAACTTATTTTGTTCAGAGACAACATATACTTCGTGATCTTGTATCATTATACCCACTGCTGTCCCGAGTTTTTTGTACTAAGATTGAGCACCCTGACCATAGATAATGTACTGCCATCGCAGAGTGATCTCACAGAGCTTCGGGTTGCCCTTGCCAATCGTACTATAATATTCATAAAGTATTACAAGTACAAATATTAGGTATATTTTTGAGTTGAATGAATTCCTGCTACTTCAGCATTTCCCGGATTCGGCATTCCCTTTTTTTGCATATTATAGGGCTGTTCATATAATACGTAAGACGATTTGAGGGGGGAGGGCACTGACCTCTATTAAACACTTGTCTAATACAGGTCAGAGGGGAGGGGGTCCAAACAAGTCTTATTTTTTCTTACGTTGGAGTGGGAGGGGTCTAGAATTCTAGATTGTTCTTACGTAAGATCACATTAAAACGTAATCAAAACTTTTAACTTTTTTTTTTGTTGCATTTTGCTTATTGATGAATCTTCGTTCAGAAACCATACACATTTTTATTTTGATGATTAATTAATAGTGTACTTTTAACACCAAAAAAAGTGTTAATTTAATGTTACAATAATAAATCGGATTAAATTGATTTCATTTAAAAAAATATTCTTGTAGAACCGTGTAATGATGGTGCTATGTTCAGAATGGTTAGTTCCTTTTGACATTTCGAGTTCGATGTAAAAGGACACGCGAACGTAGGCAAAGTATCGCCAGCGTTCGCTTTCTTTTATCAGGTATTTAGAATTTTCCCCATTGTTCGGTAACAAACCACAAGATCAAACATTTTTCTGAAGTGAACCTACACTGACCATTCTTTATTAAATAATTTGTCACGTCCTAAAGATTGAGGTTATATCGAAGTCTGTGCCACATATCGAACCGTTGTTTTCGTATATTTTCAATTAATTGTGGAGAAAATTTGGTGCTAAAGTGTGGTTTTTCGGTAAACAGTTATGTCTCGACATAGACACCATGAGGAGACCGACAAACTCACGCGTATCGCAATCGTGAATGCGGATCGGTGCAAGCCGAAGAGATGTAGGCAGGAGTGCAAGAAGAGCTGCCCTGTGGTGCGTATGGGCAAGCTGTGCATCGAGGTCACGCCCAATGACAAAATCGCCACCATCTCCGAGGAGCTGTGTATTGGTTGCGGTATTTGTGTCAAGGTAAAACCTTCCACAATGTTTTAAATTTTTGCTGACCAGTGAAAACACTTAGTAACTTCCGAATATGACATTCTTAGATAAAACACAAACCTCGTTTTTAGCATGAAGTAAAGTGTACAAGATAATTACTGTATATTTGTTTATTTTATCCTAGGAAAACATAATAAATTAATTTGATAACATTGAGTAAAATTCACTGTGGTGTGTATTTTATAATATTGAGTGCTAAATTAACATAACAGATTCTGATTTAAAATGTAAACTAACAAGTAATAACTTTTCAGAAATGCCCCTTTGACGCAATCACCATTATCAACATCCCATCCAACTTGGAGAAGCATACCACTCACCGGTACTCAAAGAACTCCTTCAAGCTCCATCGTTTGCCCATTCCTCGGCCCGGTGAAGTATTGGGGCTGGTTGGCCAGAATGGTATTGGCAAGTCAACCGCTCTAAAGATTCTAGCCGGAAAACAAAAGCCTAACTTGGGACGTTTTGCTGTAAGTTGTATTATTCTGATGCATGCATGTCATCTGTTGGGGCTGGTCAACTCAAAGCTGCAATGGCTCTTTCTTTTAGTCTCAAGTCCTAAAAATGCAAGGCCATGTCTGGAAGGCTTCCAGACATGGCCCTGCATAGCTAGACTAACATAAAATCTTGATAATAGGTATAATATTTGGACTTTGAAAGAGACCATGACCTTTGAGTTTGTTTCGGCATTTCTTCTCAGGGATCAGTCAGTTCGAAAACACCTATGCTATCTTGTTTTTTTTTTATATTCCTTCAAAATATTGTTGTTTAAAAGTGTCTTAGAAGATCTACTAACAGAAATAAACATTTCATTTCATTCATGCTTACTATTTTTTGATGTTGAATAGTAAGTTCAGCTACTTTTAATGTCACTAAAGTTATACTGCTAAGCATGTTATAAATTATGCAATTCACCTGTTGACTGTCAACTCAGATAGTAGCAACATTCCAGTTCTACAGTATTAGCATATTGTTACATTAACATAATGACCTTATTTAACTGAAAGCTTGCAAAATAAATGCATCAATATGGTATAAAAAAGACGCTATCTTAAATAAAATCCCTGATTCATAGCCTTTATAATCTAATTTTTAGTTCACTTGTGCCATTGAGGAAAAAATAAAATATCAGATAATCATTGTTTATGGCAGTAATTATGTAAGGATTATTATGCTATGCAATAAGGCCCTTTGTACACGGCACGGTTTCTTTACAGTGCAGCATATAAACCGCGCCATAGAAAAAACGTGTCTGTCAGCAAGCTTCCATAGTGATCCATACAAAAGTGACTACCGTGCTTATTCACAATAAGCTTCCATAGTGATCCATACAACACTGACGACTGTGCTTACTCACGGTGAATAAACCATAGCTTTTCACGGCAAGAAAAACATGTGTGTACTGTCTGTGTTATGGGCCTAAATAGCCTAAACTAGGTCACAGTTCTTTTGTTAATAATAACATTGGTGATATCTAAATAAATTATGTGTGTACTGTGCAATTTAGAAAGAAACAGACCACTCAGTCTATTTTCAATTTTAATGTCGAAGTCATAAACATGTATTTCAATGTAGCGCAAAAAAGGCAAGTGCCTTTTTTGTTACTTTTCATACTTTGCATGTCAAAATTTACAAGAAAATAGAATTGATTCCAGTTGCCCCTACCAAAAGGCAGTTTTGAATGGAGAAGAATGGGCATGTAACTTCATATTTACACTTTTGTTTTACAATATTTTGTATACATTATTTAGCAGTATATCTTTCTATCAGGACCCTCCAGACTGGCAAGAGATTTTGTCTCACTTCCGTGGCTCTGAGCTGCAGAACTACTTCACGAAGATCCTCGAAGATGACCTGAAAGCCCTGATCAAGCCTCAATATGTGGATCAAATCCCTAAGGCTGTCAAGGGCACTGTCGCCCAACTCCTTAACAAGAAAGATGAAAGGAAAAATCAGACTGAAATCTGTAGAATGTTGGGTAAGAAAAGTTATTTTAAGAGATGCCATTCGGTATGTTGTTTCTGCTGTGCGGCACCTGAGTGGTGCCTGTGCTTCGTCATATAAATCACAATGACATGCCACACGGTGCGTTACGACATCTCGTCCTGCGGTATGGATTGTTGATAACAGACTAACATTTTACATTCGTATGTAACTAACTTTTGCCCGTGGCTTCGCCCGCGTTGAGATCGAAAATTAACCTACGAAAGTATGCAGTCAGGATAAAAGCTACCCTATATGATTTAACCTAGGTAATAGTCTATCCATGTGCCAAATTTCATCTAATTAAAATCCTTTCAGCCATTACACCGTTAAAAGGCAACCGACACTGACCGAGTTGCTTTTGTATCTAGGTAGATTTATTTATTTAATACTTCAAGCACAACACAAATGTATAAAGACGGACTTAATGCCATAGGCATTTTCTACTGGATTGCACCTACTACTGTTTGTCTTTGCATCACCTCGTGAAAATTACACTAACGTGACATGTATAATGTTATATTAGTATGCATTTCACTGTAAAATAAATGAACATTCCGTGATGTTCTGTTCAGATCTATCCCACATTCGCGACCGTGAGATCGCCGCGCTATCTGGTGGAGAACTGCAGCGCTTTGCTTGCGCCATGGTGTGCATCCAGAATGGAGACATCTTCATGTTCGACGAGCCTTCCTCTTACTTGGATGTCAAGCAGCGCCTTAACGCTGCCCGCACAATTAGGTCGCTCATTCATCCTGACAAGTAAGTTGATTGTTTTTATTCTTCATGGCACTTAAAACAACTTAAATATTTTTATTCAGGACTATAACAACTTCTGGCAGTTATTTCATCCTACCCTGCCTGAGGTGGGCCCAGCCTCCCAAAAATCCTTCTGATCCACCCTAAAATTAGAGTCAACCATTTAATACAATATTTTTGTAGTGTAAGTTAACCCCAGCCTAACCCAGGAAAAATCTTTGCTGTGCTCTAGGATTTCCATATTTCTTTTTTTTTTTTGTTCAGGTTCATTATCGTAGTGGAGCATGACTTGTCAGTATTGGACTATTTGTCTGACTTCATTTGCTGCCTGTACGGCGTACCCGGTGCTTACGGTGTTGTGACTATGCCTTTCTCTGTTAGGGAAGGTAAGCTATTCGATAATAGAAATGCAGTAGTCATTAGTAAGGTTTTTGTTTAATCCATTTTTTTTATTTTTAGGTATTAATATATTCCTTGATGGGTTTGTACCCACTGAAAACATGAGATTCAGGACTGAATCGTTAGTTTTTAAAGTCGCTGAGTCTGCCACTGAGGAAGAGGTAAGTTGAACACAATCAAAAAACATATTTTTTTACTGATATACTGATCCTTGTATTGTTTGAACAGATCAAAAGGATGAATCATTATGAATATCCTGAAATGTCGAAAAATATGGGTGACTTCGGTTTGAAAGTACACCCTGGTGAATTTTCGGATTCCGAGATTCTGGTGTTGCTCGGAGAGAACGGTACTGGCAAAACTACATTCATTAGAATGTTAGCTGGCAATTTGGAACCCGATGACGGTGAGTTACAACCAATTTTCTAAAATAAATCTTTATTGTTCTCCATATTATTTAGACGATTTTGTTAATCTTCAATTAATTATTTGGACGCGTATCCGAAACTGTTTTTGTACGAACAAATAAAATTGTAATGGCAACACCGAGCAATGAAATGTCAAATTTGTGAAAGTTGTCAAATTGTCAATAGGCTTCGGTTTGGTTGTAAAAAATTCTTAATTCAACCTATTTGCTTAATCCTAGCTTTTACTGTGATATATAACAGAAAAGAATCGTTTACTTTGAATCTCCAATAAGTATGCGTTATATAACAATGTAGACATTGCTTGAAAAATGAGGTTGTAGGTGTATTGCAATAAGTGTATTTTAATGAATTTAGACATATTTAAGCTATTGAAATGGCTAGAACTGAGTTATTTGATTTGTTCTTTCATCCCGTTTTTCAAAAATGTTTGAAACACGCGGAATCCTGCGCTACAAATGAAGGTATGACATAAAAATGTTTCTGACCATAAAACCAATATTTGTAGATTCGTTGTCGACGTAACTATTTATGTATCAATCAATGATAATTTTCGTATTATATATTAAAGTATATTTCATAGGTTATTGTTACATTTGTAAAAGACCTGTTACTGTCTTTTGTGAATCTTCACTTTGTTATTTTAGCATTGAACACAAAAATACAGTTTTATAAACAAAAGAATGCATGCTGCTGACAATGTAGCATGTTTCCATTGAAAATGACTTAACATTCCACACAATATATTTTTTCATTAGCCATAAAATTTATTATTGTTACTTACCTATGTTGGGGCAGGTCACAGGGTATTTAATTATATTATAGTAACTTGTTCATTTGTATGGCTATGATAATATTAACATGCATTGATATTTTTCTCAAATGACATGTTATAACAAAAGGAACATCACTTTTTTCTGTGTAGTAGTTGCATAGACAATTGAGGTTGTGTTCCGACAATAATACCACACATGTCCACAGTCAACTATATTAGAATCAGTGTCAATACTGATATGTACCAGTATTGATAAGTTACAAAAGAACTTGTGTTGGAGCTGTCTCGCTCTTCCCTTAAGTGGTAGCTTAACAATGATGAAATTAACAAGTAAATAGAGGGTTTAAAGAAAAACTAAATAAAAATATATAAGGTTATAATGATTAATTATAAGAGAAAGAGTATGACATGCAAAAAAACTATGTGTTGTACCTTGCCAAGCCATGCTGATAAACAAATGCATAATCTGTAAGGCTCCACATATTTATAACAAGCTACCAGTCAAATTAGGAAAATCAAATGATGATAGTGTTGTATTTAAAAATTTTATTACATTAAAGGTAAAATTTGCTTTAAATCTCCCAAGAATTTACTTTAGACTGTTTACCATATATGTATCTTATATTTCTTAGAATAGTTCTTACACATAGTTTTCTTTTCTGTTTCCCAATTCAATTCCTGTTATCCTATTCATGTTAGAATATTATTTTCTTTTTCTTATTATTGTACAGCCTATGGGTATGTTGTAGAGATACTTTTTTTTTTTTGACCAACTTTATTATTAAGCAACTACAATAACCATAATCAATATTCCATTCTATTATTTATTATATGTTGTGAAAAGGAAAATACTGACAAAAGTTACATTGCTGTCCCCAGGTTCTGGTCAGCTACCACAGCTGCACATTAGTTATAAGCCACAGAAGATATCCCCCAAGTCTCAGGGGCTAGTACGGCAGCTGCTGCATGACAAGATTAGAGATGCTTATATTCATCCACAGGTAATAAAAATAAAGAATATAAATAGAGGGACACGCAAACTGTAACCATGAATTCAGTACTTGTTTCTAGACCCTCTAGTGTAGAAAAATTTAGATGGCTATCAAAAAGAAAAGCTGTTTCATAGAAAAGTGCAATATGTATGTGGTGAAAATGTATGGAACATTTTTTTTTTTTCAACCTATAATTATAACACTTTAAACACATCCTTCTAATTAGCTGCTAGTGTGTCATGCCTAATAATAATTATTATTAAGGAAAAAGAATTTTGAAGATTTATTTTATTGAAACTACCACACAAAAGGAAGTTTTTATATCAAATTAATGTAATAGATAGATAGTAGAATGCCCATACCTCTAATTATCTGGGTTTCCCCTATATGCAGTTCTTATTGCAAAAATATAATAAGAAATATCATCATGCCTTATTTCCAAGAGCCCGGGCAGAAACAACATAATGCTTAACAAACTACTTGAGAAAAATAATTAGATTCCAATCATTCTTGTTTTTGCCTTCCAGTTCATCACAGATGTGATGAAACCGATGAAGATAGAAGAGATCATGGACCAGGAGGTTCAGAACCTATCTGGTGGTGAGTTGCAGCGAGTGGCTCTGGTGCTCTGTCTCGGCAAGCCGGCTGATGTGTACCTCATTGATGAGCCTTCAGCCTACCTTGACTCTGAACAGCGTTTGGTTGCTGCTAAAGTTATTAAACGGTGAGTTTACTGATGTAATGGATATGAGAACAAAGTTTCGAGGGTAGATTGCTTTTATTCGCGAAAATATGAGGTAACTAGCTTCCGCCCGCGGCTTCGCCCGCGAGTTATGTCGTTAAAAACTATCCTATGTCCTTCCCGGGGATGCAATCTATATCTCTGCCAAATTTCATCGAAATCCGTTCAGTGGTTTAGGCGTGAAAAGGTTACATACAGATAGACAGAGTTACTTTCGAATTTATAATATTAGTATGGATATTACAATATGGAAGTATTTAACTTATAACTTTAAAGGTCGTCATTGTTATTACACCAGACAATACTGCTGCAATAGTTTTTTTAGTTCTTTACCTCTTGTTTATGAAAACCTCATAAACACTATAATCAGTAAATCTGCAATCATGTCAATTTAGTTAAATAACATGGGATTTGTATAAATAATAATAATAATAATAAAAATATTAAACTAAAACTTTATATTTCCTTTTCGTGCCGACGGTACTTTGATAGAAGAGTGAGTGCACCTGTAACTGCGTACACACTTCTGCACTATAATACCTCCGGCGCCGAAAGCTGTTCTCCGCTTACTTTGATAGAATATTATTATATTGTGTGAGTAGGTGGCCACTTTGATTGCGGCATCAGTGGCATTGTTTAGTACATCAGAAAATTTTACTAATCCACCATCATCTGTTCCACAGGTTCATCCTCCACGCAAAACGTACCGGCTTCGTAGTAGAGCACGATTTCATAATGGCGACATACTTAGCGGACCGCGTCATCGTGTTCGAAGGCACGCCCTCCTCGAATGCCACTGCGCACGCGCCGCAATCGCTGCTCAACGGCATGAACAAATTCTTAGAGCTACTCGGCATCACCTTCCGTAGGGACCCTAATAACTTCAGGCCGAGGATAAACAAACACTCTTCCGTTAAGGTTAGTACTGTGAACCTTGATTAATAAGATCTATATTTGTACAAACTAGTACCCTGTCAGGAAGGTGGCCCGGCCATGTACCCAAGAAGAAAATCTGTTGGTGCGTTCATGCCTTATGAAATCGTTTACACGCGTCCACGTCAGCGCCAACGCCGAAGCTTCTGCAAATGTTAAAAAGGCTGTAGACCGGCCACGTCTCTTAGGGAGCATACACATGAGCGACATGCGTCGCCGGTTTCAGTTGCCTTTAGCTAAGTGACGCCTCACTGTACATTCAAAAAGATCGGTCCAGCAGTTAACCTGTGAAGACTAAAGAGAACAAAATAGCATAAGATTCGTTCTTTTTGAAGTATAATAATAACAATCAGCCTGTATTGTCCCACTACAGGGCAAAGGCCTCTCTTTACTTCTTTCACTTAACTCGATCCTGAGGTAATATGGACCAATCCCTCTTAAAGGCGTCAAGTTCGTCATGTCAGGTCTTCCGCGATGCCGTCGGACGTTTCCAAGAACTCATGTTGTGCGCACAATCCATCCGACATACGGCAAACGTGTCCGGCCCAGTCCCTTATGAGCTCGGCTGCTTTTTAAGTGACATCTGCATAATCAGCCTGTAATGTTCCCACTGCTGGGATACAGGGTTCCTCTCTTTGAAAGGGAGTGGGCCGTAATTCACCACGCGGGCCCAGTGCGGGTTGGTAATGTCAAGCCTTGTACGGACTAAGCGTTCCAGTGTACGCGTGGTCGGTTACGCGACTAAAACGAGAACACCGGAACGTTCTCGTTTTGGCCGCGTAACAGACTGCGCGTACATTGGAACGCTTAGTCCGTACAAGGCTTCACATGTCTTCGATTTTTTGGTTCTAGGACATGTATGTCGGTTTCCTCACGTTTTCCTTCACCGCTTTTGAGAGCAGTGGTGATGAAATTATTTACACAAAGTAAAGTGCCTGTCTATGTTTGAACCTACGACCTAAAACTCGTAAGTCGTGTCCGTTATCACTGGGCCACCACTGCTCTCCGTCAGTGACGTCTGAATTTGAAAATATTGCTAAAACTAACGAAATGTTTATTTTTGTTACAGGACATAGAACAGAAACGAGCAGGCCAATACTTCTTCCTGGAAGACTAGTGCTAAAGACAACTGTATTTATATATATTGTATCTGTCACAACGGTGATGGCCAGCCACCCGCGTATTTCCAAACGGGATATAAATAAAAATGTATTACTGTAATAAATCATGTTTTATACAACCAGCCATTCCATTAATTTATTTGTCATATTATTTTGATGATGGGTTTCGCTCGCTACCTCGATGTCACCTCCATGTAAAATAAATGCATGCTAATGGACACTACAGACCCACCGTAGGGGTACTGTGGGTCTTTTAAAGTTAGACATGCCTCACTGCGATACATCGCGGACTGCTTGGGGGTTACCTCGATGCCTCGCACATCGAGGTAGCGAGCTAAACTGCGACCGCAAGGTATTGCATCTTCAGCATGTACCATATACTTTCGAATGAAAGCCACATTTAACCTAGAAGAAGCATGGACCCAGGACCGAAAATTTGCTTCTATGGGTACGCTGGTATCTCACATTCACAAAATAATAATAATAATACACGCTCCGAACTCTTAGGTCTATGCCGGTAGTTGAAACATGTCTAGGCTGAGGAGTCAGACCAAGAGAGATACAGAAACCCGCAGTGCAGCATGTAGCGAGCTGTTGGGCGAAGCCCAAGCCCTAGTCGGGTAGAAGTCTTATTCCTCATCCTCTGGTTTGTCTTTAGATTCGTTAGAGCAAACCTACTCGCAGAGAGGAATTATTTGCTAGTAGGGATCTTGAACATCTTCCGGACTCTGGGATTTTTCTGATAGCCGTAGAATACCTCACTCCTCAAGCACCTCAGGACATGTAGCCTTTAGACTACATGTAGCCTAGCAGTTGATGCAAGTGCACTGAGTGTGTATAAGTATAAAATATTGGTCAGGCAGAGGCCATAGCCCTTCCATAGTTCTTGGTAACCAGCCCATCCTAGCCAATCACACCCTTAATCCAAAACAATTTGTTTCCATTATCCTGCAATAGTCCTAACTCCTACAACAACCGGGAGATGTCCTTGGGATGCACTTGGACAGTGTATACAGGGATAATCGTCGGCTTCGGACCTCGTATGTCCTATGGTCCCGAGAAATGCCAAAAGCTTTAAAAAAAATTTGATGTAATTTGTATGTATAAATAAATAACCATGAAATTATAGGTCACCGCTGTGGACTCGCCGATTTTAATGACGATCGTCATAAAGCAATTACAGGTAGTTATAAGATCTAATTGTACAAAATTAATAGATTATCTAGTCGTAGTTATTTCCCATAGGTAGCGGTTCGAACATGGTAAAATTACAATGCACACATTCGTGCATAGTGCCCAGGTTATTCCACGCGATACTCCCATTAAATTAACGACTGCGGTAAGTATGAACCATGGTATGAGTGTATGACCCCATTTTTAACCGACTTCCAAATAGAAGGAGGTTGTATGTTCAACTTTATGTTTTTTTTTTCAGCATAAAAATTCTAGTTACACAATGAATAGGTTAACGGTGGCTTTCCCTGGGATCGACACCACCTGGTATTGACAGCGGTTTAAATCGGCATTTTTGGAGGGTTCTAGTGCTTATAAAAATAATGTATCAACAAAAAGGAAAACATAGGGACGTACAGACGCCAGCACATCAAGCTACTACAATTTGTCAAATTTCTTTGATAGATTTTCAACTTTATCGCTAATGAATAAGGTTCAAAGTTGATTGGGAAAATTTGACAGTTTCGGGTAGGTTGATGTGCTGGCGTCTGTACAAATACTTAGTTAATATTTATTATTCTGTAAAAAATCATTGCTTTAAGGTCATTAACCAGAAAGAATACAGGCGAGAGCGTTTCTATGGAGAATTTAAACGACCTTCCGCATTGTTAGGTATGTCGGGTTCGTACCGACTAGAACACCATGGTGTTTTTGCTGTTACCATAACTCAGGAGGGCGTTACCTATATAGGTACTCGCATATTGTTCGTTCCCCAAGGATTTGAATTCGAAGTCCGAACCCACGACCTACGAAACTTACCTACCTAGGTAAGTCGGGCCGTTACTACTGGGCCCACCAATGCTCTCATCATCGTATCAGTTATTCAGTTCATCTTTAATGGTGATAATGACTAATACAATATTTGCATATATTTACCGTGTATGACAGAACGCTAATACAGACTGGAAATTTCAAGAACACTGACGCTTCTGCTTTCTAATTATGAGATTATCACGCGCCGGGTGGCTTTCGAAGAAAATATGCTCCGATAGTGTCAAGATTGTTTACCATATTGTCCATTAGAATTTAGATTAGCGATGAGAACACTAGATTTAGATCTTTAGACCAGCACCCTAATTGTGTAACACTATCAATCTCAATCTGAATCATTTTAAAGGATATTGCTAATCCGTTGCTTCATAAATAATGTTAGAAAAATTTGTCTGCTCAACAACTCTCAAAATCTAAAAATTCATGTTGTTGAACTGTCAAAAATGTAACCTGTAGGTTCCTCAAGTTTTCGTTGATTGATGATGATATAATGCGATTGACTGTAATGTCCTGTTGCAGTTAGGTAGGTACTTGCAGTCGGGAATCACAGAGTACCTAGGTCCATGGTCCTACCCAAGTAAGTTGGCCGCTGCAAAAACAATTTGACGAAAAGGAAGATTTCAGGTAGTATCGATCCATCCAACTGCTAGTTCGATTGCGGTTACTCCTGACTAGGAAGTTACTCCCAAAGCACGAAATCCGTAGTTTAAACCAAAGTTACAGGCGTTTTCTACACCGTATCACCTGCGGACATAAGATTAGTTCGGGGCCCGAATTAAGAATTATTGACAACACGAATTGTCCTTATTTCTGACGTGCCCGTCCGAAAATTTTTATTAATTTGGAGATAGGTTCACTCCGAAGCATCGAACTACTTACGGACGGGTCCATATCTTCGTTTACAGACTAGGAAGACTAAAGAATAGGCCCCCAGTCCATGTCTCTCTTGATCGGAAGCGTACGTCACCGATGCAGTTTTTATAATACCGTCAATATGGAAGAACTATGGAAGAGTCAATATGGAATAAAACGGTGTCTAAAGGCACATACGATGAGGAATGCTGAGCATAAACAGCAGATATAATCGAACTCCCAAACCGCGAGTGAAGCTAATTACAAACAAGTTTATTTTAACTCTCATATGACAAACAAACTAATAACGCGAATCATTTACTCCATCTGCCCTTCATTTGTTAACGTAAACGTTACGTTAACGTAAACGTTACGTTAACGTAAACTGAATACCTAGTCTAGTATGTGAGATACCTACTTACTTCCACTATGTATGAATCATAGAGTTCCTACTACCGTCACCGACGATGATCGAATGATCGTGAATAAGATCTGTGACGACACAGACGTTCAACAGAATAGTTACTTAACTTGATGACGTGTTTGTCTCATAAAAATATCAATGTTATCATTGAGTCAGTTTATTTTCAGACTTCTATGACTGATCAACCTGATGATACAGAGGTTCCGGTAATTGACTGTTAAAATAATAACGGTAAAATAACACCACGCTTTGTTTCCCGAAGGGTATTGGCAGAGGTGTACCTACCTACCTACACCCACATTTCGCCATTTATGGATAAGTCCCATCCCATGTAAAAGGGGCGAGCCAGTTGCCGTCAACCGGGCACAAATCCAGACTCCGGGCTGCTACACCCTTCTATATTACTTTACTCTTTGTGCTACACTGAGGAATTTCAGATAGAAAAACCTAATTGCCCGTCCGGGGAATAATGAAAATGGTATAAAATTAGCAGATGATATGCACAATTTACTATATGTATAGCTCATTTGGAGAAACATCGACGAAACTGCAACTTTTTTTTAAGTCTGTTTTCCTAACGTAAATACGGTTTCTAAGCGCTTCAATTGGCATATTTTGATATTTAAGTAACTCAGTTTTGGAAAAAAATACATTTACCTCGATTTTTCTTAAAACTCCCAATGTATCCTGTCATTCTGTGGAAAGAGTAATTTTCCAGTAGGTATTTACCTACTGCATATATTATTTAATGAGGATCCTGTTTATATATATATTTGTCTCTAGGTATCCTTTTGCTGGAGTTAACCATTTGGATTTGGAATGTTAACTAAATGCACCTTCATTAATATCCGTAACCAGAAGGTTCCAAAGTATGGTCCAGTACAAAAAAAAATATAACAATGACGGGGAATACGTAAAAGTAACTCTCCGTTATTCCTACGGTACTACTAACAAAAGCTAAGCTGCACCTTCTCTGGGGATACTTTCACTTCAAAGAATCAAGCATCGCGCTCAGACAGTAAAGTGGGGTCACTAACCTATGCACATTGCTTCCTACGTAAGGAACAATAATAATAAATGTAGGTTTATCAACAAATCTGTTGAAGAAACTTGCCGGTAAACTTTACAATTTGACTGAGGACTATAGATGAACTCATTAGTAGGTATAATATGAAAGATGAGAATACAAAAGGGTTATTTGAAGGAGTATTCAATTGTTTAATAGGAATTTAATGAACGTTTGAAGTAGTCGGAAAGCAGGGCAATGCGGTTAGCTGTGTTGTTAGAGAATCCACGGAACCTCGGCGACAACGTGTCGCCGCCGCCGCCGGGTAACGCAACGCTATGGTGGACGCAGCGACCGCGGTGGCGCGGCGCGGCGAGCCGACGACGACGGTGATGTCATCGGCTGGCGAATAATACGTGGACCAGGGGTCGGAAGACTAGGGATCTACATTAAATTTGTACAAACTATTTCCTTCTTTTGTGACCTGAATCTCCCTGGACGGAACTCTGCAGTTCGATGATTGATAAGCATTGGTTTTCTTACAGGTTTTGCAAAGTGCCACCCCAGACAACTCGTGTCACAACTATAATGTTATAACCATTTATTTTTAATATACTTACCTACTAGTTTGTTTTCCCTTACAAATAAAATAAAAATATCTTAAAAACATTATGTAGAGATTTTTCAATCAAGCGGATTTGTCGAAGGGCTAAGGCTGATACCTAAGAGCGAAATTTGATTAGCTAGACAAGCTGAGTACAATAGTGTCTCATACGAAAATGAACCTTATTTGTATCTACAGAGCTCACATTTTCGTATGAAACGCTACTGTATCAACTTAAGAGCGTTTACGCCGTACGGAATTTCATACAAACTTTCAAGCCCTAGATTTTCGAAATGACTGAACCGGTTTTAATGAAACTTCATACGCATAATATACTTCATACTTCAGCTACCTCCATACAAAATTTTATCAAAATTGGTACAGCCGTTTGAGCGTGAAGAAGTAACAAACATATAAACACACACACACACTCACAAACTTTCGCCTTTAAAATATTAGTGTGATGGATTTGTTTGATAGGTAAATATTTTTTGATAAGCCTAATCAATAAATGGAATGTGTTTATAGATACAGATACGGGGTATCTTTTATTTTGTTTATTCAACAACATGTTTTGAGTACTTATCGTTCAGTTAGTGGGAAAACGTGAGTTTTCTTGGTTTTTACATTCAAAAAACAGCATCCTGGCCAAAGGTTTGTAACCACTGAACGGAGCGAGAGGCGAGAGGGCGACGAACAAAAACGGCTTCGACCGACCGACCTCACCCACCGTGTTTCATTCGAGTCGAGCGTATTTCGGAATTCGGTCTCTAGTGATTTGGGTGTGTCGTGTCGCTGACTAAAGTACGTACCATTTTACCGCATTTATTTAGCATTATGCTTTGAAAATATGCTAGAAAGCTTTATAGTAAAAGTTTAGTGTGTATAAATTATTAGTAGCTGCAGTATTACAAGTGTAATAGGTCGATATCAAATTTACCGGCAGGCGGATGCATGCCGCCGATGTTTGTTAATCGCTAAAAGCCGGTCCGCGTTGATAGCAATTGAGTTTTATTTTTAGCGCAAACGTGAAAGCGACTGTTTGTAACATTATTTTCTATTCTTCAGGAATCTATCAACATGAGTGGACAACAGTACTACCCCTACAAGGTAAGCTATCCACCTACTTACTTAACTACCTACATGGCTATAATTCTATAGATTTCTCACGGGGTGATGTCATCCTTTCAGCGCGAGGTTACCGATAGGCACAAGGTGCAAAAATATATTGTTAATAGGCTATGATATTCATTTATTTAATGCTAATAGGAATCAAGTCATTTTTGCTAGATAAAAGAGGAAAAATATAGAAGTTGGTAGTTTGATACATACCTACAGTTGCTATATGCAAACTTTACAAACTTTCCCTCCCCAAAAACTGGCCCGCAAACTAATCAATTAGGTATCTATAGAGATAGCTATAAAGTAGAAGCTTTTATCGTTAGGGGAGAGGGCCGAATTACGACCTTTCCGCCCCATGACTAAGCCAAACCATGCCAAGGCCAGACAACTTGGCTGCAGGGAGGAAATCTCCATAATCATTCAGATACCTACCTAATGACGTAATTCTCGGCCCTGTTTAGCGGTTCATTGCTAATTTATAGCAGGTGGATAATTGATATATATTCTAATATGTATATTTTATAAAATAATATTCTACCTGCTTTGCCCTTAAAGTGGAGCAAAAAAGCAATAATCTTTAGGCTATGCTCCTATCGTAATCGTCATCTTTATAAATGAAGCTAAGTTTCAAGTTTACCCACTACCTACTCATCAAGTCATCAAAGAATACTATGAATTGAATAGGCGAGCCAAACACTTATGATGCGGGACTGTGTGAATTGAATACCAATGGCTCATCCTGCCTGTCATCTGTAAGATAAATCGAGACTTGTTTTTGTTTGGACTTCTAGTTACACACTGCCAACAATAATATAATATCTACGGTCTGTAGTAACCTGTTATTTTTTAGGTCTTTACTTTATAAGAGTCTAAGTAGAGATGCAGGCAGCTGAAAACAAACAGATGACAGTAGGTGTACCTACTTTTTATAATATGTCTTGTGTCACTTTATGATGCTGTTTTCGATAACTTTTAGCTGCAGCTTGGGAGACCAACAACTTTTTTTTTAAATGGACCCGCTTTAGGTCTTCAACACCCCTAAACGCAAAACTCATGTTCCTATTTATCCCACAGTGCACCCCCACGGTGTACCCAGCGGATCCCTTCGACCCCGCTGCGGATGCCGAGACCCTGCGCAAGGCGATGAAGGGCCTCGGCACGGATGAGAAAGCCATCATCGATGTCCTCTGTAGACGCGGCATTGTCCAGCGTTTGGAGATTGCCGAGACTTTCAAGACCAACTACGGCAAGGTGAGAAAGAAGAAAAATAATTATTGTGTTTTTCTGCACAAATAAGTAGGTACCTACACAACACAAATTGACATATTATTAAATACATACACTAATGCAAAGCCGATTCCCTCGATATCAACTAATTCAAAAGTTAGCCAAAGTAAGCGTGTTCTTGCTTCCGAATCGAAGGATTTTGGGCGTTGGATTCGAGAAGCACAGAAGAGGACCGGCCAATGTGGCGACGCTTGGTCTAAATAATGATGATGAAGGGCCCAGACAGAAGGCCATGTTAATTGTAGCATTAGTGGATTTCATTAGATTGTTAAAAAGTGCAGGAGTTAGGACTAAGAGTACATCAAGGTTAGCTGAATCTATATCTCTTAATGATTTTAACACAGACCATTAAAAAAATTATCTTTATTTTGTTTTGGCCTCCAGTTTGTTTCGGTTGAATGTCAGTGTTAAGATTATTATCTGACCTCCACAGCTCACGTTCCTAATGGGGTATAACATTAGATAGCATCACATGTGTTTTATTACGTACTGGTAGTAAATCGACCATCAATCGATGTTTGTATGTACCTGAAGTAAAGTAAAGTAAGTACCTAAGTAAAAAAATCATTTATTTTCCATACTAATCAACACAGTACAGACATTATTAAAATAAATGGAGTGGACTGGAGCTTAAAGGCTTCCTAAAGGTTGTTGATAAGGAGAGCTTTTCGCCACAATTGGATATAATAACGCCATCGATACGTTTACCGTATTTCGCCATGATTTTGAAATTGATATCAGTATCAGTGTAGCTTTTTATCTGTAGTACCTACATTGTATCTAAACGTTATCGAACCCGCCCGAATTAAGTAGAAAGCTTTAAAAATATAACCTTGACGTAAAATTGCCAATTCTAATTACAAGTTGAGTGTTTACATGTAGACAAGACGTAATTTTTCCTGTAGGTAGTGTACAATTAGTCACTGCAATCTTCATTTGGAGTGACCTTTCTGCTCTGTCCAGTGATGTTACAAGCTTGATAAGATTTATGTGTCACGGTCTACACGGATTCTGAAGCGGTCTGTCAGTGAAAACTATGACTAAATATATTCAAAAATCAATGTACCTTCACTATCGATGCAAAAATAAAAAACTAAATTATTAAGATAGGTAATTCTTTCGTGAGACACGATAAAAGAAGTCATCAAAAACAACCGACTAGCTACTAGCTACCGGCACCCGACTAGCTGTTTTTATCCATTATCGTCTCTCGAAGCGCCATTTAAAATACCCAAATGCATGCACCTAGAAACAAGTTGTAAAACTGGTAAACAAATTATCCCACGTACCTACAGTTACGTTATTTCTATTATCTTAATTACCATTGTTATAATTACCTATACAGGGTGAAATTGAAAACATGCGACAAATCGAAATGGGAGATTGTACTCATCATTATGAACAACTTTTACTATGGGACCAAACCTGAAATCGCGAAAAAAGAATCAGCTGTTTCCTACAGTTATGTTCGCATAACTCGTCAAAATGTAGGGAACAGCAGTTTTTTTTTTTTCGCGATTTCAGTTCTGGTCCCATTGTAAAAGTTGTTCATAATGATGAGTACAATCTCCCATTTCGATTTGTCGCATGTTTTCAATTTCACCCTGTATAATTCGAATTTTGGGCCTCATTCCTAATAAACATAACCTTGCAATGTCTTGTAAATGGTTCAACTATACGCGGCCTTGCCGGCGTCATAGTCAGTCTTCCGTTCTTAGTCATCGTTGATTCACGATCAAGATTCTTATTGCATTGAATTGACATTAGAGCAATGATCATTCTTTCTTGGTCATTTGTGAATCATTTAACAATGAGACTATAGTGTTAACGTTCTATTGACTATAATGTTCCCACTACTGGGACACAGGCGTCCTCTGTGAGAAGGAGAAGGCCGTAATCCATCACGGGAGCCTAGTGCGGGTTGGTAGATGTCACAATGTCTTCGATTTTTTTGGTTCTAGGACATGCCAGTTTCCTCACGTTTTTCTTCACCGTTTTGAGAGCAGTAGTGATGAAATAATTTACACAAAGTAGAGCGCTTGACAGGGTCGAACCTACGACCTACAACTCGTATGTCGCGGCCGTTACCACTGGGGACCACCACTGCTCCATGACTGCGGTCTGTCTCGCAGATGTATTTTCTAGCAGATGAGGTACAAATGTATCTGAAAGATAAACGATTTACAACATGCATGAATGATGTTGATATCTGCTATCTACATTTATGTTTGCATTTGCAATCTAATCACATGCTACGGCCACATGTTACATTATATATTATTATCTCTATTTTTTTGCTAGTTATGTACGTACCTAAGTATCTATGTTTCCTTAAGTATTGTAAGTAGATACCTATTTCCATACATAGAAACCCATGTGATAAAATAAATGCGAATGGTGAAATGGTGCCTTCATTTCCATTCATGTTCTCCTTGGTACCTTATAGGTAAAAGCGTCGAACTTAGCGCTTTGTCTGAATATTTTGTACGTCTGGATTTTAGATTTTTCCTATATGTTACCAACGCTGTTTTAATGGAATATCCTTCATTATTTAAGTAAGTACAATTAAACCGACAGCTTTGCACTAATGACTCTAATTTAATATTTAATTAAATAGGCAAGTACATGCAACAGGAAAAATTAAAACAGGAAAAACAATATGAACAACAGCTTCTATTTGTGTACAATTTCGTAGAATGCCAGTGATTCCAGTTGACAGCATTATAAAATGTTAATGACCTCACTGTGGTACATTAGGTCCCACAACAGAGGTAACAAACCAGGAGCTGCGGGGTAGGTAATGCGCAACACACTAACAGTACGAATGGCTTTCATTTTGCCAGTTACTTACGTTGTTGAGCAGACAATTTTTAGGGTCCGTACCTCAAAAGGCAAAAACGGAACCCTTATAGGATCAATCGCGTGACTGTCCGTCCGTCTGTCACAGCCATTTTTCTCCAAATCTAATGGACCGATTAAGTTGAAATTTGGTACCTACACATATGAATCTCTCTGACCCAAACACAGACGTGTATAATTGTAATTAAATGAATTTTGAATATGGGGCTCATTTTTGGGGGGAAAAGAAAAAAAAAAGTTTCGCTATCTGTAGGTACCGTGTGACATGTGAAAGGGCTCTTACTGTGAGGATCTCAAATATATTTTTTCCATAATTTTAAAGTAAATTGCAATAAAGTTATTTAAGAAAATAGACGAAATTGACCATTCCCCCCTCATCACCGAAACTACTGAGCTCCCGTATTATTATTATACTCTTTGCTACTGAGCCTAAAATTTTGAAAAAAATACAGATTATGACCATGAATTTAGCACATGACCCTCAAGCGTAAAAATTTTTCTTCGGTTTTAAAAATAAAAATTGCTGTGTAGTGCGTAGTGCAACACCTACGCGGTCAAAATGTATGGTACTTACAGCTATTTTTTTTTAATAACCTAAGTATGTACGCAACCATTTACCGTATCGTACCGGGAATCCAGAATCGTGTACCTACTGAATCCATGGTAGCCAGTACATCAAGCTACCCGAAACTTGTCAAATTTTCCCAATCCACTTTGAACCTTATGCTTTAGCGATAAAGTTGAAAATCTGTCAAAGAAATTTGAAAGCTGGCGTCTGTACATGGCGAATATATCCCTGCCACCCTGTAAAAGAATATCTAAAAATTTTAAGTAAAACTGCAAATGATCTCAAATTAAGGTGTACCGACCGTTGTCTTCTAAATGTACTTCTAAACACACGTAGGCGTTTAATTATGCACGGCTGACATAAAGATTACTTCATTATAATAATATGTGCAGTGCCCCGTCGTAACGGGCCCACTATGATTAGCCAGCGCCAGCGCAGCTCAAACGAGCGAACAATGACTGACAATTACTCATTGTTCAAATATTCCATTTTCCTCCATTTTCTTGGCATAGGTACGCCGCCTATCAGCGTTCACCGCGGCATTTAGAGTCATTGAGTCAGAACCTACCTCGATATCAGTCAGGAGAAACAAACATTGTTTAACTACCTACTTCCAATTTGATTCGCCTCCGTTCGTTGGTACCTATTTGCATGTAAAAGGCAATTTAAACGCAAGCCCCGACTTACAATGTTGTGACTGTGACCGAGTTAGTAATGTCGTGGCGAGTACCGGCAGGTGAATGGTTCTGATTGAATGATTGCGGGGTCTTACTTGGAGCTCGTATTTCAAATAGAGACAGCTCTTAGCGATTTCTTGTTGAATCTAGACATTCTAGTATTATATACATTCTAGTATTATACGCGTCACGTTGTGTGAATTGGACATTTTAAGCCCACTGGACATTTTGCGAATTGGACATAATGTCCTCAAAGGGTCCATTCGTCCACATTAAAATGTAAACGCTAAACAACTCGACTATGGCCTGATTACATGATAGTGAAAATGTGTGAAAACACGAGTTACACGCTATTGTTAATGATAAGAACGGAAACTGCTAGTGTTCATCCATATTTTTAGGCGAGGCCTCAATAGGTGATTCAGATTGATAGTATAGTTATACAGAGGGATCCGATTCACTTACAACCAATCTTGCTTCAGTGTCAGCAGCCTATGCGCTGTTAACCAGTAGGTAGGTAGTTTAGACCAGCCCTCTTACAATAAAAATAATTGTTTTCAAAAATTCTAAAACATAATTTTCTCTTATAGGACTTAATCAGCGAACTGAAGAGCGAGCTGGGCGGCAATTTGGAAAACGTGATCGTGGCTCTGATGACCCCCCTCCCCCACTTCTACGCCAAGGAGCTGCATGACGCCGTCGCGGGGTTGGGTACCGATGAGGAGGCCATCATTGAGATCCTCTGCACCCTCTCCAACTACGGCATCCGTACCATCTCTGCTTTCTACGAACAGCGTAAGTAACCTTGTCCTGCTTTTTGGTTGACCTAGAACTTGGTATTTAATCTTATAAACAATCAAGTCGGTTGTTTAGGTTTGGTTGAGCTCGAATTTGTAATCCCAGCTCGGATTTGTAATCTAAGAATCCCTATGTAGGCCACACACAAGCTTGACCGACGACCCGGTGATGTTCAGGGGAATCCGCTGGATGCGGTAAACGCACGGTCGTTGTGGTTTGGGAGAGGCCCTTTTCCAGCAGTGGGCGTTTTTCGGCTGTTTGATGATGATGTTATTCCAATACTGCTAACTAAAACTACGTACTTAAATCTGGTTGTTGACATCTTTATGTGTCAAGAAATATTGACAGGAATGTAGGTACTTACCGTTTTTATAGCTCATTTTCAACTTTACTACGAGTCGTTAAAATGAATGCTGCATTAGACCAATTTATTAATCGTGAGTGCAACTTCAAAGCAATGTGTTCGCATAAAATAATTCAAACGTTTAAAACACTATTGTGTATGTGTAGGTAATCGAGGAAACTTGATTACGAAATGGCCTGAAGGTCAACTGTTATTATAATGGCATTACAACAGTTTTGTAGTTTTCATTATGACTGAATGAAGTATTTTAGTACTCGTTTTATATAAATAAATAAATCATACGTTAACGCAGTAGTTCTCATTTGCATTTCAATTACTTACATGTAATAAGGACTCCACCATGTGTAGGGCAGTCGAAGGATATTTGCTTACGTCAACATGCGTGACACTGCGTACTGGCCCGCATTGGGTGCCAAAAAAACGGACACACGCAAATAATGTAAATGTTCATAAAACAAACGTTGTTTAATTAATTAGGAGGCTAGGCAGTAGGCACAGTGATAACATTGATAGATAACATAACATTTACTTAATTATGTGAAATGTGTTAGAATTTTTAGGCGTTTTAATTATTAACACCCAAAATTAATATATTGATATCCAGATTCTTAACTGTAGGCCGAAAGCCGCAACTAGGTAGTATTACTTGCGGCTTTTACAGCATTTTTTTCGTTTGAAATAGGCATTTTATCACAATCCGACCATACATTTTTTTTTGTCTGTCCAGGCAGGACCTATTTATAAAACAGTTTATCAAATTCTAATGTTCGTTTTCCTTTGTCACAGTGTACAACAAGAGCCTAGAGTCAGATCTGAAGGGCGACACATCTGGACACTTCAAGAGGCTGTGCGTGTCCCTCTGTATGGCCAACCGCGATGAGAACCAGGGAGTGGACGAAGGCGCTGCTAAGGCTGACGCTGAGGCCCTCGCGAGTGCTGGTGAAGGACAGTGGGGTACCGACGAGTCGGTGTTCAACTCCATTCTTATCACACGGTCTTACCAGCAGCTTAGACAGGTGAGGAGAAACACTGATGCGAACCGGCACGCTTTATTGGCGCATCGCAAGAACGATTTCCGCACGGAACAACTATTTGTATAGCCAGATAGCCACATACACAAACAGCCACAGACACATATATTGTAATACTGTGCACATAATACAGAGCACAGACAGTACACACACAGCACGTTACAGATAGTTGTACCGGTTCTGGATGTTTATATGTATGAGAGATTAGAGTTTGTAACGCACCCATCATAAAAAATAATAGTGAGTCAACACATTTGAAAAAAAAACTATGAAAACGGGGCCATACAACGCTTGCTAGATTTTAAGAAACAGGTTCTTCTAAACTGATTTATGCCTCGAAATCACTACTTAACTGTAACCGGTAATGTGTTTTAGCTGTAACAAATCTAATAAAAATAAATAATAATTTCTAGGTATTATGCCTTTTAGAAGAACCTGTTTCTAATAATGTAGCAAATGTAGTACCTATATATATTTATCCACTGAAGAATATTTAATGATGCATTAAATCCAAGCAAGAAAAGGTTGTGCGTCAATGATTCATGATCTGTTTTAAAATCGTATTAACTACGCTCCGATAAAATTTAAAACTGCAATTCTAATACAGGGTTTTCTGCTAAATTGTTTGAAATGCTAATGTTACAAAGAATTCATTTACATCACACAACAGTTTTGTTACAAATATGCATTAGTCATGCGTTTTGGTGTAGCAGTCTAGCAGAACTTGAGAACAATGCAGATAATTATGCTTTAATTAAATATAGCAGAAACGAAAATTTTAATAACTTCCCTCGTAACAAGCACAATACACATAATTTGTTTGTATTGTTGTTTGATAAGGTGAGGTGACACTATAGTCTTACCTACAAAACCTTTTATTTTGTATGCAACATTTGCTTTTTATGAACATGAATTCTAAACACGGTCGTTCTGTTCTGCATAGCATGAACATTCATTACTTTATGAGTCAGACAATCTAGAAAGCGCCATAAAATGAACAGTCTTGTGGTCTTACTCGCATGGACTGTTCATTAGTAAAGAAATATGAATTGTATATGCTGTGGATAACGGTGTGAGTTTCACATTTATATAATATCTTTGTCTAAATTGTTTGCGCAGATATAATGTGTTACTATTTGTTTGTCCCAAATAAATAAATAAATAAATAAAATTGGGGCTGCAGACTGCAATCACATAAATTTTATTACTCAATGTTCATCTGACCTTCTGACGCACGCGTCTAATTGTCTGATGACTTCCAGATCTTCGCTGAGTTCGAGGCCTTGACCGGCAAGGACATTGAAGAGTCCATCAAGAAAGAATTCTCTGGAAGCATCGAGAAGGGCATGCTCGCTATCGGTGAGTAAAACAGTCACTAAGGCTAGGGCAAATCTAGGCGGAAAAAACGGTAGAATTCAGCTCTGTCGTAATTAGCACAGGTGTTGCGGAACTGAAATTTCTAAACGGAAAAATAATAGTTTGGGGCTCAAAATGCCGTTTTTCCGCTCAGATTAGTCACTAGTCTAAACAATCAATCATTATTCATAACACCACATATTTTCGATTATAACAAACCTCTATGCTTCGTAAACTGAACCGCAAAATGTACATAATATTTAGCCAAAAAGATTACCTACATTAGTCACCTTTAGACAACATCCGAGGTCATGTAACAGGAAGTTAGTGCTGTGGCCTTGTTCAGACGTTCAACTTTTTGTATTACTTGGGAAGTACCGGCGGTATGTTCCCATCATTGTGAGTTGACACTTGAGGATCAGTTACAATCTGACCTTAGATGTCTAAAAGCCCTTCTGGCTATTATACGAAAAAAAAAACAAGCCTTTTAATTGTTGTTTTTGATTTAGAAATACTTTGTTGCTTGTTTGACAATACTATTGCCCTTATCTTGACCTAAATGTCTGTAAGTACCCTGTATAGATACATGAGCAAATTATTAACCTTGATCAATTGCACGACTCATAATGCGAAGCATAAGAGTGCTTTATGATCGAAAAAAAAAATGATAGCCTCCTTTCTGAAACTGTTTCTATTGATATACTCTTGAGTACACAGAACCTACAAAATTTATATACCACTGTATAGATAATTTAATGGAGATTAAGTCTAGTTTTCAAAAATTGATTCAATGCAGTAGAAACGAAAAAAAATGAACTATTTATTACTACTACTATTTTTATAGATTCGTTTCACTCATAGGAGGAAAACAAAATAATAATAATAAATAAAAATCTTTATTACTAGAAAAATGGGTAAAGTGGCTCTTTTATTCAAAGTAGATTAATTATATTTAATAAAAAACTAACTAATACAATATCTATATTTATGGTTTTTTTTATACAATCAAATGAGCATTATGAGTCGTGCACTTTTGGATTTCCCATAATAAAAAAAAAATACTTTGTTTGATCAATATACTCGCGGAATTTTCGTTTTCAAAAGTCTTCATTCTTCTCATTATATTATCTCATTATACTATTCCATTCATTAATTTAACATAATATTATTTTCTCTTCTAACATAACCAAAACAGTACCCCCTTACAACTCTAAAAAATTATATCTATTTTCGAGGAACATCGGGAAAGAAACTGTTGGTACTCCTGCAGCGAATTTGTCTCTTTCCTATTTATGTTGGACAAAATGTCGCCCTTTTGCATGCTTGCATTTTTCAGATTGGGGAATAGTAACAAGTCACAGAGTTTCCTTCTACAGGAAGGGTCGCATTTAAAAATAATGATGACAGTAATGTCCTATGTTGATGGTCAGAGTAATGTACAGAGGCTAACACATCAAGCTACCCCATTCTGTCAAATTTCTTTGATAGATTTTCAACTTTATCACAAAGGAATAAGGTTCATATTCAATTGGGAAAATTTGACAGATTGGGGTAGCTTGATGTGCTGGCCTCTGTACATTTGATAATGTTCTTTGTTAATTGTTAATGATCAGAGTAATGTACATTAGATACCTAAATATCTATGTTGATTATCAAAATAGCTATAGTACATTTGATGATCAGAGTAATGTACATGTGATCTAATATTGCTAAAATTAAAAAATCGCATGACCACATCATATTAGGCTTTTATGCCAGCCAAAATAAAAGTAAGCAGTATGACGACCGCTAAAAATCCCGATTGCCGCGAACTGTTTGATCAAACCTTGTATTAAAATTTTCTAGTGAAATGCGTAAAGAGCAAAGTTGGTTTCTTCGCCGAGCGCCTCTACTACTCAATGAAGGGCCTGGGAACCAACGACAAGACCCTCATCAGAATCGTCGTCAGCCGTTCAGAAATCGACCTCGGAGACATCAAGCAGGCCTTCCTCGACAAATACGGCAAATCCCTCGAGAGCTGGATCGCTGTAAGTCATTTCTCTTTTACATGCGCATTTGTTTTGGGAATTACTTAATTTAATTATGACATCAGTTGGGATTTTATGGTTTATCACCGCATCCATCAACTTCAATTGACTTTAATTAATGTGTCTGAGAAGGAACATATTGTTAAGACATATAACCTGTAAATCAGACAGCTGTTAACACTAAGTTGATTGAAGAAGATGCGCTGAGATCTTTGTTGTCATGTTGTGAAAATTAGAGTCAATATGATTTTGAATATTTATTTTTTGTTGATGATTTAGTGGCTTAATTTTTTTATGTACATATTTTACCCCATATACCTATTTATGTGCTAACACGTGTCTATAGTCAATCAAAATTAATATTAACCATACATTCAAGTCATGTCTACTATCATAAAACAATCGCCACACACCTCTCCATGGTCAAGCACTAAAACCTTCATTCACATAACTTTTGTCCATTGTCCATAGTTATTTATTTACCACCAACTATTTATCTTAATACTAACAGCATGACTTTTCGTGGTATTCTATACTCTAAGAAACTGACCCATACTTTATGATTTGTGAAGTTCGACACGTCTAAGCTTAAATAACTAAAACTTCTCAACGCGCATGTGGGATGCAAATGCATAGCGTGTGTCGTAGAGAGCCACTCGAAATCATCTAGTTGATACCATGTAGATTATGATGTCCATTTAATAACTGAAAATACCATCTTAACCAGATTATACAGATCTATTTATAATATTTATTGAAAGGAGATATAATATTAAAACACATTTTGTTTTCTTTTTTTTATGGGAGTTTTTTGTTCGATTTGTGTTTACGTGTATTTTTTGCTAACAATGTGTTCATAAAAAAAGTGATAAAACACTAAATGTGTCTGAATATGATAGCCGTTTAGAATAGACCCCATTTTGATTACAGGATGACACTTCCGGAGATTACAAGAAGGCTCTGTTGACTCTTGTTGAATAGATTGAGAAAGGTGTCTCCAGACTGCGAATGCGATAACCACCTAGCTCTTTAATATAAGTTTGTGTCAATTTGTTAGGAAACTAAGTGATCTGTTAGGGTACCGGCACACCGACGACTTTACCGTCCGATGCTCAAACACTACAAATTGGAGGGCCGTAACTACATACTAGCGGTCAGTTCAGTCTTCTGTGTGTCATTATCTTTAGGTTATCTCGCCGGGTGTAAATTTTATTTAAAAAGATCTGTATATTTTGCTTCCTATTAGCCTTACTCACGTTCATGTAATATGTTTGCACTGTAGCTAACTGCTTCG
Source organism: Gortyna flavago (assembly GCA_963669345.1). Taxonomy (NCBI): domain Eukaryota; kingdom Metazoa; phylum Arthropoda; class Insecta; order Lepidoptera; family Noctuidae; genus Gortyna; species Gortyna flavago. The sequence continues at coordinate 7,340,715 of OY770146.1, forward strand.
TGTCGTGTGCATGAGGGTAGCGGTACACGTCGCCTGCTCGTGTATCTTTGACTAGTTTTACAAGTAGCTGTTACATTTTCAGGAGGACTTAGGAGGTCCGATCGGTGATCTCCTGTCGACAATGTGTTACTAGCCTCAGCAATGCTAACATATTATAACACTCAGTATTACGAGCGCCATGTAACGTGTGACGTTTCTGCAGTGTGAAGTTATATTCTAATCATATGATACGCGTGTCAGCATAATCGACCGAGTACAATCACTTATGTTGCATTTTAAAGACATTTATCTGATAATTTTAAGATTTATCTTCGTAAGATTTTTTTTGTGATACAATTTCGAATACACGTGTGAATAAAATCATAAGTATTGGGCCAGTTTCTTCAATATTCCTCACAAACTGTGCAAGTGGTAGATTTATTTCGATATTCTTTCCAGGATGACCTAGGGGGTGACTTCGGATATACGCTAGTCACACTTTGTGCTTAATCCTGCAGAATGAATGAATGAATTATATTTTTTTAATTAGAATTATAATTTTTATAAAAGTAACTGTTTTGGCTTAGCATGCTATTTTAAATAAAACTGAGCTAACGTTACAAAGTACAATGTAATAATTTGCAGGACGATACGAAAGGCGACTACAAACGCGTGTTACTCACTGTAGTGTCATAAGAACGCATAATACTACGCGATTCGCGATGAGATCCGACTGGATAAGTTCCGTTAACTTAACTACTGCCTTTACATTGTATAACTGTTGAATGTAGAAATTAAAGCTTGATATTTTTGTGAAAAATGAGATATTTATTGGTGCTGTAGTTTTGTTTACAATATACACATATTTACATTAATTATAAATTAAACTACTATGTATGTTGATACGTGTTTTATTCTATGTCCCTTATTCCCTCTGCTGTGATCTGAAAAATATAATTTTCTTGTAAAGCCTTGAAAATGTTTTATCTTAAAGAGTATACGTTTCTGCACTTAGTCCTTCAGGTGGACCATTGTGCGTGGGCCATGGCGGCTCTCGGTGGTTATTCTAACAAGCTCACCTCCCTCCAGAAGCTGATTACATCTCCTGGTCTGTTAAGAACTTCTCCAACAACACTTCTTACATAGATGTGTGTAAGATCTGGGTGCCCCGCGACTTTCTGTCGTAATCTGGGGAACGCCTGTGCATTTAAAGAGCACATGCGCAATGGTGTCATCAACCTCCATGCAAGCCCTGCACAGGGGATTATCCTTTACTTATGCCTATTGTGTGCAAGTGTTTGTTTAGCGAGCACTGTCCCGCGATGATCCCCGTCCTCCCCGAAAATGGAGTTCAACGGTTTCTAAAAAATATTATCATTGATAGAATATTTTTCACATAGTTTTTATACGCGTACGATGTGAACTTGGCACAGTGTCAAGTAGTGAGTCGGCCATTACTAGGAAAGCCCTGTTTACGTTGGCTCAGCTCCAAAATAGTCATCAATGATCTGCCTACATCAAATATTGATTTGGCCTTTTACAGCAAGCATCTGGGTCAGCCATAATGGCTTTTACCTACAGCGTATTACGCCTTACAGCTTGTTGGGAAGTTTATTGCGCCACTTCTTACAGCTTAAACACTAGGAAGTGTTGAAGGGTAGGCATTTTGAGAGCTTCTTTTGTAACTTTTGACGTTCAAAAGTGCTGATTTTCAGCCAAATTTTAATAATTAGTGTTTTGAAATTGAATATAATATATCATAACTATGTGTTCTTTTCTGTGTAAAAATATGGCGATGGATTATTTTTGGAGCGCAGAGATAAAAGAGCATCTTCACCAATGATTTATTCTAAGAGGAATGCACATCAATTTATTATTATAATTAGCCATGCTCCCATCGGTGTTACGGAAATAACTTTTAACTCTTCACATGTCTAAGACTGTTGTCTTTAGTTTAGACTTAATCTTTTACATATTTGTCATTAACATTACTTTTGCACCTCGTACATTTTTATTAAAGAAAGCAAGTCTTGTACGATCAAGGCCGAAAAACACGCTTTCATATTCATACAACCTACTTCGCTAGTCGTAAATCTCGAACGAAATAGGTAATGGTACATAAAGATATTTTATTACTGACAATTTTTTTTTTAAGAAGAGCTCTTTGTGTTTTGTACTCAATTTTGAAATTGAATACAAAACACAGAGCTCTTCTTAAAAAAAAATTGTACACGCACAGGGTTGACCCTGTGCTATACAATAGCACCTTTTGATCCAGAAATAGAACCTGTTGATCTAGCAAAAAACCTAAAACGCACATCTAAAAACTATAAAGTATGTAAGTTTCTCACCTGAAACCGTGCCACAGCAGTTGCAGCTACATTGCTCTTCATCAACAACGCTAGTCTCTGCTTCGGGTCCTGCGCTGAATGCGGCGTGCTCAACAATACGCGTGCGTTACAGCGGTGCGCCCACGCATCGCCTAAAGAGCCAACCACTGCGCCGCCTTGTAGACCGACGCGGGTACTCATCTCGTTTGATAGTACTACCTGGAACATTGTCATAAGACACTTCAGATACCATTTACCAACATTAGCCTGTAGCAGTCCACGGCAGTGGCCCAGTGGATAAGGCTGGGTGTAGGTTAAAACCCGGGCAAGTATTAGGTATACATACCTATGTGACTTTTTCAATTGAAATGTAAACTAGGACCTTAAGCAGATGAGCACAAAGAAAAAAAGTCAGAATAAACGCTATATCAAAAACGAAGCAATAGCGCGGGCATGCGATGCGATGCGACGGGGTAAGTCGGGGGAACAAGATTCACGCGGGCAGAAGCTAGTAGTAAAATCAGAAATCATGATGCATGCAAGCATGATGATTAATGCTCGTGCCTTCTCTGTATAAGAAGAGGGCTTTGTCTTGCAATGGGACAATAATAGGTTGGTATTATTAATATTTATAGTCCACGGCTGGGTGACTCTTGAATCGCACGACATTTAACTCGATCCTCGGTTACTCTAAACTAGTAGGTACCGACCACCAAGATCGTCGTTCCACCTTGCCTGAGTGCGTGCTACTCTGTTAACTCATTCAGTCGCAAGAGCACACAAAATACAAAACAAATAAATCTAAAATCGAAAACACAAGACTACCAAAAAATTCTAACACACTTGTTTCGTGCCAAAAAAAAAACTAACGATGAGCCGAATTAAGGTACTGACGCCAGCACATGAAGCTACTACAATCTGTCTTTCTTTAATAAATTTTCAACTTTATCGCTAAAGTATACCTAAGGGTTAAAGTTGATTGGGAAAATTTTACAGTTCCGGGTAGTTTGATGTGCTGGCGTCTGTACATCGGCGTAATCTTGTAGCATTCAATTTAGCATGAAGCATAGAAAAATTAAGCAATTGAGCTTTTCTAGATATTAGACATAGTTTCTTACAGCAATTTGGTGTTGTACAGCAATTTTCTGTAGTTCTGCCATTTGTCTGAACAGCAGACCTGTTCTCTGCTTGGTTGAGATACCATATTTGAATGGGTATGCTATTGAGTCTATTGCTATTAGTTTCACCTGAAAAAGATAGTTTTTTGATTAGCCCATACTGTTTCACTGCTGGGAAAGGCCTCCCCAAGTCCTTCCAAGAACTCCTTTCCTGCGCCTCCTCGAATCAGCCCTAGTGGTACGGGTCCAGCAGGTCGTCTCGCCACTCTTTTGGCCTCGGCGGCGCCGCCCATCTTCAGGCATTATGTGGAGATTTTTGCCCAGCTTTAGTCATTCTTTTAAATATAATAACCTCTTTCTAGCGCAGTCGCAGGATAAAAGCCATGATCGAAGTTTTTTCTTGCCATCGATTGGCGATTGACTATCCTAAAAATATCCCACGGGGACGTACTACCGGGGTTAATTCAGTTAAACAACAATTTCCGTAAAACATTATTTTCATATAGTCGGCATGATTTTTAACGACATCTTCATATTTCAAGCTAATTTACACATAACCGTAATGAATTATGATGACTGATGATGTAGGTAGAGTAAAAGAAAAAAAGAGTGTGTGTGCTTATGACCGCACGATAGAAGTGAAACATGGGCGCCGCCGCGCCGGGAAGTTTATTTTCAGGGGGTGCATCTTCAGCTCCATAAAGCGACCTCGATCATTTTTGGCTATCGCTTGTCCATTCATACAAGGAGTAACTTATGCAGAAAAAAAGTAAGAGAGAAAAAGAAAGAAGGAAGAAAGAGTAAGTTAAGCTTTTCTGCATAAGTTAAGATGTGAGGATGATAAGTTTTACAAGATTACATCTCGCCTAGAATGGGATAGGTTTTATTTTGTCCATTCATACAGAAAGAGGACTAACTGTCGATTTATACAAAGAAGCTGAAAAGATAGAGTAGGATTCAAGAGCGAGCGAAGCAAGCTCGATAATGTCAGCACGGGTGAATAGGGTCGATTAGACTTTCGGAAAAAGGAGTTCGGTTCTATGTTGACTTATGGACGAAAGCTTTACAATTGAGAGATTGCTCGAAAATTTCAAGTTCGCTCCTCGAATCGGTTAAGTTCTTTATTATTGTATTCGGTGTTTTCGGCTTTTATTTTAGTTCTAAATTTTTTTACATCAATTTTTTATTTTTTAAGCGAGGGAGGTGTGCACCCTTTTGTACCAAGCTCCCGGCGTCCATGAAGTAAAAAAAATTACGATTAGAGCCGAGTATACACGATTCAGCGCCGAATATGATTCAGCGTCACCGACTCGAGCATGACACTTAACTTTCGTTGACTGTTCGGAAAGAGCGCAGTGCGCCTAAAGAAGTTTTCAACTTCATCAATTAAAAATGTATAATATCTTACATTAGGATGTTCCATAATAAACTTAGGCAGTCTATACATGAATGCACAGAACTTCTCCAGACCAAACGCATTGACATAGTGCAGCTTGTTCAATGCATCATCTTCAGTGATCTGTAGCGGCTCATTCAGTATACTTTGACATCTCAATAAACTTGCACTCAGGATCTCTGAAATTATGACTTCTATTAGATATAACTGTAAGATATTTGTTGCAATATAGGCAGCTGTAACTACTTTTTGGAAGCTTTGTCAGATGAAAAAGTATAAATAGTATCAATATTTAAATCCCTATTCTATATTTATCCCTGTATAAATAGCCTTGATGTAAAGATTAAAAAAAGGCTTTATATACAGGGATAAATGAAGATCAAACCGATACAAAGATGAGAGTTGAAGTAGAAAAATAAAGGAATGTTACATTACCTCTAAACCTAGAAATGGTAAAATTAGTATTTGTGTCAATATACAGAGCCTCTGCATTAAGCCCACCCAGCTCTTTAGGTATTTGCACTGATGCACACAACTGTAGGCTGAGAACAAAATTATAATTTAGGATAGATATAACAACAATGCTGGGCAACAGTTCCACATGGTGGGTGCCTGCAGATGGACAGCGCCGCCAAGAGGACCTAAAATAGCATACCGCAAGAGTTAGATTGCGGTGGCTCTAGAAAAGGATGCCTGGAAAGTGGAAGGATTTGGGGAAGCCTTCGCTCGGCAGTGGGACAGTGCTAACTTTAAAAAAAGGACAGAATAATAAGGAGCATAATACTTTTAGGGCTAACTAGCACAGAGCTATGTTATTATTTTCAATCATAGACTGCAATAGGAGTCTCTGTTTAAAGTTTTGCAGGGAGGCCTAAGACATGTATTGGGACATCATGGCTATGAGGAAATAATGTCACAGTCTGCTAGAGGATCTAACAATCTTCCAAGTTTTATTCAGAACTACAGCCACATGGTGGACCATAACAGTCTAGAGTTTATCAGGTAACTTCACAAAAAGTGAATGCATACCACAGTTGGGTTTTACCAGAGCCAGGCAAGCCTAATAGTTCAGTGATACAACCAAGCTGGAAGCCATCAGTTCCCAACATATTATCCAAGCTTTGGCTGAAGGATGCCACTGCAGGAAGACTTGTTTCCCTCTGGAAATAAAGTTTATATCGATGAAAAACTCACATACTGTTTTTTGTTTAAATCGAACTATAGTTCTTGTTTGTACCCTGTACGGCCTTTACCTGCCATAATTCCGTTGCGTTGGATATCTTGAAAGTTGTCATGTAGTATGTTAAAAATTTATAATGTCGGAGACAAGTGAAACTGTGAATGTAACCACAGAGTACTTTTTGATAGAGTAATGTAACGATGGGTTAATAAAAAAATACAAACAAACAATTCATGAATTCAAACAAAAACTTTTCCCTCCCTCCAAAGAAGCTGTCAGTGTCAGTGGCAGCCTGTGCAGTTAGGAGTTTATGTTCTGTGGTCCTAAGTCAATCAATTCCATTGAGATAGGAAAAGCATGGAAACGGCATATTCTACAATAGAAATAAGAGTTATACAAATATATGTCATATCGACACAAACATGTCAAAAAGCGTTGCTTCTTTTTAACTAATCAAGAGCTGCATATGAAAAGAAAGACATCTAAATGTTTGTCAAGTACTCAATTTGGCAACACTTTCGTGTGACGTCAAAATCATATCTATGCGTGACATGTGCGTGACCGGTCGCCATGTTGAGTGCCGAGTTTTAAGAGTGTTTTTGTGGTAGATATGCTGTCAAACGGTTGATTGCTCAAAATATTTTGATTGTTTTCGAGAGAAATACATCTAGAAACTAGGTATTTTGGTGTCCATTAATAGGAAAGTCATGCCCTCGCGCCTCGTGTTGTTTATAACAGTGTGGTGCGAAAAAAAATAAAAAAATTAACTCTACGAATGGCGGCCATCTTAAGTGCCCGATTTTTGTAGGTATAATTGTTCAAATCCAAATCAATCAGTTTAGCATAGATTAGTAGCCACAGATGCCATTGTCAATCAATGACTTGTTGACTGAATCTCCAATTCAGTTTATCAAGAATAAAAGTGTAGTAATTTCTGTGTGAAAATTATTCATTCTTTTATTAATCTGTGGCTTTCAAATGTCAACATCACGTCACTTTTGACGTGAAGACAAAGACAGTGACAATTAAATTTTTTCCTCTAAGCAGTGACATTTTTGCAACTCAAGCATCAGCAATAAGCCAGCCCAGTACATAAACAAAAATAAAATTACCTATAAATAGATAATTATCATCATAAAGATGAATCATAATCAAATGAACATGCATGTGCCTATGAATTCTGTTGGCGCGACACCAAATGTAGGGATGCAAATGCCAGTACCAGGCACAATAATGCAGCAACCATCTCCACAACAAATGCAACCTGCAATGCCACAGCAACCGCAGCAACAGGACAAAATGGACAATATTTCGAGAGTAAAGACACTCATGGGATCCCTCCGCGAGTCAATACCAGTAAGTATAATGCGACAGTGTACAATTTTCAATGTCCGTGTCTACAATTTTCATTAAAAAAATTGTTTTCAGATGACTCTGAAGTCTGCAGCCCAAATTCTGCATCAAAACCATAATATTGATTCAAACTCTCAGTAAGTATCACTCAAAGTAACTAAGGGAATGCATTTATTTTATTTGTAAGAGAAAACAAACAAAGTAGCAAGTTTATTAAAAATAAATGGAAATAACTTTTTCTCTTTTAAATAACATTTTCCACAAATTACAACTGAAGAACAGATATTTACTAGCTGAAGACTTAAAGACACATTGCATAGTATCTCAAGAAATCACACTATCACACTAATATTATAAAGGCGAAAGTTTGTGAGTGTGTTTGTATATTTGTTACGTCTTCACGTACAAACAGCTAAACGGATTTGGATACAATTGGGCACATTAGTTTATAACCAGGATTAACACAGGATACTTTTTGTCCTTTTCCCATGGGATCGACACATGCAGGTGAAACCGTGGGACGCAGCTAGTAAAGAATAAAAGTAATTACATATTATTTTGTTCACATGTCTCTATTTTGTCCACTGTTTATTATGATAATGGGAATACCTACCTACTTAAGTACTTACATGTTACCCATTGAAAGCATTACTTTACTAATACAGTTACTTAATTTAGAAGCTCCTAAATAAGTTTATAAATTTTAATCTGACATGACTTCATGTGTTTGCACTACATTCAACTACGAGAGCAATAACATAATTATTATGGGCAAAGTACAAAGTAACAGCACCCTAATTGTGTAATACAGTTCAATCACAATCTGACTCATTTTGAAGAAAATTGCTAATCCATTGCTTTATAATATATGTCCAAAAAATTTTGCCTGCTTAACAATTTAAATATCGCAATTAATGTTGTTGCACTGTCAAAATAAAAGCTATTGCTCTAAACAGGTTGGTTATTTCATTGTAATTAATCCATCACTACTGGTTTGTTTCACCACCTCCTTACAAGTTCTAGTTAACTTATTTGCCAGATAATTTTCATGCATATTCTGTTGCTGTCTATCCAGCCACTGGAACAGACCCCAGAACTAATAATTATGTCATTTTAACAATAATTTATTTAAATGTGAATTAGTTACTTGATTAATATCAACTTCACATCCAATGCCTGCTTCAATGCTAAGAACTTCGTAATTTATTTTTGCAGGAAAGGTATTGACAATCCGGTGCCAAGGTTTGACAAGAATTTAGAAGAGTTTTTTTCAATTTGTGATCAAATGGAACTGCATCTGGTAAGATAAGGACATTTATTTATTTATTTATTAGGCACACGCAACTACATGTTATGTACAATATATTTTACATTTGATTTAGCATAGGATCTTCGATCTGTGTAAATCTCTGTGTAATTTTTATTAGGCATTAGATAAATTTTAATTGGATTAATAAATTAGATAAGAATATCTATGGATTTCCTAAATTAACATTTGAATAAAAGTTTTGAATTATAATTTGAAAGACACATGTCTACAAATTGATAACTATAAATCCTTTGGACAACAAGGAAGTTATCAATAAGCATGATTTAACTATGGACAAATGATGCATAGTTGGTGAAAATAGGATATAGTAGCTGTGCCTGTAAAATTTCCCAAAGAACAAAAAGACACCATATTGTAATCTAAAGAAAAAGAAACATTGACTATCATATCACAATGGAAAAAGATTTAACAATTAGTTTTGAGTTTCGGAATTAGTGTCTGTGAGAGTTTTGTTTTCAAATGCATCTTATAATCAGTTTCGTAGTTTAGAAGAACAAACCGGTCACACAGACAGACATGAAAGGCAACTTCAATTTATAATTTGTATACAGCATGTATGTGCTTATGTATGTGCGCATGTGTGTGTGTGTATGTGTTTATATGTGACTAGTATATTATCTGAAAAAACTTCCAAAAATGACACTACAAACTGAAAAATAACTTTAATAAAGTTTAACTTCGGAAGTCGGTGGCAAACAACGATAATGCGAACCCAACGACACCGACTTCCGAAATTAAAGATATTTTTCACATTGTAGTGTCTTTTTTGAGTCTGTTGTAATTTTTTTTTTTTAATTTTAAGTTGTACTTACTCCACACAAATTCGTATATAACACTACTTGCTATGTATATATCAGTGACAGGAAGTCATTATAACATCATCAATATAAACTAAGTGGAAAAAATACGTATTGTTGAAGCTAACTCAAAAACTATACCCAAGCAAAGTTAATAAAATTTATATAGGTCAACCCCTTATCATTTAAAATTTTTTTTTTGCAATCGATTTACAATTTCCGGAGATATCGCGTAAAAAACATACAAAAAAAATCAACATACCTACAGAAAAATTGAGAACCTCCTCCTTTTTTAAGTCGGTAAAAAAAATAGATTGATACACATTATTAACGATTCTTCTTCTTCAATCAGTCCCTCATTACTAAGAATTGTGGTCACTGGACCTCTTTAACGGCTTGGCATACTGGAGGTAGAAAAACCTATCTATCTCTGGTTTTAACGTCCCAATAATCTATATCAGTAGCGATCTGAACGATTATGTTATACTGGCAGTTATGATTATACTAGCAGTGTCCCGCGGTTTCACCCGCATGTGTGGATCCCGTGGGAATATCGGGATAAAAAGTACCTTATGTGTTAATCTGATGTACTACCTATAATATTACTGTAAAGTTTCATCCAAATTTGTTCAGTAGTTTTTACGTGAAAGGCTAACAAACATCCAACCATCCTCACAAACTTTCGCGTTTATAATATTAGTAGGAAGTAGGATAGGATAGTAGGAAGTAGGATAGGATAGTAGGAAGTAGGATAGGATAGTAGGAAGTAGGATAGGATAGTAGGAAGTAGGATGGGATAGTAGGAAGTAGGATGGGATAGTAGGAAGTAGGATAGGATAGTAGGATGTAGGATAGGATAGTAGGAAGTAGGACGGGCTACCATCAGTAGCGGTCTGTCTTTAACTGAAAATAGATTATTGGGATCGGCCGTAAGTGGACAATCTGCCTCCATCGACTCTGGTCCACAGTTGCCATCACCACCTGCTGAAATTTGCTTGAGGACGTAGCTTCTTATATCTCTCAGACCATCGTGTTGGCGATATTAACTATTAGACAGCAATAAAAATGTTTACTCCAAGCCAAGGATTCAAACTCTTGGAAAATTCCTGCAGCATCTAGGAATAAGCAAGAGCATGTTACATTGTATGCATATTGAAATATTGTGTATCTAAGGGCAACAATCAACTTGTTGACCCGGCAACCGTCTCCAATCACTATTATTATTAATTCCTTATTATCAAAGATGTGTTTGTATGACTCTATCGAGCGTCAACACCATCATGTGATAAATAGAGTTGTTTATGTTACTAGTTTAAACATTCACTACAGTTTTTGTGGCAAAGAAAAGACTACATTAATGCAAAAAAAAAAAAATATAAAATACTTAATTTTTTTTTAATTACTTAATTGAAAAAATTAAACAACTTACGGCCGGTTTCTGGAACGAAAGTCAACACAAAAATTAGTTAAGAAATTATCAAGTGCGGGTGAACTGTTTTCATTGGATGGACTTCTTCTTTTTGTATCGACGAAACATCTATGTTGCCTAATATACTCTTTAGGCCCGGTAGGCGTCAAAGGCGTTGTTCAGATCGTCAAGGGTGCAGGTGAACGGCTAGCAGATGGGACATAGTCTGTTCAGGAGCACCACACTCGCGCTGGTTGTTGGGTGAATCGATAATGCCCCATTTCGCCAGATTATATTTGCAGCGGCCTACTTGGGTACGAAATCGATACAGTGCTTTCAAAATAGGCCACTGCAGTCGCGACCGGGAGGCAGGTGTTCTTGGTTGAGTAAATTATCAATAATCAACCGGACCACTCGACTTGTGTGTTTAGTTTTGACATTTCAATATTTTACGTTTAAAAAATCGGTTGTTACAGACGCAGACTAGATATTCTGTGGTAGAAACCAAGTAAAGTAGATACACTTAAAATTTTCATATTTATTTTTCTACGTGGGAATCCCTCGTGGATGTCCTCCGCCTTGGAGCGGGCAAAGGGGTCTTTCAAAGTATTATTATTACTGGCTTGATGGCTTCTATAGCTTAACTTTACTTTACTTTGACTAGGCACAAATTCAGACTCCGGGCTGCTACTGAGAAATTCTTGATAGAAAAATCCAATAACACTTTGCCCGTACTGGGAATTGAACCCAGGACCTCATGCTCAGTAGCATTCCATGGCAGTAGCGCTTGCTCCCACTAGACAAACGAGGCAGGTCCTTTTGCTATTAGGACTATTTTGCTTGTAGGACGTTTTGATACGGAAGGGTATTTTTATTTAACAAATTTTACAGTTAACTAGGAAAATTCTACTGCGTACCTACTTGCATTCAACATAGGTATCTACCTAGTGTCGTATTTTTAGAAAACCTTAGGATTTCAATGTGATGGATCATGTGATTACACAGTAAACAGTATCATTATCATTCAGTGTCCATGTTGTTTTCATATAATAATATTATTATAATGTAAACTAATCCAGTATTAAAACTTGATAGGTACCTATTTACTGTACCTACTTGGTTTCAGGATGTTGTTTTATTTAACCTAGGTCAGTAATGTTTTCAATTAAAATGTTAAACATGGATGAGGAATTGAATTGTTTGTGTCGTGGGTGTTATGTAACATGACTACGCCAATATATTTCCTAGTACAGCACTAGAACTCGGTGACTTAGAAGGGTCCCTGAAGCGATCAGTTGTAATTTTCAATGTTTCAAGTGTGTTTTTGTCAATCGCTTCAATTGCACTTTGTTGACGATACCTATATTGTATCTTGCTCATCAAAAGAGAATTGAACATTTTTATATGGAGCCTGGCATACCTACCTGTCAGCTATCGATTTACATAGGCTATGTACGTGGCCGCCATTTTGAAAAAAAAAATGGCGGAAAGGTAGGTGCGCCACGGATCTTCAAAGCCATTAATAGTTTCGAGAACGTAAAAAGCTAAATTTATTTTTACTTTCTATTCTCATAAGTGAAGGGTGAACTAATAGCGGCTATTTGTTCGTAACGACACAAATTTTACCCTTCAAACGTTTTGAGTTACCAATCAGGTAGAGTTTAAATTAGAAGGGTAAATATAACCTTGAAGAAGAAAAAAAGTTTTGTTTAAAAATGTTGTTACGAACATAATAATTTGGAACCCACAGTCCCATGCTATTATGAAATACTTAGGTTTTATCTCGAAGTTGCAATCGTAATAGCACGAGAATCGCTTTTGAATTTTGCTCAGTGTACACCCCTGCTCACCTGCTCATCTACACATCCTGTTCATCTTATATTAATATTTTATTCTATGTTGTATATTGCGCCAACCCCTCAAAAAATTGGGAATAGGTCAAGAGAATGACGATGATGTTCTTTTCGACAGCGCACGGCCATAACGTGCATCCAACAAGCGCAGTCTGCAGCGCACTACCTCCCAATGACCATCATGCCGTCGAGGCTCGACACTGGACCGACTACAGGGGTAAGAATTAACAATATTCCAAGGTGCGGCAGTATTACCACAACCCTTGTTTTTTTTTTTTATATTCTTCTGCGATTAGTCCCAGGTCTATGAGCAGATTTGTCGTTGGAATAGGTCGTGCAGAGTGGTTTCTCCTACGAGATTTCCCTCTTTATATTCTATGGCAGCAGTTGGCATTGACACGGTCCATTACTTTACAGCTGTTCTTCAGCCGCCTTTTATGGCCCGGCTTTGTAAGTGCTTTCGCTAAAGAGTTTGGATTGTTCTGAAGGCGTGCTCTGAAGCGTTCAGCCCAAATTTTTGCTTCCTAATGCGCTTTGTTTTGGTTAAATTCAAATTCAAATTTTTATTTCAGACCAGTGGATCCATATTGTGTTAGTATGAACTTATCCTGTGTTAGTAAATAACAAATAATGATTACTAAAGGTTAAGGTTAAGGTATTCATGAAGCTCGCAACAACCCTTAGTTAACATAAAATTGATTTATGAATTTCATTGGGGGGACCTAGGTGGTAAGTAAAGAAATTGATTAGAAAATCATCATATCGAAAAAGCCGAATGTTTTTTGCAACCCTATTAGCCCCGTACAGAAGGCAAAGAATGGCTTATCGCATTGAACTCCTAACCTCCGTCCAGAGTCGGTATTTGGAGTACCTCAACTACCAGACGATGCACTGCCTTCTTCCAGTCGTTACTCCATCCAGTAAGGGGTTAGGTAGAATAGCCATAGGAGACCTGCAGACATAGCCACTCAGCTTCCTTACTCTGCAAGCTATACCAGTGTCACAGTTTTTTTTTTTTTTTTGTTTAGCCAATACTGCTGTCCCACGTCCTTCCAGGAACTCTTCCGATTATTATTCTTTTTTTTTATCATATTCTTGTTGAAAATTCTTATCATACCTCGAACATCTTTAATTTACCCGCTTGATAGATTCCTATCATTATGTATTAATTTGTGCTAATACTTAATTTAAGAATCTATGTATACCTAAATGTTATATTTTGTTTTATTTTACTATATTAAATTTTTCCAAATGTTGCAACCTAAATTGTTTAAATTTCTCTGTTAATTAAATGTATTTTTCTGAAAATTTTAACTATTATTAATATTTTAACTTTGTTTGCTTAGTTGTTAACTTTATTGTGCAAGCTGTGGTCTCCTTTAAGTGAAGTACACCTACTTAATACCTGATGCTGCCCTTTATTTATGTGTCTTGTACTGTGTATATATTTTGTTGTGGATCTTATATAAATAATACAATATTTGCTTTCTCATTCCAGGAGTCAAATCTAAGCTACCCACAGTACTTAAACACGGTACGTCTTCAGATCAGCTACGCCAAGGATATCCACGACACGTTGGTTGCGGCCGCGCAGAACATCTCGCCCACCGAGTGACGTCATTAAAGTAACGTAGCACTTAAGAATAATAATTATATTTACGTTATGTACATATGGGTGTAATAAAGCCCCATACATTTAAAAATGGTTTTATTGGAAAGTATTTGGGTTCGGTAGAAAACAGTTCGAGTCTAATGGGCATATAAAATAGTAGGCAGTAGGAATTATCTCTCCATTACAACTTCAAGGACTCAAGGCTGCCAACCTATTCTGTAAAAAGCTCACCGAGAAAACTTGCAAAGTGAGCTGTCCATAATCAATCCCTACAGTCCTTTCACAGTTATTTTAACTCTCCTTTTCCATCACTGTCGAAATCACAGTGGTCTTTATTCTCATTCTGATAAGGTTGCTGGTAGGTTGCTACTGTCAGAAGTCAAATAACTGGAACGGACTGTGGCAACAGGAATGACAGCTCACTTCACCTAAGTTTTTACGGTGTGATTTTTGCAGTTAAATGACTGCAGCCGGGCTATTCAGCATAAGTATTCAGTTTCTATCAATTCTGATAGAATTTGATTGACATGAAACTGATTTACATCCGTCTCACACATGAGGTCTAGTTAAAAACCAGCGTCAGGCACTAGTCTGGCATTTTTGCTGAACTGGGCCTTTTTGGCACAGCCGTGAGGCACATTTTTTCCTGATAATTTTTTACATCGCACTGATGTAAGTATTATATTGTGGCTTTAGTCTGTGTTAAACAAATGTATTTTCTTTCTTTCTGATTGGTCGACCGAAATAACGACAGCCGTTATTGTGGTTGTTATAGTCATTTGACAGGTGTCTGAATTTATCCAAATCCCAAAAACAATATTATCATTGTAGTTGAAAAATATTTTCTCACATAAATCGATATACATTACGGCCAATTGCAAATGTAGGTTTGTACGTATTTGATATTAATTTCAACTTGATACCAGAGGGGCAATTCTCGTAATTTTAAGAACGTTCACAGTCTGATCTCAGTCTCAATCTGTCAAAAATACCTCATATTTCCCTACATTTTGACAAGATTTTGACAGTTGTTTGTCGCCGAGATGAGACTGCGACTAGATTTTGGACGTTTTAAATTACGAGAATTGGCCTTCTGTTCAGTCTTAATAGACTGACAGACAGACGGACAACGAAGTGATCCTATAGGGTTCCGTTTTTTCCTTTTGAGACAAGGCAATCTAAAAAGTAAACTTAAATAAAACCAAAAAATTATTAATAAAATATATTAGACTGTAAAATATATGGATACATCAACAGGAAATATTTTACCATAGATTTTTTTTTCAGATCTTTGTAGCTACATTGATAATACGACATTTTATGTGACCTATATGCAATACACGAAAAGACACAATACATACCTAAGCCTTAAAATAATAATAATTTACAGTTGGATATATTTTCGAGATCATAAGATAATATAGTAACCACATTTTATTGAACTTATTTCATTTTTGAAATGATTATAACGTCATTTTAGAGTAATTAAAGTTAAGTGTCTAACTGTCTATACAAAACTCTCATACGATCTCTTGTGCAGCAGTTCCGGACATTCCACGCCATACAGAATGTGTGAATGTTACTTAAAAATATAACTTTACACTAGAACTATCACAATAGGAAGAAAATAGAATACTATCAGTCTTTAGAAGAAGACATCAGGAACATTAGTTTACTCCAATTTACTGTATGTACCTGGAACAATCAGTTATTGTGTATTAGATTTAAACAAAAAAAATGATCCCCTAAAAACTTATTGACCTTCTTATGGTGGGCACTTTTTTAAATTAATGAACCTCTTTTTATCTATCTTGTCTGTTTCAAAGTTGGTAGCAATACTTGACTATTTATAGTATTTTTAGGACCCCAAAATAGGAATTATTGCAGAGTGCACAAAAAGAGGAGCAATATGATTGCGCCTCTTATATTAGTGTTCAATAATAATTTTAGGAGCCGAAAATGGGAATTATTACGGGTTCGATTAAATACATGCCTTAGAGAAATTAGCTGAGTGGCATAGTTGGTGGATATTCTTTTAGAGCTTACACAGTAGTGCAGTTCGAAAGAGACAAAGACAAAAAAGTTCGAAGATATTTTATGTGACATCTACCAACCCACATTGGGCCCGCGTGGTAGATTACAGCCCACTCCTTCTCGAAGACATGAGGCCTGTATCCCAGCGGTGGGGACATTGTGGCTGATTATGTAGTAGTGCAGTTAAGACAATACAGGGTTAGGTTTATACATAAGACTGCTATACATAGAATTTAGGACAGTTATTAAATAAACATGTTTACCCTAAAACAATTCGGAAATAACGTGTTATTCAAAAGTTACCTCAAATATACAAAAAAAGAAATGAAATGCAAAAACATTTACAGTACACAGACATCCCGAGTCACTTATCAACGCTCAGCAAATAATGAGACCACTAGAAAATTACCCATCGTTACAAAAAACCAATAAGCAAAGTTTTTTGTTGAATTAACTACCCACAAATATAACAAAATAATTATAGGTAAGTATCAATACAGCAGTGTACTGACAAAACAATAGTCGCACAGAATAATAATATTAACTTCTAGCAACACGACTCAGTATCTGCCAGTACATTTCCCTGACAACAAGCCCTGGGGGGTAACACTCTACACGCAATAATGAAAGGGACACATAAATCGATCCTTATCAACAAAAGAGAAATACAGGCTTCGCCTCTTCCACTGGATGTTTGTGCATCGTGACCCTAGATAAACTTATTATGATGACATTAATTATGTTCTGTCTCACTAATTGTGTGCTATGGAATAATACAGGTTCGTTTTGTACTCCTGAATACACAACTCAAGAGTGGGTTTGTCTTGTTTTTCGCACAAAGGGATTATATTGTTAAAAGGTTTTTATTGTTGCATTCTTATAACACGGGGGGACTTCCTGTCTTGACGTTGACGTCAACACTGGCTGTCGCTGAAAACCAGCGTTGGGGCTCTGTGTCGTGCATTTATATTGAACGATGGCCGTTTCGCGTGGATATGACGCATATTTTTCCCCAACAAGTTTATTTTTATGTTCTTTCTCTGAGTCTTTCTTTCTTGTCCTTCGACTCTTTTTGTTGAACTTTCATAATGAAATATTTAAAAAAAAGGACAACACACTAACAGTAGCTATGGCTGTCATTCTGACAGTTGAACAACATTCACTGCGTTATTTACGTTGTTGAGCATACAAATTTTTCGGACATATGAAGCTATGGGATTAGCAATATCCTTCAAAAATGATTCATAACAGTATGGGAACTTGTTTGTTTACTTCAGGATTATGAGTAGTAAGAATTATCGTTTAAGTAATTAAGGAGTCTTAGTTAATTACTGTGTTTTTACCATTTAAGACCTTCAAGTTAAATTCAATAAAATTTTCTAAACCAGGATAAAAGCTAGTCAAATCATAATAATTAGTATCTAACTAATAACATTCCTCTTAAGGTCAAACTATTTTCTATCGGTTAATTAGCAGTAAGCTTAGAGCCAACAGTCACGAAGAATTTGTACGTCACGGGATGTTTCAAGATTATGATTTAATTTTAGACTTGCGTCTACTAGCCTTCTGTGTAGCCACATGGTGACATGGCTGCTAGGAGAACTATGGGCAGCAACATCTTCATTTCCTGCCATAACCAGCGGGTTTTCATTTTATAGCAATTGTTTTCATTTTGACAGTTTAAAAACATTCATTGCAGTATTTACGTTGTTGAGCAGACAATTTTTTCGAACATATGAAGCAATGCATTAGCAATATCCTTCAAACTGATTCAGATAGAGATTGACAGATTGTTACGCGATTAGGATGCGGTTTCTTTTCCAACCATGGTGTCAGGAATAGAAATCCCATAGTCAGTGGATGTTATATAATTGATATGATAATTATCTAAAGTAAAACTTGAATTGATGACCCACAATGTAGGATTGACATTGTGGGTTCATCAAAGTTTTATTTGCCTTTTCCCAACTATGTTGGGTCAGCTTCCAGTCTAACCGGATACCTACAGCTCAATACCAGTATTTAACATGGAGCGACTGCCATCTGACCTCCACAACCTAAACCCTATTATACGTTAGTAAGTTCTTATAATTGATCGGCTTGTCCAAAAATACTAAACTTGATTATTGTTGCTAATGAAATCTAGGAATTACTAAGTACTGCATGCAGCATAGATAATGTTTTCACTGCTCGGACACAGCCCACAGGCCTCTCAGGGAGTGGGCTATATAATCCACAACGCGGGCCTAGTGCGGTTTTGTAGATGTCACAAATGTCTTCGATATTTTGGTGGACATGCCGATTTGATCACGATGTTTTACTTCATCATTTTGAGACCAGTGGCGATGAAATAATATTTATACAAAGTAAAGCGCCTGCCAGGGTTCGAACCTACGTCTTGTAAGTTGTAGCAGTAACCACTGGGCCACAACAGCTCAATCACTATAACAACGAGATTACTAATGCATTCAAATAAATGAAATACTTAGGTACTTAAATGAATAGATATTTCACTAATAGTCGAGATAAAGTTATCATTACACTTAGCAACAGTTGATAACCGAACATTCACCCTAACAGACACATAATGAACTTACATAAGTTCCATAATACAAAAAGTAACTCGATATAGGTGACAATAACAAGATTTTTTTGCACTGATAATATTATCGGACAGCCTCCGTTGCTCGTATTGATTTCATTACCATAGTATCCATGGCCCGACTGATAATGATAATGGCCAGACGGAAAGAAAGATATTTTATACTACAGACCTAATTAATTAGGCATCGTATTGATTGTAAAAAGTAATTGTGTATTTTATTAATCATGCGGTGTGATTGGCCATAGGAAAGGCAATGAGCCCGAACGGTGTGTGGAAAACAAAAGATTGTGAGCTCGGTGTTAGCCCTAGCACTTATCATTTAATACTAGTCTAAATAGTAACGAAGTCGAAACTATACATTATACAGGATGTGTCCTAAGTAATGGATAACCTCTTAAGGGGTCATTGTACTTATCATTCATCATTGCCTAGCCTTTTCCCAACTATGTTGGGGTCGGCTTCCAGTCTAACCGGATGCAGCTGAACACCAGTATTTTACATGGAGCGACTGCCTATCTGACCTCCACAACCCAGTTACTGGGTAATACGATACCCTTTGGTAAGACTGGTTGTCAGACTTTCGGGCTTCTGACTACCCGTAACGACTGTCAAAGATCCACGAATGACAGCCGGGACCAACGGCTTAACGTGCTTTCCGAGGCACGGAGGGGTCTCGGTATGTAAAGATGGTCACCCATCCACAGACCAACCGCGGCAAGCGTAGCTTAACCTGACCGATCGACCTGTGCGACTGTTATTATTTACTGTACTTATCATTATGAACAACTTTTAGTAAGGGCCCAAACCTCAAATCGCGAAAAAAAAATCTGCTGTTCCCTACATTTTGACGAGTTATGCGAACAGCTGTTTTTTTTTCGCGATTTCATATTTGGTCCCGTAGTAAAAGTTGTTCATAATGATAAGTACAATGACCCCATAAGAGGTTCTCCATTAATTACGACACACACTGTATATTTTAGAAAAAATAATTGCTGTCAGGTGTGGGAACGAGCCTGATGCCGAAATATAGTTTTTAGTATTTTGCCCGCTTGTCGGTCTGGAGTGTATGTTCCGGATTGTTGGCGCAAGAAGCTGGTACGTTATAAAACGTGTAACCCTTTAAAACTGCGGCAAACCAAAACAGCGCACGTTGGACGCAAGTATAACCGGTGTAACAGTCCCGTTGGTCATCAGATTTTGTTTCTGATTACATTAATGACTGATTGAAAAATACGAAACTATACAAGGTGTAACAGAATAAACGCAAGTCCTGAAAGTAGTTTGTTCATAATTGACTACTGAATCGTTATCATATATGTTCATCAATATAAAGTTCATATATCAGGAACTTTAAAATAAGGATTTTTTTCAAAAATTATGTATTTTGTCATACTGACCGGTGATGGAACCAAAGAAAATTAAATATTATTTCAAAGCAATAAGAGTCAATTTTAAATGCATAAAATAATGTTAGAGTCAACACGATTTTCTTTAGCTTTAAAAACATTAAGTTTTGGTCATTGTATTATGATTTTAACTCAATACTCTAATTGGGGTGTATGAGGTCTTGCGTTAATTATGTTACACATTGTATATTTGCTTTAAAAATATTTTACATTCATCAATTTAACGATTATAAAATTACGTCAGTCAGAATGTACTATTGTAGTCTATCAAGCAGATCTAGCACTCCAGCGCACTTTATCAGTGATTCTAAATAGTACTTCAAGTGCAAACACATTATGAGTTTCACTGCTTATCATTATTTATCTACAATATCAATAACTATTTCTGAATAACATATTTTTGTTTTTAATCTCTTAATCAGTTGTTTGTAGAAGTTATAGGTTTATTTTAGCAAGTATCTGTTTTCATAGAAGTTTCTTAGTTTTATTGATTCTCGGTCTGTTTAAAGTCTACTGAAATGAGGAAGGGGTTACTTCCACTTGCTCAGGTATGAAAATAAGATATTTTGTAATAATTTGGAAATATTTTTCTGCCATAGCAATGATATAAGTAGGTACGTACAGTCAACAAAAGAGATAAGTATGCAGGATCGTCGGATATAGTTGAAATTTTGTAAGAAACCGATGGATGTTCTCGAATAAAATTAAATTTTATTAATAGAAAACAAACAGCTCATTTATCAAATTAAATTTCAATCGACAACATCGATCGATCTCTTACTACACTTCAACTATATCCGACGATCCTGCATACTTATCTCTTTTGCTGACTGTACCACGTAGGATACAGTAGAAAGATATTAATGTACACTCAGGGGCACATTAAACCGGCCACCCACATTTTGTCGATTTCTTCAAAATTCTATGGTAATTTAATTAATTTTGTTATAATATTACATTGGGTGAACCTTTACGAAAACAAATGAAACATGTGTATGTTGTGAAATGGTTTAATTGAGACAAAATTAATCAAAAATTTGAATATGCAGTTTTCTTACAAAAAATAAAAATTTGCAAAATCTTACATTAAAAAAAAGTGTGCTCTAAATTGTCGGAATAATAATGTGTATTTCCTCCTCTGGCCCTAATGACCTCTTGCAACCGATTATAAAGCCCGTCCATTATGTCTTGGATGTCGCTTTGGGGAATGTTCTCCCACTCCTCAATAGCTGCAGTTTTTAGCTCACTGATGGTCGTAGGAGCTGGTATACGACTCCGAATCCGTCTTTTTAGGTTGTCCCATACATGCTCTATTGGGTTCAGGTCAGGACTGCGAGCTGGCCACGGTAATCGCTGAATATTGACAGCGTCCAAGTAATCGGTGACAATTCTCGTGGTGTATGCACGAGCGTTGTCGTGCATTAAAATAAAATTATCGCTAATGAATGGCGCAAACGGAATCACATGTGGTTCTAGGATTTCTGTAACGTACCTGTGAGCATTAACGCTGCCTCTATCGAAGATGACCAACTCTGTACGGGCGTCGTAACAAATGCCACCCCACACCATTATCGAGCCTCCCTCGTAGCCCACTGTTCCAACCACAGCACATTCAGCAAACCTTTCACCGCGGCGTCTATACACGCGCTGACGTCCATCAGGACCTCGTAAAGCGATTCTTGATTCATCAGAGAAGAGAACTGCCTTCCATTGTTCCGAAGTCCAATTTAAATGTTCTCGAGCAAATGAAAGTCTCGCTCTTCTGTGAGTTGCGGTCAGCGCTGGGACTCGAACTGGTTGAAATGCTCTCAGATCCCTCTCAGCTAACCTTCTTCTTATTGTTCTTAGGCTCACGCTTACATTTCGTACCTCAAACAAGCGGTTACGAGCTTCAGAAGCCGTTGTAAACCGATTTCGAAGAACGTTCGAGACGATGTAACGATCATCTCTCTCTGACGTACACCTTCTACGACCTTGCCCTGGCCTTCTTGTGTAGGAAGCAGTCTCTCTATAACGCCGGATAGCATCTTGAATAGTGGTTCGTGGATATCCAAGCATCCGTCCAATTCGACGTTGGCTAAACCCAGCGTTTGCAAGTGCTACAGCCCTGGCTACTCCAGCTGCGTCCAGTGGCATTTTTTTTGGTGTAAATGAAATCACGGCACTCCAACACCTCGGTTTTATTCAAAGAAATGGTAGCACAACGTTTTAAATCAAATGTATCCGTCACACAAAACGAAGGGCGGGACTGTAAAATTTCGACTAAACTGATTATTGTTAAATAAAAACCACAAAGGTAAACAAAACGCGGGTGTGATTGTTTTATTTATTTCAGATATACCCACTTATGAAGTTACGCCTAGTATTCAAAGCGTAAGTTAACATAAACAAACGATATGCAATTCGAGATGGGTGGACGGTTAAATGTGCCCCTGAGTGTATATAATATACTAGCTTCTGCCCGCGACTTCGTCTGCATGAAATTTCTCGTCGCATCGCATCGCTTGCCCGTGCTACTATTTCTTTATCGCCTAGCGTTTTTTGTGACTTGTTTTGTTTTTGCTCGGCTCCTAAGAGTCGTAGCGTGATGTTAATAGCCTATAGCCTGCCTCAAGAATTGGGCTACCAAATCACATACCAAATGCAAAATGAATTTTTCAAATTGTACTGCTAGTTCCAGAGAGTACCCTCTACATACAAACTTACAAACAAACAAATTTTACCTCTTTGTAATATTAGTATAGATTTCTTGCAATACAGTATTCCGAAAAAGAAAAGAAAGTTTTTTAAAATAAATGCTTTAATAAAGTAAGTTTTGTGCATAAATATTTGAGTATTTAATTTAATGATCATTGAACGAGGGTTCATTAACGTCTATTCCAAAGACTATTTATATTCTCTATGGTCTATTCAGACATCGAAAAGACAATAATTGCACAATTAAAATAAATAATAATAATAATAATGGTGTACTGACATGTTAGGACATTAACTGCATCATTTAATTTAATTTTTATCAACACTTTATTACATACAAACGTCTAATAAATCTGAACTTGTTTTTCTACAAGTCAATTGCTTACTTTGTTGCAATTAAATTACCTCCGTAAATCAACGTTGTTATTGATACAGTGTTATCTGGAACAAATTAAATTATTCCACACCTTATCAGTTTGGTCCTGTTCAGGCAAGGCTAAAATTTAACTATAGCTTAGACAATCGGACTGCAGTATTTATTAGTTTGGGAAAGCTACTGTGGCGTCACGTATTGTGCATTTGTAAACGCACCTAGAATACGTGGCGTAGCGTCACCTGTATTATGTTTCTTTACGTACCTATTTATAAGTTAGAAAGGAACGCACACGAAGCTACGATCCGGGGCGCTACCCATAGCGGTGCTTAGATAGCGTCGTCCCTCTTGCTTGCCAACCGTCACGGGACACGGACTAGATTTAAGTACATAATTAGTTTATTTTGTCCCTACTAGTTTTAATTAGTTGTTTATGTGCTAAATAGTGTACTGGACCTTAAACTATAATACGTGTTTGGCAATTACAATATTATTAACTGCAAGTTGGAATTTCACTTCCGCTCTTCCTTCAATCACAACTTCTCCTCCAAAACGCGGAAGAGGAGACAGGAATACTTCCCATCTATGTCTCCAAACTACCAAAAATATCTGGCTAGATAAAATGCGCTACAGAGACTAGGCGGCTATAGGTTTCTAGCACATTTGCACTGGAGGTTTAGGATGATACTATTGCCTCTAGACCCTTACTCGCACATTTGGATAGGTTAGGTTAGGATAATATGCGCATTAGCAAAGGCAAGAGAGTCCTATTATTTTTGAAAGAAAAGAAATAAAGAAAATACGTTTATTTGCGGTGAACATGACGCAAAAAAGAATATAAACACAACAAATTAAATTAAAAAAGTAGGGGGTTACATGCGTCACATCCACGTAAAACGGCTATCGCTCAGCATTATGCTGCAAGCCTAAGACAGAGCCGCAGCGCTGCTTTGCAGCGACGCAAAATCCTTGTTATTGAGATATTTATAGTTTCTTAATCGCTATTTTATTAATCGCGTACGGACAGGGTTAAACAATGTTATGATACGTTACCATTTAATTTTTGTTTACTACGATCGATACCGAGTATCGAGTTCGAAAACAATTAAGCTGATATATTAAAATTAAAGAATGAGATAACATTATTGTGTCTGCATATTGTTGTTTTGGCCTGGGTAGCCTTGTAAACGTGTCTTATGAACTTTCTGGAAATTTAAAGCTTCCGAGAAATATGGAATACTTTGTTATAAGTAGACACTAAAATTATCTCTGAGTTGACCCAATTTTGGATGTAAGTAAACACATTAATCAACGCGCAAAAAAACTTGTTATTCTCATCTTATCGTGAGTTTAAACCAAAGATCAGTTTATACTAAAATTAAAACATTCTAGAGGTGGAAGCTGACGAACTTTCATTATACTCTCATCATTACAAGTACCTACAAGCGCACAAAGTGGTAACACCAGCACTACGAAAGTCGCCCTTACTGCTACGACATAAAGGTGCACTCAATGTCAAATTGTTGCCACTGAACATCTAGTTTCAAATTTATACCTGATAGTTATGTGTTTATAGGCCAATTAAAGATCCCAAAATCGCGAACGCCCGCCACCTGGGCCCTAGTTCTGTGACAGAATTAGTGCCCAGTTGGCGGCACAGTAGCCGATAATTAATTGTGTGTAAAGCCAAGCGCACATTTTAGCGGCAACGGGCCGTAACGCAACGCATTTTCATACAAAAAAGTGCGATGCGGCTCGCCTGTAGTGTGGCGTTAGTTCATAGAAAATGTACGAAAGCGATGAAGGAGGATTTTTGCAACGCGTTACGGCGCAGCCGACCCCAATCTGCGCTGCGCTAGCCTTAAAACTGTGTGAACTTACATGGTTCATCCGAACACCTGCTGCGCGGCGTATGTGATGTGTAGGTAGCCATCGTGAGCGCGGAACTGCTCGTACGCCTGCGCCATCGTCATACTATGGCTCGCGAGGACTTTGTCGTTCACCAGCAAATATAGCGCCTGTTAGTAAAGAAATAGATTTGAAAATTAGGCGTAGGAGTTTTATAAGGCAAATTGGAAGCCTAGAACCTTTAAATTTTGCATCAACAGACTTCTAGCATCACTGTGCAAAATTGATGAAATACTGGGGTCCAAAAGTTAAGAAACAATTTGAGAATGACTGGAGACCAGAAAGAACCAAAATGGAGATTATGACCTTCATGATGATTGAGATGAGGTAAGTAGGTACTGTAAAGGTTGCTATAGTCGACCTTATGTAGTGCAGGCTGGCAATAAAATAACTCTGGTTGCATTCGAACAGTCAAGCGAGTTTAGAATGAGCTGTCAAATATTTGCATTAGGTTTTTGTTTGGAAGAAAATAGCGCACAGTACTTTTTTATAGACAATAGTAACAATAAGTAATGTAAAGACGTTAGCTTGGAATAAACGTAAAGAAATCTTATCGTTAATTGTTTGATTTCTTAGAGTACCTAGTATGTAACTTGGAATACAGTTTAATTTGGGGTTTTGGAGGCAACTCTCAATGTTGAGGAGTTTCATCAGATCTTTATAAATAAGTAGGTACCCCAAGCATGAAGGTGATAGATGATAAAATAGTATTTACCTGTGAATCTCTTAGTTTCATCTTCGTCCGTATGATGTACAGGAACTGGGACATAGTGAGTTCTTGTGGCACGAGGAACTTGTTCCTGCCCAACGCTGGCACTTCTCGCTCTCTCGAGTACCGTTCTACGTATAACTGGACAAGTAAAAACAGAATTAGTGAACCAAATGGCCGAAATCAAAGTGAGATAAGGTGATAGAAATAATATTTACCGGCACTTTATTTGGAAATCTATGTCTAATTGCTTGAACCTCTTGATATGACTGTTTGATGTTCATATCTGTAACAAAATAGTGATAAGAGTTTTAAATGAGATACATGCCAAAGTATGACTGGTAATTACTATACAAGAATGTGTGTGCCGAGAAAACAAGAAGTAGCGATTATTCTTTTGTCTAGCATGTGTCCCACTGGTGGGTAGGTAACGTTTTATTTTTTTATTAAACACTAGCGGCCCGCCCCAGCTTCGCACGGGTGCAATATTTTTTTCTCTTCGTAAGTACCATCCTCGTACTTCAAGGAATATTATAAAAAAAAGAATTAGGGAAATCGGTCCAGCCGTTCTCGAGATTTGCGCTTAGCAACACATTTAGTATACGAGTATAAGAAGATTTTGCAATTAGTAAATTTTTTTTATTTTTTTATTTTACGTGACACTAACTCTTTTCTGTTTTGCTGTACTAAACGAAACTGAAACTATAAGGAACAGAAGCGAGTTTTTTTTAAAGTGTCTCTGCAAGGAATAATTCAGCAGTCGCCAAAGTTCAATAATGGACCTCTTGTTTTTAATTTTGGCGTGTGATGCAATTTTGCGATAAGATAGGAAAGAACTGTTATTTACTATAGGTATGTAGGTAAAACCAGAACCTCTGGGTAGGCAGTTCCTGGTGCTGTAGGTGCTTCCAGAAGGCTCGTAAAAGCTTTCTAAATTACACTAATAATAAATCCGAAGAGTTTGTTTGAACGGGCAAATCTCTGGAACTATCAGTCGGATTTGAAAAAATATTTTTGTATTTGATAGCCTAATTCTTGAGGAAGGCTATAGGCTATTTAACAGCACGCTAGGACCGAGCAAATAACCTAGAAAATAATTCAGAAAGAACTCTATGCGAAATAAAAGCCCGGGTCGATGCGTGGGGTGGGTCAAGAAGAAATTGACGGGGTGGGTCAAGAAGAAATTCACGCAGGCAAAGTCGCGGGTAGAAATCAGATAAAAGTCACAATTCCAGCTATAATTAATTAAACCTACCATTACTGCACAACTTTGAGAAACAGACACTTTCCATTACACGCTTCTTTCGAATATGTATACTCTGTTTTTGCAAACGGTCAGAATAATATAATAGATAAGGCAGAGTGGGGCGGATTAGCTGTTTGATATGTAGGTTGCCTACAATTTCTTTCAGCGATAAGACCTCACGCTTTGCATTTTTTTATGCGTATCGAAAAAAAAAATGGCTGACATTTTCTCTCTGAACTTTAAAATAACTTATCTTAGGCCGGCCGAGATCTATAAACGTTTCTTAGGTACTTTGGCTAAGCGTTATTCCTGTCACTGTCGCACGACTGTTAAACTACAAGTGCAACATAGAGACAGGAATATGTCTAATCTGCGTTCGCGATTTAGTTTCCAAACATGTAAACAAATATGAATTATTGGAAAAATAACTTTAATACTTACACAATGTTTAGTTTACGCTACAACTTCAAACATTTTAATAACTTTTTCAATAGTAGGCTAGTCTCTCTGAAATCAACTTATTTTCTCTACACTAAGTTAATATATGTTTAACTTGAAATAACATTTATTGGAAACATGAATTTGAATAGACCTGTCCAAGTCTTGTTTGAGCTAAGGATCGCTCGCCGTAAAGGAGGGACAACTTTAAATCACAGTGCTCACCATCTTTATAACCGAAAACTTCTTGTGACGCGTATGTGATGTAGAGGAACCCGTCTTCATCGCCATAGTTATCGTACGCCTGGGCCATCGTGAGGCTCATGCTCAGCATCGACTTGTTGTTTATTATCAAATATAAGGCCTGAAACAATACAATCAAGTTATTATGCTGTTTATTATTACACTAAATCAAAAGCATACAAGATGGAGAGATCCAGACATACAAGTTATTTGCTTAACACCCTAAGGATGCCTAGCGCTGTTCCAGCGTAGGTGTTCTTCAAACGTGCATGTAGGGAAGCCACGTAGACGCTGCTGCCAACGCGTTGGCAGCAGCGTCTACGCGGCTTTCCTACATGCAACGCCACGTCTTACGTCTAAGCACACGTTCGCACGCAATCACGCAAGTAAAAAAATATCGCGACGGGATTTCGTCGCGCACTGGATTTTCAACTCTTGATGTTGAGCTGAGTGTTGAGAATCCAACAGAACGGATCCCAGCGCGTCAAAAAAACACAGTTGGATTTTCAATTCTCGGCGCTAAGCAGTGCATTGAAAATCTAGTGCGCGAACAAAAATCACCGCAGGATAAATGCGCCCGTGCCAAGCTGGACTAAGAGAGACGAGTAGATATACAATCACCTCTATGCTCCACAATCGCCTACGCTAGACAAACGCTCCGTGCAAAAACCTTTATAAAAGGTGTTGTAATTTTATTGTCCTTATTTTAAATTTTTGTTTGATTATGTAATTGCACTTTGCACATTATACGTCGTCTAAAGACACCTTTAAGTATAACATATGGATATCTCGTGTAATGCTACCTAAGCAGATTGTTTGGATCACTTCAATCGGACATGCTATTACTTACCACTATGTATAAGACCTAATCAACTAATTAATTCATTATCTCCAGAGTTAATTGATTGATTACGGGATTGCATAAATGATACTTTTACCCGACGATAGTGGAGATTCAATCAGGGTACTGACTCTCGAATATAATTCCGATAGATCGACATTGGAATTGTCAGTCAAACGTCATTGATTGGACTCACTGAGTCTATAGACTCAGTGAGCCAATCCCTGACCTTTAACTCAACCAACTGACGTTTAAGCAATGTCGATCTATCGGAATTATATTCGAGAGTTAGTACTTGAACTAGACGTTAGCTAAACTAGATGAGACTCTAGACTTAGGTGCCTATCATTCTCATTGGTGGAGATCTCGACCATTAACATTTTTCTTATTTCGAACATTATTCAGACTGCAACTGTGATAAAGTCCGTTATAAAATTTCATGACAACTTAGAAGCAGGTTAAAAATGAGTCTGAAGATGAATCTTGTTTTGTAATAAAGCCGGAAGCCTACCGATTTTAACCATCGCAGTAACTATGTTTACTGTTCTGACTGAACTTAGGCAAAAGTTAGCTTGCAAATTAAGCACCTCATTCGAAACGAAAAATAACCTATAAAATCACGACACGAATGCTGGTGGGGTTACCCACTTTAAAGGATAAACCCCAGTTTCTGAAAGCCTGCTGTCAAATCTCATGTCAAGTGTTTTGATTGGTGTTGTTATTTCAGTCTACTATGAGCAGCAACTGCAGCACTTAGGAAACAAGATTTGGCCAGCTGCAGCCGTTAGTTATTTCTTGTGTCGATAAGCCTTTCAATAACTGGCGGGGTAATTCCGTAACCCACATAAAATTTCTTTTTGACAGTTCTTCCTTTCATTTTGACAGATCATTGCGTTATTTAGGGTTGTACAGACGAATTTTTTTAATCAATAAAGCAATGAATTAAGAATTTCCTTCAAAACCCTGGGATTGTGATTAAATGTGTGTTTTGTTTTACTCAATTATGCTGCTAGAATAATCTCCAAGTTCAAAGAGAAATCTACTTACTTGATTTGGTTTTATTTTTATCCTATTCCGAATAATTACTAGAAACTGTGACATGGTGATATCTTCGGGAACTAAGAACTTCGATTTGTCCAACGTTGGTAGATTTCTTTCTTTGTGATATCTCTCGACTATTAACTGCAAAGAAATACCAAAATTATTTTATGCGAAAACCCTTAACCCACTAACGAAGTGTCGTTAACCCCTTTACTAGTAAACACGTTTTTTTCTAAGCTATACAACTGTAAGTCCATGGTGTTTTTACATAGCTTAAAAACTTCTTTCAGAATGAGATACTTATTGGTTTATTTTTTTTTTTTGGTCCCGGACTCGGCGTTTAATTTGACCTCTGCCTCATCTTTGTAAGAAGTATTATAATACCATCATTATTCCATTGCAAAAAAGAGATGGTGCTAGCGGCCTTCTATAGCTCCGTCTCTCTCTCTCTCACACTAGAAAAATGGTGGTACTACGTCATAAACTCATAATACAGCCCCTGGAATGCTTTTCTTAACATGCCTCGACTTTTAACATTTACCTAGGTTCTACACAATTTAGGTAAGCTAAAATAAATTTAAAAAATACTCACAGGTATTTTGGTGGGGAATTTACTCTTTATCGCCATGACTTCTTCTTTTCTGCTTACTGCAATGAAAAGAGCACAAATATTATGATCTTATTGCACGTTACATAGGTATTGGATACGACGGTCAATAGCATTTAAGTTCTCTACACGCACTGTTATCAGTTTAATAGCACATCTTTTACAAAATCACAAATGAACTTCTGCCTTAGCGTTTGGTAGGTAAGAAACTTGCAGCGCCAGGCGTAACGTAACCGTTTTGGTAAACATAAAATGATCGGTAATCTTTTGGTGCTTGAGCCACTAATGTAACTTCATGCTGGCGGAAGCTGCACCAAAATTAGGTAGGTAAACCTATATTTAAAAAAAAAAATATTGATGCAGATTTCGCAATCTGAATCATTTTGAAGCCTATTGCTAATAAAAATAGCAGTTTACACATTCTCAAACAATTTTTTTAGGCCGTTTAATTTTCGACTTTTCATGAAAAATGCAAAAAGAAAAAATACTGCCCCCCCCTCCCCGAAGTTTGCATAGAGAAAAATCTGAAATTATTCTATGTGATAGAAGTTTATGTAAAAAATACAGGAAAAATAAAACGATGTTTGTAAATAGTACACTTTTTCAGAAATCATCAATAAAAGTTACATAAGTTCCACTATCGGTCAAGAGATTTCACTGACCTAATACTGCAATATGCACCGAAGCGTGCAGTGTTAAAATTCTCTGACGAAAATAGGCCTCGCCGATGAAAATTTAAAAACATACGGAACCCTCGGTGCGCGAGTCCGACTCGCTCTTGCCCAGTTTTTTTAAAGTTAAAAAGTTATATTTGCAAGTGTCCATTGTGATGGGCAGCTCTAGGCTGCACCTAGTGTTCTGTGGAGCAAAGCGTAGGGATAGCCTCTCTTATTAATCAGTTATGTGCTGTGTTATGTGGTCTTTTTAGGATACATGACAGCGGTCACGTTTCCGTCACTAACAAATTAGATAAATAATTATTATAACGAACTGATAACTAGAGCAAACACAGATACCTACTACAAAATCTGGGAGTTCAATGAACTTCATCAATGCATAATTTTGTTTTGCTAATAATATAGCACCAATAACATCTGTTTCGCGATCTTAAATGGGCTATTGACATAATAAATCTAGACATTATAAACATTAATCATCAAACATTAACCATTGTTTGTCTCTGCATCACCCAAAGGTAGACTGGTAGAAAATGCCTATACATTTTTGTGCTTGAAGTATTATATAAATAAATCATTTGTAGTGGGTAAACAGTATTGAGCTAATTGTTTGTAACTTTTAAACGTGTTTATTACTAGACAAAATTAGAGGGATAATAAAGTACGGTACAAAACTAAAGCGTCTTAATGTGGTTAGAAAATACGAATTTGCAATCAGAAGGCCAATTCTCTTAATTTAAAACGTTTAAAATCTAGTCGCAGTCTCATCTCCTCGGCGACAAACAAATGTCAAAAATGTAGGGAAACTAGAGGTATTTTTGACAGATTCAGACTGAATGTCCTTAAAATTACAAGAATTGCCCTCTGAAAGGTGAACTGTCAGTCGTAAAAGTTCAACTGACTCCTGCGCCAAAATAAAGTTACACTCATAAAGAAGTGAGGTACCTTTCCGACATTCGACGAACACTTTGTTATTAACTTAGAAATAGAAAAAAAGACATCTTTTAGACTTGAGATTTGGCATTAGTGGCATAGAGTACCTAAATGTGGTCTAAAAATAATACACAGACTAACAAATCCAACGAATAAGTCAAAGTACTTACTGAAAGGCTTTTTTGACTTGAAGCACTGTTTCACATTATGATTCACATCGTGTTTTATTAAAGTTGATATGAAGTTTAACTCCATTTTGAAGTTTAAGTTCGCACAGTCTCGTGTGGTCTCGCGGCGGCCGTGCACTCCAAGCGCAATTTGAACCCCGACTACGCCAATGTAAATATCATCGGTACTTTTATCATTTGGCTGGAGCACTCGTAAACAAGTCGATAATCAGTCCCCTTTTAATTTCTATTATTCAGAGTTACATTTCACTGAATGTGTTAGTGAGAGTTACTGTCAGGCGGTCACGTATTTTGTTATTGCTTATTTGCATAATACCCGTCTTTGGAAAATATTATAGCTTTAACTTTTGCGCTCAGCTTTGCTCGGGGATGATTATCTATAAGTACCCTTTTTGGGCTCCTACCTAAATATTATTTAGACAAACCAAAATATTCGATTGCGTTTGGGTTCACGTATTGTACCTATCCTGATCAACTGCTCAAGTAGGTACCTAGGTAGTGAATAACCTGCGTTTTGTGAACTTTTGTGACTTTCCGAGCCTGATAACATTTTCAATGCAACCTCTTTCTTAACATCGAGTAGCAGTACCGACTGGCTGTCCAGGCTCAAAAAATACCAAATGCCATATATACTTTTTCTTTTTTTTATGGCTTTTAAAATTATCAGCCAGTATTCAAACAAACAATCTGCCTTGTTTTAACCTGTTTCAATTCTGATGAGACATGAAGATTCAGTAAAGCCTTATCTAGTACTTATTTATTTTGATGGTCCTATTACAGATAATTATTGGTATTATGCCCACCACAGTTAAGTAGATAGAGATACACATAGTTACTTCTGTTATTCTGCAATATTTCTTTCAAGCTATCTTCGGCTGGGTGTAAGCATCTCGTAAAGCTTTTGCATACGAAGCACAACAGCCACATCCATAACAATAGCTCAATAATGCTAGGTCTAATTAATTCTGACAGACTGACCCTTAAAGCTTTGGATCAACCAACGCTCTTATTTTTATTGCAACTGCGGAGCGGACCTTTGAACGGTACCCACATGAAAACTAAATAGGTAGTATCTAATAGCTGTTGTGGAGCCATGAATGACAATGGTACACGGTGAAAGGGACATCGTGATTTACACACTGGTACTATGGAATCAGTAGCATGATTCTAAATTCTAGATACACCAACCAGGGTGGAAATATTTCGTTGGTTATTAATACGAGTGGCGTTCAACGTATTCTCGGTATCAGGGTGATTAGATACTAATGATGTGGGTAATTTGACTCATTAATTAATTAATGACATTATGTAAGGGTATAAAGGTGTTTTCATATACTGAGTTGTGATTAGCCAGTATACTATTGTAGTCTTTGGTTGTGATCATTAGTTTGCTAGTTGTAGTCTAACGTGACAATGTTGAAGAAAATCGAGCACCGCGCTGTTATTAAATTCCTTACCAAACAAAGAAATAGTCAAAAAACTATTTACAAAGAGATGGTGGCTGTTTACCAAGATTCTGCACCTTCGTTATCTACGGTTCAAAAGTGGTCAAGTGAATTTAAAAGGGGCAGAGAGATTATTGAAGACGACACTTGCTCGGACGGCCCGGCGGCGGCGGTTACTGCCTCTACGGACGGAAGAAAACTGAAAAAAGTTGAGAAGTTGAGTTATACTGGAGGATGCGCGAATGAAGATCAAAATTATAGCAGAGATAACCCACCTCTCTGTTGGTTCCATGCACACTATTCTTCATGACCTTCTTTACCTTTCAAAAGTCAGTGCAAAATGGGTGCCGCGAATGCTCACGGCGCCTCAAAAGCAAGTGCGAATCGAGTGCTGTACAGAGTTTTTAGGGCTCTGTGGTGAAGTTCCATCAAGTATTTTCAACGATGAAGAGCTCAAAACGGCAATAAATGAGCATTTTTTAGAGAAAGAGGAAAGGTATTTTTTACAAGGTATTGAAAAGTTAATTTCGAGATTGTAATAAATACATTGGGGTAATGGGAGATTACATTGTAAACTAAAAATTATTTTAATTGAATTTACCTACGTCTTTTTTCATGCCGATACCGAAAATACATTGAACGCCCCTCGTGAGTAGATTATTTTAAAAAAGATCCTACACTAATTCGTAGGGAACAGCAGATTATTTTTAATAACTGACGAACAATTTTACCGCTTAGGTTTCTAGAATCACGTAGGTACCTACCTACTGAAGCCATGGTAAAACTGGTAAAAGTTTGTGTCAATGGATTCCATCGTGTATGATTTCAATAAACAATCAGTTGACTATCTTAGCATGATTTATTTCTATAGATACATAATAATTAAATAATAAATCAATTTATTGACACACACAAGTTAGGAAACATACAAACAGAAACAATGATAGTTAAAAGAGTGCATAAGTAGAAGTAGCCGTGGGCCAAGGCAGCATATGGGCAGGTCGCGCATATTATGTCAACATCACAAGGCAAACTATCAATTACAATTAGCTAAGATGCCTGGGAGACAACAATAATTAACTTATCCGTTCTGGGTGGCTTAGGTGGCTACGTGATTTAACATTATCACATCATATATTAGTCATTATTGGGACACAAAACCTTCCCTTGGATAAGTTTTTTTTAACTGGGCCATTTTAAAACTAGACTAGGGATATCTGTAGAAGAATCTTTTGGCGCGTGGTCAAAATCAGAACTAACGCCGCCATCTTGGTTTTTCAATAAATTACCTAGGTTTTTCTCGTTGCAGAATAAAAAAAAAAATATAGGTACATACGATGTTTGAAAAAAAAAAATTCCAAAACATCTCACAAAACAATGTTTTTTAACAGCGCCCCCCTGTCAACTTCATTCGAGCGCCAAAAGATTTAAGAGCGCGAGCGGGAGAACCTAATGAGATGTGGTGCATCGCTCATCATTATCTTGCAGCGACCACAATAATTCAGCTTGATTGCTACAGTATCTAATAAATCGAAAACAAACATGCAATGGAAGACCATTTCCCTCTGTCGAGGTCACGTCACCACACAAAAGAGGATTTAGAACTAGGTAGTACCTCACTGACCTCTATTAAACACTTGTATAATACAGGTCAGTGAGGTACCTACTTACTGCATTTTTTTTCAGCAGGCCGTTTTGTTTGACTTGGGTAGGTACCTACTTGCCCAAATTAGTGTGCAATCCTGTTTGCATTTGAATTGCATTAATATTAGCCTGGCCTACAACAACATTGTACAGAGGTTAGGCTAAGGTGATTATAAGGTAGGTACATACATACCTATAATAGGTAAATTGCAGCGTGTCATAACGTGGAGAGAAGATGTCCCTCTGCAACGTGACGGTTATCTCTGCCCTGTCACGTGACATAGCTAGTTATTTAATTCATCTGTAAATTTCCTCCACAGAAACCTGCAGCAGCAGCGATGGCCCAGTGGAATCGGCCCCGATATACGAGTTTATAGGTCGTGGGTTCGATCCCAAGCAGGCGCTTTATTTTGTGTAATTTATTTCATCACCACTGCTCTCAAAACGGTGAAGGAAAAAATCGTGAGGAAACCGGCATATCCTAGAACCGACTATCGAAGACATATGACATCCACCAACCCGCACTCGGCCTGCGTGGTGGATTATGTCCCACTCCCTCTCTCAGAGAGGAGCCCTGTGTCCCAGCAGTGGGAACATAATAGGCTGATTGTGCTATAAAAACCTATAAGGTACACACGGCTATACATCAAGCCATACATTTCCAGTTTTAGCTGACCTCGCATTGTATAGGTGTTTCGTACAATCAGAAATCAGCTTATACTGGTTATGTATAGCTTGATGTGTAGCCGTGTGTACCTACTTAGTTATTTTCAGGTGAAGGTATAATAAAATGTAAGTTAGTATGTCACAGATAAGCTTCGAATAACATCTGGTTTTTTACCGAAGCACGATCATTATCTAAAAGATAACAATTATTGTTTATGGGCTAGTTTTTAGGGTTCCGTACCCAAAGGGTAAAAATGGGACCTTAGTACTAAGACTCCACTGTCCGTCCGTCTGTCCTTCTGTCACCAGGCTGTATCTCATGAACCGTGATAGTTAGACAGTTGAAATATTCACAGAATGTGTATTTCTGTTATATAATAAAATTAATATTTAAGGGGGGCTCCCATACAACAAACGTGATTTTTTGCCGTTATTTTATATGTAGTGTTAAATATTGTATGATGGTATGGAGCCCTTCGTGTGGCTGGTTTTTTTCTATAGTTACGTAACTTTTATCGGGTAATAAATATTGCAGTTACAAAAGTTGAGTTGGGTTGTTAGTTAGTTTTTGGATTTTTTTCAATACAAAAACTATCAAACTGCCATATTTATTTCCTAAGAATTTTTTTTTTTCCTTTAGGTATATCGACTATTCTGCCACTTGCCAGCGCGCAGCGTCATGTAGTGTATGTAAAAGTCATAATAGAATCTGACTAGAGGTATTGAAAATCTTAGTAAAGTAGGTAAGTACCTATATAAACAAAAATTTATCTCATATCGTATGTAGGTGCTTATAATAGCTATGTGCACAAAGTGTAGGTAAATACTTAAAGTAATGTTTTGATGTTTATAAGTTCCGCAGTGACGACGAATGACGTTAATGCGCTAATGTTCTTAAATAAGGGGTGTCTAATTAGTTTCTAGAGAAAATATGTGGTAGATACTAATTGATTTAGACATATTTACATAATGTGAGTAGGTCTCCCTATTTAGTTAAAGGTAGGTTTTTTGCTAAATGTATGTAATGTTGCTGAACATACCTTATACTTCTCATGGTAGAATCCATAGCTACTTAATATTATAAATGTGTAGTCTGTCTGTCACCTCGGCGGCTGAACGGATTTCGATGAAATATGGTACACAGGCAGACAGCCTATGGGTTAGGGCATTTTTTATCCCGGTAGTACGTTCCTGTGGGATAATTTCTGACCCTGATGCGGGGCGAAGCCGCGAGCAAAAGCTAAGTAGTTTTTAACACAAGGTAGATATCCGGGTAAGTGAGGGATAATCGTCAAGGCTTGGTTGCTTTCGGCTGTTCCTGAAGGCTGGTACCAAGTGGTACCTACTATATAAGTAAGTAAATGAAAGCCAAGGAAGTACTATAAGTTATTCTGTGGCCAAGGCGAACATCGTGAGTAGGTAACTAACCTATTCGTAATGCTCATTTACTTTTAACTACACATGACATACTTGAAGATACAAAGATCGATGATAGCTCGCGGAGAGTAAATATCATCTATATATAAGTAGGTAGGTACTATAATAATCTCAACATTATTTAGGTGACCTCTTAACCCAAGCTGGGCGGTATAAATGCGGTATATGGTGCCTAATATGTAGGTACCTACCTAAGTAAGTAATAGCACCTACTTAGTACCTAATAGAATTAGTATGAGTTGCCTAATGAGTCGGAGGACCATTCCACTTTGTTGGAGATCTGCTAATATAAGTCTCACCGCAAACTAGGCGCAGACTAGTGGTCGTCACAAGCAGTTGTTTTCTGTGAACTCAACGCTCCCTTTTTTTTTTTATGGATGGGAAATCATCAAATAACCCCTCCCGCTCTGGGTGGAGCAGAAGGGAGTGTCAGACTCTTACTGACTAAAACCCATCCGTGTTCCTTCCTTAGCCCTTTATGTTCCGGGGTAGCGGTAACCCTTTCGGACAATCCCGCTGCCCCGGCAGGCTTCGGCCCTGACGGGCCCCTCCTTAAATGCTGACATCTCTTTGAGGCGCGCGTGGAACACATACGCGCCGTCCAGCACGGGCCTAGTCCTGATCGGACGGCGAGTTACCCATTACTCGCCGCCCGCAGGCCCGCGCCTACGGTGGCCGGGAGTCGTCACGCGGCTCCCGAAGCCCAGGGCGTCTCCCGCGGCGGCTGGGACGAGCGGCTCTATCGGCCCTCTCCCTCGCCCATCCCGCCACCTCCTTCGCTAGCATGACCGCTTCGCAGAAGGAGGTGACTGCCTCCCACTCCCTCTCGCCCCGGACCATCGCTTGGACCAGGGCCGGGCGCGAGAGGTCGCCGCCGTTGCCGATCGCCTCTACGAGGACACGGCGGTGCTCTGCCCAAACGGGACAGACCTCCACCGTATGCTCCACCGTGTCCTCTGGGCGATCCTCGCAATGGTGACACCCGGGCGTTTCCTCCCGCCTGATGATGTGCAGGAACCTCACGAAATATCCGTGTCCGGTGAGGACCTGCGTCAGGCGGTAGGTGAGGACGCCATGACGCCTCTCTAGCCACTCCTCAAAGAGGGGCCTTACCGCCGCTATCGCGGCGTGCCCTGCGCTGGGTTGCGACAGTCGCGCTTTCCATGCCGCCATGAGATCGCGCCGGAGGTCCGTCCGCTCTGCAGCAATTTGCCGCCGAAGCGGGTTTTCCCCCCGGCGTAGTGCCTCCGCGCGCCACTCATAGAGGCGCGCGAGGACTATCGCCTCCAGATCCCATGGCGGCAGTCCGGCAAGGAGGCTTGCCGCCTCGCCCGAGATCATGCGGTACCCCCGGATAAGCCTTACGGCTACCCTTTTGGGGCGCGTTCAGGTAATGTGCGGCTCGTAGCCGCAGCGAATGCGCCCATATCGAGGCCCCGTATACGGCCATGGACCGCACGACCCCCGCGTAAAGCCTCCGGCAGGAGGCGTTTGGCCCCCCCAGGTTGGGCAAGAGCCGCTTGAATGCGGCCCCGGCCCGTTCCAGTTTGGGGGCCAAACGTCGGAAATGCTCCACGAAGTTCCGTACCGGCTGTCGAGAACGAGACCCAGGTCAGGCATCGTTGTCTCGACGCCGATGTGAACCCCTCCTACCGTCAGTTGGGATCCCGATGGTGGCCCATTCCGAAGCCCATGAAAAGTCATGGCCTCGGATTTGTGCAGAGCCACCTCGAGACCCAACTGCCGGATCCTCTCTGGCTGGTTCCATTCCCCATCGCGACCGGGATAAATGACGGCTCTGTCCGTCAAATACGCCCCGACTACTCGACGGAGGTAGGTCGGCACTCGGTGATACCGGAGTGCCTCCCTAATGCAGCTTCAGGGCAGGGTGTTAAACGCGTTAGCGATGTCTAGTGACACCGCCACGACCACCCCACCCCGAGACACCGCGTCCCCCGTCGTGAGGGCTCTCACGCGCATGATGGCGTCCACCGTCGAGCGCCCCTTGCGGAAGCCAAACTGGCTATCCGCAAGATCCAACCCCGTCCTCACCAGGTGCCCGACGAGGCGGCCCGCAATCACTCTTTCAAAGAGCTTGCCGACCTCGTCGAGCAGCACGATGGGCCGGAATGCGGACGGAGAGTCCGCAGGGCGCCCTGGTTTCCGAATGAGGACCAGCTTCCCCGTCTTCCAACGGAGTGGAAACTGGCCTCTCTCCATACATGCGCTTAAGAGCGCCTCCAGTCGGAGTCCGAGAGCCGTCGTGGCCAGGGCCCAGGCTTTACCCGGCAAGCCGTCGGGCCCTGGGGCAGTATTTTTGGCCTTCAGCCTGCCTACCACCACTCTCAGATCTACCCCGGTCACTTTAGGGATGTCGTCGTCGTCCGCGTGGTCCGCTTCGGACACCGCAATTGGCGGACCCATGGGCGGGGGAGTATGCTCCCCCCGTGAAGGGAACAGAGCGCTCACCACCTCCTCCACCAGCTGGGGGCGGAGACTCTGCGTCAGCGGGGGGGCCCAGGTGCGGAGTTTATTCCGCACCATTTTGTAAGGGCGCCCCCACGGATCTCCGTTCAGAGTCTCCAGCATCTCCTCGCGGGCCGAATCCTTGGCCCGCTGGACAGCCTCTTGAACTCAACGCTCCCTTGAAGTTTGATTTGATGAATCGCCTCAGCTTCAAACTAGGGCAGTACCTAAGTGACCGAGTCTAGGCACTGGACACTGACTTCACGCACACCCTCGGCAGTAATCAGCGGTCAGCTTTGTTTCTGGGAGGCAACAATGATTTGCCAACTGTAGTTTTTGTGAATAGCACCAATGTCCAGGAAAACAAGTTATTTACGTCCACATGGCAAAAAACTTGGTGAATATGCGCGATTCGTTTGTTTATTAGCGGCTAAATGAACAAGGATTGCGTCCATAGAGGATATTGGATAAGAAATAAAATCCTCCGACATCATAGAGAAAACCACTGCAATTACCTAAACACCTTCCCAACGCTTTAATTAGGTAAATTTTGTGGTTTACTTCAGTCCGGTGTTCGCTGCTTCTTTTTATATTTTTTCCATGTCCATAATTTTTTAATCACCAAGAAGTAAAATAAAAATGTAGGAAACAAGGAAAATACTATTCTCTGAAATTTGTTGAAGTATGAACGCATTTTATTTCATGAACGTAGATATTTTGACAGCCAAAAAAGACGTTGCTTTACATGGTAAAATATATTTGGAGACACAAGTTCAATAAAATAAATATAAATGATATTTTTAAGCATTTTACTAAACAGTAATTTAACTAACAAATATTGATTTTAGATATAATTAAATAAGTTAGAAAATGTTCGTGGCACACTGAGCATAATATATTAACTCATAATGAGTCCTTGACTCCCGCACGCGCAAGGAAAACGGAACGCACTTGACTCCTAGCGACTGAAAATGAATTATCGAATTTCTGAATTAATTTAATAGGAATTTAACAAAGTGTAGCCGTAAGTTTACTGCGTAGGCGTAAAAACGTTCAATGCTTTAGGTATTATTAGTTTACTGTGTATTTTATACGGTTTTATTTACTAACACTTTTTGCTTCTTCGATGGACTTTAGAATCGATAACCCAATTTCTTTCAAGTTTTGAATTACTGCAATTGTCCGTTAGTGTCTGTAAAATGCTGCTGTGTTAAAGGTTGTGTGACGGTGTTGTGCTCGTTGTGACCATGCTTTTCACACCGATTTATATCGCTATGACCTTTATAAAAACCTGGCGCATTCGGTCGTTCAGAGCTCGTCTACT
Source organism: Gortyna flavago (assembly GCA_963669345.1). Taxonomy (NCBI): domain Eukaryota; kingdom Metazoa; phylum Arthropoda; class Insecta; order Lepidoptera; family Noctuidae; genus Gortyna; species Gortyna flavago. Next base: position 7,381,999 of record OY770146.1, read on the forward strand.
CGAGTTTTTGAGCGGTAACACGAGTGTAGCATTCTGCAAAGTTCCAGAAAATGCAGCTGGTAAGTGTCTCAATATAATATCAAGAAATTTATGCCACACATTTTTATTTTGTAAAGCGGAAGACCTAAAGTTACAGGTAAGTTCTAATGTTTTTAATTTATCAACCGGCTAAATAAACTCATTTACGCATTGTGAAGTACTAATTAAAATGTTGTACACGTAATAATCACCTTGTCTAACTCATAAATAATTAATTTGATTTACAGAAACTCCTACACTTAGTTCTAAGCTGTGCACAAACCCAAAAAATGCATATCTATGTGACTTATTGGACTACACAAATGCCACTCGGATCTGCAGCATGAAGCCGACCCAAATGATTGAGATCAGTGACTGGGTGTCATGTTCCAATGGGTTGCCTCTGGGCTCTGGTGAACAGTCTCCTATTACTGACTTAGATGTAGATGTGCTGTTTGAATGTGAGATGGAACCTCATGATAACTCAGGACAAGATATCATTACTGTGAGTTTTAATTTTAGGTACTTATAATAAAATATTTCAGGTTACATTAAAATATAGCACCTATCAGTGTCAACTTATTTATTTATTCAACCAGAACAACATAGCCTAAAATATCTATTACACATTAAATTATTATTACCCCTTTAAATACATTTGAGTCCCTCTACCACCTTACTTTGACTTTGACAGGCAATTATTTTTACTTCAGCATGATATTATATTCTTTTAATTATTAGTACCAAAACTAGAGGTTATCTTATCTTCTTCTCTTATGGCTACACTTTGAACTAGCCTGTGTTCGCAATACTTTTAAAAATATGTAAAACAAATGTGTTCTTGGAAAAGTAACTTTAATACCCAGGCATTAAATTCAGTTTGCACTACTACTACAATTAATATTTTTTTCAATTGTAGGAATCATTTGAAAATCAACATAATTTACACTCAAATAAAGTTGATATTTCTTTATGTGTATACTATTTCATCTCCAATTTGATTCCAGTTAGAGTCAATGGGTCAGCCTTTGGCATGGAAGGCAGGTTCACACCTAGCAATCATAGTGAAGACCAACATAGAGCATCTTAGTGTTATTGGCTTCAACTTCATAGGTGGAGAATTTGTCATAGACCACAATCTGCCTGTGGTCAGGATACAGAGTAAGTTCCACACATTGTTTTTCAATAACATTAAAAGATCCTAATGGTTTATGGATAAAAAGTATTCATGTAGTATACATGTATCACCCATTCATGTTGATTCAAAATAATCTGATATTTCAGCTGTCCAACTATCAGGGGAGCCCAACAAAGCTTCAGGCCCCTCCATGAGGAGTCTCCGAAGTGATATCCAATACAGTCTCCAACAACCAGCAACCCAATTCCAATGGCCAGTCCACGCAGCCCTGCTGAGGAAATTGTCCAAAGTGGTAGATATCAAGTCTGACACTAAAAATACTATACAGATGAATGGCAACAGTGGAGACATAGTGCTTGAAGTACCACCTCCGAGGAGAACTGTTACTTTAGCTGATGTCAGTGTCAATACTGGCAAGTCATTATCAGGGGAAGAGGTAGACAACCCTGAAGAAAGCTATAAAACAACAGAATCGGCAGCAAAAGCACAGGGCCCTACACAGCCTGAAGAAAATGAAGTGGTAGTTGAAAATGTAACAGTTGAAATACAACACAATATCACGCCAAAGAAATCTAGTTTAAAACTCGACTTGAAGAAAGGCACAAGCCAACTCTCAACTTCTCTATTAAACATATCTAGTCAAATAAAGTCTGTAACTACTCATAAAAGGATAGTTAGTACTACTGGGCCAAAGAGGCCGCAGTCCCAGATAGAATGCTACCCAGTTGTTGAGGAGGAAGCGGCAAGGAGTTCCACATCTCAGCAGAGTACGCCAAAATCTGTGAAAAGTTCCCGTCCATTAGTAAATACGAAGTCACCAAATGTGTTGATATATTCTGATAGTGTAGTAGCTAGAGATAATTTGGAGGCGTCCCTTAGGAAAGTACTGGATTGTGATAGGTGAGTGTGAGTGTCTTATGTGTTCTTATGATATATGCTGAGCTTTCACAAAATTAACACAAGCTTGGCTCATATCAAATCAACTGCAATTTGTTCAAACTAGTTTACTGTTTTTTTTTTCCATCTTTATTGGCATTTAACATTGTTGCATCGCAGTATTCGATAAGAAATTGCACTTAGTGGCATGTTCAAAAGCACTACATGTCTGACATGGCAAATATTCACAGAGTATTTTGTAAATGGAATACTTACTATTTCTACAGTCAAATTCCACAAGTTTGACTGGGCATGAGGCAAAAAGAAATTAGTTAATTAATCATTGTTGTTAACATAATATCAATAAAAGAAGATTTTTGTGATTTAATTCGATAACGAAATTATACTGGTATGTCCACCATAGTCCATGAAGAAATTGTCCTGTAATTTGTCTTGTGCCTCTATCCAATTTAAGAAACAAAATAAATATCATCACTTAAAATATCAGGTATACGTTATACGTGGTGTCCCGCGAGGCGCTTGAGGGCGGCGCTTGGCGGGGACGTGCCGCGCTTGTGGCAGTGGCGGGCTGTGTCGGCCGGGCCGCGCCACTGCTACTGGCACATTTACTAGCGGGCGGCAGACTGCTCGCTCTCTGCTCTGATCTACTCCATACTGTGCTGCCGTATTATAAGACTGCTGAGGTACGTGTTACGATGCTTTTTGGTACTTCATACCTTTTCAGAGTTCAGCTTAAAGTTTCTAGAATATAATATAGTAAAGCGGTAATTTTTTCGTATCTATATCATGTATGTTCTAATCAAATCCCTGTAATTATTATTTTCCCTTTATTTATTTTTTTTTATTTCCCTGTATTTACCAGTAAGGTACACTTGGCAAATTAATTATGTAAGCAAGCACAATTTTTTTTTCCACCCAACTTTTTTGTCAAAAATAATAATTTTATTTCGTATTAGTTTACTAAGAAATTATTGCGATAACCGCGGGCGTTTGCTTCGCCAGGTTCGTGAGAATGAAGTAGTACAATTCACTTACGACAAATGGAAGTCTGTGAAGATGAAGCATCACATATTCTGCTACCAAGCCTCTCCTGCCAAGAAACAGTTCTCCACTGAAAGCGATAGACAGTAAGACCATCTTTGCTTTATAATATTTCTGTCATTCTGTGTGTGTGATATGTGTTTCTTTCAACCACAGAGTAATGAGTAAATGGAGTGCTCCTACAATAATGTTTTTGTGTAAAATCAAAGTCACTTAATTTTTGTTGTGCTATGAAACAAGTATTGTCTCTTTTTACTTATTATTCTGTATTCTCAAATAAATATTGTGCTTATAAATAACATTTTGATCAATTTACAGAGCAAGTCAGGAAAATAATATGTATCGGTACGCAAAACATACTATTGACTTAGAAGTCCTTTAATCCTCAGCCCTCATTTTATTACACATTGTTACGCTTTGAGATTTAGTTTTTGATTTAATAAGCGTTGCTATTTTTACGAATGATGAGTACATGCGAAATAACATTTGATGTTTATATTTTTTACAAAAGTATTTTATTTAAAGCCTTTTTAAATGCTTAATTTAAGTTTTGTTATACAAAAAATATGCATGTGTGTGTGTAGATGTGTTGTTTTTCTAAAATATTGATTTACATGAACTTTGCCTATAACATATAAATTACTTTTTTATTATACAACTTTATTTGACTGCATAACACAATTTAAGCTAAGTACATTATTGATAGAGTGGCTGAACAAGGACTATGGCTAAGAAAGATTATAAATAATGTAGCTTAGAAGTAAAACAATGCAAAGAATGTAATTTACATTATTACATTAAAAATACACTGTATTTAACACAACTTATGACTTAGTGAAACGTATTATAACACAATACCCTGCCCTTAAAAACATAGAAATAACCGCTTTTTTATATGTTTACCCAATTTAAAATGTTTTGTCTCGGTGGATTACGCAACACATTATTTTAGTTGCCCCGTGAATTCGCTTTTAGACATAGATTATTGTTCAGATACTTCATTTCTCGTATCCATCGCTATGTCGCAGCCAACTGGTTAAATTAGCCGCTCAGTTAACCGCCTAGCCTTTTAACTAAACGGCGGCCGTTCAACTAACGGCCTTGAATAATATTCAATTGTAGTTTAGGTTGGAAGTCTGTAACCAGTCACGCGCGAGCCGAATTGGTCGCAGTAACTAAGGCAGGGCACCCCGACCAAACCCGGTAACCCGGGTTAGGTTAGGTTAGAACTGTGATCAACCGCCTGCGAGCCGAGAGAGCGAAGCGAGGCGAGCACTACTTCTAAAGGCCAGGCAGTTAACTGAACGGCTAATTTAACCAGTTGGCTGCGACAGCTATAAGACACACACCACCCGTCTTATAAACGAGATCTAATTTGGCCCGAGCTTAAACTTTCTAGCCAGATACTGTATTTCGAACTTTATTCCGACTACGGTAAAGTTCCTAATACAAAACTGACTACTTAGTCCCGACTTGTATTTCGAACACATTGAGGCTATTTGCTTGATGATTTAAACGATGTCTAAAGAAAAACTTTTAATTCAAATTCAAATATTTTATTTCAGATATAAATCCATATAATATCAGTATAACTTAGCCTAATAACAAGTCCATATTTGTTTATCCGAAAGTCGGAAGTATATTCAAGACAGCGTGGATACATGTAGGTAACCACGTTGTTTTGTCCATGGCGCTGAATGTAGGAAATTAAGTATCTGTAAAGTATTTATTCTGTGAGTTAGAACTGCAAAAACAAAAAGTATAAATACACTAGCTGCGTCGCAAGTTGTACCTGTATATTATTATAGTGTTGAAATCCAGAGTCTTTCGTATTGGAAAAAGAGGTGATTGCTGCTACAGCTGAAAGCTGGACTTTGTCAAATTAGAGCCAAGTCTTTCACTTGAAATGCGGTCCATCTTTATTCTAATTTGAGTCTATGTTAGCAGAATACCGGCGTGCTGGTAAATATATAATGTAAGTGCTTAACATTCCATACATCATTAAGGCCTCATGCACACGATGTTTGTGTATACGAATGAAAATCAAGCATGCGCCGCGCCGGAACCGCGTATGCACCGTATTGATGCGATATTCGTTCATATATTCACACAAACTTGAGGTCCGGCGCCGGTGCGGCTCCGGCATCATGTTGGTTTAAGAATCCTAAGTCAACGCTGTTCCAAAAAACAGGCTTACACATGACAAAACACCAAATAGTTTCCAATACGAAAGGCTCTCCACCGTCATATCTTTATCAGAACAGTTCTACATCAGTAACATTATGTGTAGACCGTCCAAATACACGGGGCATCCGGGCCACGAGTTGGACATCCAGGTGTTGGCTTCAGAGGAGACCTGGCGCACGCCCTCGCTGCTGCAGGCTACCGACCTCACGAATAGGGGCATTGCTATCTTCTCACAGGTTTGTGACCAAGTATATGACATGTGTTACGAGTTATAGGTCGTGAGATAAACCCCAGGCATCCACTTTGTGTATTTAATTTCATCACCACTGCTCTCTAATGGTGAAGGAGAACAACGTGAGGAAACCGGCATGTCCTAGAACCAAAAATTCGAAGACATGTGACATCCAAATGCTGACACAAAATTATACCTTGCTGGGTCAAATCTAGAGTATTTTTGCATAAAATCTGTTCTCCACCTGAGCCATGAAATGAAATGACGAAAAGCATTGGCGCTTTTTGATTGTTATAAAAATTAATTGTGAATATTTTTCTAGATTCACTTAGAAGCTGACCCCAGTGACTATCTAGGCGATGAAGGCATGAAAAGCAACGAGGCGCGTCTAGGAATCATTCACAAAATCCTGGGCGACATCCTCGGCCTTCACGTTAAAGAACCCAAGGAACTGACCCAGATAGACTACACAAGAGGCTTCTTCTTAGGAAACCATGTGGTAAGACCATGTTCTACACTTTCATTAATATCACTGTATATGTTTATTTCGCATCACCATCAATGTAGCAATTGCTGAATATTGATATTTATATTTTGATACACTAATGTGTTAGGATAACAAATTATTTTTACTCAATTGTTTTAACACACAGGGTCATTGATAACGCGTAATCTTCTGTTCTAATGGGCCAGTTCAAATATTAGAATTAGAAATCACATGACTGGCTAAACAACAAAGTAAAGTGTGTTTTTCTTTATTGTCTTAATTTGTAGGTATACCTCGAGATCGGTTTTGAAAAAAAAAATTACTTCAATGCTTAATTTCGAACTAGTTTTTGTTGGTATTTGTAGTTTTTTGTTTCTTAGTAAACACAAGACCAACATACCTATATATCTAAGTCAGTTCATGTGCGTTTAAACTGCCTGGTGGTTGCCACATACAGGTCAAAGTACTTAGGTAACACAAGCACTCTCCGTAAAATTGTCAGTAACACCAAAGCGTTGCTGGCCTTCCTTCAGGAGCTGGGGTGGATCGAATTTCACACCCGTATCCAAAACATTTTGACGTGGAGTTGCGGACACCAGCCAGTCGTAACGTATTTGTTTATCAAATAAGACATGTAAGGAAAAATACACTGTAACTTAAAATCCCTCCAAATTTCCCTTAACCTGAAACCGTTGCTTATCAAAATATAAATGTCTTCCATAAGCAACTATTGGAAGTAAGAGTAGCTAAACATAATTTGTGATGTGCATACTTGCATACATTAGATGTAATGTATTGTTACTAGGTTTGAACTAACTATTCAATTCTGTCACGTGTCGTTGAGCTTTGTAGTAACACCGTCATTTGGGGACATTACTAAGGGTATGGTAGATCATTTCACTGCATTGTGAATTAACTTGTTTAAATAATTGTTTGCGCACTTGCACTCTCGTAGAGTGCATTTCAAGGCCGTATTAATGACACAAATCAACAGCAATCAACTTGAATTAATGGAAATTTTTATTATAAGAAATATTCCATTGTTTGTCTGTTTTGACTTACTACCAAGCGGTATCGAGCGATAATTACAGACCTCGCAAAGAATAGTATCAATAATATATAATATTTGTGGTGATTAACACAATTAATTTGCTTTCACACATATTAATATGAATTAGAATACCTACATAATAAAATGCAGTCAAGTTTGTAACATTTTTAATTGAAAAAAAAAACAGTATTTACAAAGTAAAATCGAATCGGGATATAGGGAAACACATTCACAAACAAAAAACAAAGCCCGCATAGATTACAAAATGCTTCCGTCATCATGCGCCCATCACAGTCACCCTGTGTATACGATAGTGACACATGTTCCCGGTAGGCGGCGTGGCCGAAGCGTGCGGCCGGCCCTGGCCACGTGACCGTGTGATGCCCGGTGAGACGCACCTTCACGAGCACTTGTTGCTACTAACGATGCTACCACGCACGGTTTTAAGAGTGAGCCATACAGTTTTACAAAGTCTCAAGGTTCAAAAATGAAGTACGAAAAGCAGCATTATAAGGCTAAAGGGCTAAAATGCAACATTTTAAACCACCTCCTATTTCTTTTTGACAGTTAACGTGGTTATAATGCTCACTCTTAAAACTCAATGTATATTTCAATAAAATTTTGCTTTTATTTTATGCATTAATAAACATCAATTTTTTTTTGTATTTAAGTAATGTGCATGCAAATCGCTTCAAACATTTTTGTTTTTTTTTTCACTGTTTTTATAGTATTTATTATTAATCATCCCTTATTTCACAGCTATTCATATCTCAACATTCGATAGGAGTAAATAAATCATAACATTAGAATGAATATGAATTTTATCTAAAATCATCGCTTCGGTCACCGAGTTACATTCATTTCAACCGTGCTTAGTGAAAAAATGCAAATCAAGCTAAACATCATTAATTTCTTTGTGAATATTTTTACCTTTGATTTTTCTATCGATGTTGCATGTTGTTGTTCGGAATTTTCTGTAGCAATAAAAAAGAAATTTTAAAATCACGCGTTTACTGTTCAATAGCATTTTGTTTTGTATCCAATTCTAGCACGTCAGAAAAAAAAACCGATCAACTACCGTCGTAAGCACATCTTAGCAGTATCTTCCATCTTTAGCTAAATATGTGTAGTAAAACCCTTACAAAATTAAATATAAGGCAGTTGTTGACTGAAAATGCCAAACGGTAAAATGCTCTATCGGATTATCTTTCTACTACGAGGCGTGTGCCCAAAGGGATTTCCCATCGGAAACTTCCATACTAACTTTCATCCCCTATTTATCCCCTTTTAGGGGCTGCATTTTCGAATATGTTTCCTTAGAGCTCACTTCGGTATATAAGGAGCTCTTGTCAAAATTTCAAGCTTCTATAGGTACCCAGCGGTTTGTGCATTGTCTGTTAGTGAGTGAATTTAAGATCAAGTATATATCGGGTTTGTTAGCAAGTCGGCAATTTTAAATAATTAATTTGGACAGAAGATTCCGAGCGTGTTGTCACCTTTTGTTACTTCTCAACCCACATAGGTAACGTTCTTAACTTATACGTCCCTTTAGCACAAGCTGCGCCTAGTGGAGGCGTGCCCGCTGGTAGACGGTGCGCGCGTGCAGACGCTGGGTGGCGTGCGCGTGCAGTGGTGCCTGCGTGGAGAGGAACCACTGCACCCGCCCGGCCCCGCCTTCCTACCAGTACACGTGTACGAGTGCCCCGAGCACTTCTCCACGCTGGAGTACTTTGACGTGAGTATTAACTACGACTTTGAAGGCCAGGTTCAAGGTTTCAATTGCAATGGGTGAACAGTTTTCCATGCTAAGATATTTTGATGTAAGTATTTTACTAGAATAACGTTATTCTAGTAAAATACACTCCTTTGGAAAATTAGTTTTTTTTATCTCCTATTAAGTTAATAATACCCTGCAAGTTTCCTAATAAATATTTGTAATGTTTTCTAGAACCTAACATCGACAAGTCTCGGGCGCCTGGTAGTCTACTCCGACGTAATGGCGTCTACAATGCACGTGACAAGTGCTCCTCTCGCACACGGCGTGGGTTCCGTAGCAAGAAGACAGGCGGCCGGCCGGGGCCGCGGCGGGAACACATGGATTACCCCACCCGGGCAGGCCGCCATGTCGCTGCAGGTATACATTGACCCAAGTTTAGAGTTAGCTATCGATGATGCCACTGCATTTTACTAGGTCTGACCGTCTTCTAAGCCTTGACTGCCAACTTTTTATATATTTTATGTCTCCCTCGTCCCACCACCAATCGTTTAAATTCTGGGACGCTAGACATCATCACATTTCTGTAAAAATCACACCGTGGAAACTTATGTATAGTGAGCTGTCAATAGTCTCAATCCCTAGCATCAGGTGGAATGACAGCTCACTTCAAGCTAAGTTGTTACGGTGAGATTTTAACAGGTTGATATTAAGTTAACAACGATATTGTGTTCCAGGTGTGGCTCAAGATGTCGCCGTGTCTACCGCTAGTACAGCACGCCGCAGCACTAGCCGCCGTGCGGGCGATACGGTCACAACCTGCCTATGAACATTTGGATATTAGGTAAACTACAAGCCGTGTGCCCGATGCCATCGGCAACTTATCAGCAGTGCGATTCTGTAACCATCTCACCGTGAAAACTTAGGTGAAGTGAGCGTGGAGTGAGCTGTCATTAGTGTCAATCCCTATAGCATCAGATGGAATGACAGCTCACTCCATGCAAGTATTCACGGTGAGATTTTTACAGAATCGACATGCAGGAGCCTTAGTGCTCACCTTCGGATATACGGGACTCTTCTGCAAAAGTTCATGCTTCTAGATCTAGTCAGTGAATGAATGAATTTAAGAATTCTATTAATTAGATTCAGTATCACTATTTTATTTTAGAGTATTTATGGCTTCTCTTTTTCTATATGATCGGGTTGACCGAATAATGTCAGTATAAACTAAAGCCAAAAATCCCTCATCCTCCTTTTCTATTATTTGATTGATTATAATTTGATTGTTTACTTGACAGGATAAAGTGGCCTAACGACATTTACTTCGGCCGCGACGTTAAAATTGGTGGCACCATCACTACTGCGAACTGTATCGGCGATGAAGTCTACGTTAATATAGGTAAGCCTCACATACATAATCAACCTATAACGTCCCCACTGCTGGAACACAGGCCTCCTCTCAGTGAGATGGAGTGGGCTGTAATCCACCACCAGTACGGGTTGGTAGATGTCACATGTCTTCGAATATTTGGTTCTAGGACAAGCCGGTTTCTTCGCGAAGTTTTCCTTCACCGTTTTGAGAGCAGTGGTGATGGAATAATTTACACAAAGTAAGCCTCACAAAGTACACAATTAAATAAAAAGCACCTTCCACACCTGCCACACAAGACTTAAACTCGTAAGACCCAAATAGTATTATCATCACCCAAAACTTTACCAGTGCAACCTTTTCCACCGTTTTTCCGTATAGTGCTTACTGGCCTTGGCGGTAAGGACTGTGAGCACAAATTAATTCGTTATATATGTCATCGGCCATCTACTTTTTGGTCTTCCTACATTTAAAATTGTTCAACGAGAATAACATCTTCGTCGTATCGATGATTCAGATATGAGTTTCGACCAGAGTTCAGCATTCAATTACATCCAATCTATTTTGCCAACAACCTTTCTAAATAATCATTCATTCTCAGGAACGGGTGTCAACATAGCGAACAGCGTGCCCACGATATGCCTGAACGACATAATAACCGAGCACAACAAGACTCACGGCACTGCACTAGCGCTGATGTCGATAGAACGGTTCCTTGCTGGGTACTGTTCGCAACTCGAGCGCATCCTCGAGTACATGAGCACTGAGGGCGGGATCGATGCCTTCTTGGAGCAGTATTATCAATATTGGTTGCATACGTGAGTATATGATGCTGTATAATTTTCGAATTAGTCTGAAATGTCCAACAAAAATCTAGATAATAAGAGTATTGTCCTGTAACCATAATTCGGCGTTATAGCAGTCAAACTTATTCCAATAAAATCGATTCAAATAATTTAATTACAGTAATAAAGCACTTATTTAATCAGGTAAAATTCGAACTGAAACTTGAAATAACTAAAGTGCCAGAAATGCAGGGTATAAACCCTGTTTTTTATTACCAGTCTAAACTCGTATCATTTGGAATGAGAATTTATGGCAAAATCTCCGTTCTTAACTAGAATAAAAACCCTGAATCCCTTCGTCGTAGACTTATGTTGTTACTTATGGTGTTGGTCTTTTTTAAATCCTGATTACGACTTTCTGTTTCCAGCGGTGAATCAATTCGCGTAAAAAGCGACATAGATGTCACCCCAGTGGACGGTACAATAAAAGGATTGGACGAAGCAGGATGGCTGGTCGTCAGTACTGCTAACGGTGATGTCACAGTGGCACCTGACGGCAACACGTTTGACATGATGAGCGGTCTTGTCGCGCCTAGAGTATAGCCAGACTAATGATGCAAAGGAATCGGATGGAACAGCCTCTGACAGAGGCCCGACGGTGGCAGTGCCGGCGATTTGAAATATTAAGGTAGCTTATACCCACTAGTTCTATAATCATGTTGATATGAAACTACTCTTATTTATGGTGACTCACCAGCAGTCTGCACCAGATTTAACCTTGAAAAAGGTCAAAGGTAATTTTTATTAGAAGTGCTAGAAATTCTAATATAAATTATTATTATTCGATTTAGTTAGATACTCGTCATGATTGTGTTCGACTTCTTCCCCATTCATAACGGGATGTCAAAAACCGACTTGTACGCACACGTCACAGCAAGTCAACTTACTGCGAGATAAAGGACTAAAACTGTCAAAACAGTCATCTTGCTAGTGCTACCATTTTTCCAGTGTGAGATAGAGACTGAGCTATAGAAGGCCGATAGCACCATCTCTTTTTTGCAATTGAATAATGATGGCATTAATAATTCACAATACGGCTCAGGTCTTAAAAATTTTTAGATAATATAAGACTAGTTTCATTCAACAGTTAAGTTTACGGTGATATTATTGTTAGTGATTCTTTACAGCTCTCTTTGTGGGATATTTATGGCAATAGTTTCGTTAGAGGTAGATATTTGTGATATTTTCCAAATTATAATCTATGATATTTTTCGTTACGATTAGGATAGGTTTCAAGTTGAAGGTAAAAATGGATTGCTGAAATATAGAAAAATATAATGAAATGTATGTAAAAACGTGATTTTTATCAATATGCACATTAAAATATTTGTTTTGTGAAATAATTATTTTAATACGCATTCTTAAAAAAAACACGTGTAGCCATGGGCTCTGAGTGAGACTAATCAAATTATTTGTTATTTGTTATATAAATGAATTAGCTTACAATGTGTTACTTATGTGAAGTTATTATTTACATAAAATTTGCATAATTATGTTAAGAGTAACAACGTCCTAAAGTATGCTCATAATAAATAAGTTTATTCTGATAGATGTTTTATTGTTTTATGATTATTAATTATCTACTTAAATAATAATAATGAGGAATTTACGTGGCGGAATATTATCAAAATAAGAATTTAAACGTTAGACACTATTATTTATTGGTTAATGTTAACTAGCCAAATATAAAATACTTATATTAGGTGGGTACCGGTGTAGGTATCCTTATCCTAGCAATATATGCAAAGAATAGTCATATAGGCACAAAAATACGGAAAACATCACTATCGATATAAAGTAGGTATATTAATAAAGTTATCGTGTAAGATTTCGGTGTGTTCACCTGGGTTGCTAAATTTTAAAAACATTTAAATGATATGGGGCTCGCTGCAGAGAGAAAGAAAAAAAAATTTATATATTCCATTATTTTAAAACTGATGTCTCCTAAGATATTAATTGAAATCAAATGATGTCAAGGGCAATTTTGTTCAAAATTAACGTTGCAATAATTTGGTGTTAAGTCAATTGAAGTTATACATTGTTTCAGCCAAAAAGTGCACCAATGATGCGCGACTTTGTCCACGTGAAATTTCTTGTTCCCCCGACACACCCCGTCGTATCGCATTGCGTGCCGCGCTATTACTTCGTTTTCGATTAGCGTTCTTTCTGCCTTTTTTTGTTTTGTTCGGCTCCTAAGGAACCTAGCGTGATGTTAAACTAAAATAATTATTCAATTCGAACCAGTAGTTCCTGAGATTTGCGCGTTCAACCAAACAAACAAACTCTTCAGCTTTATAATATTAGTATAGATATTTATATTATTATAATATATATAATTTTTATAGATTTAGCGTTCTATAAGAAATGTGCCCTGCGAGCCCCTTTTTAAAATAAGGGAATGTAATACTATTAGTATTCCGTAGTATTTGGACAGCCACACCACTGCCAGTGCTCTTATATCGAATAGTAGGTAGTTTACATGACTACGTGTATGAATGTGCTGTACGTATCCGTTCATAGATAATATAGAGTTGTCCTACTTCTTGTGTAGTCGCGTATAGAGGGTGATTGGTATGGTGTCAATTACTCTAAGGGATGTTATATTTATAGGATATGGGACTGGAAGTTTATCTGCCGTTAGATATTTTTAAGAAGAGGTATTGTCATAGGAGAACCTACTTATATGCATATATTTAGCCAGAAAATAAGTTATAACAATTATATTCCACCAATGTAGTTTTGTAGACGCATATTCTAAAGGATGTGTAAAGGGAAAAGGAGCAACAAGTTCATTCTTTTTAACGAAAATGTAAACAAGTAGTTTTGTTCTTCTACATCTGTTAACTAGCCTCCTCTTAAATAAAACTTTTGATACCTCTATGATGAGGATTTTAAGCAATTTCAAATTATACACACTTAGGTGTGTATAAATATTATGTGCGTATGTGTTATAAATAAGTTAATATATTGTATAGTATAAGTCAGTTTAATAGAGCTTTTTATCATTCATTAATAACAATATTCTTTGTAAAATATGAGAAAAAAATGTGCCTAAACAAAGTTATTATAACACAAGCAATTGATCTATTTAATTTGTTAGGTAATAAGTAGTGTTGTACAAAATCGCATCTTTACATAATTTTGGTCGGAATCTCAAAAAAAATTCGATGATTTTAAATGTTACTATTTAATAATAAATCGAATTAAATTTTTCGCTAACTAAATCGTTTTAAAATTCGACTATTTTGAAAATAAAATGAATCTTGTTAAATGATATAAGCAGTGTTTCCCACGTTGTTGGCACGTGGTCACAGATTCTAGTCACTCCTCGCTGTTGTCATGTGGCGTTATGTTGTTTAGGTGTTATTTATTGATAGAGTCTAAAATGTTAAACAGTCTCTTGTTACATTACTCTGGTTGTATTCATGTGCTCTAATAAATTATTTAATTAATAATTATATTATGTTTGTTTCATTCTAGTAATAAATAGTTATTGAAATAACCAATCAATCTGCCTAGCCTTATCCCAATTATCTTGGGGTCGGCTTTTGCTGCAGCTGAACACCACTGTTTTACATGGAGCGACTGCCTGTCCGACCTCCACAACCCAGTTACTGGGTAACACGATACCCCTTGGCAAGACTGGTTGCCAGACTTTCGGGATTCTGACTACCCGTAGCGACTGTCAATGATCTACGAATAACAGCCGTGACCATCGGCTTAATGCGCTTTCCGAGACATGGAGGTTTTTGATATGTAATAGATGGTCACCCATCCACGGACCGACCTCGGCGAGCGTTGCTTAGCCTTGAAGATTGACCCGTGCGGCTGTTATTATTCAGCCACGAGCCCGTCGTATTGTTTATGAAATAAACAATTTACAGTAAAATAGGATAAAAAGTCTTGGTAAACAAATTTTTTTAATTCTATATTTTAATGAGTAAAGAAAAATTGTTGTTCGCCTCTTAAAAATTAACAGAGTTCTAATAGGCATATTTCTTCCATAACTCACCATATCTAAGTGAAGGGAGACACAATCTTCTACCATGATTAATTTGATGATAACATCACAAACTCGTAGCATAGTTTCACACAAATTATGATCACTAAGTATATTAACCTAAAGTCCAACCCTCAAACACATACCCCTTTATTGATAAACGTTGCTTAAAGTTAAGTAGTGAATAGCGACTAGTTAACGAAACATTTTTGACGTTTAAACGTCCCTAATCATCGTTTATAAATAAGCCTCTCAATATTCATCAGCATTACTAAAAACGAATTTATTAGTCGGAACTCCCTTCGTTCTCATATTGTGTAGCACAAAGATTGCACCAGCGAGTGGTTGTTGCTTCAGTTGGTCGACTTGCATGTTCCTTCGAGATGTGGTGACGATGAGGTCATCGAACCTTGGGCCTCCCCATGTCAAGGAGGTGGTGAGGGTAACTGGTAACTTGTATCGTTCTAATATGTGACGTGCGTCGGGGTCGATGCGGACTATCTGTGGAGTGAATAAGGCTTAAGTTGGACAACGACAGGAATATACAGGGTGCATTTTTGAGATGGGGTACTTTAACCGCTGTAGCTACAGGAAAACGATCTTAGGAGACTGTCCATAACTTTTTGAGACTTTTTTATCTGCCTTCATAGATTTTGAAAAAACAAATACAGCAAGAAAATGGGCAATTTTCACAAAAACTTTTTTGATGCCAATCGATCTTGTTCTAGAAAAGTCAGCCACAAAAAAATATTTCCATACGTCTAATAAGAAATAAGACTCCTACTTATTTTTTTATGATTGATAGGCTGGCCGATTAACCTAAATACCTATTACGTTTTCGATATTACTATGATATTATACTTACGCAGCCATGAAACATTAGAGCGATCCAGATGAATCCGTCTTCGTCTATTGTCATTCCATCTGCTATGACGACGTCGTCCCAGTACTCATCCATGTCTAGGATTGTTCGACGTTTGCCTTAAAATAGTTAATGGTAATTGTCATAAAACGTTGAAGTGATAAATCAATATTCGAAGGCTGTCTGTTTGTTGGGGTGGGGACGTGCCTAACTAGGAAAGCAAATGCATTAAGATTCTCTAAGGCATTGACTGCCAACGCGGTCACCGGTGACCGCGAACAATAGATTTTCTATTGTGTCTGTTGCCTGGCAGCCAACGTGTTAAACGAAAGGTGCTTTTAAAGAGACGTTTAAACGGTCAAAAATTTATTTTTATGCGGATGTTAATATTATTTAACTTTTAGCAAAGTTTTATAAATCCGCCCAACCCTACGGGGAATTCGGGTTTATTTTTTTAAATGGCATCTCGCACCACAGTGCCTCAATAAAATTATTATGTTAGAAATAAACCCCAAAATTCACGTCATTTGAATTTAGTCGAGTTCTATAGTTGGTACCTATTTGTTTGCATTTTTCTGATCCAACGGACAGGCAGCCTTATACCGACAGTAATAGTCATACTTATGTGTCCTCTTTCCAAATCAAAGTCGAACGCTTCAATCTTCCTCGCGAGTGAGTCTATGTAGTACAGGATGGTGTTGTTCAGAGACCACACTAGCCCGTTAGATATGGACACAGGTTTCAGTTGCACTAGCGGGACAAAGTGAGGCGGCTCCAGGCTGTAAAGGGCTCCCTCGTCGTGCACCACTTCGTTGCCGTGCTGCCGGCCCTTTGTGCCTTATTGGAGTGAAAAAGAAGAATTTATTTTTAAAAAGTTTTTTTTTTTTTTGGGAGTAAGCTTACGTCGTACTGTCAACAAAATAAGGTACAGGCAGAAATATCTAACAAGTAACTATCTTTCCAATACGCTGGCTATAGGTAGGTATAAGTACCTATTCATCGTAAGTGTGTGCATGATAATTTTTTTAAACTTATGACACCCAAAGCCAGCGTGCACTAGCGACTTTTTGTTGACTATAGAGTGCACGCATTTGGCGATTAAAAATCGGCCGATCAAACGCGTGCACTTCAATATAGCTCCATACTAATTCCCTAAACGATTAAACTATCGGTAAAAAAAAAGTCGCTAGTGCGCAATGGCTCTCAGAGGAGCGAAAACGTTACCTGACTGGTTATCTACTTGGGTATCACTTTTGTTGACTGTACGTGACTCTTTGAGAATCAGATAGCTCAAGACAACCTATTTTTTGCGGCTGACAGAGACAGTATTGGACTAGTTACCTCCCCAAAACCGGCCCAACGCGTCCACCTTCCCTTCGTTAAGTATATTGTCGGGCAGACCCTGGTCGAAAGCTGCGACGAACCTTAGGGCAGTGTCCCCGGGCTTGGTCCAGTCCATCAGGAACAGCTCGTTCCTGACACCCACTAGGAGACGGCTGCTGTTTTGAACTGGTATCACTATATTCACTTCACCATAATCTGGAAGTGAGTAGTATGTACATATTTTGAAACGATGTTCTTTCACGCGGCTTGCGGTAGGAGTTGACTGGTAGAAATCGTCAAGTAACGAAAAAGCGTTATTTCCCCTCCATGGGATTTTATAGAGGCAGTTTTCAAGGTTTTCGAGCGTGCTAAAGCCGATAGTGAGGTCAAAATGAAAATCCAAAATGGCGGCTGCGACAGTTTTAGGAAGACGATATAACGAAGGTTGCTTCTTGACCCACTGCGTCCCAAACTTACTTATCTTCAGGTACTTACTGATATGTTTAACTTTATGATTCTTTGTGGCATAGTCAAGCGCATGCACGTTCTGGTTGAGTACATCCACCCAGTACAGCGTCCCGCTGACATGGTCCCACACCGGACTCTCGCCGTGAGTGAACGTCAGGTTCGTGTACTCGAATAGGGCGTAGTTGTCTGATAATAAGTATTTTACCTGGGTGGAAATGTTTTTTAACATAGTTTACTGTCTTTGTTAAATAGGTACGGTCAGCATCAAAATTCCTATAGCACTGTCATTTATAAATTAACGATTTTAATTAAATATTGTGCTCGATAATTATGATTAAAAAAACTGAAGTGTTAATCGACTTTTGTTGCTGACTGTACCTCCAGCTACAAGGTAGACGAGGTTAGTGTAGCTGATCCTAGAGGATGGTTAAACAGGAAAACCATCTAATTTGATGACAACGATCCCTTTCTTTTCAGCTGGGTGGCGCCTAGATGGCCAGTTTGAGCACTATAATGCTTAGCTTCATTTGAGAATGAGGTGCTACTTACTAAACCTACACCCCTTTATTTATAAACGTAACTTAAAAGTTAAGTAATGATTAGCGACTGTTTAGCCATACATTTTGACGTTTAAACGTATCTTAACGTTAAGCAACGTTTATGAATAAACTTCATAGAAACACTTACATCAAATAAAGCAGCCGGTTTGATACAATATAAACTATAAATAGCAGCAACAAACCACAGTGACGAATACATGACGATATTCACTGTTTGCTTGCAGTTCTTAGAATGACTTTCACCTAAGTCTAACACCTATACGGTACGCTCCACGTTTAGTTAATTTACTCATAGGTAATTAAAGCATGCAGGACAGCATTAGTTTTAATTAGCGTTCAAATTCACATGTGTGAAAATGTAGGTACTTATGATTGCCTACGTAGGTACCTACTATTAAAAGCGATTTAAGGTATTGAATGGGTGCACGCAATACCTTACATCAGTCCTTTGTACTTTTGACGGTTTTTTCTGTTACAAAGATCAAGGTTTAATGTCGACCGATTCGGCCATAAGCAATCCTATCAGTTTACCAGTCCACCCATAGGATTCAAAAAACAAGCCTTAACAAAATACTACTTTATTGAACCCTAACTACATTAAATTACAATTTGATCAGTAAAAATCCGCATTATCGAATCTAAACATATGCGGCTCGACGCCTCTACTGCCGGTGCCTCGTATCGTGAAGATGGCGCCACTTAGCGGCTCCAGCGCGCTGTCGAGTGTGTCGTGGGACGTCGTCACGAACAACTCGTCGAGGTTGGGCCCGCCCCAGCACACTGACGTCACTCGGGACACTGGCAGCCTGTAACCGAATACCACCTGTCGCGTGTCGGGGTCTATGTGTAATACCTGTGAATGTACGAAAAAATTGGATGAAGTGCTTGTTGGCCTCTAGTGGTCGTAAGCGCGATTAATCGGAGTAGTTTTCTGAGTTCCATCCCAGGGTCAGCAGTGTTGATGGATTTTCCCATTTGGGCATGGTAAGTAGCAGCCTGGAGTCTCCAAAGATTTGTGCCCGCAATAGGCCCCGCCCCTATTACATGGAACTTGAATCTAACTGGCAAAATGTGGGTGTACACTGCCTACCCCTTAGGGAAAAACAGGTGTGTTGTTATGTTATACTTACAGTGCCTCCATACATGAGCGCTACCCATAGGTTGCCGCGACTGTCTATTGTCATACCGTCAGGTATCGCGTCCTCATACCCCAGCGTCGATATGTCTATCACCGTCCTTCGAGCAGCTGTTAATATAATCATAACAGTTTAGTAAATAAGATATCGGTATAAATAGCTATCTATAACAATGTATTTTGCAGCTGCCTAAATAACAACAATATGTGAATTTATTGCCATTTCCACTAATAGACGTCCACTAATCTTGCATGTAAATGGATTAAAAACAGCTGTATTTGAAACCTTGAAGGTTTTGAGTTATCCTTATATAGTATAAAACAAAGTCGCCGAAATTTCTGTACGCGTATAACTTCCGAATGACTACAGCAAATTGGATATTATTTTGTTGTCTTCGGTATTGCCAGGAAGTTTTTAAGAAATTTCGGAAATTCGAAAAAAAAAATGGCTCCCGTGCGAAGCTGGGGCGGGCCGCTAGTTGTCTATAACTAAACAATACAACAGTAGATCTTCATCACTGTCATTTTCACTTAGATGAATCTGGGACTGTCCCTTTAGCTAAGACAGATAAGTTTAACAATCGGTCATATAATCAAATTACTGTGTAAAATGTAAAGGTGAAATGAAATGTTTATTTGTAAGAATTGTAGTACATTACTAACAGATGATTGAGTTTTTTACAAATCAGTAATTTGCATCAAATGCTGATTCTATTGAGCACAGTCCATTCTTAACGAAATACAGGGCCGTACTATAAAGTATGATTCATCATGGTTCCGTTTTAAAAAAGTATGGTGCGTAAAGGTCATGAATAGCTCTGTCGCTCTCTCTCACACTAGGAAAATGATAAAAGAAAAAGAAGACAGAAAGATAATAGGTACGTTTATTTGCGGTAAACATGACGATGACCCCTTAAGTTGTCCATTACGGGACATAGGCCACGACAAACTGGGTCGCGGAAATCCGATTAATGATGAAAACGCAAGAGAATACGTACACAAATCTCCTCTCTGTAGATCAAAGTCGAACGCTTCGACCTTGTGCGTGGCGGAGTCGATGTAGTACAAGACTGTGTTGTTGATCGACCAGGCGATGCCGTTGGAGCTGGACACGGGGCGCAGATGTACGCGCGGGTGCGTGAAGCACTCTTGTTCCACGCTGTAGAACGTCGCCTTGTCGGGGACCACGTCGTCGCCTGTTTGAGGGCCTTTTGTTCCTGTTGGTGGGTGAAATGTTAAGTTAGAAGGGGTTGTGGCTGAAATACTTGTCATCGACCAAATCATTATGACCTTATTGGTTCTTCAGAAAGGTCAGGTGCGTAGTAGGTAGGTACTCGCAACCGGCGTATACGCGCACGCCGGTTATATGAATTTAAATGAAGCCAAAGGAGTAAGTATAAGTTAAGGGTCGTAGCAGGTGGCCTTCTAGTTTCTGCCTACCCCATGGGAAACAGGCGTCCGTTTATGTAATGTAATCAAGCTGCAAAACCTAGTATTGGATAGGTAGTAGTTGCATATCAGTAATTAAGTCGAAAGATTTGGAACTTTGTGCAGACATGAGACTTCAGATATATGCCTAGGTATTTCTCAGTGAAAATATATTATATCCGTCACAAACAGAAAATTAGTATTCAGCCGTGTAAATGGTACCTTCAGAGGAAAAACCCATTTACTCGACTATTAGAATCACCGTTTGAATTTATCAGTAGCAAGTTATACCTGTCCAAAATCGTCCTTCAGCGTCAGGCTTCCCGTGGTTGATGACATTGTCGGGTAGGCCGACGTCCACGGTGGTCAGCAGTCGCATGGCGGCGTCTCCTGCGATGTTCCAGTCTAATAGGTACAACGACGAGCGACAGGCAATTAGTAGCCGGTGGGAACCCGACACCAGTGCTACTACGTTCACTTCGCCGTAGTCTGGAATAATAATAATGATGTTACCAGCGGCAAATTCTAGGTCATAGAGACCCAACAACAGCCGATGAAACTGATGAAACCAATTAGTCCAGCCCAGCTGCCTTCGGTTCATTTTATTCGATACTCTGTTTTCATATTTTCACTAGGGTAGTCTCTGGCAAAATAACAAACCATTTCCTGACATTCTGTGATTAAAGGTTATCATATTAATATAATGATGGATCAGGATTAACATACGACGTCATTTAAGCCGATAGCAAAAGCGGAAAAATAACATAGTAAATTAGATACTGTGATCAATTAATTTGCAAAAATTGGAGATTTTTTGCACGTTGACGTTTTCAGACTGCTTTGCATGTGTCTCGATGCCGACTTGCCGAGGCAGAAAAGTCGTAATTGTTAAGGTTGTTAGTAATAACTTCTGATACTTACTTATATGCCTAGTATAAATCTTCCCGGACACATAGTCGAGTCGATGCACGTTGTTCCCTTTGACGTCTACAAAGTACAGACTCTGCAGCTCGGGGTCCCACACCGGGCTCCCTCCTTGCGTGAACAACGCGGGGCTACCTGGATTGTCATGCGACGATACCTAATGGTTGTATACTTATTAATTTATTTAGTAAAATACTTGCTCCAGACCTACAGCCAGAGCTTTAAAATCTTTGATCGTTGAGCTATTCGCGCTCTCTTCGTTGTTATTCATTTTATAGTAATATTTAAACCTAAACACAGTTTGGGGAGGCCTACGTCCAGCAGTGGACGTCTTTCGGCTGAAATGATGTTTTTTTTTTTTTTTTTAATTTTTGTAACAATTAATGACGATAATTCCTCGCTGTCGAGATATTTGTGACACGACACCGAGAGGTCTCTCTTGTGACAAAAGCTGATTGATTACATATTTCAGTTATAAAACGTTTGGTCACAGGTTTGGTGATTAAAATTAACTGTCAATATGTGAAACTAAAGGACTGGATGCGGAAGCCGGAGGACAGGATATTTTGGCGTACCCTGGGAAAGGCCTAGTGAAGGAGAGTGAAACTGTGAGACTATGTCCAATATGTCCATGGCAAAATGTCAATCACAATATTGAGTTTTACACTTGGTACTCAGCTGCATCCGGTTAGAGTGGAAGCCGACCCCAACATAGTTGGGAAAAGGTTAGGCAGATGATGATGATGACACAAGTTGCACAATATGCAAGTAAATAATGTGTAAATTCAAATGATTTTTTACTAATAGTAACTGGATTATATAAATGTGAAAGTGTGTGAAATTTTAATAGATTTAATCAGTTTGGAAGAAAAAAGGGGAGGCCTTTGCCCAGCAGTGTGACACAAAATAGGCTAAAAAAAAACTGTTTTATTTTATTCTAAAATGCAACCCATTTTTATTTAGGAACCTTCCTGCATATTATTAAAACAATCAAAAGTAATGGCTTTGAAATATCCTTGATTGCAAATAAGATTAATTTAATAAAAAAATTTTTTTTAAGAGAAACTGTTGCACAGATAATTCGCTGTACACTAAATTACTTTCTGTACATCGCCGAATGAAGAAGCATGACAAGTACTTACCATTGAAATTTTATAAAACGGTTGTGTTTCCTGGGCTGCTTCTTGGGTATCCGAAGCAAACGAATAATAAATTATAGAAACCAAGGAAATTATCAAAAACATTATTTATTTTAAATCTTAAAATTTAAATTAAAATAAAATTATTTACGGTACTCCCGTGCAGTAGTGCACCAGGGATTGTTTTCTGTACAACTGTGAATCAAATGTTTCCAAAACATGTCAAAGCAATAAAAATGATGCGATAAAGGGTTTTTTGCGGACAAACAAAAGTGAACGTAAACAGTTAGCGGGTCGATAACGCAGGACAAAATGACAGCGCCGAGTGAAACAATACCATTCGACTCGACACCTTTTATTTGAAACGTCGCGCTATGCATAGCGGTGACCCTTACAGATGAACACTTACGATATTATTTTATTAAGAATACTCAATCGAATAATTTTTTTTTACACCGTACTCTTCGTTCGCACAGATCACTCGTTCACAAATATCTTATTTCATATCAATAATTACTTGAAAAGTCTAAACTTATAATAATATTTTTTTAACTATGTACGTCGGTAGTTGACCAGTGGGTGTGCACTGTAATTGAATTCAGAATCTTAGATAACTTACTTGACTATCTACTTTTGTGTTATGTAGTTTAAGTTGATTTTTAAGTGACCATTTGTAATTTATTCACTTTAATTAAAACGGTTAAATACCAACTACAATAATAATAGGTAAAAAAAGACCCTTAAAAAATTCGGTTGCAATGGAATTTGAACTTTATCATGTACGATATTGAGTTTGTTTTCCAAAACTTGTTATTATCTGAGACCCTGAGTTCAGGCTAGCGTGCTGTGTCCCTTTGTCAGCTAGGCGATGGGCGGCGGCGTGGGCTCGGGCGGCGGCTCGGCTGCCACCGCGCCCGGCCCCGCGCCCGCGCCCGCTCCCGCTCCCGCTACCGCGCCTGCGCCTGCGCCGCTCTCCGCCTGCAGCCTGCGCACGACATACCCACGGTTAACAACACCATCTTATAATGTAGATGGTAGAGTAGCGTTTACGATATGCAGTCAGATACACATTAAATCCGTACAAGAGAAACAAATAATTTCATATATGAAGTTCATGTTTAATAATATATTTCTACTGTAGTAATATCTGTGGTAGAATCATTGCTATACAAGGCTACAAGGTTCTCTTGGCGCGTGATAGGAATCGGAACTAACGCCGCCATCTTGTTTTTCAATACAATGTATGTTACAATTTCACAAATATTTACCAACAACGCCCCCATGTCAATGTCTTGCAAGCGCCAAAAGACCTATTTGGCACTCTAAATACCTATGACTTAAGTTTCCCATTTTCTTGACAGTACTGGACACACTACCATTTAAAGTAAAATTATTCATTCATTTGACTTTTTTTCTTTCCCACAAAAAGTAAATAAGAAATTTCTAAAACCCAAATTAGTTTGAAATCAAACTTAACATTTTAATTCCCAACAACCTGTTTACAATCTACCCACAAATAACGCGGTCACACAAACGATTTGATTTGTAAACACTGCGGCCCATATAGTGGTAAACAATCGCTTTTGTTGTGCGGCGAATACGATAAAACCGACTAATGTGACCGTATTTAAACGTAGTCTGTCGAGCGATTGTCTGACCACAACCCAGTTATTAGGTAACACGATAACTTTTGGCAAGATCGATTGTCACATTTTCGGGCTTCTGAATACCTGAACCGGCAGAATGAAGAAAGTTAAAAGTCATGTTACTATGTTTCAGCGTTCTTTCTCAGGCCTCGCATCTAATGAACTTACGTGCATGTCACAGCTCTAAACGTACACAGAGTGTAGCAATAGAAAAGTCACTAAGTAATAATAATAATGAGACAAGAACACACTTAGTAAAAGATACAGAAAGGAGATTGAAGATTTTTATATGGAGCCTCTGGCATACATACCTGTACGCCGTTTTGTTTTTTATTTTTCAAAATGGCGGCCTCTCATGAAACCTCTATGAATCGATAGCCGACATGAATGCACACAGAAAACATATTAGGAAAAGCGTCACGTTTCCGAGATATTAACATATTTTTTTTGAACTTGCATACATCTTGTTGCATAGATGTTTGATTATTTAAAAAATTCAGGGTGATTATTTCAAAACATCTATGCAGCAAGATGTAAGCAAGGGTAATAAGGGTATCTACGACTTGACACAATTCGCATACCTCTGATGCGCTTGATGCCTTGCGCGGAACTCTGCGGCCTTCAGCTGTTCCAGATGGAACTGTTGTCGCTCCTGAATCAACTGCTGACGCTGATACTCCAGTCCTAGGACACGCGAACATAAATTTTCATAATTAATATAATATTTATTCAATTTTTAACATTTATTAAAAAAGTTGGAAGAAATTATTAGGTCCTAAAAATGATGACAGTCATGAAAACCTGTAATTGCACCGCAAATAATTATCTACACCTTCTACTCTACAATTTTGAACTAAATTACCTTCTCGTTCCCTCTCCATGGTGGCTTCCAACTCCTCGAAGTGCCGCAGCTTGATCTCCAACTTCTTCATCTGTGTCTCCACTAGCAGCGCGACCAGGGACTTGATCTTTCTTTCCTCCACGCCGGCCAGGTGCTTCGCTTTGACAGCGGCCGCGGCGAGCGCTGCAGCGGCAGCCGATTGCAGCTTCGCGTCTACCGTCGTTGGGGCTTCAGTTTTATCTGTATTTATAAAATAAGGAGTTAAAAGTAAATCTATAACTTTACCTGCCCGCGCGGTTATCCTAAACTAATAGAGAGAAGACAATTTGATACATGTTTTAATCATATCAAAATGAAAACCTAAATAGGCCCGACTTCAATCAAAGCCAAAGCCGAAGCCGATTGAAGCCAGGCCTAAAAAAGAGTTTTATCGGAAGTAGTTAAATATTTGAAACTATGGTAAAACGTACGAATAACTGGGTAAAATAGTCCCTCTAGGTTAAAATAAAGTACCCAAAACAATAATAGGATATAACGAAGAAACCACTTAATATATCTGATAAACTAAATATCCAAAGAAGTTTTGATAAAAGGGCACAATAGTGATTTAGAGTGGTGCGATTTTTTCTTCTTTCTTTAATGGTGTGTATGGGAGAAGACCAGAGAACCGATGGATGGACTGTGTGAAAGATGATATTCCTAGAGGGGGTGACTACCGAGATGACGCGTCACAGAGAAATATGGAAGATAAAGATATGTTGCACGGCCCCCAAATAAATTGGGATAAAGGCAAGAGAATGATGATGGTGTGTATGCTTGCTTACCGGGTTGAGCTGCAGGCTCCTCCTTGGGTTCCTTGTCAGTCTCGGCGGCGGCGGGTGCGTCTTGCGGCTCGTCCTTGACCTTGGCCTCGCCCTCCTCCACTTCCATAGGTTCTGCCTTGATATCTGATGAGCCCTCTTTTTTGGGTTCAGCTGCATGTTAAAAATAATTTTAATTATATAACCCGCTTTGTAAGTCTTATTATCAGTAATTGTCCTCAATAAAGACATTTTTCTCAGTGAGTTAATGGCATTAAATGAAAAACAAAATTCAATATCTATTCTAAGAAGTCGAAGAAGAGTAATGCAAAGTGAGACAAGCAAAATATGAAAGTTTACGTTTTAAGCCAAGCGTATATTACAGCAGCAATGGGCCGCAGCGCAACGCATTTTCATACAAAAAGTGTGGTGCGGCCCGCGTGTAGTGTGCGTTGGTTCATAGAAAAGGAGGACTTTTGCAATGCGCTTCGTTGTGGTGCCAGCCCCAATTTGCACTGGTCTTTACTGCATAATCAGCCACTGCTAGGACACAGTCCTACTCTCTTCGAGAGGAATGGGTTGTAAACGACCACGCGGGCCCAGTGCGGGTTGGTAGATGTGACATGTCTTCGAATTTTTGGTTCTAGACCATGTCGGTTTCCTCACGATGTTTTCACTGTTTTGAGCCTTTACTGGGAAGACTAAGGGGATGCCAGACACTGCAGCAGGAGCGTACCGCTGGGCTGCAGCTCGGGCGCGGTGCCGGCGATGCCGGTGGCGGCGAGGGCCGCGCCCGGCCCGTGCGCGCCCGCCGCCTTCACGTGCGCCTCCATCATGGCCGCGGGCACCTCGTCCTGCGGCACACGCAACACACTTATATAGGAAACCCACTCAACACGACTGGCTGAGCAAGTGAGAGTTCAACTAAAAAACTCTCATTTTAGACAATATTTTAATAATAGATTATGTAGTAGAAGAACCCTCTGTAAAGTAGATCGTCCAGAAGGCCAATTCTCGTAAATTAAAACGTTAAAAATCTAGTCGCAATCTCATCTCGGCGACAAACGAATGTTAAAAACTTGGCAAAATATAGCGAAATTATAAGCATCTTTCAGATTAAGACTAAGATCAGACTGTGAACGTTCTTCAAATTACGAGAATTGCCCCTCTGGTATATGCAACCACCAGACTTATTTCTGTCGACAAGCAACGCTGCGCTGTTCCGGGCTGAAGGCCAAGGGGGCTATGTAATTACAAGCACATTTCATTGAACATTTCAGCGTGTTTCTGTGACAATAAACCATTTTTTATTTCTTTCTTTCGTTGTCTGTAGGATGATAACACAGCTGTAACGCCATAGGCGCCGGTGACCCCTTATCGGTAGGCCGTCGTTATTTCCCATAGAATAACACTCTAGGGTAAATTGTTGCTGAAATTATGATCTCACCTTGATAGCAGCGAACTCTTCCATAGCTGCCCGCGTGGCCTTGGACGCGATGCGCGGGTCCACCACAGACGCTAGGAAAGCAACCGTGGACATGACTGGGTTGCCAGTCTTACTGAATGGGATCGGTTGGTAGGCTAGTGGGCCTAACACGCCACCTGTGAAGACACAAATTAAGTATAAGTAACAGCCGGTTGATGGCAAGAGGCTCGCCCTTATTACATGGGACTTAAACATAACTAGCGACAAATGTGGGTGTACTACTGGTATACCTCTGCCTTACCCTGTGGGGAAAACCGCCGTGATGTTATTTTACAAGTGTTTTATTGGGCGATATAGTTTTGATTCACATCAACTACGATTCAAGAGCTCAATCGAATCGAGGAATTGAAGCGTTCAGCAGTTTACGTCACAGTTTGAAGTCGGAAAAAAAAAACTCATAAACGGTGTAAGTAGAAAAGACTCTAAAGGTGTTCAACCTTTTTAAACATGCATCGATTATGCACCGGAGTGCCTGAAGAGTGTAAAAATAAATGTTGCAGGTATGTTTGAAGTGTAAGAATATAATATGTATGTTCCTTTACTTTAGTAAGTGATCATGTATGCTGAGTTTGCACTATACCTGAATATGCGCTTATTGTATAATATTGATGTAGTCATTAAATAGTACTTAACAGTTATGGTTGTTTCCTTTTTTGAAACCACCCCTTAGGAACCCCAACATTACATGGCGACCCTGCCACGGGACTGCCAGGGGTATTGTTAGTAGTTTAAGGGCGTGCCCAACATGGCTTACAATAGTTCCTAGTAACCGAAAAAAAAAAATTAAACCTAAACCCAACTACGACAAAAACGCCAACTAAAAAGGTATACAAGACACCGTTGTCGATATTTTTTCGGGTTTTGTATAGCAGGTGTCGAAACACGGCGAATAGTTTAGGAGGTATGACAGAACCGACGAACGTACATAGGTACATAGCCTGTTACCCTTCTTTGGCTTTGTCGGCGTAAAAAGTAAAAAGACAGTGTATAGTACCAGATTGCGCGTCGTGCAGATAGGGCTCCTCGATGGGCAGGCGCAGGAAGTGCAGGATGCACTCGTCCTGCGTGCGCGTGCCCACGTGCGCGGCCACGCGGTTCCAGTCGTCGCGGTGCAGCTCCAGCGCCTCCAGCAGCAGCAGCGTCTCCTGCTCCGTCCAGGCGCGCCCGCGCGGCCCGCCGCGGTACTGCGCGCGCAACCACAGATTACTAACAGATAAATCACTCCATACTAAATGTTCAATACCTACTGCTATAATAGCCTACACCACTCAGCGACCTTCGAGTCGTTAAACGCTGCGAACGAAAATGTACCTAACCATACAAGCGTAAAGTGAGTTTTGCTTTGCCACCGCGTGGTTATTGTGAGTTGCCAGGGCTGCCTCTTTAGATAAAGATATCAGCAGGTATTTGTAGTACACTATTATGGGTCGTTTTTTGGCCAAATAATTAGCATTGCCATTCAATGTGGCAATGCTAAAAATAAATAAAAATACCTAAGTAAATAAAAAAATCTTACAGGTGTTTTATTTTTATATAATGATTAATATTTTTTTGTAGTAGTAAGTAGATTTTTGCTAAACGTAATTGTTAAATGACAGTTGACAAATGGAGATCATTGACCTTTCTATTCTTATCTCAAACGCATAGTAGAAGTAATTAAGTACCTACTAATAAAATACACGACGCGAAATATGCAAATTTAAAGAATTTAGCTATTTAAAAATCGATAGTAAAACAAATTAGAAACTCATCATCATTTCTGTATCAGCAGGTAAACTGAAAAAAAGATAAGTTTTTATCTCTTCTCTTGCTGGATCTACATCCACATCCATCAACTGCACACAATGCACTAGAACCAGCCAAACTACGTACGTCAGGTCGACCGAAATAATATATACGTACAAACGCGCCTCGCGGCTGTCGGCAGCCCACTGAGAAAAGGGCCGCGCGCGGCCCGGCGGCCGGTAGGTAGTTAGCGCGCGTAAGTACATGGAGTGATTTATCTGTTAGTAAGTAATATGTGGCACGGACTAAGGGTCAGTTCATACCGAGAAGAGACGCCGCAAAAAGACCACCTTCATTCCTTTCACAGTAGCAACCTTATTGTAACGATAATAAAGATCACTGTGATTTAGACAGTGATACAAAATCAAAGGTAAGATAACTGTGAAAGGAGACATATTCTGACCGATCAAGGAAATAAGCTTACCTGGTCGAGCTTGAGCCCAGACGCAGCAGCAAGGTCCAGCGCCGGTTCGGGCTTGACGGGCGGCGCGGGCGGCGCGGGCGCGGCCCCTGCCTCGGCGCCGTTGGGTAGACCTGGCTCCACCTTTGGTACATTCTCCGCTAGATAAAAAACAATAACACTCATTTTATTTCCACCGTACCCGTTTCTACTCTGGAAATCATATCCCGAGCCCCAAGATACAGAGTAACTGTCTAGTTAGGGGCTCACTGGCAAATAATACTTTGTAACCTAGCTTTAGGAATTATATTTTTTAGGTAACTCATGTTGTCTCATCCTGCTGCATCCGGTTAGACTGGAAGGCGACCCCAACATAGTTGGGAAAAGGCTAGGCAGATGATGATGATGAAGTTGTCTCATCCTATGTCCCTGATTACTGTATTGACTGGATAATAATAATAACTATTTAATAATGACTCCTGATCTGTATTTTTGCTGAAAGTTGAAGGACGCCATTTAATGCTGTCGGAATGTACAACAACAACAGTACTTTACCCACGTTATTCTCGTACTTCTTACCTATTGATGCAGACAAACCAAGGACAAACACACTATTCTTAGACAAAATACTTCAGGAATACTGATTCTATGTAAAAGCAATTCTGCATCGTGTCTTGGGAAATAGGGTAATTGACGACTATCAAAAATATACATCAAATCTTTGTTTTCTGTTTTAGAAATGCATAAAAAATCCAGGGTAATTGTGTCAAAATAAGTGTTACTGCTTACCCGGTCGCGGCTGCGTGGGCCGCGTGACGAGCGGCTGCAGGCCGGACGGCGTGTCGGACAGCACGTGGAAGTGCGACGTGGGCGGCGGACCCATCGCTGTGGGCCGGGACTCCGCCTCCAGCTGGGAAACATAACACTTTTTTATGAAAACACAGACCATTAGAAAAAGGATAAAATATATTTATTAAAAATGTATGGACATTTTTGTCAGTACATATGTCGCAGCCAACTGGTTAAATTAGTCGTTTAGTTAACCGCCTGGCCTTTAGAAGTAGTGCTCGAATCGCTTCACCCTCTCGGCTCGCACGCGGTTGATCACAGTTCTAACCTAACCTAACCCATTTGGTCGGGGTGCCCTGGCTTAGTTACTGCGACCAAACCGGCTCGCGCGTGATTGGTTACAGGCTTCCAACCTAAACTGTAATTGAATATCATTCAGGCCGTTAGTTAAACGGCCGCCGTTTAGTTAAAAGGCTAGGCGGTTAACTGAACGGCTAATTTAACCAGTTGGCTGCGACATATACACCACTAATGGTGTGGGGATTATTTCTAGTGTGATTTTTATATGTCAACAAGGCGCAATAGAAATATATGATGCCGATGACGCGTCCTCAACTAGTGTGGAAGCAGGGCGGTGCCTGGGCCGGGAGCGGGCGGCCCGGAAGCTCCGCATTCACAGAGGACGCAGCTTTAGGGTGATCATTAAGGCCAAGCGCATATGACAGCCGCAACTAATTAAGGTTACGTAATTTTATATCACGAAGCAACACGCGTTTTACGTTTTACCAAGTGTAAAAACACATGTAAATGTGTGCGTAACCGCAGGAGCCCTCGGTACCGTCCGAGACAGTGGCGAAGTCGGAAATGAATGAGTGTGGGTGTTATGTGCTGACGCTACTCGTCTTCACACACACATGTACGCGGTAGTGCGGCCCGCCTGTAGTGTGCGTTGCTTCATAGAAAATGTACAAAAGTGATGAACAACAATTTTTGCATTGCATTGCGTTACTGCGCGGCCCGACCTAATTTGCGCTAGCTTTTTGGAAGATATTTTTGCTGAGATAGATTGCAGGTCATTTACAATGGTGTTTCTGTGACAATAAATAAAATATTCTTTGTTTCTATCTTTCTAATTGGCTTTGTAACACGTTCATTGCTAGCAACATTCTCACCTGATAGTTGATGAGGCCCCACTGCTCGAGGAAGCCGTGCACGCGCATGATGGCACACACGTCGCCGGCCAGGTTGCGGCGGCACGCGGTGCTGGTGAGGTACTCCGTGGGGTTCAGACGGTACGTGTCGATCATAAAGTTTCTGCACAACACAAAAAAAATCTCTTAATTAAAAAATATGGGAGGAATGGGAAGCTGAATGCAGAAGCGCAACGTAATCAAAGGAAGCATGGAGCTCATACTTCTTTTGACAACCTTGCGTTAACCCAGGTACGCATGGGCGATTTTTTTACGCTATAATTAGTTATCGCACAATGGATTTTCAACTCCCGGTGTTAAGCCGAGCATAGAGAATCCAAGAGAGTACATTCCAGAGCGTCAAAAAATACACTGGTGGATTCAACTCTCGGCCCTAAGCAGTGCGTTGAAAATCAAGTGCGAGATAAAAACGCCGCCTTAAAAATCGCCCGTTGCTACGAGGGCTAACTGATACAGTCTCATCTCAAAAATATCATATTTTCAAACTATACCTGTAGGCGAGATAGATCTCAGGCGTCTTGGACTTGTTCTTTCCATTGAAAAACTCAGTCAGCGCGCGCTTTTCAATGGTGTGTATGGAATTGTAGTCGAACCATGCCGAGTACGACGGAACTACGATGTGATGCGTCTGGTCAGTCACGTTGTCTTCCAACTCTTCTTTAGTTAGCATTTCCTGTAACATTAATTATTATTATAAATGTGTCTACTTGAACAACTGACAATAAAAAAACAGTTGTTTCATACAAAAGTGCAATTTATTTATTTATCTTTAATTTAGGCATATTACTCATAACTTAGTTAGTATTACTGAAAGTATGTTAGTATAATGAGTGAAGTGCCCTCTGCGGCAGTGTACCTGCGTGTTGGAGTCGCTGTGCTTGCCCTGCGAGTCGTCGTGCGCGTCCAGCGGCGCGGGAGTGGCGGGCGCGTCGGGCGCGGGCTCGCCGGCGCCTGCGCAGGCGCTCGCGGCCGCTGCACGTTGCGATATCACCATATTATTATGCTCTCTATGTACATCGCACTAGCCATTTTTGACAAGCCAGGCTACAGACCAGTGAGAAGGATCGTATTCATAAACAAAACAAAGTCGCTATTCGTGTCTGCCTGTTTATCGCTATGTTCTAAACTACAATATGGGTTTTCAACACTATTTACAGAAATTATTCCGGAAGATTATTGGTATAATACATTGATATGTTATTTATATACAAGCCGCCCGATGGGATTTCATCCTTCCTTGATACTCACTTTTGTTATAACTAAGGAACTCTTTTACCTAACCGGAATTTATGATTAGAGATAGCACAGAAATCTCATTGTGGCTAAGAAATAGCAGCCGCACAGTTCTATCGATCAGGTTAAGCTACGCTTGCCGCGGTTGGTCCGTAGATGAGTGACCATCTTTACATACCAAGACCCCTCCGTGCCTCCATGTCAAGCCGTTGATCCCGGCTGTCATTCATGTATCTTTGACAGTCGTTACGGGTCGTCAGAAGCTCGAAAGTCTGACACCAGTCCTACCAAGGTGTATTGTATTACCCGATAACTGGGTTGTGGAGGTCAGATAGGCAGTCGCTCCATGAAAATACTGGTATTCAGCTGCATCCAGTTAGACTGGAAACCGAACTCAACATAGTTGGGAAAAGGCTAGGCAGATTATGAGCACAGAAATCTCGATGTTTTGACTACATGTCGCCCACACAGTTGTTCGCACTCGTGCGAAGGGCGAGTCGCTAGTGTAAGTTAAATCATACTTACGCTCAGCAGCTCGTTCGCTCTCCGGCGTGGGCGCAGCGTCTGTGTTGTCCCTTGACGCGTTGTCCTCTTCTTCGTCCACGTCATTTTCACGCCGCTTCGTTGTACGACTGCACAAGCAAAGATTCTATAGAAGTACTCGCATTTCTCAAAGTATAAATTGGAATAATTGCCGTGAGTTTCATATAAGTCACAACAATCATTCTCATGTATACCTTACCCTTACCAAGATAAGAGTTACGAATGGTTTTACGTCCATTGTAAATGTCTTACCTTATAAAGTTTGTGCAGATGCGAGATGAGAATAAGAGAGAGGGACACTTCTGTAATAGATGACAGACTTATTATTATGAGAGTTATTCATACCTCTTTCTCTTGCCATGTTTCTGTGGCGGTGGCGACGGCGAGCGTTTCCTTTTACTGCCCTTCTTGGACTTGCTCGAGGGCTCTCCGCCCGGGATCAGGTCGTCTACCGATAGACGCAGTTTGTGGACCTAGAAGAATAAAATACCATTTACAGGTTGAAATTGAAAACATGCGACAAATCTAAATGGGAGATTGTACTCATCATTATGAACAACTTTTACGAGACCAAACCTGAAATCGCGAAATACATTTTGACGTGTTATGCGAACATAAATGTAGGGAACAGCAGATTTTTATTTTCGCGATTTCAGGTTTGGTTCCGTAGTAAACGTAGTTCATAATGATGAGTACAATCTCCCGTTTCGATTTGTCGCATGTTTTCAATTTCGCTCTGTATTAACGTCATTAAATCCACTATCATAGCCAACGAAAGTGGCGCAGGATTGTTTCAGAAACGGTGTTGTGAAAACGGTTTTGTGAGGCATTCTTTGGGCAAGCCTGCTGTGAACTTTTATAAATAAAGAAACATAATAAATATAAATAATAATAAACACAATTTGTATTGCTTGCAACATATTCCACTTTCTAACTAAGTGTAATGTTGCCAGCAGCATGTTTCCCGCGACACAAACACATATGTTGCTGCAACAATGTATTTCTAAGTTCTTCCTCAGACATTTAAAATTAACTCCAAAATCAGAATATCTATAAAAGAAATGATGTCACTGACAAAGATTGCAAAGTTTTTAAGTTTCAGTGACAGTGGGCTGGTCATGTCCGTCGTAAATAATGTGTCAGTGTGACATGTCACCTTCTTCTTGCCGTTGGCGTCGAGCTCGTAGTCCTCCTCGTTCATCCACTCATTGTATTGCGGCAGGTCGAGCGCCCACGACGCCGACACGCGCCAGGGTTCCGCACGGCTGCACTCCCAGCTCACTGTTTCGGGTACATCCACCTAAAATCACCAGATATTAATTAATGCATTTAATGCTTACGCAAGTAAGCACTTCACACAGGCGAAGATAGATAGACAAGTAGATGTTAGATATTGTTGCCATTTCGTTAAGCAGTCATAAAGATCCTTGATAGTCGCTTCGGTCGCTTTAATTTATACCTTTAGTCACCAGGTATTCTGCACTGAGTAGTGTGTAGGACTTGCTGAATCTTTTTAGTTTGTAAAAAGGCCACGGCAGTTCGCGCAACCAGAGACGTTTATTCATCAGCGGTGCAATAACTTGGAAGTTTGAATTACAGAAAATTATTTTTGACCTTTTTATTTTTCTCTTGATAAGATGGTTATAAGTTTGAAGTCTGTGAAATTTAGCTAACTAATAAAAATAAGTTTTATAAAATATTATGATCAGCATAAGTACCGGCAGCTCAGTCTGCGCCCAGGTGTCGTGGCTGTCGGGCAGGTAGTACCAGTGCACCAGCACGTGGGTGGAGCGGCGGAACACCGGCCGCGCGTACTCCTCCTCTAAGGGGTCCACAGTCGGGTACACGATGTGCGTCGCTTCCTCTTCGTCTTCTAAAAGGTAACAACGTATATAGAGTCTCCCCAGAGGAAGTTACGGATGAAGCTCAAAAGTTCGACAAGTTGACCAAAGTCACAATATCGGTATTAGTATGTCACTGGCGCACATAGCGTAATACGCTCTTTTTGGAAAGACCAACAAATTCAAGCGCTTTAGGCTTATCAAAATAAAAACTAAATTCGATAAAAGCGTAGCACGCGTTCTTTTTTTGTTTTAAGACGACCTCTTAGCCCGAGATTACAAACAACATTCGAATTATAGACAAATGATTAATTACCGCAAATCTCTCCCTGATGATTGACAACGATATCCTTCACTTTATTAGCGGTCGCCTTATCAACCTCCGGTCGTATGAAGACGCACGGCGAGCGGATGACGTCAGCGCCCAAAAGGGAGGACTCGATCTCCATCATCATCTGCACGTTCAGGTCTTTGCGGGAAGGGTTCTGTAAATGTGGGAGTGGGGGGGAGGGGACAGAGACGAGTTTAGTGTTAGACGATGGTTTTCAGTGACGTTCAAGCATTTGATTATAATTATTATAAGAATAATAACAGTACCAGCCTATTATTGACCTACTGCAGGGCAAAGGCCTCTTCTCATACAGAGAAGGCACGAGCTTTCATCGCTTTCACGCTTACTCAAAACGGATTGGTGGTTTCAGATAACCTTTAAATAAATATTTTAATAATTGACAGAAGTAAAGTCAATAAATAAAGTTTTTGTTTTTACAATATTACTATACAAAAAAATCGCCAACTGATAAAAAAAAACATAATAGTAATCCCAAGTTTTGTAGATGAAAATAAGATAAACACATGCAATACAGACAGTAAAGGTGATTCAATATCCCACAATGTATTAGTGACATAACAAGGAGTTAAGGTTATTAATCATAATCACAAACACACACAATTACGTGTTATTGGAAGTGCCCATTATTTACACACAGATCAACCACAGTTCAATAATCCCAGAACAAGTATTCTGCAACATAATGACCCTTGCATGAAATGGAACATAGAATGAAAAGTATCGGGGACTGCTACCTTCAAGCTAGAGAAGTCGTCGAGTGTTACTCTAAAGATCCCGTTTGTGTGATCTAGGAAAAATGTGATCAATAACAACACATCACTAAGGAAAGTATTTATAAATTGTGCAATTAAAGTTGCTCTTACATAACAGAAGTTCTATTACTGAATTGGTAAGGGAGCTAATTCTTATAATTATTTACTTACGTTAAAATATAAAAATTTTAAAGTAAAGAAAATTTTGTTGTTCTTTTTTTTCTTCTAAAATTGCTTCATTTAGTATACCTTTATGTTAATTTAATACCCTCATTTCATTTCGTGCATTTGAACTAGTGACAACACGCGTCTGAAATGTGATGAAAAAGACAGAAAAACTTTGATATCAATAGCCAATTTAATTTTACACCTGTTAATTTTATCTTTTAACTCTAGTCACGATCCTGTTCGCATACAGAAGATAAAAATAATTTTATCTTTATGGTTTAAGAAGACAAGTGTGTCAATCATTTTCAATCAAGTTAAGGTAGGTTCTCCACGCTGGCTTAGATATGGATTAACCTCCTCTTTTAAGATAGGCATAAGTAGTACTACAACATCACGCATTTATCCCCCTAAAGAAGGAGAAGGCAGGTTTCCCATATTTCACCAGTTATGTAATAGAGCGCGAGCCTATTGTGATGAACTAGGATAGCAATAAGGTTTTAATCAGACGCGTGTTATCACATGTCAAGTGATGCATTGTTATAGAGCCGCGGTGTGCGGGGCAAGGTCTGCGGGGGCGGCGGGGGCGGCTGCGGGGGCTGGCGGTGAGCGAGGCGGCGTGCGGGGCAGTGCATACCTTACCGACCTGGAAGTCGAACTTGCGCCACCGCTGCTCCGACTTGAAACGGAACATGGTGGAAAGCACCGTGCATAACGAACCGCCCGGCTTCATGTCCATGAACACTTTCATCTGTAATCATAAACGAACCCATCTTACACTAAACTGCGAAACTACAATCAATGCAGTGTCACTGTAGAGTGAACTGAACTAGGGGGGTCAATGTTGGTAAAAGTTTGAGAAATTGTCACAGAAATTGTATTGACAAAACAAGATGGCGGCGTTAGTTCCGATTTTGGCCACGCGCCAAAAGAACCTTGCAGCGTTGTTTGCTGTTATGACGGATAGCATTAATGGATTAGCGAGTTATTCATTCCCATTTAAATTCACGTACTGTAAATTTAAGGTAAGAGCAGTGGTAGGTTCGAACCCAGACAGACGCTTTACTTTGTGTAAATTATTTCATCACCACTGCTCTCAAAACGGTGAAAGAAACCATCGTGAAACCGGCATGTCCTAGAACCAAAAATTCGAAGACATGTGACATCTACCAACCCGCATTCGGCCCGCGTAGTGGATTACGGCCCATTCCCTCACACAGAGAGGAGGCCTGTGTCCCAGCAGTGGGAACATTTTAGGCTGATTACGAAATTTAAGGTGACAGGGCCAATTAAAATTTTAGGGGATAGGGGAGAATAGAAGAGGTCATCATTTTGCTTGAGCAAATGTAACATAGGATAAACCTAAGTACATGCAGAAAAATAAGTATACACTATCAATTTTCATTTATAAACCTCAGCCCAGAGCTGTTTCGTTCAAAAAACAAGATCCATTTATTTTAGAAGATAAAAAATATTAGACACGCGTGAGTATAAACAATAATTATATAACTCTCACGTCAAGTTCATGGTCTAAGACACTATTAAGTATCCTAAAATTCTTCATTGTAGACCATGTTAGGCAACAAGCGGCGATTGTTTAACAATGGGCCATTTGGCATTGCAAAATTATACTTCAGTTAGATATGGACACATGTATCACGAAATAAATCTTTTAAAACATATTAGTAAGCCATGTCGACTCTTTATGCACTTCCGTTAATCTATTTGGTTCGGCAAAATAATGTAATTAAGTACGTTCATAATTAAAATATATTAAAGTAGCATTACAACAAATCAGGGGGGCTAAAAAGGCCACTTTGGCAGAATCATAAAATGATCACATTATGGATCATATTAAAATTCGTAAAATGGTCACAAACTGACAATTCATAATATGAACTGCTTACAATTAATATCACGCAATTCATCTGTTTGACAGTTTTGTATGGAGATTCGTAAAATGGTCCACAAAAGAAGAATTGCTTTAATGTCAAATAGCAGATTCATAAGAAGTTAGTCAATAGCAACATCTTACAATTCATTTTGAGGATTTTCTGAAGAAATATTCTACTAACGGCAGATTTTGCCATTTATGAAAATTTTCTTGGGCACGCGCGGGTGCAAACCATTTTTTAGCGCCGTCGAAGTGTAGCTCCTCTGAAGATTGGACATAGCCTTCGAAATGCCGGACCTCGAGATTGTTTGCTTATACAGAATAGATAAGTGTGTTTAATGACCTTATTCCTTAGCCATCGCGGCGGGTAAGTAGGTACATATTTATGGCCTGGAGCCATACATATGTACCCGCCGCGATGGCATAAGTACTATCCCCAAGGCAAGTAAAAGTATTGTGATAAAAGTAGTGTGTTTTAACTAAGTAGTTCTAGATAGACACTATCATCTATTATTTTAGAGGTTTAGGTACTCTGTACCCCTCAATTAAATAAATTGA
This sequence comes from Gortyna flavago, assembly GCA_963669345.1. Classification (NCBI taxonomy): domain Eukaryota; kingdom Metazoa; phylum Arthropoda; class Insecta; order Lepidoptera; family Noctuidae; genus Gortyna; species Gortyna flavago. The sequence goes on from OY770146.1 coordinate 7,421,113, forward strand.
TCATATACTTAAATTAGTACCTACCTACTTACTACAATCTTCTAGTCACATTTTAGGTGTACTATAGGTACACCTCTGCCTAACCCTTTAGGGATATATAATAGGTGTGATATTGTTGTATTTCATTTACTTTACTTCATTTTTATTAAGTAGTAAATATAAGAGGACCGTAGAAGAGGATACCTTATACTTTTTACTAAAATAAAACAATGGTGATAGGAAAAATATTTTATTACCTATATTAACAATTCTCATCTTATATTATTAAAAAACTAATACAAACATAATAATTAATTAGGCTTTTTTCATTCATTCATTTAGGTTTGCAACTCTGATTTGTGTCGATGCTAGCTGCGGAGGGGCAAACCATGTCTCCTTTTTATGGAATCACCATCCACTTAAGACTCACTTGGAACAACTCCACCAGGCTGAAAAGGAAAGTTTGTGGTTTCTAGTAAGTCAAATTATCATCATCATTTGTCTAGCCTTTTCCCAACTATGTACTATGTTGGGGTCGGTTTCCAGTCTAACCGGAAGCAGCTGAATACCAGTATTTTACATGCAGCTACTGCCTATCTGACCTCCACAACCCAGTTACTGGGTAATACAATACCACTTGGTAAGACTGGTTGTCAGACTTTCGGGTTTCTTACTAGTAATCATCACTCAATAATTAAAATAACTTTATAAATTTGCATACATCATTGTTTAATTTGAGTACATATTATAATAATTATATTTCAGGTGATGCAGACTATCCCTTAAAATCAACACTGAAGACACCACAAGTGGACACAGAGCCCCAATACCTTTTTCCCTTTATGCAAAGTTTATGTGTTATTTAATTGTTAAAATATAGTATGGTTTCCTTTGTACTTATTTCTTTATAATTATATTAAGTAGGTACTTATGAATGTTATACTTATTTTATTGCATGTACAAAAAATTCATACTGTACCTCTATAGGACACCAATAAATAGTCTTTCGACTGCATCAGCAAGCCTCCCAAAGTTCTGCACTATTAATGTACCATATCAGCTGTAGCATGTTGCATCTCCATCTGTGGTAAAATTCTCCGAGCCTCATCTAGTGCAGCCAGAGGGCGACCTAAAAACGTAATAAAAATACCATACTTAATCGTTTTCAATAGTCATTATAAGTCTTAACCGCATTATGAATAGCAGTAGGGTTAGAAAAATCCACTTACTGCGGTATCTCGCTTGCCGAGTTCAACGAGGCAGAGGCAATGTTGTAGCATCGGCAGGGGTAGGGCTTGGTGCTGACGCACGAGTCTGGCCAGAACATGGGGCTGCAGTGATCTCGAAAAGGGGCTCAACACCAACAGCGCTTCCAGTTTGACTGTAGAAAGTCGAGCAGATTGTTCCATTGTATCTCAGACACTAGCTGCACGCCTTTCCATTCCTACAAAATATTACGTACATTTGAATACTTTTGGACAGCAATAAAATTAAATAATGATTTAAGTCAAACAATTATACACTTACTTTGTAATAAAAACGATCTTACTCCAAATAAATACTTGTTTTAAAAACTACAAACAAACGTCGTTGTGTTGATAATTGACAGTTTGTTTTTGACTTACGAAACTAAGGGTGCGTTCCGAGTTGGGATGTAAATGATGTAATCGATTTGAGCGTGTTAAAAAGTAAACACTAAAGTAGTCGCTCTAAATCAAAGCGATGCAATTACACTTACCTAAATCGTAAACAATTTAGGAATTAGTGCGGTCGGGAATTCGCACTAGTCGGAATCTAACTTTTCTAACTTCAATTACATCTAAGAAGAAGCTGCACTCAACGTCTATCACAGCTACGTAGCGTCTGTATTGAGTTACGGCTTACTCCTATGGGATGGGGTAACTCATCACACATACAAAGCGCCTTCCTAGCGCAAAAAAAATGCTTGCGAGCAATAACTGCGGCGCCTCCTTAAGAGCTCTCTTAGACCTCTTAGGCTGTAGACCAATTTTTAAAAAGCTAAACGGCGGATTTGTTGAGCGTATCCATATATACCAACCAACTTTGTACCTACCATATCCGACGAATAAAATAAATAAATGTCTTTGTCTTATCTTTCGATTTCCCACAAATTGAATAATGTATGCGCTTAATTCGGAATGCGTCCTAAAAACTCTTTTGTACGCGTTGCCAGCCTAAAAAGTTTTTATTGTTTCTAATTTCCCTTTTCAGGGCTTATCTGCGGTATTTTTAACAGTTAGAAGGTATATTATAATGTAATAACATTTATACTGCAGAAATAAAAAATTTAAAACCAATTTGATTTATAAAAACTGTAAAGAAAAATTTACCGATAAAGTTACGGTCTTTATTTTTTACATGCGGTAATATTTACACCAAATATGATTCTGATATGAATTGAATTGTAGATGAATCTGCTAATAAGTGTCACCATTTTACGAAAATTGGAGGAATTGCTAATGATCTGCTGGCAATTCTGGAAATGAATTGTTTTTAGAGGAATTGCTTAAAGTGGCCTTTTTAGGCCCCCAGAGCCGTACATTCAAGTTTAATTATTTCTTTTAGAAAGAAATCTTCGCTTTAAGGTTACACTAGTCAGTCATTCTTCCATGCTGACGTCGTATGGAGTTTACTCCTCTGTTAGACAGTGTACTAAAATGATATCTACTTATCTCGTCATTATCTAGCCCTGTACGGACACAGAATTAAAAAAAAACATTGGTTTGAAAGTTATGAGCGTCGAAACTTCTATATTTCAACAGTAATGCGTCTTTGAGTGTAAATAAATACTTTATTTTCAATGAATATACATCTTGTAGTTTTTATAAGATTCATAATATCTATACGCCCAAAAGTATGTTCATGAAATTTAACGCACTCCTTTTCGTTATAAATCATCGTCTATTTCACTAAATAAATAAAACTAAATAGCATGCATATTAGCCAAGCCCACTAATGAGTTCGAGCCGTCGACTAGTGCAACCTTAAATCTATGTCTCTTGATTTTTCCATTGTTTGCGCAGTCTGCAATGGCTATTGCAATATTTCATAGCAACGCCATGATTGCTATTAGCAATTTTATAATAGTCGAAAGTAAGAATAATGAAAGGAAACTAAGTGAAGAAATAAGGGCAAGATAATTGTAAGAAGTAATGTTGATTAGTCGTGACAGTTTACACGGCAGGATGTGTTACATGTCGGATGTATTGCTGATATTAGTTCTCGGTCACGGTAAGGCTAAATAGAGGAACTTATTAATTATGTTCAAGACTGTTTACAGGTAAACTAGGGCCACAGGTCGCTATTCTAAACTAAAAAAAGGTAAGTATCATTTAACGCAAAAAGAACACTCTGTCTGTCTATATTTTTGTAGGAAAAACGACCAACAAAGTTGGAACAGGTTTAGACAATTTGGAAATAAAGAAAAAAAGGTGCTAAAGAAATTTCCTAAGATATCACATAATGGTTAAAGGCCTTGTTTGAGGTCACACTTCCGCGGAATCGTGTGTTTTGAGCCGTGACAGGAAATCGGAGTCGCGGCCTTCCTAAACTAATTAGCAACAATGCGAATTGAAGTGATTATCATAAGATGTGGATGTTATTGAACGATCACGTGGATATTCTTCAAAAAAAGTTTAAGTACATATTTTTTATCGAATAAAGGAGAAGCAAACCCCAACATACCTAGTGGTTTGGACAAATCTTAAGATAATATCTAACTATTGAAAAAAAACATACAACCGAATTGAGAACCTCCTCCTTTTTTTGAAGTCGGTTAAAAATACTACTTTAAACGTTACTACGTTAAAAATGCTAGTGATATCTACATGCCTTTTGCAAGCCTTCTGGCAGAAGTTTGTAATGAAATAAGCAATCCCTTTGTACTCAAGAACTTTACTGTTCTTTCTGTATTTTTAATTCGTGTATTCAAATATACATTCAATGCATATAAATTTAATGAAAATAAACGTATTCATAATGATAATGGTATATGCGCACGTTGTATTTAGTACACGTATAGCTTTATGATACGTTCACTTGCTCAAGATCACCAGTGAGTGACCGGTTAAATAACCACTTGGCCAGCGTCGGGTGACTGTCGCGCAAGACGCCGCGAACGCCGAACGTTCAAAAAGTGTTAGATTGTTTCACAATAAAAATGGTTGTGTTATTAAGGGAGTTCATCCTAACAGTTATACTAGTAACATGTTTGGCATACAGAGAGACTACTCCGCTTATTAAAAATGTAAGTAATTCTTTAGTTATTTTATGCCCTAGATATGCACTGACAAGTTTTGGGACCTAGTCAATTATCAAATTGTAGACACTTGTTAGGCACGACTTTGGGAATTTGTTAGTACATTATTTATGGGCCACATATTAAAAACAAAATAAAAAAAAAAAATTTCGAGGAGTAGGTACAGACGCCAGCACATCAACCTACTACAATCTGTCAAATTTCTTTGATAGATTTTCAACTTTATCGCTAAAGTATAAGGTTCAAAGTTGATTGGGAAAATTTGACAGTTTCGGATAGGTTGATGTGCTGGCGTCTGTACAGTTGTTATTTTCTTCATCATCATAATCATTTCAGCCGAAAGACGTCCACTGCTGGACATAGGCCTCCCCTAAGCAACTCCACTTCGACCGGTTCTGTGATTTTCTTATTAAAATGTTTTAATTCTTGCCTACAGATAGCGCCATCCACGAAGACGCCCCACTCATCTTCCTAAGCGCTCTACAGTACAAGTGTACAACAACATTCTGCTAGATTTTTAGTTTTGTCGATACAAAATAATTACTTATTAGTGGGTAATTAGTGTGTATCAAAAAAACTAAAACACTAGCGGAATTAACTAGCGATAACCACTAGCGATTAGTAAGAAGAGTGGGGCGCATCTTCGTGGATGGCACTACCTATACAGTAGTATTATGAGGTTTCATAAACTTAAGCTAAAATAAATACTTTTATGTTTTCATACCATTATGTTAAAAATAGATTTAGATATGCTTGTGTATATTTTTTAATGTGATTTAGATATTTTTAACCGCCTATTATTATATAAAATACCTCATAAAGTGTCTGATTATTAATATAAAAATAAATTAAGACCTTTATTATCGATTTCCATATTATTAAGTAGTGTGTCGATACAATTTATTGTAGAGATTAAATCGTCTTATACTATATAAGCATTATTATAATGTACAGTTAGACGATCAGTTAGATCCGACAGACTTTGTCCTGCGTAACACACTATTAAGCACAATCTGAATATTGCTAATTTTTTAATTTTAAATTACTTCATGTGTTCGAAAATGTGTCTGGTCAACAACGTAAATAACGCAATGAATGTTGTTGATCTGTCAAAATTAAAACCATTGCTCCGCTGTCCAAACAATAGTTCATACAAACATTTAGAAAAAAAGATATCCAGTTTAAAAAAAAAACATTTTTTCTTTCCCTAAAAACCTTCTTTTTCCTATTAGGAATTTTTGAAACAAAAATAGCCAGATCGGTTCAGCCGTTCTCAAGTGATTCACTTACCAAAGAACAGCGTTTCATTTTTATTTATAAAGATTTGGATTATAACATTTATACAAAAACAGGTGCAGAGAGGCGGTACACACTTCGAGGGTCCTCATTGGTCAACAACAGAGAATGCACTATATTGGGTAGACATACAAGAACAACAAGTGTACAGATTTGATGCTGAAACTACCAATATCACCTCTAAAACTATTGGTATGTACTGTACGCTAGCTTATAACAGTAATAATTATAATAAAAACCACCATATCTGACCATCTCAATTAATTGAAAACTAGGAGAGATGTTTAATTTATTAAAGTACCATCATTTGTGACGCATATCCGTATAAATACATACTAGGTACGTTCCTTTTTTCGATATTATAATAAGTAGTTTGTACGATATGGTTTGATCATGTTGGGGGGATGAATGGAAGACGATTAACAAAAGGGACTTTATTTTATTTATTAAGGTACACGAGGTCGATGGGCAGGAAATACACTATGTCGACGAATATATCTACATGGGCCAGCTAGTTTCTTTTCACAAAAGACAGGACAAAGAGATCGACCGTCGAGTCGAAAATGCCTGGAGGAGCTACTGGTCCATGAAGGCGCTAATAAAGGGCGACCTTCCTATTTCACTAAAGCGCAAGCTCGTCGACATGTGTATCCTGCCTATCCAAACCTATGGCGCCCAGACTTGGTCTTTGACAGAGGCTCAGAAGTCCAAACTCAAGGTTTGCCAAAGAGCGATGGACCGTAGTAGGTATCTTAAAGATTAAACTCACTGACCAAATTCGCAACACCACAATAGTTACGCTTAAAGGCAGGTATCGCTGATGTTGGCGGCAAGTCTGCGGGGCTGAAGTGGGACTGGGCAGGTCACACTTATAGAATGCATCTAGACAGATGGGCCAAAGTCGTCACACAGTGGGTGCCTGAAGAGGGGCGTCGTCATCGAGACAGGCCTAAGAAACGCTGGCGTGACGATTTGGACTCGTTCCTAACCGATTGAACGGAGAAGGCACAGCACATGGAAATGTAGAAGAATATGGGGGAGGCCTTTGGCTGGGCAAAGGCCTGCTTTAAGCTTTTATTTTTGAATGAAAATGCAGAAAATATGCACGTTAAGTTGTGCTCCACAAGATTATACGTTAATATTATTACAAACGGTGGTACATTGTTTAGTTTTATTATAATCATTAAACCAGATAATAGTAGCCACTATTTTCGTATAATCTTGTGGAGCACAATTAACGTGCTTATTTTCTGCATTTTTATTCTAAAATAAAAGAAATAACCAAACAAAAGATGAGGGCGCCACTGCGCGATCGGCGTCGTCTTAAACAATGCATATTATGTTACATTTATATGCGATAGCAGCAATCGCGGTTAATTTGCTGGCATTTATTGAAGAGTTTCGTTGTCTGTCTCCGAAACTCATCATAAATTTTTTACGACATTTAAATGTGACCTTTACGGAATAAACTTATTTCGAACAAAAAAATAAACAGCTGTTCCCTACATTTTGACGAGTTATGCGAACATAAATGTAGGGAACAGTTGTTTTTTTTTCGCGATTTCAGGTTTGGTCCCATAGTAAAAGTTGTTCATAATGATGAGTACAATCTCCCATTTCGATTTGTCGCATGTATTCAATTTCATCCTGTATAATATGACGGAGTTATGCCCGAAATTACATTAAAAAAAAAAAAAAACATCCGAATTGAGGACCTCCTCTTTCTTAGGAGTCGGTTAAAAATAAATAAAAATTATATTTTAGTAGGTACTTAGTAGTAAGACGGGCTGGTGTCCGCAATTCCAAGTACAAGCGCATAATTTGCGTAGCATATATATAAGCATAATCAGCCTATAATGTTCCCACTGCTAGGACACAGGCCTCCTCTCTGAGAGGGAATGGGCTATAATCTTCAACCACGCGGGCCCCAGTGCGGGTTGGTAGATGTCACATGTCTTACTTATTTTGCGTACGGAAGAATATTCTAACATTGATAAACAGAGCTACTATTGTTTAACCTTAATCTTCTAGGTTACGGACCAGTATCGTTAGTGGTGACGGTGAAGGACTATCCTAAGCTGATCCTCATAACAGTGAGGACGGAGCTATACTTCCTGCCGTGGGACGCACCGGATGGCGACAGTTCTCTCCGACTACTGAGTGTGGTGGACTTGGGCCTGCCCAACAACAGGTGCAACGATGGCAAGGTCGACGCTAAAGGAAGACTTTGGTTTGGTATGTAGTTTCCCAGTTTCCGAATTAAGAATTCAGTCGGTTTTATATTATCGATTCGTCACAACGCCCATGCTGCCTCTGTTACTTTTAAATGAACAAAAGGTGTGTAATTTGAGCATTCAAGGGTTTGTGTTTAAAAACTTCTGTACCAAAAGTTGCTCTGAATATTTTAACGGGATTGCTAATTTGGTACTACTGAATGATTTTCTATGATTTCATAATGTGAACTTGATTCGTATTTACTTATACCGATACAAACCTATTAAAATACCAGTTTAAAAAAAAACAACCTCTTTTTGAAGATGAGATAAAAATGACCACCTCATTTTAATACAGGTACAATGGGCAAAGAAGTTGATAACAATGTCGATAAAGATCAAGCTACGTTGTACATGATGGATGAGGACAACCACCTTAATCCGATGGAGAAGGTTCGTCCCGTGTCCATCTCCAACGGAATTGCGTGGACTGCCGACAAGAAGTTTATGTTCTACATCGATACTCCAACGAGGAACATCGACGTATTTGACTTTGACCTTGAAGATGGATTTATTCGTAAGTTATTGTAATTGTCTTCTATAAAATTAAAGTCGCTTTTCGTGCCTGACCTTCCAAACTACACAACGAATTTTGATGCGGTTTTCATCATCATTTAGAGAATTTATTCCGGAAGGTTAATGTGTTTAATACATTTATATGAAACTTAAATCTCGATGTGGGTGTACTATACACCTCTGGCTAACCCTTCGGGAAAACGAGGCCTGATGTTGAATTTCAATGTTTTGTCAAGTAAAAACCGCTAGTTCCTTCTATAAGCAAGTTTCTTTAAATTTATAATTATATTCACAACTACAAACTGCTCGGTTAGCGCCACAAAAAAATAAATAGAAGTATAATTTTGTTTTTTGAAACTATTTATTTTAAACAACTTGTCATGGAACATTTTACATTTTATTTTTCGATACAAAATAAGATTATGTGCGCTATTAACTTATTTTAGAGTTTGCTCAAGGCTAAAAACCTACACGCAGACAGCAGCATGGAGCAGTATCTGTAAGCTGACCGATTGGCTGCTGTGCGATGTGACGCAGGTTCAATTCCCGCACAGAACAAATTAAATGCCCACAAAAAACTATAGTTGTTCTGGTTATGTGTCCGAGAGATTTGTGTCTTTAATATAGAAAAAAAAACCTGGTTTGCTAATGTCAAACAATTAAAAAAAAACTTTTTTATAGAGGAGTAAATAAATAATGCTATTTTTACAAATTCCAGGCAACAGAAGGACACTGTTCAGTTTCCAAGCCAACAACGTTACAGGGTTTCCGGACGGAATGACAATTGACTCTGATGGCAATCTATGGGTCGCCTGCTTCAATGGTTGGAAGGTAATGCATGATCATAATTCTTCTTCTTCGTGTCGCTGGCGCCACAGTATTAGATCTTGTTGGCCCAAAACTTCGCTACTTACTTAAACTAACCAAGTAGCTCACCAACTTTAACTGAACGGTAAGGCCCCAAATAAACGGCCAAAATTACCAGAAGCCACCAAAAAACTTAACTTTCTCAACATCCTCACCACGAATTAGTAAGCCCTTCCCATTGCCGGATATATAATGATCATACTTAAAAACATATTAAGTAAGTGCAAAAATATAAACAGTGAACCGGTGCACGTTTCATCTTTTATTTTTTTAAATGCAGTCTGAATGTTACACTCTTGCCCGTTTTCACTAACACTAGGCACCACCTAAATGAATGCGTAAATAAAAGGGCGTTGATGGATTTTCAACTTTAGATGCTAAGCCGAGCGCTGAAAATCCAACATCGCGAGGCATTCATTTAGGTGTCATGAATTAAGCACGCGCCCTACTAGATATTCAGGGTGACTTATTTCGTTAAGCAACCAGTATACGCACGTAAATCACCTTTTCTGGATTTAGATAATCTAAATTCATTTCAATGGGCTACAGCAGAATAAGCACATCTTTTTGTTCTAGGTCATAAAGATTGATTCTAGAGCTGGAAAACTGTTGGAACAACACAGGCTTCCAGCTGCAAAAGTAACATCAGTGATGTGGGGTGGTCACGACTTGTCCACGCTATTCGTAACAACCAGTAAGGTGGGACTGTCGCAAGCAGAACTGAATACACAACCCGAAGCTGGCTCGTTATTCGCTATAGAAGGAACTGGTGCCAAAGGACTGCCTGAAAACCAATTCGTTTTTGCTAATGCAGCAAACTATTAATGTTGTACTTTGTTGTTATATCATAACATCACGCCTGTATACCCCTAAGGGTAAGGCAGAGGTGTACCATCGCAGACACTGGCGGTGGACCACTTTTCAACCTTATTCCCAAGGGCATAAGGGTGAAAAGTGGTCGACCGCCATTGTCCGCGGCTGTACCTAACGAACACCCACATTTCGCCAGTTATGTTCAAAGTTCGTTGGTATACATATTTTGTTATTGAAAATTAAATATTTGTAATTATAATATATAACTAGATTACTTTGTTTTTTTTTACGTTTATTTATAAGGTAATGTTTGAAAATTGTTAATTATTATGGTAGATGTATCTTGGGTAATTAACCCAGAAAAAAAGTAGGCTGCCCTGCCCATAGTGCCCATGTTTATCACGTTATTGCTTTTATTTTTGTACCCAAAGGCTGCCAACAGGACCCTATTACTAATAGAATTTTCTTTATTGTGTACACCATAAATGTTACAGAATATAAATGTAGTTATAACAATGATTTATAATGAATCAACAATCAAATCAATCTAAAGGGTTCCCACTGCTAGGATACAGGCCTCCTCTCTGTGAGAGGGAGTGGACCGTAATCCACCCCGCGGGCCCAGTGCGGGTTGGTAGATGTCACATGTCTTCGAAGATGGCTGGTTCAAGGACATGCCGGTTTTTTCACGATGTTTTCCTTCACCGTTTTGAGAGCAGTGGTGATGAAATAATTTACACAAAGTAAAGCGCCTGTCTGGGTTCGAACCTACGACCTACAACTCGTAAGTCGCGCCCGTTACCCAGTGGTAACGGTGGTCCAGTAGCCAGCACTGCTCACACATCTAAAGGATGATGCTACGAAATGTATGGAAGCTGGTATCTGTTCCAATAGGAATAAATGATATATCATTAGAAAGGTATTATGATTTAGTACAAATATTCCAATGACCCTTGTCTTGATTCCTTGTCCGATCTGAGTATACAGGGTAGAAGTAGACAAAAGGCAGTAATGTAGCTACAGAAAAACGTTCTTTGGAGACTGTCCTTAACTTCTTGAGTAATTGCTAACTGCATTCACAGATTTTGGAAAAATGGTAGTTATTTATAGAAAAACGTTAATTCTTTAATTTTTTTTATGTTGTCAATCGATGCAGTTTCGTAGGTATAAGCATTCAAAGACGCCTTTGGATCAACTGGGGTTAGAATAGGTACCTACTAGAAAAGTCAGAAACCGCCTTTAACTTTCCCATAAGTACCTACACTTTTTAGAGATTGATCATCTTATCCACGATCTTTTACAACGTTTGCTAAAAAAAACAAAATACATTGTGCAATAAGAACTAAAACTTACCGGAAGCCTCAAAAATGGAGGGTCTGAAGCATTTTTTCCTAATTTGTTCTCTTGATACTGAATGAGCTGGATTACAAGTTGAGCCAAACCTTCTTTTGTAGGTGGATCTGTCTGCACATGCTGTAATAATAACAACACAGAATATATACTGCAAGTATATTATATAGAAAATGAATGAAACTAGAAGTTGTCTGAGCCCATGTTTTGAATATCTTAAATTAAAAGATCAACTTATTGACTGGTTCTCTATTGTGTTCCCTAACTTTTTTATCCATAATTATAAGGGCCACAATTTTTTTTGGCCTAATCATAATTTGTCCGAATGATAACTTGCCTGAACTTAATGTCACATAATATCACATGCCATAATATTGAAATCCCTAAATAGAATATGCCCTAAATTTGTTTGTCATAAATATTACAATCAATAATACACAAAAGACTTAAAACCCTTTTCAATAAAAGTTATAAGTGCTAAATTCAAATTATTTAATGTTTATTTATCCTAATAATGTTTTTAAAACAAATTTGTATTACAATGTTTTTGCTTTTGGCTCCGGCAGCAAGCATGCAGCATGCAAGCAAGCATGCAGCACGCATGCAGCATGCAAGCCAACATACAACATGCAGCAGGCATGTTTTCAGTCACGGCTCCGGAGCTGCGGGTCTCCGGCGGTCCCACGCGTGCTGAACATCGCAGACGGCTTTCGCTCACCACCGTAGCTTCGGCTTGCCTTCGCCGGCCAGCCTCAGCCGCGGCTGCTCGCTCGTAACCTCCTGCTCCTCAGCCCGCGGGCCCCCTCGCCCCTACGCGCCTACGCGATTTTAAATTCTAATTTTTAGCAAATGTTTTAAGACTAACAATTTTATTATTTAAACTAACTTCTGCCCGCGACTTCGTCTGCGTGTTATTCGAACACTCCTCTAAAAAGTTCGAAAATATCAAACTCAGTAAATAAAAAAAAAACTTCTTTATAGACAATATTCTTCACTAATCCAGGTGCCAAAACCACTAAACTACTGGGCGAGCTAACTCGTGAGCTAGCTTGCTCACGAGTTAGCTAGCATAGAACTGAACATGAGAGAAGCAGTTTTCTCTTAAATCAATCCTAGCAAATTTTACTGTTTGTCCTTGAAACCTGTTTATTATCAACGCGAAGCATACTTTGAGGGGAAACTGCAACCTTTTAAATTGAAACAAAAGATTGTTTGGAATGAAAGGAATTTGTGGTATAAATACAGTTTCCCCTTGCGCACACCCAGTTAAAATTGTGGCTTCCACTATGCTAAAGCTTTGCCTATTAGCCTGGTTCCATTGCATAATTTAGGGGGTTTTATATTTAGCAACAACATAACAGGGGCACCCAAGCGTAGAATAAGCCTATGTTACGGCAGACCTTGTGGTTTCAGCGAATTCAGAAATTCTACAGGGTAATGCGCCATAATCAGTGTGGATTTGAACTTGAAGTCCATTTTCATAGGCTCAGTCCTATATTTCAAAATAATGTAAACCTTGAAAATAACACTAGTTTCGTTAATTTATATAATGTTGTTGTATGCTTGTATGTTTTTTGTTTGAATGCGCATCACACACACCCATATTGATATTTAGACATTTCAACCCCATCGCATCCCAACAGAGGATGATGGTATTTCTAGTCCACCATGTACGTTGTATTTTAAAGTCATTATTGTTTTTATAATCAGCGACCCAATAAACCATACAAACTATACCCATGTTGATTTTCAGACTTTGTCACTTAATTTCCCACTTTTAGGGGTTGAATTCTAAAAAAACCTGAAACACTCTGGAGTACTCCTGCGATGTTTGTAATAAAATAAACTAATCGTGTTTCCTCATACAAACTTTGGACCCCCGTTTCACCGAGGGCCTGAATTTTGGAAAATCCTTTCTTAGCGCATGCCTACATCATAAAAGCTATAATGATGTGGGCCAAATTTCAGCACAATCTGTTCAGTGGTTTGAGCTGTGCGTTGATAGATCAGTCAGTAACAGTTGCCTTTTACATTTACACACACAAGACAGAAGAAAAAGATGAATTCAGAAGATTACACATTACAAGCTGCGCCTTGCGGTTTCACCCGCGTAAGTTTCGGTTTAGGGGGATGAAAAATAGATGTTGGCCGATTCTCATAGATACCGGATAAGCACAAAAAATTTCATCAAAATCGGTCAAGCCGTTTCGGAGGAGTATGGCAACGAAAACTGTGACACGAGAATTTTATATATTAGATATAATACAATACTTATGACATATGACTTTATTTCATGCAAAATTAGGAGATTCCATTATTGTAATACTCAATAATATGACAGAATAGTTTTAGAAATAAAGAAAATTATGTTAAACAAAATTTAGAATTTTTGATCATTTTGGTTAGGTACTGAAGTTTATAGCAAACGTGTTATGGTTAATGATCTTCGGACAAACAATTTTAGGAGAAGAAAGGGAGTACCTATTAACTACATAAAGTGATGAGTGTAGTGAAGAATGGAATGGATGTGAATGAAATCTTAATGGTTAGTATCTCTAAAACATTTTCCTTCCAGTTACTCACAACCTTACTGCTTTGAAAACTTTAAAAGGTAATATTTTATTGGTTTAGTTTCAGTTCTACTTACCTTCTTGCAATTCTTTTGTAGCCAAACGCGAATTTGGTCAAATTGTGCTAGTGATTCCGGTGACTGAAAAAACTCGACGTTAGGCCCTCCATCCTTCTTCGGGCCTATGGTCGCCATTCTGATTCAATTATATATGTTATTTCTCACCGATATATTTGGATTTCAATGCAATATTATATTATATCTATTAATGAAACTCAAACTGTAAAAACAACAAGCAGACACGGCGTCGCTGTTCACAATTTTGACATTTCTGGTTTAGTGTTGCCAGCCACAGCCCACAGAGTACTTTTTGATAGAGCCACAGCCACAGGCCACAGCCAGCCAGACACTTCGGTACTCGTAGTTACGTCGCGTCGCAGAGAGTTCAAGTCTAGGTAGTTCATTACCATAGATAAAAAATACAGACAGTAAATCTGACAGTTTCGGGTAGGTACCCAAAACTGTCAGATTTTCCCAATCAACTTTGAACCTTGTGCTTTAGCGATAAAGTTGAAAATCTATCAAAGAAATTTGACAGAACGTAGTAGCTTGATGTGCTGGCGTCTGTACATACAGTCTGTCAAGAAATTCATGAAAAAAAAGAAGAGCGCCACTATCTATTGCACGGTATCCCTATTTTCGACCGAAAGGTTTTGATACTTTTCTTTTTATAAAATAGTAATTACCGATTTATTATTATGGTCTCTTTACTGTCAAGTTTCTTTTTTCCTTAGTCTGAGTGTCAAGTAGATAACCTGGCAGATATATATCTGACACTCGGACAGTAAAAAAAAGAGTTTTGACTTTCATTGGTAGTGGTGAGCAACATTCCTCTTCATTTCCAACTAGTTTCGTCACCTCGTCGTTGTCAACTTCACGTAAACAAGTAAGCGGCACGCGGTGCGGCTCTGTGATGCAGGTACAGTCAACAAAAGAGATAAGTATGCAGGATCATCGGATATAGTTGAAGTTTAGTAATAAACCGATGGATGTTCTCGAATAAAATTAAATTTTATTAATAGAAAACAAACAGCACATTTATCAAATTAAATTTCAGTCGACAACATCCATCGGTTTCTTACTAAACTTTCAACTATATCCGACGATCATGTATACTTATCTCTTTTGCTGACTGTACATACGTCGTAAGGCAGGGTGTACGGGTGACGCTTATCTTACGGCTGACAGTCGCGCTCTCCCGTATTATTAATAAACTCTTTGGTCGCGCTGGTTGACGGCGCCGTCATCTGGGATTATATTGTAGTCTGTGGAGCTGACCATACGAAAGCGGACAAAGACCCTATTTCCACCTACTTCGACCCTACATAGAAGGGGCGACAACGCGAGACGGCCCGACGTTACGGTGGCGAAGCACCCGGACACATAACGTTTACAAATTCCTCCCGAGGCGCGCCACGCCAGGGGGTCTACTCCCTAAGTCCGTCGGCCCGTCCGACAGTAGTCCGATACGTTTGTGTGACATTCGAGGCGTGATGCAAAAATTATCGAGCTCGCATAACGTCTCGACCTTTTGAGCGACTATATTGTTGACAACAACAAGGAAAGTTTGTCTGTTCCGATATTATTTGAATACCCTGAGTGTCACTAAATATTTGACGCTGACTGTACAAAATAAAACATTCGAGGCGTGATGCGAAAATTATCGAGCTCACTTTGCTCGCTCTTGCATTCTGTATTCTCTTATTATTAAAAAGCTTTTCTGCATAAGTCGACAAAGTTACTCCTTGTATAAAATGGACAAACGATATCCTAACAGATGAGTCCGAAATCGTTACTGAGTTCGAGAATCGTTTCGGAGTAGGGTTCACACAGACGTATCGGACTACCGAGTACTGTCGGACGGGCCGAAGGACGGACGGACGGACTTTGGGAGTATACCCCTTTTTTTTTTTTTTTTTTTTTCCCTATTGGCATCTCGTAGTTGACCTTTAGAGGTCGTGACTACTTAACCGGACTATCCTGTGGCTGCCTTAAGTGAAACTCAAAGCCTCCAGCCAGGGGCATTAATCTAACTACGTTATGCTAAGCGACTACGCACTAAGGGCACCCCCTGTGGGGTACGAGCCTCGGCTTAGGGCGTCGCTGGAGAGGACAGCAAGAAGGGACAGGCTGGATCACTGTTATATTATTTAAGCTTGATGGAGCCGGCATTTCCTATCTGACTACTCTGAGAAGAAATGCCGAAACAAACTCAGAGGTCACGGTCGGGGATTTAAAGCTACTGGCTCAGCTGCGGCGCGGGCTGGCTCTGCATCGGGCAAGGGTCGGGGGGGTGAGTTTATTTGGGGACGTCGCGAGGGACCTCGTCGGCGAGGTCGGAATGTCGGTCTTTTGTTTTTGTGAACTGTACTAGTGGATTTGTTGCTCTCCTGGAGGAGAGTTATTGGGTCGTCGGGGTCGGATAAGGCATGCTTTGGACGGCGAGCCTTACTAATATTTGAGGGGGAGTAGCTGGCGGCCTGGACAACCAGAGGGTTGCGGTGGTTGGCGGCGGAATCGAAGAAACGCTTGGAGAGGCGTTTCATGAAATGCTTGATAGTGGGGATTCTGAGGTCTACATGGAGGATCTCGTTTCGGACGAACCAAGGGGAACCCGTAGCCTTTCGAAGGAACCGGTTTTGAAGGGTTTGCATCCTATGGATGTTATGGGGTTTTGCGTGTGCAAAGACTGGACAGGCATAGGTCATAATTGGCCTGATGCACGCTGTATAGATACGCAACTTGCACTTAAGTGACAGTTTGCTGCGTGCATTGAGAACGGAGTGGAGTCTGCCGAGAGCGAAAGCGGCGCGCGAACGGACCTTCTTTATGTGCTCTGTGAAGGAGAGGTGTCTGTCGAGTATGACACCTAGGTATTTGGCTTGCTCTTCCCAAGGGATCGGCTTGCCAAACATGGTTATTGGTCGGGGGGGAATGGGGTTGTGACGCGGTCTAGAGTAAAGAACCGCTTGACTTTTGTCGGGATTTACTTCGATTCTCCACTTCCTGAACCAAGCAGCGAGTTTGTTAACTGCTGTTTGGAGAGTGAGGGATATCTGGACTAGGCTGCGGCCGGAGTAATAAATGGCTGTGTCGTCGGCGAATAGGGCCAACTGTGCCTTTTTATTCTTAGGGATATCGCTGGTGAACAGCGTGAAAATTAATGGGGCCAGCACCGAGCCCTGGGGGACTCCCGCTCGGATGGGGTGTGGGGAGGAGATTGCTCCTTCGACTTTATAGCGAAAGGTGCGGTTTGACAAAAAGTCCCGTATGATGAGCACGAGACGGTCCGGCACCCCGATTTGGTAAAGCTTGTATATTAAGCCGTTGTGCCAGACTTTGTCGAAAGCTTTCGCTATGTCGAAGTATATTGCACCTGTCATATTACCGCGCAGGAACCCTGCGTGGATGTGTTCGGTGATTCGGTGGACTTGTTGTACGCAAGAATGTTGGGTACGAAAACCAAACTGCTCGTCGGGAATGAGACCCTTTGTTTCGGCATAATCTCTGAGTCGCTTATAAATAAGTCTCTCATAGATCTTGCCGAGGACTTTGAGCAGGCTGATGGGGCGGTAACTCGAAGGTTCCGATTTGGGTTTTCCGGGTTTTGGGATCCCGATGACGGGAGTATACCCCCAGTTCCAGTCCGTAATTAAACGTATTATAACAACTTTATTTTACAGCAAGGTTGTAGTGTATAGACAGTTGTGTCTAACTCTGTCGTCTCGAGCAGCGCACGCGCGGGGTATAGGGGCGGAGGGCACTTGCCTACCGGCCGCTGTGGAGTAAAGACGCGGACGCTTGCTGCGAGCCGATATCAGTGTAATTTCGTGATACTTGTTCTTTCCTAATATCAACCTCAGAGTCCTAGTGTACATTACAAAGGTGATATTTGTTTGCCAGTGAAAAAGAGTTTTGTAGGTATTATAGGATAAGGAAAAGGATAAAATTAATCGAACCATTCAATTATAAGACTTTTTACTGATTCAACTTTACGGGTAATGCGCTAGGGTAACCCGCGAAATACAAATTTTCTTAACTCAGAGACTTGACTCTTTATAACTTTAGACACTTATTTTTATGACGTTTACGATTAGGGTTGAAATTGAAAACATGCACCAAATCGAAATAGGAGATTGTACTCATCATTATGAACAACTTTTACAACGGGACAAGCCTGAAATCGCGAAAAAAAAAATCCGGTGTTCCCTACATTTTGAAGAGATATGCGAACATAAATGTAGGGAACAGCAAATTTTTTTCGCGATTTCAGGTTTGTTGCCATAGTAAAAGTTGTTCACAATGATGAGTACAATCCCCCATTTCGATTTGGTGCATGTTTTCAATTTCAACCTGTATATTTGTTACGGACGCGTACATTTTTTTTAATGACATGCCTTCTGAGCTGCAAATTGCAAAAAAACGTAATAAAATTTGTATTTCGCGGACTACCCTGGCGGTTTCGCCTTAAGATAACATTTGTAATTTAATTTTTTTTGGTTATTCAATTTCTATAAAATAACATACTAGTATGACTTCGTAGGTAATTAATTTGATTCAAAACTCATAAAACTATAGTTTGTTTTTTTCTGCATTGTAATTTATTTTAACAACTAGTGACTATAAATTATTAAATATTATTCGTAATATTAGAATTGACAATACATCAACATCCGATAATGCTCAGCACATACTACTACATTTATATTATTGTCTCGAAACACTGACCTAGGGTCATCAGGCTAAATACATAAACTTGAACAGTAACCGTAGTCAATCGCTAATGACCGCGTGGTTTGGGTCAGATTAGAATGACGGGTGTATGATCATGCAATGAAAATGGTAGCTTGATGCGTCCTTGTTTAACATATAATTTCTGCAACAAATCAACAATACACCCGTCATTCTGACCCACTCTGCGTGGAAGACTATTTCCAATTAAAAAGAAAAAAAAAATCGGTTACGTTAAAGCTTGATTAATTAGACTGCAGCAAAGCCAACAACAGGAAACGGCATTTGATCATTTTATAACATTAGACTTGTAATATTTAAGATAAATGCTTAAAACAAGAGCTGTCTTTCAATTGCAAACAATTAATTTATATAGACCTATCTAAGCAAATACTAATGAATACCTATTATTTTGCTATAGATGATGGACATATTACATATTAATGGGCGGGTTTCACGTTGACAAAACGGTTAACATAATTTTAATATAACATCATAACTAGCGTCTGGCCCACATTAATGTAATAATGAAATCGATATAAACAAAACATAGTTCTGTAAAATTAGAAGCTCTCTGTGGAGTAATAACCAGTTCATATTGTATGAAAAAAATATTTCAGAGAAATATAGAATTAGTTATTAGTAAATAACTTTTTTGACTAGCACCTGTATAGGACACTCGCTTTTTGGTAATTGCTCCTACGAGTATCAACAAATTTTACAGAAATTACCATATCTTTTTAAATGCTCTAATTTATCTTTAGTAAGTGTAGTATAGGACTGTAATTGATGTAATTATTGTCTCTTAATAATATTTGGGTTTCTACTTGGACAATAGGTACTTATATGTAGGTATTTGTCCATTTTTCAACATTAAATTAATTTATAAGTAATGCAAAAGCATTTTTTTTTTAAAGCAACACAAACAAATTCACATATTGTGTTACATGATTTGATTCGAATACAATAAAGATTTTAAATACAATAGTTTAAACATTCCAAATAAAATTGTCTTGAGGTTTTCTCTTTGACCGTCCAATATCATTTCATTGGTTAGGTGACATTCTTTTAAATAGCTAGCAACATTATATGAACTGTAATATTTCAATGAAATAAATAAAAGTAACAGCAGACGTACACGGGGTTGCCAGGATTAAAAATTAAGAATAAACAACATCATGTACGAACATGGCACATCAAATAAGTGGCGCCTACGTGTAGAGCTGCAAAGCCACCACAATTATAATTACAATTTCTAACAATCCTAAAATTACCATACTAAATGCATATAGTTATAATTACTTACAGCCGAATAAATGGTGGTTACTCTACAGCTTGCGTTTGTAAGTCAGCTAGTGGAAAACTACAAACACATTATCGGCGATCGTTAGACAGACACATTATTTTACAGAACATGGAAGAAAATTTTACTGGAAAGATAATCTTAAATGGTAGAAAAAAGAAATTGTTAGTACCACATTAAGACAGTTCTTAAAATTGAACTTGAAATTAAAAGTAAAAGAACTTTGGTCCGAGACGGTACTTGTTAGAGAGTTGATCGTCATTGAAGAAGGGTGGTATCCTAAATTGAAGCACCGTATGATGACACTTCCACACACCACTAAGTTATTTAGCCTTCCCGAACCGGTATCAGGGCAACTCTACCCCGACTAGCCCTGGAGTTGAACTGTTGCGGGGTTAAGTTGTTCGGGTTGCACTGTCCGGGTCGACCGAAGAATCTTCGAACCTTGTATATACCTAGTGTGGCAGGCACGTCGACGCACAACCTGTTACGCGTTGATGTGCCTGCCATCCTGAATAAAAAATGAGACAACAATTGACTTCTTCATCTTACAGTTGGCTGTACTATCTACTTCTATAAAAGCATACAACCGCCATATTGTTCTAAACTGCACAATGGATTTTGATGCGGTTTTCAAAATCATTTAGAGAATTGATTCCGGAAGGTTTATGTGTATTATACGTTAATATTAAACTTAGATATAGCACAGAAATCTCGATGTATTGGCATGTCGCCACATCAGAATATTGCACCTATGCGAAGCAGGAGCGTTGTCAATAATAGAATAGATAGAAAGTGGCACAAAAAGTTATCACTAATAAGTAAGCTGTCACAACTTCACTAATGACAATGTGAATGACAAAATTGTGTTAGTTAAAAAACGGCGAAAGTAAAAGCACCGTCTCTCAATAATTCAAGTCCTTTTATGGTTAATTTTCACAAAACAATTAATTGTTACATAACGAAAATTTTGCAACAACAAAAAATAAATAACAATAATATCACTTGCATAAATAATTTCACTTAAAGTGTAACAAAAATAAAAATAATATTTGAGCTAAACTGTTATACAAGCTCATGATTGTATCACGTATTCCTGTAATTGTAAATTAATAATGGCTAATAATTGTTAGTTCATTGCTGTATCTTATATTCGTCTTTAACTTAGTTTGATATCAAGTACCGTACTAACAAGAAATGTAGACGAGTGCAATTAGACCAAAAAATCTCTAAGTATATGGTTACCGAATTCTAAAGGCGAGAGGAACAAATAAAAAAAAATCGGCGCTGACTACGACGGAATTATTGCACTCAACACTAATGGGCGTAACTGATATCCTAATCATATTCATTTGAATGTCATGTTTACATGAAAGTGTTTCATCTAATAGGATTAGTATACTGAATTAAGGGGCCGGCGGAGCATGCGTAGTTCATACAAATGTAATACCAAATTAATTTGTAAATCAAACATATTCTTAAGGTAATTATTATTATTTATTTATTTATAAATACTTTATTTTACACCACAAAAATACATAACAAAAATTTTATTGATCACCAAAAAATATACAATGGGCGGCCTTATCGGTAATGTGTATTTATTCCTCTCCTCTCCTCTATTCCTGTCCTTTCAAAATATATATTTGGGAACCCAGATATTCTGTAATCCAATCGGAATAAATACACACTACATTAAGAATATGTTTGATTTACAAATTATTTTGGTATTACGTTTGTATGAACTACGCATGCTCCACCGGTCCCTTAAGTAAAACATGGGTAATGTTTTACTTCAACTTTACAAAATGAAAACAAAAACAGATTAACTACCTAACGAAATAATTATGTATAGTACCTACCTACTTAATAAATATTGTAGAACATGTGCTAATATTACTGATAGGGTGATAAGTTGATCACAGACAATCACTGTGATTATTAAATACAACAATAAAATATCAAAGCTTCTGAAAAGATCTATGAATCTGAATGTATTGTTGTTATTTTTAGCTATTATAAAATGTGTTTTCAAATAACAATAAATAATTAAAGAAGAATGCATTGCACTGTAAGTTTTAGTAAATGCTGTAAATTAGTAGGTACACAGAAAAAACAATACAAATAATCTAAAAAAAAAAAACATGTCTTGACATTTCAGACAATGGTGGCTCGCTTGTATCCAAGTAAGTATTCGGCGATGCCTACGTAGTAGACTGTCTGCGCGATGCCGAAAAGCGGCGCGATTACGATCATACGGCACGCGCCGCCTTTAAAGAACGCAGTCGGGCCCTCGTTCTTCAGTATTTTCCTGTCGGAAACATTCATATACATAAGCATAGAAAAATAATAGGTATAATTTAACAATGTTTATTTCAATGTCTGTCTGGTTAAAACTTTTCTATGAAATAAATGTTTTGGCTGTTTTCACCAACATTTAGAGAATTTATTCCAGAGGGTGTATAACAGTATAGTATAATATACAATGTACCTACACTATAGACTTAATTATAGTATGGACGTGTAATTAATCTGTTATTTACAACCTGTATCCTTTCAGAAACAGATAGGAAATAAAAATTTGCAAAAATAAAATATTTGGACATTTATTTTAAAAGTGCCAACCCTAGTGGAGCAAAATCCAACAAGATTTTAGTAGTGGAATCTGCCCCACCAAATCGAATTAGTGGGTTAGATTCCACTGCAAAATTTTAGACATTCCACTTTGCCTCACCAGTGGGGCGGCTCGGTGAGGCAAAGTGGAATGATTCGAAATCTCGATGTTTTCTCTAGTATTGTTAACTACTCACGAGGTGTGTATATGTATGTTTTCCGGCAACACTAATTATTAAGGACGGTTTATTTAGAGGGTCCCTGTATACAGTGCCCTCTAAAAGTCAAACATTTTTCCACTTCTGCTGCGATTCCACATTATGATTTAAAATTCTAAATTATAAAGTTTTAACTGTGCACTATAACGCTTTTATTGACTAATTCAACTTCCTATGAATTAACATCAAAAATAATCAGGTACCTCTAAGGAATTACTTTTTTTTTTATTTGAAATTATTGTGGCATCACAGTTGAAGTGGAAAAGTGTCAACCTACTATTCGAGGGCACTATACGTCTCTTAACATTAAGCAACGTTTAAAAAGAAAAGGGGATAATGTACAGAGGCCAGCACATCAACCTACCCCAGTCTGTCAAATTTCTTTGATAGAATTTCAACTTTACTGCAAAGGAATAAGGTTCATATTCAATTGGGAAAATTTGACAGATTGGGGTAGCTTGATGTGCTGGCCTCTGTACAATAGTACTTATTGAATACTTACGTGATGCAATCGAGGACGGAGCTGTACTGTCGGTCGCCGCTGGTTGTGGAAAGCGATTGCATGCGTGTCTTGACCACGTCCAACGGGTTCACCGAGAGCGCCGCGGTGGAGCCCGCCACGCAGCCCGATATGAACGACCACCTGCGAGTTACCATGCACTAGAGTCCCACAGAAAATGCGGTCTGTTTTGCATTTTCGGCCGAAAACCAATTATAAGGGCCTTGGTTATAAGTATATGATCAATCATAATATGAATGATGTTGATGAGCTCGTGTAATGTGCACGTGGTACGCATGGCTCCACATCAAGCTGTACATAACCAGTATAAGCTAATTTCTGATTGTACGAGAAACCAATACAATGCGAGGTCAGCTAAAACTGGAAATGTGTCGCTTGATATGTTGCCGTGTGTACAATCACCAAAAGTTTCAGTATTACCAGAAGGGTGGTGTGAGTTCATCTGGTTTCTTTCCCAGTTTGCTGAGGATGGCGAACAACGGGAAGTAGACGACACTGAAGGAAACGTCACGGCATGCAGTTGCTCCGATGCCCTTGTACAGCCCAGTGATACCCTTCTCTGCAACCAGTCCCTTGGTCAGCTGCCAAGCTGATACACTCTTGACTTCTTTTGCACCCGCTATAACCAAAAAAATAATACGATGTGTGAAGTATGTATTTGATTCGTTCGCGTTCGTCAAGAGATTCCAACCAAAATCTTCGGTCAAACCCGCGCGAACAAAGCTACTGCGAAGCGGGAGCGTCAGTCGCATGGCGGACGCTGCTCGTGTTTATCTATGGCGCCTTTCATATTATACCTACGCGCTCGCTGTAGTGGCGCTTAGTACCACGTTGTTGACGCGCAGGTTTGGCCGAAGCTTCAGTTTTTAAATCGCAACGTCTCGGTAGTCGCTACGCAGCAGTAGCTGCAATTTCGTGCTCTGTGGCAATAATCTGCTAAGGCCTGCAGTGATTTTCAAGATTTCATAACTTATTCAACTTCTTCGATACTGATAAATTCCCCTTCTCCTGAAATAATCTAATTTAATCCTCCTTTATTTATTAGCAACTAAACATAAAACGTAGGTATATCCGGGAAATGTCCAACCGGATACGGAATGGTTGCAGAATAAACGTGTCATTTCGTTATAATTAAACAAAGGAAATTTAATTGCCAATAACAATAATCACAAAAAAAAACCATTAACAATAACAACAATACAACAAAATTTGTTTATAAAACAGTTATATTCTACAACAATTATCAGAACGATACTAACCAGCTTTAGCCTCTGCCGCTATCCGCCCAGCATCCTGCATCTGGATTTTCAAAAGCTCCATAGGCGTGGTGATGACGATTTGGCAAGCCCCGGCTAAACCACCCGCAAGCATCTGACGTGGGATGGGTATACTTCTACAATAAATATTAAAGAATGTTAATAATTCTGTAATGGGGTTAAAACTGAAAGCTCGTTCGGCGATGGCAGCTCTGTTGGGTGTTTATTTACTGCCGTAAAACTGAAAGTTAAAAACTAAAACCCAACTCTGACAAAAATGCCAACGACCAGCGTTGACAACCAGCTCTTGTCGGCGCCGACCAGCGCTGGCATATCGGCGCCGATATACCAGCGTTCTACATGAATACAACCTGTCTTAGGGTGTATAAAGTTTACTTTAAAAAAATATTGAAATTGGGTGTGCACTACCGAAAAGAATTAATCATACAATTAATTTACCACAATATGGCCGATGCCCCCGCCCGGAATACTTACTGATTGCTAAAGCATTTCAAATGTAATGAGATCATCCGTAGATTTTACCGGCCATTTTCCTGCAAATCTTTAATTCTTTGATTCGACCACAAATTGAGTACGCCTGCATGATATGGGATCCATACTATGCTAAATACAATCTTGCTCTAAAAAAATTTCAGCGCAAATTCTTAAGATCAATGCAGTTTAGATGTCGTATGGAATGTATTTCATACACTTAGTTCCTACAAAAGTTTAACCTTCTAACCTTGGAATCAAGGCGTCTGTTGCTTCAAACCATGATCATTCATGATCTGTTGCACAACATTGACTGCTCAGTCCTAGTTAATAATATATTTTACTAGCTTCTGCCGGCGACTTCGTCCGCGTGAAATTTCGCCCTCCCCCCATTCACCCTCTCAGGGGTGAAATTTCGAAAACCCCTTTTTACTCTTCACAAAGAACATACCCCCCAAATTTCATGTCTCTAGGACCAACGGTTTAGGCTGTGCGTTGATATATCAGTCAGTCAGGACTTTGAATTTTTTATGCCAAGAACGGGCGCCTCTCCATAGACTAGCTAAAATCTACAATAAACATTTTTTGAATTTGGATATATTCGCTTTAGATCGCCAAAAATTTAAGAAATATTTAGTGCATAGTCTATATTTGCGTGATGTTTAGTGTCTTTTATTTTTGTTTGTTTTCGTAATAATTGTATCTAGTACTATTTATTTCAGTTTAAAATAAGTACAGCCTCTTTTTCTTCTTTCTGTCTTCTGCTGTGTGTTTTTGTAACTTGAATATTGTGTCTTCACATTATCATTAACCTAGGTAATCTGTGGAAATGTTGTGGATTGTACAGTGTACATTCAATATAATCATACTTCCAATATAATCTTAGATGTAATATAATTATAATGTACAATTTTTTGTTTTCCCTTACAAAATAAATAAATAAATAATTTGCTAATTTAGTTATTATTAAATCCATTTCAAAATTTGAGCCTAGATTAAAAGTAAAAAAAAAACATACCCGTCCGGTAGAGATAGATTCATACGGAATATATCATTGCAGGTTAATTTAATGGCTTTCTCTGGTGTAATGAGCAGGATGTTGACACCGGAGCCGCGGTACATGCCGAAGTATCCCTCTGCTCTATATGTCTTCCTAAAGCAATCAATCCTGAAAAAAATAAATATTTTATGGTAAGAGGAAAAATACATCTTTTTTTATGGATATTTTCAATATAGGTGTAATTTTTTCGTATTTGACTTGTTTTAACTCCCGTAACAGGCGATGACTTTTCAAAAATTATTTAATACTTACAGATTTCTTACTTTAAAAAAAGTCCTTTGCGTAAATATTGGTTTATTGTATTTATTTTTAATAATTATTATTTTGTTGCTCTTTTCATGTATATAAAGTTGGTTAGCATATAATAGAAAGTCTACAGAAAAAGACACATTTGCAAGTCCGTAGGTAGATATTATAAGAAATATATCGCTGCTACTTATTTATCAATCAGTCTCGGAAAGCCTCCGAGATAAGGGCAAACCTCTAATCTATAAACGCTACCGTTTGCCGGTCCATATTATGTTCACCTATATCTACATAGTCTGCAAGGTTAGTTTTTTTTTTTGGTAACTGAGACACATCCGTCTGGGTAGGTTCTTGATATGCATTAATGAGGGATGCTGCGATTCTAAATTCTCATTGCATTCGTCGCTGTTTTGTTCCGACCATTTATTTATTTAATACTTTAACCACAAAAATGTACAGAGGCGGACTTAATGCCATAGGCATTTTCTACCAGTCAATCTTTGGGTGATGCAGAGACAAACAGTGGTAGGGGCTATTGTGAAAAAATTAGGAATAAATATTTTTAAATCAAGAGGGACGCAAAAACCTATTAAAACTATAAATATAATTGTATATACCTTTTTTTTTTCGAGGGGAAACCTTCAAAAGGCACCCGACCTTTGGGGAGGGAGGTCGGGGAGTGTGGGATTTTTACCTCACTAAAACCACCCAGGTAATTACCATCAGCACATAGGGGTGGTCCCGGTTCCTCTTAAAAGACCAATTCCGGAACCCCCCCAGTGCAACGCTTGTAAGGCACATCCCTGGGATAATATATATAATAAATAAGTACCTATTTATATATAAATATAAGCACAAATAAATAAATATACGAATACACTAAAAACAAATAATACAACCAATGAGAAAACATTACTGTTGTGATGATATTGCCAGCTTCTTGCGTATGTGCTCGCGAACTTTAACTCAACTTTAACTTTATTGAGCAAATTGTCAATAGTCGTGACTTATAAGTCTCTCAGTGACTGACTTTCGTTACGTTGTTAGAATGGTGAAATATGTGCAACATAACCACATGGTACAATACCTATCTCTTGACCACAGGAAACACGTTATTCGACGCTTGCATTGTTGTGCTTCGTGCACGCTGTGATGGCTTATATTTTGTGTTTTGTTGTTTGTGTGCAAATACTAGCCTGGATACAAAATGTCAGCTTTCTAGGTCTTCGGAAAGTGCACCAGAGGTTTTGATGAGTGAGTGAATCGGTTACGAAATATACGACGTATTTTCGGTATTAATAAAATCCAAAGTATTATAGCTAGACAAATGAAACTTAAAAGTGTGTTTTAAAAGTCTGCTAAACACATCTTATCCTGAGAATTTGAGTTCTCTAGCAATATCCAGGCCGAAGCTATGAGGGTTTGAAAATACGACGAAACGCTTCGCTTAGTTAGTGCCCCCTGCTTTTTGTTTTTGGCTCGTCTTGGCGGGTATATAAATCCACAGGCCAGGCGATCCCACAGATCCTTTCTCCCAAGTCTTGGAATACCTCTCCATTCCTAAAGCACCTCATGACATGTTGTCCTCTTGTCGCTACGTCACTATGTGCTAGCGACTATTTCCGGGAGTCCATTATTGAGTGTGCAAGACACCGCCTGCCATTATATCCGTGTATATTATATAACATTGGTCAGGACTAGTTCTTCCATAGTTCAAGGTAACCAATCCACTATAGCCACACAAACCCATAACCCAATATGATTTGTTTCCATGTTCTGTAATAGTCCTGCATCAGTACCAACCGGTTACCTTGGGTGCACTTGCATAGTGCATACAGGGATAATCGTCAACTGGTGCCTCATTCCATTTAAAATTTTCAATGGAACCTCTGCGAGTTGGCTTTGGCCCCGCGTACGCCTTCCTAAGGACCGGAACCCCGTGCTCCCGAGGTCCCGGTCCTTAATACACATAATTATGTAAACATAGATAAAAAAAAAAAAAATTGGTAGCATCATTATTTAGGGTAGCTACTCTCCCTCCGCGTCAACTCTACAACCCTGTAGATGATAGGTAAGATAAGTGATACTTACATGTTTTTATATTGTTTCTCGCCTTTTGGGCCAATGGTTTGGTTCTGAAGTCGCGTTTTCACTAAATCTAAAGGAAACACAATGGAGACACCAACAATTCCAGCAATACCGCCATTGATAATCTTTGGTATTAAACTGAAATAAAATACAAAATTATAATTAGAGATTGAAATAAATCAATTATTATTTGGTGTATGGCTACACAGTACGCTCATAATCTAGTTAGGCTAGCAAGCTTTAAACGTGTGAGGAACAGGGTGCAAAGTTTCTCCTCTTCCATTGACAAGGGAGGACATTCCGAACAGCCGGGTATTGTGCCTGGTGGGGTTACTGCCCGCTGGTTGTTGTCAGGCTGGTGTATAAAGGGTACGGAACCCTAAAAAAAGATCATTGTCATGCACACGCGTTTCACTAACACAGCGCCCGCCGCCGTAATAAAAAAAAAAAACTTATAGGTTACCTATTCGAATTCACGTCGTATTCCGCCATTTTTGTTCGATATTAGTTTTGCAAAAATGTATTAAGTACTTTGTTGCTTACAAAAATGAGTGATACTTACAAGCTTTGATACTCAGTAATTAAACTTTCCGTGAATTTACATAGAGTTCTTAAACACTGTACAAAACTGAACACCTTATGGTTTCAGAACCATTTATAGAGGATTCATATAATAATATCATGGGTGTAGATAAAGTCTTCTATGCAACTGTACAATAATTAGGTACCTACTTATTAAAACACTCATGTGATACTATTATCACACGAGGCGAAATTCGTGTTTTAATACCACTCATTATACAACAGTTGCATAAATACCTATTATAAATTTTTGTGCGTTTCAAAGGCGTTTTTTTTTTTTTTTTTATACTCGAATTGGAATTTTCACTGCGCGATGTAGGATGTCTGTGACGTCAGGTGAGTAGGTGACGACAAATCTTTGATTTTCTTATGCGATTGCAACACCGTATAAAGTGTAGCACAGAACCGGCTACATCAACCTATCAGCGAAATGGAGACCACATAACACAATGTAAGTATCTAATTTCGTCGGGCGTATTATGCGGGTAACATTGTACCTACTTATCAGTTTATATTAGAAAACACAATATACGCGTGGGAGTTGGGACGCGCAGACGCGCTCCCGGGCGCATATTTTTCGCTATGGCCGCAACGTCCTACGGGACGGAGCGCGGTGCAGTATGATAATTGCCTTAACTTCTTAGTTGAAAACATGCTCTCCCATCTTGGTTTATCTTTATTTTGTCTTGAAATCCTGAGAAAAAAGATGTTGTCAAACGGATAGACGGACAACGAAGTGATCGTATAAGGGTTCCGTTTTTCCTTTTGAGGTACGGATCCCTGCCCTGGAATTGAAAACTTCATGCTTTTTTAAAGTCGTTAAATAAATGAAGATGTTCATATTTTTAGAAATGAATATTCTAAAAATATGAACATCTTCATTTATTTAACTTAAAAGATAAATACAAAACTGCCAAGTTTATCTAGAGATTACTTGAAATCAGATTACGTATTTATCTGATATGGCTTCTCCTACAATAATTCGAATTTGGGCTCAGAAACTATGTGTAAAACATTTGGCTTCTCCTACAATAATTCGAATTTGGGCTCAGAAACTAAAAACATTGTTTTTCCATATCAATCTAACTTCTATTACTTATAGTTATTTATGCAACTGTTGTATAATAAGGGGTACCTATTAAAACACGAATGTGTGTATAGTTTCACGTGAGTGTTTTCATACTTATTTATGTACAGTTGCATACTAGACATTTTCTACACACATGATATGAATCCCTCTATAAAAGGTTCTGAAACAGTTTTTTGCAATATACTAATATCGAACAAAAATGGCGGCCAGCGGGCTACGACGTGAATTCGAATAACCTATAAGTTCTTTTTGTAAATTACGGCGCTGTGGTAGTGAAACGCGCGTGCATGACGAATGTTCTTTTTTTGAAAAGGAGTTGCATAATGAGATGTAGTACAACATTATAACACTCGTTTGGATGATATTATGGTTACTATGACACTGGTTGTTTTAATTTTGGCAATAAGCTAACTATTTCAGAAACTTTTATAGAGGATTTATTTATAGCATGGATGTAGATGAACAGATTTTTATGACTGTTTTATGCATACTAAATTATTATCAAAGCGAAGGTAACTCTATCTGACTGTCTATCTGTTTGTTACATTTGCATGGCTTTACGGCTAAGCTTAACGGATTTCGATTTAAATTTGGCACACAGGTCGACCATAACCTGAGATAAATTTTTACCCCGTAGGTAGTATGTTCCCATGGGTTAATTTCCAACATCCACAGTGGGCTATATAACCTACCACGTGGCCCCGGTGCGGGTTAATCCGTAGACAAAAGCTATTAAATATTAAGTTTTCAAGAAATCTATAGGTACTAATAACTCTGCCTGCCTCTTTTCACACCTTAACCATTGAATCGATCATTATGGACTTTGTTCAGTTCAAAAATATTTTTTAGGTTTGAATAGTTGGAGGTAAGAAAGTCATTATTAATCCTTTTCTACCAGATTACCTTCTTCGGATGTTCTGAAATACTTATTACATGCAAAGCCATAAATATTTCACTTTTTTTGCTGTTTGATGTATACAAAAGCAACATTCTTTCTCTGCAGTATTTAATTTATGTAGGTTATAACTTATACACCTAATTGGAGAACATTTCCCAAGATTGTACGTTTTTAAATAGTAAAGTGGACATCTACATTAAATATCATAAGTCTTTCAAGACCAGTTCAGTCAGAAGTGATTGTATTGAAGGTCACTGCATTAAAGTTGTTTGAAAACTAATGGACCACAGCAAAATGAACTCTATATCTTACCACAATAGGCCTTATTCTGAAAAGTTGTGGTCCAATTCAAAGAAAATCAATTTGGATAAAATTAATGTAGTCATTATGGCTGCTCATAGCAGAAATGAGAATATTTTGTATGATTGTGGTCAGTATATGCCACAAGTTTATAGGAAACTAAGATAGTTTTTTTTTTATATGAACTAAGTTCTCAATTCAGAAACCTGAGGGGTAATTCTCGTAATTTTAAGAACGTTCACAGTCTGATCTCAGTCTCAATCTGTCAAAAATGCCTCTAATTTCCCTACATTTTGACAAGTTTTTGACATTTCTTTGTCGCCGAGATGAGACTGCGACTAGATTTTGAACGTTTTAAATTACGAGAATTGGCCTTCAGGTGTATTGGTTAGATTACAAAAAAAATAGTTCTTACACTTGAGGTGTTATTCCAGGTTGTGGGGGCGGTGCTGGCTTCGACATTTTCAATTATATAAGGCTGTAAAAAGTGAGTTTTTTATATGAAGGTGTAATGGAACAGAATAAAATAAATAATAGAATAGAATTTGCTTGGAAAAAAAAAACACTTTTAGATTTCATCAACTATCAGTAATTTGAACAGTACCTACATAATCAGCCTATAATGTTTCCAGTGCTGGAACCCTAGCCTCCTTTCTTTGAGAGGGAGTGGGCTGTACTCTACCATGCGGGCCCAGTGTGGGTTGCTAGATATCAAATGTCTTTTCAATTTTTGGTTCTAGGATATGCCAGTTTCCTCAATGTTTTCCTTCACCGTTTTAAGAGCAATGATGATGAAATTATTTACACAAAGCTGGCTGGGAATTTGAACAGTTTATGTATTCCCTTTTTTAAAACATACCAGTACCAGTTGCAGAAAGTAACTGATCTCTGTCTCCTTATGATACATGCAGACTTCTACAGCTAAAATATATGAATCTAATAATTATGGTGACTGAGGCCTGAAGTGAGGTAGAAACTAGAGGTGTCTTGATTATATACTAAACTTATAAATGTAAAACATAGCTGGCGATATATGTGCATGATATAAGTACACCACTGCCTAACCCTTTGGGTAAACAAGGCATGATGTTATGTATACTGTTCACTCTTTTACTTGAATAATATGTGCAGTTTTAATCATCTTAGAGTAGAACATACTTCCCTCTATATGTAAGACCTTAGCATAGATATTATCAGCAAGTATCTAGGTAAGTATTATAAATTATTGGGTTGGCCTGGCCTCAAGTCTATCACTGAGCGAGCTTAGGTGTTTTTCACAGCGTGCACTATTACCCTTAATTTAACACTCACTAAAAACCGTAGCAGTGTTCGGCAATTTCGAAAATCAATAACTTCGTACCTGCACACAATACAATAGTCTGATATCTGCTAGGTGCCACATAAATAATATGTGAACAATGTACTATTCTAAACTTAAGAATGATTATTATATTGCATGCGTATTGTTCAGAAAAACAGTTTTTTTTTGGATTCTTTCCATCGGCATTTTACGTAATCGCAACAAATAAAATGTTACTTACCTAATACACTTGGTTAGTTTATAGTAAAAAGCCCTATATAATGAGTCAAATGATGAATTTTAAAATAACATAGTTAATTTTGGAAATAATCTATTAATCGTGTTTGCCTGAAAGAATGCCACAGTGCCAATTTGACGTCCGCGAAGCAGGCGAACAGAACACAGCAGAACAGAAGTTGTGTGAGATTTGAAGTTTAAATTTTGATTGATCGATCAGTCAATGTTGCCAGTCTTAAACTTTCTTTATCTTGTTTTGTATTTATATTATCACTTAGAGTAAGAAGTTTAGTATTATCAATACCTTTTTTCTGACTGCTTACTACTGACTTTTTTCTGACTGTTTACTTATTTCGGACTGCGTTTAAACGGCATGTTAAATAAGTTTCGTTTGTTACACTATTTTGTATGTATGTATGTACTAGAAAAACAAGATTTGGTTGATGGCCGCGAAAAAACAAAAAGACGCCTATTTCAGTTATATATGTAACATATAAGCTGTCATTTTACTGCAGCTAATTAAAAGTCCGACTATAGTAAATCTCTAAACGCAGTCCGAAATGAGTTATTAAGAAGTGTAATTTTACTGCAGCTAATTAAAAGTCGGAGTATAGACTCTGACCAACGAAAGCAGTCCAAGAAAAAAAGGCGGCAATTTAAAATAACCATGAGCTGTTACCCTGGGATACACTGCGTAAATGCAGTTGATACTATTATTATTCATTGCGAATTTTTTGATTTATTGACATTGAATATTAGGATTGACTGTTTTAAAATGTCTCTGTCTGTCTGCTAAAAGTTTAGAAAATAATTCGTGGTCAGCTTTCATTGGCCAAACATTATCAATTGACCGCACGTCGGCGGTAACCAAATAGACGATAATCATAGTAAGGCGAAGACCAACATAAGGGTTTACAAAGAAACTTCAAAATATTCAGAAAAAAAACATTTGTGACTAACTGGTAACACAGATTTTAAAAGTCATAAGTGTCCAAAGTTTTTCACATGTGAAAGATGTTTATCACCGTAGACTGAGACTGTAGGTAGAGATTTTTCTTAACACTGGCAGGCTGGAACTTTCATTTATATAGAACTCACTTTTTGTCTCTGACTAGTCTGACTCCATTAATTAGTATTTTATCTAGGTAGGTATGTCTGACTCGTTGTAGTTGTAGCAAGGAATGCACTAGGTACTGAGTTGTAGGTAGCTAAAATTAATAACGGCTTGTAGTTATGTATGTACCTAGCTATAATTATGAAAAAGTATTTACTAGCAAGGCAAGGCGTATTTTTTGTTAGAAGACAAAGTCAAAGTTAGAAGACAAAGTCAAAATGTTAATAGTGACGCTGCTTTTGAATTAAAACCGCAGCGGCATTTGTCAAGTCGCTGCGGTCGCTTCGACCGTCAAGGAAACCGGGGTTTCGTAACTGGTTTCCTAGAAGGCTTTTTTTATACGTCTACGTAACTGGTTTCCATGAACGTTTTATTTATATCTACTAAATAAATGTACATTTAACACTTTGTATGCCGGGAACATGGATCTATGTGAGACACAATGGCTTTTTAATTGTTTCTGTAATTATGGCATTCAACAGGTTAATAGTACATCAATATAGGGTTATGTTACATACATATTATATAAAGCAACATTCAAAATAGTCATTGAATGAACCTTAGTGCTGCCACAGTATTGTGCAGTAGGTAACACCAATGTACCCTTTCTTAATAAACTTCTTTTAAGACGAGTTAAATTGGCGTTAGCGCCTCGTCTTTGCAGACTACACATACGCAATAAAGAAATTAAATAAAGCCTTCATGGAAACCAGTTACGTGGACGTATAAAAAAGCCTTCTAGGAAACCAGCTACGAAACCCCGGTTTCCTTGACGGTCGAAGCGGTCCACAGAACATATTATATACCCTGACAGGCTGCGGTCTGTCGTGTAGGTATTGTGGGCTGTGGGTCGCCTTCGGAAGAGCACCTTAGGTACCTAATTAGGAGTGGTTAAAGAGGCGTCACGGCGTCCTCACCTACCACCTGACGCAGGTCCTCACCGGACACGGACACGGTTTCGGGAGGTTCCTGCACATCATCAGGCAGGAGTTTAAACCATGGTCCGGGGCAAGAGGGAGTGGGAGGCAGTCACCTCCTTCTGCGAAGCAGTCATGCTAGCGAAGGAGGTGGCGGGATGGGTGAGGGACAGAGCCTCACGCCCCAGCCGCCGGCGTCGCGGGAGACGCTCCGGCCGTCGGGAACCGCGTGAAGACTCCCGGCCATAAGAGAGAAGGAGAGTAATGGGTAGCTCACCGTCCGATCAGGACCAAGCCCGTGACGGGCGGCGCGTATGTGTTCCACTCGCGCCTCAAAGAAATGTCAACATCAGAGAAGGGGCCCGTCAGGGCCGAAGCCTGCCGGGGCAGCGGGATTGTCCGAAAGGGTTACCGCTACCCCGGAACATAAAGGGACGGAAGGAAGGAACACGAATGGGTTTTAGTCAGTAAGAGTCTGGCACTCCCTTCCGCTCCACCCAGGGCGGGAGGGGTCATTTGATGATTTCCCATTCATAAAAAAGGTACCTATTTAGTTCACACGCCTTAATGTCATACACGGCACATCCAGGGGCGTAATTATACCGATTGGGGACCGTGGCAAATTCAAGGGATGGGGCCCTCCCTCTATGTAAGAAGCTCAGATCAAATCAAATCGTTTATTGCAATCCATAATGTACAATTCCAAGTGGTAAAAAAAAAAATTATAGACACAATTATGGACCCTCAACCAACGTTACCAACGTTATAGTTTTTTTTTTACTAGCACTTCTTCCGCGTAGATTTCATATATTCCCCTACAAAATTTATAACCTGACTGCTTCGTTGGTCTAGTGGTCGCAAGCGTTACTGCTGAGCATGAGGTCCTGTCCAAAAAAATAGACACACAATGGGAAAACATTAACGCTGCACTGTGATGAATAAATGACTAATGGCGATAGTGCTGAGCTGTGGGACCATAATCTATTGAAACAATACCTATTCCCACTATCACCATGAATCGGCCACATATTTTGATTTTGTGAATTTAAGGTTTGTAGAGTTAGGACGTGTAGAGTTAGAAGCTTTGATAACTTTTTGGTGGGAAATGTTTTTGGTGGGATTTCACATACAATCTTTTAGAAAGTTACTATTGAAAAAATAATTTTTATATAATTTTTTGGGGAGTGATTTACAAAAAATCCTTAAATATGTATTTTATTATTTATAACATGGAGTCCCTATAACAATTTTCAGACCTCTAGCTAGCATCAAAATTTGCGGAAGTCTCATACAAACTGCCATCACCTAGTTTAAGGGGTTGGGGGGTAAAAGTTCCAAGCTTTAGAATTATTTTGTTGTTTGTGTACTAACACTAGCTTACATACCCAGCTTTTTATGACTTCAGGAAGTACCCTAAGAGTTGTGATGATCATCAGTCAGTGATGAAATCGGGTTTTTTAGTTTAGTGAGCTATGCAATTGAATCTTTATGTTTAATAAGTTCACTATTGACATCATATCCCGAGATTTTGTTTCTGGTATATATCCAAACCAAAGTTATGAGGGTTCAAAAAAAAGACGGCGAGACGAAGCGCTTCGAGAATAGGTAGATGCGCTTCGCTTGGCTCGTCTTGGCGGGGGCACATCCGTGCGCCCAGATTAAGGTACCAAAGTAAGTTAAGTATAGATTCATGAAGTAGTTCTGGAAGGTACCCACGTGTCTCGTGACTTTTGACCTTCGGCTATGCTGTCCCGAGTTCCCGACCACACGCAGGAAGCTAGCGATTATTTTGCCAGCTGACGTCCCGCCCGCTTACGCTAGGTAGGTAAGTAGGAATATTATAGGCAAAACGACGCGGTTAAAAGGGGCTATAGTAATGGCTGTACCAGTATCACACTATTTAAGTAGTTTACCTTGTATAAGTAGGTATCTATGACGGGGTGGCAGGGACATCGACGCGCAAACTGTAGTGCTATTCTGTAAAAATCTCACCGTGATAACTCAGGTGAAGTGAGCTTAAAGTCAGCTGTCATAGTGTAAATCCCAAGCATTAGATGGAATGAGTAATGACAACTCACTTCACCTAACTACTCACGGTGATATTCTAACAGAATCGACCGGCTGAAACCATGAATTCTGCACATGATTCTAGACCCCCTAGCATTAAATGTTTCATCGGTTAAAATAAAAAAAAAAAACTGCTGTTTCATAGTAAAGTGCACTACCTAGCTACGCGGTCAAAATTTATGGAACACCGAACAGCATTTTTTTTATACATAGATATAATTTTTATTTCTACACTTAACCTATTTTACAATTAAACACTAATATATATTAATATTATACTAATATATATTAATTATCCATACTAATATTATAAATTCGAAAGTAACTCTGTCTGTCTGTCTGTATGTTACCTTTTCACGCCTAAACCACTGAACGGATTTCGATAAAATTTGGCAGAGATAGATTGCATCCCGGGGAAGGACATAGGATAGTTTTTATCGACATACTTTGCGGGCGAAGCCGCGGGTGTAAGCTAGTATATTATATACAAGTGTATAAGAAAGAAAGTAAAAAATAAGAAAAAGACAGGAGCTCATTGGGCATCAAAAAATTCGTCCGCATCGCTGTCAATGAGATAAGTGCCTAAAAGGCTGGCACTGTGCTGGCAGCATTACCACGTTGGATGGCAATGCTTATTCTTTGGGCTAAAAATAGGCCAGCCCTCTGGTCACGCGTAGAGTCAACCAACCGCTTGGCAATGTCCCGAAATATTCGATGAGCACTCGGACCCCCCAAGGCCCTAGTGTTTCAACCCCAATTTAAACGGCTCACAATAAGGCTCCCAATAAGGTTGTTATATTTTCGCCGTTTGAGGTTTTCTGCTCCTGCAGCAGCCGCCCCAGCACAGCCCGCCGTACTAGGAAGATGGGATGGCGCGAGGGTGTCGACAGAGGTTGCATTTTGTTTTGTAACCAAAATAAAAATTTCAATGCAGAGGGTTTCAGAATCATAAATATTGAATCCATGGTAACATGTTGCGCGTCAATGTCCCTGCTACATTGTACATTACTGGTGTGCCCTCTGGTCAACATTACCTGAAGGGCTAACAGCATACGGTAGCTGATACGTCTATTATCTACTTATAAATGCATCCACAGAGACCAAACAGACAGAACTCCTGATGGGCAGCGAGCTTGCGACTACCTACACCAACGAGACGAGACGCAGTTACGTAATGATACTCAGAGTAAATTAGACCAATCCCATAAGAGTCTACCCAATCATTAGGACCTAAAGAAAGTGAAATAACATCGATTAAGTGATAGGTTCTGCTCACATTTAGACAGGTAGGTACCTATATCGTTCATTATCCCTTTCTATACGGTCCGTACAGTCTTTTCCGGATTCAACAATATAAAATGATCCATGTCCATCAGTTGTGTATCATAGTATATCGTGAAGACGTGAAGTAAACAACAATAAAAATAATAAAATGGGTTTTATTACTTTGGTAAGTTTACAACAGGGTGGCATCGACGCGCAAACCCTAACCATGAATAATAATTATTCATCTTAGAAATTTTTAGTCAGTTAGCAAAAAAAAATAATTCTGTTTCACAGAAGAGTGCAAACCGTAGCCACAGTGTAATACTGTGCCGTAGCTACGCGGTCAAAATATATGCTACATCTATTTTTTTTTATAAAATAACCGACGAAAAATTTTAACGCCCTTTGAAATTTTTCGTCGGTTATTTTCGGTTCAGAATCATGTACCTACTGAATCCATGTTACAGGTTGCGATGTCACTGCCACCCTGTATACTATAAGGCCCATTACACTTACTGTATTGCATAGACTGATATCTAAATCTAAAGTGATTTATACCTATTACACACTCTGGTAATGCAATTGGGAATGCGGTGGGTAATCATAAATCATAGCGTGCCCAATTGCCTCTAGTCCCATCTATGTATTTCGACAAGAGAACGCTAAGAATATTATAGTCTCCTAAGGGCATGTTCATACATCGGCAGCATCTACCTACAGGTGTTGACGATGTGTCTGGTCGCGGCTGTCGCAGCTAGCAGCCAAGATAAGCGGAGTGTCATCAGTGTGGAGCCGGCTGCGTGGCCTGGAATGGCCTGGGTGCAAGGAGGACATGGTAAAGCTTTTGGAATTATAATTTCATACACATAAATGACCAAAATGACGTACATACCTACCGTGAATGATCATCAGAACCCTAATTACGTAATAACACATTATCAATCTGAATCATTTTGAAGTCTAATCCATTGCTTCATATGTTCGAAAAATTTGTCTGCTCAACAACTTAAATAACGCAATGAATGTTGTTGAACTGTCAAAAGGAAACACATTGCTTTGCTACTAATAGTGTGTTACGCAATTACCTACCCCCAAACGCCAAACAAGCCGGCGACGACGCCAAACAAGTAGCCGAATTCTGGGCCGAGTTCATTTAGATTGCTATCGACACGCTAAGAAGAAGAAGAAGACCTACCCCGATATCGTAATTGTTTGCTCTAAATACTGCCTATCCTATTATGGCTCTCTCTACCTAATTTTTTTGCTGAACTGGGGCATTTTTGGCGCTGCCGTACCGTGAGGCACACTTTCCTGCTAACTTCTTACATCGGCCTTTACACTTTTTATTTGTTTTTATCTGATATACAGGTACGTATCTGGTGCATTAATGTGTGTCTTTTAGTCTGTGCTAATTAAATGTAGTTATTATCTTTCTTCTTTCGACTATAACGATGCATCTTTTTCTGTGATAGGACTGAATCTTTTTAACCGTAGTAGCAAATAACATGTTTCACTGTATGCTTGTATATATAGTCGGTATAAGTACTTGTTAGTATAATGGCTAGCTTATAATAGTAGTCTATGGTATGGCTTCTGTTCTGGTAAACAATAAAAAAGGATGTACACGATTCCAGTCCATGCACGATACCTAATAGTACCTACCTTCATATGTCAAAGTGCCTTTTCCAGGAACATGGTCGTCAGACACTAGCTCAGACGTGGCTGGTGCAGTGGCGGCTGCAAAGGCAGCTGCGACGGCAGTCATGGCGGCCCAGCATGAGGTCGCCGCGGCCAAACATGCTGCCCTCGAACAACAGAGTGTTGCCAGCGCCAAGGAAGCCGCGGCCGCTCGCGCAGCTCATAAGAGGTTCGTGATGATTATAACAGACTAGCTTCTGCCCGCGGCTTCGCCCGCGTGGATATCGGACATTATCCACGGGACAGTACCGGTGAAGTAGCCCATGTCCTTCCCTGGGATGCTATCTATCTCCTTGCCAAAGATTCTAAACATGCTGTTGACGCTGATCTTGGGACTATTCCGGTGACTCCGCTGCTCTTTGAGACACCACTATACTCAGCATGCTGTTGACGCCGATCTTGGGGCTGTTCCGGTGTTTCTGCGGCCCGTTGAGACACCAGATACTAAGCACGCTGTTGACGCTGATCTTGGAACTATTCCGGTGACTCCGCTGCCCTTTGAGACATCAGATACTCAGCATGCTATTGATGCCGATCTTGGGACTGTTCCGGTGTTTATGCAGCCTGTTGAGACACCAGATGCTCAGCATGCTATTGATGCCGATCTTGGGACTGTTCTGGTGTTCTGCAGCCCGTTGAGACACCAGATACTCAGCATGCCGTTGACGTCTAGGTTGACACTGTTCTGAAGTTTCAGCAGCTCGTTGAAATGCCAGATACTCAGCATGTTGTTGACGACGATCTTGGAACGGTTCTGGTGTCTGTCTCAGTAGCTCTGTGTGCGCCTGACGCACCGCCTGCTCAAACCTTCGCAGCTC
This sequence comes from Gortyna flavago, assembly GCA_963669345.1. NCBI lineage: Eukaryota > Metazoa > Arthropoda > Insecta > Lepidoptera > Noctuidae > Gortyna > Gortyna flavago. The sequence goes on from OY770146.1 coordinate 7,461,929, forward strand.
AGTTTGTTGAGACGTCTCGTTAAGTCTAGCTTTTTTTATAGCTCGAGCTTTATTAGAGCTTTATGAAATATTAGACTTACGCTTTCGAGTCATTATTGTAAGTACTATTTAAAAAATCACAAAATCCGTAGTAATTTTCAAACTAACTAAAACAATTCCAATAGCCAATTATGAGGAAAACGAATCTATGTTCTTCCTACTTACAACACAACCTAAACCTATACGTTAATCTTAAACTAACAAAAAAAAAACAATTGTAATAATCTAAGTAATGAAATGTGATATGATTTGATTTGATATTTCTTTTTAAAATATCATCTGCATAGCCTTTTCCCAACTATGTTGGGGTCGGCTTACACTTAACCTTGCTTTCCGAGGCACGGAGGGGTCTCGGTATGTAAAGATGGTCATCCATCCACAGACCAACCGCGGCAAGCGTAGCTTAACCTGACCGATCGACCTGTGCGGCTTTTATTATTTAGCTACGGGCCCCTCGGGCTCTTCTTAAAATATACTACCTAAAAATTATAATTATGCCTACTCATTCATTTCATTTTGGCAGTTCAACAACATTCATTGCGTTATTTATTTACGTTGTTGAGCAGACAAATTTTTCGAACATATACAGGTAAAGCGATGGATTAGCGATATCCTTCAAAATGATTCAGATTGAGCGTAGGTATTGTAAAAGTGCTCTGTGCGTGTGCCTCACGCGTCTGCCTGCCCGCGTTCGGGACTTCGGGTCCCCCCCCCCCCCCCCCTTCACCGCTCTGTGCGCCGCCGCGCCGCCAATTCCTATGGCGCTCTACCTCAGGTCAATCTTATCGTGATAACTTTTAAAGAATTTGTCCAAATTGCTTGGTGTAAAAGACAAAGTTTATCTACATTAAATACCGAAAGCGATAAATGTATTAATTTTCATAAGAATTAACTAAGTACTCTAAAACGTGCATTGTAAAAAAAGTATCCGATTTAAATGTATTTATGGATCACTATTTTGGATATAATGGCTTCCACATAAAAGGTAGATATATGCTGTCGCGGACTTTTATTTAGAACTATTTAAGACAAACAGTCCCACGATACATTATCTTCGTGTAGCTGTAACGGTTTAGGCAGCGCACGCCAAGATAGCTCTCAGAGGGCAGGAATTTTTCCGACTTACTTGATACTTATCGTATGGGCAAAAAAAAATTACACAAAATCTTTATAAATTGTAGCCTATGTGTTATTCTGATGTATAAGCTATATTACTGTGAAGTTTCATCGAAATCCGTTCAGTAGTTTTTGCGTGAAAGAGTAACAAACATCCTTACAAACATTCGCGTTTATAATATTAGTAGGAAGTAGGATAAAATCCGTGGCTCAGCAAGTCGAAAGTAATATAAATTTTGTCAGCCTAGGCATTGGTCGGCAGTCGTCGCATCGCGAGAAAATTCTTGACGAGATCTAAGGCCTCGGTCTCGAAGTCAGTGGCGCCGCCCCGCGTCCGCTGAATTTCGTGTCCGTAGCCTTACACAAATACACATTGTTTAGTATAGATTATTTCTTTACCTATAGTGAAGTACGCTAGTCAGTTGTTCAGTAAATGACGGATTTGATTCCAGTGAGGAGGCAGCAAGGAACGCCCGTGCACACGCACTGGAGGCCGCGCAGGCTGCAGTACAGTCGCAGGCGCAGCTGGCAGGGGCCAAGGCCCGCGCCGCCGCAGCACAGAAGATCGCCGCGGCCCGAGAGGCGGCCGCTGCTAAGGCTATACAACGCGCTGCGAGCAACCAGGCTGCTAGGCTCCAGAATGCTGGTTAGTCAATCAATCAAATCAGCATAACGCAGCTCTACTGCTGGATTTAGACCTTTTGCAATTTGCGGTACTGCAAACGGTTTTCTGCCTTCTGGATACAGTCGTCCCAATAGTCGATTGACGGTTCATCTAGTGCAGCATCGGATCCTTACTGATGGGGCGAACATAGGTACCAATAAATGCTGCCAGAGAAGACACAAAAGCTAGATAGCGTATTTGTATTTCGATGATCAGAGAATCGTTAATCTAATCTGAAAGTTTGTATTTCACATCTAATTTCTCGCTAACAATCTTTTCTATTTCAGACTTAGAAGCTTTAAAGCTGTCCGTGATCCAAAGCTCTGGCGCGGCAGGGGCTGCCGGGGCTGCTCAGCACGCTGCCACGGCCGCCGCAGCCGCACTGCGCCCGCAGATACCGGAGTGGCCTGCCAAGCCCTGGGCTCCATCGGCATGGGTACCTGCCGCCTGGGGTTGGGCTTAAGCTTAAATACCACAAATATAGGCAACTGCGAAGGAATATATATACCAAGGATCTAGTTATTTTATATTTGCGTTTATAATTTTAAGACTTTGTAGATTCTGCTTGGACTACAATAAATATTGTGTACCTAAGTTTCTAGACATTAATTGGATACAAAAATAAACGTTATGGAGTTCAAAAAATTCCATGTTTTTTCTTGCGAAAGCGACCTAAGATGATTGTAAAATGTGTTGTATAAGTACCATCAGCAAGGTTCACAAAAAAAAAAAACGTTTTGTTTTAAACTTACCTATACCTAAGTAGGTATTTCAAGTAGACTGGTAGACAAGTAGACAGTTACTCGTACCAGGAGGCCTACCATGATCTATTTAAAAACGATTCAAAAGCAAGACATTTCAGTTTAGGTTCTTAAACTGCATCGTTCACAGTCGTACCATGACGTCCAATACGCTCAGCGGCATTTGGATCGTTGAAAGTGAATGAGCGTTAAGAGCTCGTGGTAGGTATCCAGATGGCACGGCCTAAATTGAATCGTTAAACTGACGTCATGGTACGAATTAGCAGAACAGTTCAGTTTAGGTCCTAAAGTGGATCGCGTTAAGAGCTCGTGGTAGATATGCAGAAAGCCAATTCTCGTAATTTAATACGTTCAAAATCTAGTCGCAGTCTCATCTCGGCGACAAACAAATATCAATAACTTGTCAAAAATGTAGGGGAAATTAGAGATATTTTTGACAGATTGAACGTTCTTAAAATTACGAAAACTGCCCCTGAGAGCTCGTTGACCCAAAAAAAAACCACGTGTCGGACCACGCACAATGAAGGGTTCCGTAGTTGGAATGAATTTATCCCAAGAACAAACTTAACATTGTAGTTGAAAGACATGTTCTCCCATACATTCTAAATGAAAATGTAAGTACAATATTGAGAGATTTACCAAGTTGTTTCAAGATCATGACTTCTTATTAATTTTCCTGTAATCTATAGGTATAGAAGTATTTTCTGTATTTTTTTCAAAATTTTAGGCTCAGTAGTTTCGGAGATACGGGGGGGGGGGATGGTAAATTTCCGTCTCTTGTCTTAAATAACTTTAATAAAATTTACTTTAAAATTATGAAAAAAATATATTTGAGATCCCCACGGTAAGCCCTTTCATTTGATATGTCACACGGTACGAAACTTTTTTTTAAATTGTATATTTACCCCTCAAAAATGACTCCCATTTTCAAAACTCATTTATTTACGTTACACGTCTGTGTTTGGGTCACAGAGATTCATATGTGTACCAAATTTCAACTTAATCGGTCCATAAGATTCGGAGCAAATTGGCTGTGACAGACGGACAGATATTATAGACAGACACACGAGTGATCCTATAATTGATCCGTTTTTTTCCTTTTGAGGTACGGAAGCCTAAAAATATTTTTTTTTGGTTTTGTTGTATCATGTTTAGATTTCGATACCCATCACGTCTGCGGAGTTTCGCTAGCTAATTTAATTTGAACCTGTAGATATAGATAGTAATATAGATGGAAGAATGAGCGAAGCGCCAGTGTAGCCCGCGAAATTCATACCTACTTGTTACGCCAGCGAATCATATTTAGATCAACATTCAACCTGCAAATTGTAAAAACCGTAAGAAAATTCGAATTTCGCGGGCTACGAGTACCTACCCTACGCATCCTCCTTATGTAGATAACACTTTTCACTCTTTCGATATTCAATAGTTTCAGAGAACCCGTTATTGTACAGGATACAGTGGATTACAGCCACTCCCTCTCACCGAGAGGAGGCCTGTGTCCCATCCAGCATTGTGAACATAAGAGGCTGATTATGCATATACAAGCTTTTTTTGCACTTGTAGTAGGTAAGGCAGGTCAGGTATCTACCTACTTAGGTTCCAGTAATAATGTATGAAAGGTAGAATGTTATTTAGTTTATATATTGATTTGGTATTTCCCCTATACGCCTGCGCGGTTCAATTCGGGGAGACTGGAGATAAAGCTCCGCAGATCGTGCTTTTACAGCATCCTTTCCTCTAGAATCAAATTATTTTGTAACTTGGTGAATTAAACTCTTTTAATATCAAAAATGAGCCGAACTTAAACCTAAAGAAGAGGACTATAAGGTAAGATAAATTATCCAGTATGTTAGCGTCCTTAGGACGTGTTAATTTGAGTTGGGTGTACGAAAAGGGGTGTGTCTGAAATATTCATACTCAATCAAAAGTTGAGCTGTTACGTAATTACTATTTTCGTTTATTTAGACCACAGAACAGATATATGATTTAGACATAGAAGCGGTTAGTTTTGTTCCTACAACTAAATTAGTTCAATTTGACCTTTAGGATTATTTAATGTAAATTTCGACAATTTCTCGACATGATGCATATTCAGGCGCATAGGCGCATAGGCACATCTAGCATTCGTGCCAAATGAAATGCCGTGGGAAATTGAAATGCCGAGTTATTATTATAGTAGTGCTATGCTAGTACATACGACCCTTAGCTCGCTCACGTCATCTCATCATCCGGGCGGCTGAGGCCACACCTCGTGAACTCGCGCATGCGTTCTGCGGCCCGCTAGCTGAACAATGAGCATCGGCAGAACGGTATGCGCTAAGGTGTGTATGTATGACTATAATTCTGTACCTAAATACATACCTGTTACGGTTGTGAATCATATTTTTCATCCCATCTATTCGAAAAGGACGACTTGGTTCGCCTTTAGGTGCGCCCAAAGGTAGTGTTATCTATAAGCAACTTTTAGCGGGCAGTAATGAGCTTTTAATCCTCTTTATAAGTGCGTAAGTGCGCCGCAATTACGAGTATCTTTACCGCGCACTTTGCAAGCTGCAAAGAAACGTAAATAAATTCAAATTTCGCGTCGGGAAGTTCAGTACAGGAAGAAACCTATCCATAGGTTGAAAATGCATAGGTACTTGCGGTCAGTAATTATGGCAAAATACATGACATAATTTATGAAAAAAAAACTATATTAAAATTGACTGCAATTGATTCAGTAGTCAATTATGAATAAACTGCTTTCAGGACTTGCGTTTATTCTGTTACACTACACCTTGTAAAAAGACGTGCGGTAGCCTACATTATTAGAACAAATAATTTTCAGCAATAAAAATGTCCAAAAAATTATTCATGAAGAGTAAAACAACTTTAGCCACGTGATAAATCACGAAATCAATAAAAAATACCTACTTAGTTCCTAAATTATAAATTAGATAGGTACTTATCGCTGAACGTAATATGTCTAGCAATATCTAATTTGTGGGGTGCCAAAAAGTGAGCAATGATTCACATTAGTCACAACCATCCCACACATGAGGCATCCCCAAATCCGCACGGCCGCGCAACCAAACCAATACCAACCAGAAGTTAGGTACCTACTTATCTACAGGTAAAGCAAAAAAGGTATGCGCTTCGGTAAACTTCGTGTTTCCGAATTAGTACGAACGCCGCGTCAGAGTAACCCCCTACAGAGGCAGTTTTGTACTGCCGCGCTTTGTCAAAGTTTTTTTGTCTGTCGGGTAACCTACTCCGGTCGCAGGTCGTCATCAGCAGAACTTATAAAAAACTTTATATTCTATAAGTGACACTTAAATTTGAGAAGTTTATTGGAACTGCAAAGAATCGCATGATCCATAATTTTTAATTTAGTAATCATTATTTAAAAACAAAATAGGCAAGTAGGTACTTCCATGGTCGTAACCACAGAACAGATAAAAGAAGTGTCGTAACAGCTCTATTTAATAGATCTCATCATCGCGCGTTTGTATGTCCGAAGAAAGACGATGATTCCCGAAGCGCATTCTATTCTTGGGAAATCTGTGCAAATAATTGACGATGTTCAATTCTTTTGATAGATACCAGGATGTGGCGGTACCACGTCCTCGTCGGGGTGCTGTGCTGCGCTTGTCGGCTGGTGTCGGCCGACATAGACCGACGGCGCTTCTCCAACCCCACCTACTACAACGTTGGTGGGGTGCTCTCCAGCAATGAGTCTATTGCGTTCTACAAGGATACTATATCGGTAAGAATCTTCTTCTTTTCGAGCCAATAGATTTGTATTAAATGAGTTGAACCCAGTAGGCGGTGGCGTAATCATCTGTGGCGTTTTTTAGGTTCTCAACGGTGCATGTGTAGATAAGGATACTTTGGACACTCCAACAGATAGGGCATGGTTTGGTCAGTAGCACGGCACTCGCTCTGGGTATTAGGGGGACCCATAATGCCCCATTTTGCTAGATCAGTAAATTAAGGACCTCAACGTTTGTATCAAAATACGGCGTGGAAATTTATGAAAGAAATCAGTGATGAAACGGACTGCGTGGAATATCTGGCATAATTTTGATTGCAAAAAAATCGCCTCTTTAAGTAGGTTCACTGGGTTCCTTAGAAGAACTCCTAATTTACAGAAGATGTAGATTGTAGACGTATGACCTACATTGAGGTACGATCATATACCTACTTATGTGTAAAAATGCACATCTGTGTTAGCATGCAGCATACCACAATAATTAATTCATGCCCTCTGCAGTCATCAAAGAACCAATGTTAATTAATATACCTACAGAGCGTAAATATGCCAACTTGTGCCCATTACAAACGTTTTAATTCAACGCAGTTAATAGCAATTCTCATTTCCTTTGATATGCATACGAAACAATTATTCAACATGAGCCAGTTTTTATCAGCAACTGAGTAACTAATACGATAACATTGTTAAATAATTTGTTTTACAGAATCTCAACTTCAAAGATCAGTATGTGCCTCGAGGAGTCACGTATCACGATTATTCCATGCTCATGGATCCTAACCCTATAAAAACGGCGCTGAATGTATGCAAAGACCTGATTGCTCATCGAGTGAGTATGAAAATCAAGCAGCACCCTTGCTTATCACACTGTCAAACACAATTCGAGGGTTTTAAGAAAATTCCTAATCCATTGAGCCTACATAGGTTTAAAAAATTCGTCTTCTCAGGAACGCTGAATGTGACTGAACTGGCAAAATGAAAGGCGTTTCCATCGTTTGCCATTGTACATATGTGTGTTACGCAATTACCTCGCTAATCTAAAGATAGAAAATTGATACTAATGATACAACACTTTCCAGGTGTACGCGATCGTGGTATCTCATCCACTGACTGGGGACCTCTCCCCAGCAGCTGTGTCTTACACCAGCGGCTTCTACCACATCCCAGTCATCGGTATATCCTCAAGAGACTCCGCTTTTTCGGACAAGAACATTCATGTGTCCTTCCTTCGAACAGTCCCGCCATATTCCCACCAGGCTGACGTGTGGGTGGATGTGTTGAAACACTTCAATTACATGAAGGTCATATTCATTCATAGTTCTGATACTGATGGTAGGGCTATTTTGGGACGGTAAGATGACAATGCCATTACTTATAGTGCCTTATATTAAAATTGAGTTGTACGTTGCGAATAGATTAGAGACAACTTCTTTGTGGTTAAAATAACCTTGCCGGAGATAATAAGCAAGACTGAATGTATGGTAAATACATAATCGATAGGTACATATTATAGAATAAAATCGCTTTTCGCGTTTGCCTGTGTGACCGCTTCAAAACTACATAATGGATTTGATGCGGTTGTCAGCATCATTTAGAGAATTTGTTCCTGAAGTTAAGGTATTTAACTTCTTAGACATTTTAGCACATGTAAAGGCGGTTCATTAGTAATAATATAATATTATGTTTGTAGGTTCCAGACGACTTCTCAAAGCGTGGATGAGGATGTAGACCGAAAAGTGGTTGTGGAGCAGGTGATAGAATTCGAACCAGGGCTTGATTCCTTCAGCGATCGGCTCATGGATGTCAAAGGCGCTCAAGCGAGGGTGTTTCTTATGTACGCCAGGTATGTCACAATTTTATACCTTATTCATTCAACCCTACCGTAGGGCAGGCATATGGACGGCTGTATTTTCACCACCATCCAAACTCACCCCCAAAACGGTCCCATCGTCATAACACCATCACCCTCATCCTCACAATCGTACATCGTATACGGTGTACGATTGGGATTGGTACGTAGAGCGTACTTAGTGCGGAGGGGCTTGTGGCTAATAAGTAATAACTGCCGCACGGATCGATCGATTAGGTTAAGCTACGCTTGCCGCGGTTGGTCCGCGGATGGGTGACCATCTTCACATACCAAGACACCTCTGTGCCTCGGAAAGTACGTCCCGGCAGTCATTCGTGGATCTTTGACATTCGTTACGGGTCGTCAGTAGCCCAAAAGTCTGACAACCAGTCTTACCGAGGGGTATCGTATTACCCAGTAACTGGGTTGTGGCGGTCAGATTATAGGCAGTCGCTCCATGTAAAATACTCAGCCGACCCAAACATAGTTGCTGAGTAATCATGATGTTTTCCCCAGTAAAACGGATGCTGAGATAATATTCCGCGACGCAACATTCCTGAACATGACGACCGTCGGATACGTGTGGATGGTGACGGAGCAGGCGCTGGATGCTGCCAACGCACCCGAGGGTCTACTGGGACTAAGACTTGTTAACGCTACCAACGAACACGCGCACATTCAGGATTCTATGTAAGTTAGCTACTTTATTTAAAACGAGGAGTATATATGTCTCCACAAAAGTTTCGAACTTGAAGAGAACGTAAACTTGACTTAGGACCGGACGGACCGCACTGTACTGTATAATACAGGTCAGTGAGTCAGCCGCATAAAAAAAATATTTCTCTGATTTTACATTGCTAATGTTGTAATTAATGACTAAGAAGATTCTAATAACAACAAAGCCAACTTTTTAGGCAGACCGAATTACATGAAACGTTTTTAGGTCATTATATTTTGTAAAAAAAAAAACGTTGCTGCTATATTTTTAACAACCGGCTAGGATGAGGTTCTTTTATATTACCTACGAATATTACGATAGACTCTACAAATTTTTACGAGTCCTACTACCTGTACCTACCTACTACGTGGCGCTATAACCCAGGAATAGATAAGTTTGGTTGCGATTACGGATAAAATCCTAGGTACTTATGCCCATTCTATTTTTATTAGTTACGTCCTGGCATCAGCTATTCGTGACATGAACACTTCAGAGGAAATCCACGCCCCGCCATCAGACTGCGACAATTCAGGGTCTATCTGGACCACGGGCCGTCTTCTGTTCGACTACATCAGGAAGCAGCGCTTGGAGAGCGGTGCCACTGGCCATGTGGCCTTCGACGACCATGGAGATCGGGTGCATGCGGAGTACGACATGGTGAATGTGAGGGCCCAGGGGGAACATGTCGCTGTGGGCAAATACTTTTACTCTAAGGTAACACGAAAATTGTTCAGAACTAGCTACTTCATTCGGCTCCTCTCAAAAACTAAAGCCTATATCACAGCATCTTTCACTCGCCTACCGAATGATTCAAAAATTCGATTTTCGGCATTTGAAAGTTGAGTGGATAAAAGTTCGTTCCTATTAAATTTTGCCAGTGTCGTGTGGATATGGAATCAAACAAAAACGAACCTTCACTCGAGTGAACCCATTCACTCGGGTGAAGCGTCTGATTTATGTCGGTTTCTTACTTTTGTAGGTCCCTAATGATATCGACAGTCGACACACTTGCTTCAAATAGTAGAAGCCTTTAATCGTTAATACCGTTGGACCTTTGAACATTTCTATTTTGCAGGAAACTCAGAAGATGCGATTGGAACTGAAAGAGCAAGAGATAATATGGATGGGCCGGAGTACTTCGAAACCGGAAGGGTTCATGATACCGACGCATCTCAAGGTAATATTAATCAACAGTATGATAGGACAGACAGCACAGCAATTTTTACCTAAGATAGAAAGAGGTAAATATATTTTTATGACTTCAGGTGTTGACGATTGAGGAGAAGCCTTTCGTTTACACTCGCCGTATTGATGATGGAAGTGACTGTACTCCTGAAGAGATCCCTTGTCCTCATTACAATGCCACTGAGGATACAGGTATAAACCAACACCCTTTAACATCATCATCATCATTTCAGCCCGGAATCACCCACTGCTGGGTATAAGCCTCGCCTTTCCTCTGCCATACTATCCGGTTCTGTGCGTTTTTATCCAGGTGTTTCCCGCGACTTTGACGATAACGCGAACGTCAACCCAGGGCGCTTTTGGCCTTCTAACATAATGTTTGTTCATTTTTTAATGGATGTTGCAAAAACTTAAGCGAGATCCCAGTATTTTTATCAAATCCCTACAATATTCTAGGTATCAAAAAAATCAACCCATTTAGGGTTAATTTTTTCGGCTAAATCTCAATTACAGGCGCTGTGTAAATTCCTTCATAAAATACACACATCAAAAGTGTCTAGGGATCAACATATATTTTTGCAATAACTTTTCTCCTGATTGATATTAATTAAAATTTTCTTTAAGGATTCATCAAATAAAGTGTTTTCGTTTGTCACAGTAACGATAAACCAAGTCACCTTTGCATTAATAAAGAAATTTGCCATTTTCCTAATAAAGGGATTTTTGACATTTGAACCACTAACACAAAAGTTCGAAAAAAAGACTGAAATAACAGTTTTCTTTAAAATTTTATTGGGTAACTTAAACAATTAATAATCCGTGTTTCTACCGCGAACACTAAGGACACAAGAACATCGGTTTGGCATACTCAAAATGAGTTCATCCAAATCACGCTGTGGAATGGCCGGCCATGTTCGTTGCAACAACAAAAAAAGGTCTTCTTGCGACTGGATACCCTCCATATTCGGCAGAGCTCTTCTCTGTAGCATATCCCATGCATGCTCAATCGGGTTCAAGTCTGGCGACTGAGCAGGCCAGGGCAGGACATTGATGTTAGCTGCGGCGAGAGTCTGTCTTACAACTCTTGCGGTGTGCGGTCGTGCATTATCATGCATTAACTGAAATAAGGGACCGATTTGCACTTGTAGAGGAACGATGACGTCTGATACAATCGTCTCAGCATAAATTTGAGCGTTGAGGTTGCCTCTGATCCAAATCAACTCAGTTCTTCCGCCGATCCAAATACCCGCCCATACCATGATGGTTCCACCACTATAAGGATGGACTTCCTGGCAGGATTTTAATCGCTGTTGGCGTCCAGGGGTTCTCCAGTGTCGTATACGTCTTGTATCCGGTCTCATACCAAAACGAGACTCATCAGAAAAGCACACGAAACGCCATTGTTCTTCTGCCCAACTTCTGTGTTCAAGAGCCCATTGATATCGAATCCTACGATTGTGCATTGCTATAGGTGGTACCCGTAGCGGTCTTCGGGAATGAAGGTTCACTTCATGCAAGCGGTTTCTGACTGTTTGGTCGCTAATTAAGTTCCCTGAAGAGTGATGAAGCCTCACGGCTAACATCATGGCGGTTATTGTTGGAGCTCTTCGAGTTAAGATTTGAATGTATCGGTCTTGTCTCCGTGTGGTGCAGCGATACCGTCCTCCATGGCGCTCAGCCACGGTACCAGTGCTTCGGTAACGTGTCCAAAGTCGACTGATAACACTCTGACTTGTATTCAGAGCTAAAGCCACAGTACGTTGCCGGGAACCAGCTTCTATCATTCCCACGGCTCTGAGCATTTCTTCCCTGCTTAAATGACGTCGCCGCTCCATAATAACGTTGGTTTTAATCAGTAGTAGGGAAACAGTAGCACTAATAATGTCTTCAATGCGTTGTATGTTTTTATAGGGAAAATATTGACAGCTGATTTTCATCTTTTACTCGAATTTGATTCACAGTTCCTGATTTAAATTATGAAATGCACCAAAAAGGATCCATATAAATTTATAAAATCATAAATTTATTACAAAGCCACATCTCAATCTCAAGAAATCCGCATAAAAATGCTTGATCCCTAGACACTTTTGATGTGTGTAGTTCGCCCGCCATCTATTAGAAATCTAGACCTCACTAAATAGACCACAGATATAAGTTTCTATGACAGGCTAGTTAATTATTTTCATTTAGAAATAACCCGAGTGTCTGGATTCTGGAACTACCCATGACGATTTAAATCTTTGCCTTTAATGAGTCCGAGTTGTTTTACTACATTTCAGACGAACTTTACTGCTGCAAGGGTTTCTGCATGGATCTGCTAAAACATCTATCAAAGGCGATCAACTTTACTTATTCTTTGGCTCTTTCACCTGATGGGCAATTCGGAAACTATATTATACGTAACTTCTCCCAACCGGGAGCCAAGAAGGAATGGACAGGGCTTATAGGTGAGTTGGTACCCGAGATACCTAGGTACCTACCCATATCGGGTGTAAAAAGACAACGAAGCCGAGAGTCACTATTGCACTCCCCGTCATTACCTACGATCACCTATCTCCTGTCCTGCCCTCTGTGCACCATTAAATGGAGCCTTATCGATCTCTGCGCTGCCACCGACGATGCCCTGGAAGTGGCGTGGCGTAGTTTTGGGCCAAAAAAATTCAAAACACTGTCGTGCCTGATTGCACGTCATAACAATAAGAAGAATTAAATTAAAACGTTTGTGAATTTTCAGGAGAATTGGTGTATGAACGTGCTGACATGATAGTGGCTCCTTTGACAATTAATCCTGAACGGGCTGAGTTTATTGAATTTAGTAAACCTTTCAAATATCAAGGTATTACAATCTTAGAGAAAAAGGTATGTAAATGTATGTACCTATAGTTAGAAGTCAACAGATTTGTTATGTAATTTCTTAAAGTAGTAACGTAAAAAAAGTACGGAACAATTTTTATTGTCTTGAATTTAGCGCTAACTTTGATGTAATTTCCGGAGAATTTTGAAAAAGGTTGCGTTTGAATACTGATAAAGGGTATAAAATAGGTACTGGCAGAACTAAGTGGCAAAAAATATATTAAAAGCCAAATAAATAAGGAAAAAAAACATATATTAAATAAATATTAATGTCATCAATCACGTTTTTTCGACGAGCAATGGCCAGTGTATATAAGCTTACAGCTTATATTTTCATTGAACCTTATACTTATACATATACAGGGTGTCCCATAAGTCAACGTCAAGCCGGAATCGGGTAATAGGCCAAGTCATAACAGCTATCAGAAAAATAAAATCTAAGTTGTGTTGTGTCCTATAGGTACGGTAGGTACTTAAAGGTAATTAACCGTCGCCCCGCGTCGTAGAAAAACTAGCTTTAGGCAGAACGCCTTGTTACCTACAGGACAGACAACGGCTCGTTTCGCAACAGAAGTGGTCTCGAGAGCCTGTGACTGTCGCAGATCAATCACGACTCAAATTTTTTACTTAAGACTTTATGTTGTTCAGAATTCGCTGAACTACCTATCTGATATACTTAGACGATCAGTCGATAGATGTAGTGCTATTCTGTAAAAATCTCATCGTGATAACTCAGTTGAAGTGAGCTGTCATTAGTGTAAATCCCTATAGCATCAGATGGAATGACAGCTCACCTCACCTTACTTCTCACGGTGAGATTCTAACAGAATCGACCGGCTGCAATCTCCTACGTCCGTGGTGGGGATTTTATACATTTATGGGTTTTACCGGAATTATTAATTAAAATTATTTATAATCAAATGGCTATGGGTGCTATTATTAACTCAACATCTGGACACAGTAATTGTATCTACTTCCGAACACTCCTGCCCGATTTCGAAGCGCTATTCAGTCTCTTTTAAAGTCCAGACTTAATCTTGATCAGCTGAATCTCAAGCTTTTGTCTTCGTTGATAATGCTAAGCCTTTCTGAAATGTTTATGGTTAACTACAATCTAACTTTTTTGTTCAACTTTCAGCCATCACGTTCTTCAACGCTGGTATCGTTCTTGCAACCGTTTTCCAACACCCTCTGGATCTTGGTGATGGTATCAGTCCACGTGGTGGCTCTTGTCCTGTACCTACTCGATCGGTTCTCTCCCTTCGGACGGTTCAAACTGGCCAATATTGATGGGACTGAAGAAGATGCTTTGAATCTTTCGAGTGCTATCTGGTTTGCTTGGGGCGTACTTCTGAACAGCGGTATCGGTGAAGGTGAGGTCAATTATTAGCTCTTATATCCTATACAAATAACAAGAAAATCACATGAGATTTGACAATAGATTATATGGACCAGGTTTTCAAATACCGGGGGTATAATTTTGGTAAACTCGCAGTCGCCCGACATGCTTACCGATTGGCGATACCACACCACCGCGGTACACCACTTTATTTGTTGGTATGATTGTTCGTATTGTTTCAGGCACACCTCGTAGTTTCTCGGCTCGCGTGCTGGGCATGGTGTGGGCAGGATTCGCAATGATCATCGTTGCCTCCTACACGGCCAACCTGGCTGCCTTCCTCGTGCTCGAACGCCCTAAGACCAAGCTCACCGGAATCAACGATGCCAGGGTACGTACATCATTCCTTAGTAGTTAGTGATGAACCAAAATCAATTATTAGTTTAGTTAGATGCAGTGAGGTTTCGGGATTTCGGGATTTTTGGATGTCGTCAAAAAAGGTGACACATCCATATACGTGTTACCTACCCGGGGGCTAAATTCTTGACTATTAATCACTTATCTAACAAGTACCTATCCATCAATCAGACCACATACCAAGATTAATTGATTATAGCAATATTTCCCTAGGACTGTTCGATGGTGCAGTTTGAGGGGGAGGTACAACTTCACTGATTAATATTTTCGGGCTAACGTAGAAGCATAGACTAGCTTAGACAGTAGCTAATGCTTTATTTTTTATTATCTTTAGCTTCGCAATACCATGGAGAATCTGACGTGTGCCACGGTTAAGGGATCAGCTGTTGATATGTATTTTAGACGACAAGTTGAATTGTCGAATATGTACCGAACGATGGAAGCGAATAATTATGACAATGCTGAGCAAGCTATCGAAGATGTTAAGCACGGGTAGGTTCATCCTATACTTTGTTTCTGTAGTTGCAGAATTACGTAGACATAGACATTCTAGAATATCCATGGAACTTTTTTTTAGTTGTTCAATTTAGACCATGGAGAAACATTCAAAATTGAACAAGTAGTTTAGGAGATTGAAGTAGGTTTTTTAACTTAGTTGTTCAATTGCCTGTTTTCTTATTCTGCTCCATGGTTGCAGTAAACTAATGGCATTCATTTGGGACTCATCTCGCTTGGAATTCGAGGCCGCTCAGGATTGTGAGCTAGTGACCGCTGGAGAACTGTTTGGTCGTTCGGGTTATGGCGTTGGATTACAGAAGGGCTCTCCTTGGGCAGACCTTGTCACACTGGCTATATTGGATTTTCACGAAAGTATGTATTTATCTTTAATAGAAAAGTCTGCAGGGGAACTGTTTACTGAAAGATAAAAATATATACAATGTATATTTCAGGCGGTATAATGGAATCTCTGGACAACCTATGGATCCTCCGAAACAACATGCTAAACTGCGAAGAGAACGAGAAGACACCGAACACTTTAGGCTTGAAAAATATGGCAGGGGTGTTCATACTTGTGTTAGCGGGTATAATAGGCGGCATAGTACTGATAGTGATCGAGGTGGTGTACAAACGACACCAGATCAAGAAGCAGAAGAGGATGGAGATCGCACGTCACGCCGCCGACCGGTGGCGCGGAGCTGTCGAGGTAAACAGAGTAAAGGCAGAAGCTGTGGATGTGGACCACTGCGATAACGTCAAACAGCAGTTAGAAAGTAAAATATAAAACCGTGGCCCGTTGCCCACTGACGACTGATACGCACTTGTATGTAGCTCAGGGATTGCGAACCATTGCTACTCAAATATTTTTAGTAATCCCAATTTTAATACTCAATAATAAATAGTAACATATTATCTTTTAAGAAAATTCGTAGAATACTCATTTTAGTGTTAGTCTGCTTATTGAGGTTCGCCATCCCCGATGTAGACATCAAAATATTGTTAATGACCAATATTTAACTTTTATTCAGAATAAACACTTTTCATGTTCATGTATGTACATTGTTAATTTTGATCACAATGAGTCCCCGCTGCTTTGTGGAGCTTGTACACCAACTCGCTGGACACGGTAATAGTCTATTGCTGTTGTAAGTAGATGTCATTGTGTTATTCATGTTTTATTCGTGACTGTACAGCACATATTAGTAAACAAATGGAGAGATACAAGGCAAAAATTAAGTCCACCCTAGAACTTATAATTGCATAGACGATTTCTTCAAATAGATTAGCATGGCCAGTGACATAATTTCAGTACGCGTTCATTTGTTTCGCATTATCACTCCACTTGTTTACTCCTCTGTGGTGTACAGGGACAGTTGGGTGAACGTTGAAACTTTTCAGAAACGCAAGAGTCTTCGAGCCGCCATCATGCCGTCTCAGCGCAGGGCCAAGTCCAACGGGGTGAAGGAAGCTGGCACTATCAGCCTGGCTGTGGACAGGGGCGCACGTCGCCGGGATGAGGCGCGTGTCCCAAGATACCTGCCGGCCTACACGCCTGATGTCTCACATCTTGTCGTGTAAAGCGCGATAGAATTATTTTTTAAACCTTTTGAACGCTACCGTCGCCTCGGCTGTAGGTATACGAAGCCGAAAAAAATCAATTCAGTCACCAAAGACGGCAATAGCCGTCAAAAAATATGGATCACGACTTTACAAAAACAAAGATAATTAAGTAATCATTACCTACCTGTAAGTCTTAAAAATGGAACCTCTTAAAGCCAGCGCGCACTAGCGACTTTTTGTTGACCGATAGTTTGATCGTTCAGGGAATTAGTATGGAGCTATATTGACGTGCACGCGTTTGATCGGCCGATTTTTTATCGCCAAATGCGTGCACTTAAATATAGCTCCATGCTGACAATTCTGTGGCTTGGTACGCGTGGCCGGCGTCGTGGCATTCAAAGGGTGATTTGTTTTTATAGTGCGAGTGAATTATGTGAAGTCTATTCAAACTTATGTTTCAAATTAATATTATTTCAAGTTAAACAAATACCAACTTTATTTTAATGGTATTTAAGTTGATTTCAGAGTGACTAGCACTATTGTAAAAGTTATAAAAATGTTTATACTTGTAGCGTAAACTGAACTTTAATGTGTAGGATTTAAAGTTATTTTTCTATAAACCCATATCTAAATATTTGTTTACGTTTTTGGCAAATAAATCGCGAATGCAGTTTAGTCAGCTTGCTGGATAGGTACTGGGTGGATGAAACAAATGCTGTTGCTGTTGTAATTTGCATCCTATGAACTGAATTATATATGTCTCGCGTGAACAGCGCCATCTATGTAATTTTATAGTGCCGCCTTAATGCACTCACTTGACTAAATACAATAGCTAGACTACATTATTCCAACTCGCACTGTGTAAACAAGACCTATGTTGGTGTTGTTCGTCCTAAAGTAGTTAGAATTTGAATCGTTGCTGTGACTTAGCTTATGATATTGAGAAGAATTTACTAAGCTCAATTTAGGTATTTAGTAAGTAATTAATTAGTCTATCGTCTGTGGTAGCACCTTCACCGAGGAGCTCTACACTATGCAAAATAGACAAAGGGCATTTAGACTGAGCTCTGTCCTACAGAATTTAGTGCACGGACTACCATTACATTAAAATACTAACTGTATGGTGCACTATTTTTGATTGTATAGTCCCTAAATTCTTCAATGTGCTGAACTACAGGGTATGGCCTCTAAAATAACTTCTAAACTACATTATAGTTGTGACTAATTGTAAGGTTTGCAGAAAAGATGTGTTTCTTGTGATTTTGTCATGTCTTTTTTTCTTGAAGTGGGGAAGAATATAGACTCAACGCCCCATTTTTTAAGTTGTAGAATATTCTATCAACTAAATGAATGTCTAAGAATACTCGTTATGTATAAGACTAGCTAGTTATTACCACTGAAGTGGTTTAAATAAATAAGAACTAGCGGCCATTAAAATGGCGCTCACTCCGAAAGATTAGATTTTTTATGCCATTATTATTGTCCCTTTACCTTATATTACTTGTTTATATTGAATATGTATAATGATATTGTTGTGTAGTTTATTGAATCATCTACATGTGCCATGAAATAAATAATGATTAATCCATGGTTTATTGATTGATTTTTCTATTTAGGTAGTAGGTATTAATTTAAAATGAAAGACTATTTTCAACACATCTATATATTTACATAAGGATTTTAACAGTGCTGTATGGGAATAATATATAGTAGGTAACAAGAGCTATGGTGCTCTGTGTAGCCACTGTCAAAAGCAAGCCAGAACGTTAAGATTGCCAGGATAAACACAAGTAGGAATGTGTTGATGTGCTGAAAGGTTCAAGTGTCACGCCACCCTGCGCACAGTCAAATCTTTACGTCGATTTGAGTGAACATAGCGTGGGATGCTGCCGTCACACGACAACCTTACAGCCCTCAAGGATTCCTTACCGATAACATGAATGGTACACGAACAATATTTATCCAAAACATTCAGTAACAACGATCATAATACATAGAAGGAAGATTATTCAAATACAATTATATGTTTCACATAGAAATAACGCCCATTTAAAACTGCGTGTTCTTGTGCTATAGTAATACTGCAGGACAAGTTGCTGCGAAGTCCAGTTTCAACAGTATCAACTTTAGATAATGGTTATTTGCATGACCTAATAAATGGTAACATTTTAATTAAACCGCCTCCAAATCCTATAAACTACGTCCTCTAAAATACATATAACATTATGCTATATGAATGAATTGTTGTAATAAAATATTTTATGCTCAGTAAGTAGGTGTCGACATTATTGAAGCAGGCGAAACTAATGCACAGTATAGGTTACAAGTTATCTGGTGGTATGCTTCCCAGAAATCAGAAACTCACATGATTACACATTGTCAGTTGTACATTTTCTGGAGACTTAACGGGACCACTCATCAGATTACATTCTAAACAGCGATAAAATTGTACGCATTATTACGATATAATTAATTAGGCAAAGGAAAACACTTATTATAATATTATTTTAGTTCTACAAATTATGAACTTTAAATAAATTGTTAGTAGTAACAAGGTGAATATGAGTGACCGCTAACGGTTTAGTCGGTGAATTTACGGTTAGGGTTACGGCCGAACAGGGCGGTACGGATCTCCGGCAGCAGCTGCTGAGCTATTAGCTCCAGGCGAGACTCCAGGGTGTTGCAGATCTGAACAAACACACGTTACTTTGACACCTTATTGCGACAAACTTGCACGACACAACACAATGATTCTCTCACACTCTCGAGGTGTAGCTAAACAATACAGCTTATCAAGCGTGACCGTTCCACTATAATATTACTCAAATATAAGTTTCACTTCATCAGTGCTAGGATTCACTAACAAATCTGATCACGAAATTAAAGAAAAAATAAAAATAAATATCGTTATAGTGATGGTAAGGCGTAGTTCCATACGGTATGAGCGAAACAGAAATCAAGACAGGGTAAGTTGAGGGTTACCTTTATACTTCTGCGGGGTAATTATGTAACACACTAACAGTTGTTTCATTTTGACAGTTTAACAACATTCATTACATTATTTACGTTGTTGAGCAGACAATTTTTTCTAACATATGAAGCAATGGATAAGCAATATCATTCAAAATGATTCAGATTATGATTGATTGTGTGTTACGTAATTAGGGTGCTGTTAATTTGTTTTTAATTTGATGAATAGCTGCTTACGCCACGAAGACAACATAATACTTACATTATTTATTTACATTCATATTATGTCCTCCGTTTCACGGACGCGAGATTTTATTTTTGAAAAAT
Source organism: Gortyna flavago (assembly GCA_963669345.1). Taxonomy (NCBI): domain Eukaryota; kingdom Metazoa; phylum Arthropoda; class Insecta; order Lepidoptera; family Noctuidae; genus Gortyna; species Gortyna flavago. The sequence continues at coordinate 7,481,979 of OY770146.1, forward strand.
ATGTAAGTGCAAAAGTTAAAAACGTTTTCATACCTTGATGCGTCCATTGAGAGCGACAAGCTCAATCCCACCGCAGGTGTCAGGTGACAGCCAGTTGTCAGCGTCGATCTTCAGGGTGGTGTCCTTCTTGATCTTAGCCTTGTAATCACTCTGGGCTTTACCAAGGATAGACTCGACCAGGGACTTGTCTGCTTCCTTCACGCGGAGCGTTACTTTGGCCTCCATCAGCTGAAATGTGAGGTGTAATTGGTTCCAACATGTCTAAATGTGAGTACCTCTGCCGAACCATTCGAGAAATACAGGCGTCAAGTTGTGTATGTATGTTTGACACAACTTTTTTGGCTTTAGTGAAAAATTTTAATACTATTATTTGTGAAAAGTGTTTTATGGGCACGTCCCGAGTGGCGGTACTGCAGCACGGGATATTAGTCAAAATGTTAAGCCCGCTCGCTGTCGTATGCACGAATGATATGAAATTAAATAATATTCACTGTGGATAATCTAGTAAAGAGTGGTACAAACCTGGAAGAGGGCCTGCACGGTGAGGGTGGTTAACAACTGACCGTACATCTTCTGGTCACTGGGTACGTCAGCCAGGCGTTTGCGGGCCTCTTCCAAGAGGTTGCGTACGTGGTCTTCACGTACTTTGAGCACCCTCAGACGGGCCTGGTTCAGCATGTTCGAAGATTGGCTGTCAAAGAAGAGTTGGGTACTCTTTCAACACACATTTTATTATGGATACTGTTACTATTGACTAAATAATCAGTAGCCTGATTTTATGATTTCAAAGAATCTGGGGGCACGGCAGTGCCCCTGCCAAGACGAGCCAAGCGAAGCGCAAAGGCACTACCTACCTTTTCTCGAAGCACTTCGTCGTTTTTTTGAACCCTCATAACTTGGGTTTGGATTACACCAGATAAACAAAATTATCGGGATATGATGTCAGTAGTAAACTTATTAAACATATAAAGTTTCAATTGCATAGCTCTTATACTTTAGATTTTATTGATATCTAAAAACCCCGATTTCGTCACTGACTGATGATCATCAAAACTCTTAGGGTACTTCCTGAAGTCTAGACAGCTGAAATTTGATATGTAAGCTAATAATAGTACACAATACAAAAAAAAACTTGGAGTTTTACCCCCAACCCTTTAAACTAGGAGATAGAAGTTTGTATAAGACTTCCGCAAGTTTTAATGCTAGAGGTCTGAAAATTTATATAGGGACTCCTTGTTATAAATAATAAAATACATATTTCAGGATTTTTAGTAAACCACCCTAAAAAAAAAAAACATTCATAAGCAATATACAAAAAGATGTGAAATGCCACCAAAAACATTTTCATGATTACTTCTCTGTTAAACATTATAGTTCTTGTAGTAACGAAACGGCCAAGCCTCAAATTTTGACTAAGTTGTAGAGTTCTTGAAGTTAGTAGGGCTTGTAGCGCTTGCAGCTTGGCTCCACATGAGATCTGATAACTTTTTGACGGTGTTTTATGTGGTCTCGTGTTGGCAACATTTTACATGAAAATGTTTTTTGGTGGGATATAAATGACTGAGAAGTGAGACCTAGTATCTTCAAACTGTTAAAAGTTAGTTTCTTGTCTTGGTAGTTAGTATTTATTTACATTTCAAAGATTACACTGATACAGGCTTAGCTTGTAAGTTTAAAGAAAAGGGTTAAACATAACAATGTTGAGTAGTTACAATTATGTAAAACCAAGTTAGTCTTTTGTTTGTTTAATCATTATTTTGCCTCAAAACGAAATAAGTTGAAAAGAGTACAAGTTATTTACATATGAGAGCTCAGATTTACTACGCCATTGTAAATACGTCACAGAGTGACCTATTTTCTTACGAATACATAACGTATTTGCCATAGGGATCAATGAACTTTTCTCCCACATAGGGACTAGCGTCAAGAAAAGGCATTTTTGTAAAAGTCGCTTAGTCGCCTTTAGTTATCTAAACTAATTATAAAGCGAAAATATTTGATAAAGAGAAAAGAGGCACATGAAAGAAAAGATGGCTAGAGATGTATAGTAGAACAACTGTACTGCCATTCTAAATAAATAGGGAGGCAGGGGGCAGGAGGATAAACCATGCATAAATTAATTAATTAATTTACTAAACATGGTCACTATGGCAGTATTCTATCAATACTATTTGTAATAAGCCTAAGATTCAGGCCTCGCTGTTTTTGGTAAATACAATGGATCGGATGCGCTTCTAACACGACAATTAAAACACAAGCATTACTTAAAATTAAAACATGATTTGTCCTTTCAAATCAAAATGTGCTTAAAACGTAAACTATACCATTCAGGAATGAATAAAAAACTTATTCCCTCATTTTAAGCCTTATCAACTAAGATAACTTCAGTGTAATCATTGTTATCACTTTATTCTGTTTGGACCTACAAGTAAGACATAAGTGAAGAAAATAGTGAATTATATAAATCATATTTTAAATAAACAATAGTATTCTTCTGTACAATTACTTTGTTTGAATATCTTGGAAAGTTATAAGTATCATTCTGAATTTGAAACTGTAACATGATTAATTACTATTTTTTATGGTATTGTCATGTGACAATCTTATTGCACTACAAAATCAAAGTAAATGAAAAGAAGTACCGCATGAAAATATTTCATTTACAACAAAATACAAGTATGTAATAGACATTGATTTGTATGACATTAAAACTTGCACTTGAATTCATGAAGTTACATTTAACTGATCACATGACCCACAAATAAAATTGGATTTAGACTACAAAATTAAGTTAAATGATCTATGTGATGTCTGCAACATAATAATTTAGAATTACAGTAAGATTATAATAAACAAATGAATTATTGTACTGACTGAAAGGAGATAGAGAACAAGTCATGATTGAGCAAGATTACTAGACCTAACAGAATATTCTATATTAAACTAGCTGCGCCCCGCGGTTTCACCCGCGTAAGTTTCGATTTAGGGGTATGAAAAATAGATGTTGGCCGATTCTCATAGATACCGGATAAGCACAAAAAATTTCATCAAAATCGGTCAAGCCGTTTCGGAGGAGTATGGCAACGAAAACTGTGACACGAGAATTTTATATATTAGATTAATCATAAAGATCTGCTATTTGTCAAATGAGTCTTCATTTATGTAATATTTTTAGATAAGTCTGAATGCTGACAGAAACTGCCGTTCAAGGCCATGTTCAATTACTTAGAACCTTATTTGGTTTTAAGTACTTAATTGATCATGAAGACATTACTGCAAGTCATGTAATACAGGAAAGGATTAGCATAAAGAGTTCAATACAACGGAGCACTTGATATTACGAAGTATGAAGAAGTCTTGTTTGTAAATGCATGGTAGTGTGCAATGCAATTTCATTAATGACTGCCCGGGTAAGATCACACTAATCAGAATGATATAACCAACCATGTCATCAATGATATGAGGATTTCTAGGTAATATTAGAGTTAAGCAAGTGTTTCAGACTTGGGTTGGTGTGTAATACTTTCAGAAAGGGGAACCTACATCTTCTTCTGGAGTTCAACTTGCTTCTCCTTCTTCTCGTAGTACTCCATGATCTTCAGCCGCTGCTGCTGCACCAGACGACCCTTTTCGATGTTGAACTCCTCCTCAGCCTTCGCATCGATTTCCTCAGCCTTTTCATTGGCCTCTTGCTCGATGAAGGCCATCATGTGCTTGATCTAATAACGACATTTTTCATTCAATTATCCAGTATTTAAGAGTAAGACAGATCGTAAGTCCATTCTGACTTCAGAAGTGATTTGGAACAGAGAGCAAAGTGCCTCATTTTGGATCAATTGTTCTGACAAATCCATGTCGACAGATTTACGCTGCTGCTAAATTGCATTTACATACCTGCTTCTGAACATCTGCATCGCTAAGCGCCATGGCTGTAGGTTAATATTTAGCACCACTAACACGAAAAACAACCGATAAAGAGCCAGAAAACTAAAAACTGGCTCAAAGAAGTAAGTCGACGCCTATCAGACGTGCTTCTTCATTGAACAATCATATGATCCCGGTGTTACCAAGTAATATAAAATTTTCACTCCATACCATAGACAGTTTAGGCAAGTATTTATAGTGTCGTGATTATTTGATTCTGTTATTAAGAACACTTAAAAATGCTCACGTGAATAAATAAATTACTTTATTCTCAATGCAGGGCTTTGTAAACATATTATATTATAATTTATTATTAACTGGGTGTTGTGGCTTGTGGCCCAAGCAGTGGTTTTCCACGTTCTTTGCGATCTTTAGTGTTTGGCCAGACTGTGGAGCGGGCGCAGGGCGGACGTGGCGCGGCGAACTCCAACTATGAACTTCCTTTGAGTGTCCATAGTGGGCACACGGGCTCGGCGAGCGGCGTGGGCTGAACGATGCGGGAAGTGCGCGGGGAGCGCGCGGGCAACTCACGCCATAGCTCGTTCATACAAGTGGCCGCAGTGGGTGCGAGAGCGGGCGCGGGCAGCCCGCGCTTTGACAGGGGTTCTCAAACTAGTTCAAGCTTTTTTCTAGTAAAAGTAAGTCTTCTTCATTGACAAACACTGGACACGCCAACACGCAGAACGCAGTCGCGCTCCAGTGCGGACAGGCAGCCCGCGCGCGTTCCCGCACCTGCGCGCGTTCCCGCACTGCGTCCGCCCCGCGCCGCAGTCTGGACGGACACTTAGAGTATTATTAATCTGAATAAATACGTTTTAATCATCAATTAAATGGTATTTTTTTTAAAACAATCTTATAATATAGGGGTGTTGAAATTTGTAGGGGCAAATATCGAATCCACGCGAAATAAGTCGAGGAGAAAATGCTAGTCTTGGATAATAATTATTTTATTCATTTGATAATACTTTGAGTCGTCAAATATTTTTGCAGGTTAGCATAGTTTTTTGTCTAGGTGATATTCCACGTTGGCAGTTGGCTTATTTATCTTTTTTGACGTCTTTCGTAGAAGTAATATTGAATAATTTTAAAACTTTCTTATATTTATTTTGGGAATCATAGACTAAAAACATATTTATTTTTCTTCCAAAGATTGGAACTTTTATTTTCGTGTGGTAATGTAATTGAGTGTTGGCCACAAGAGTCAAAGTAAAAACTATTTAAATATATTGTGTATAATTTTTTAAATTACAGATATATCGACATTCATAAATAATATTAAAATTTAAAACATAAATTGACAAGTTGTCTTGATTTCCCTTTTACAACGTGGCTTGTGCAGTAAATAAATAAGTTACTAGACCGAAAATTGCTACAGTTTTCCGTCCGCTTTCAACAATATGGCCGCCAGTTGTTTAGGGTAATGTGGCGTTCGACAAAACTGAGTGAAATTGTTAAAATATTTATAAGTGACGTAAAGATGTATAAAGTTTTCAGCGTTTTATAGCAGTGTTACATGCATAGACGGTCTTGAGCATCTTTTTAGTTCGTCTTAAAAATTTTGAATGCATAAAAATCGTCGTCTAAATTGGACAGTCAACAAACTTTTGTTTATTTCATTGGAGTGAATTTATTTGTTCCTGCAGAGAATACTCGATTATGAACCATTTATACTGGTATTGAAATAGTGGAACAAGGACTGACGTCGACACATTAGGTAAAAATTTGTAATTTTTGAATAATCGAGTGTACCAAAAACAGGGGTCGCCATTGTTTGACAGGGGACGAATAACCAAACCAAACCATAGTTTAATACTGCTAAACTATAAGATACCTACTTCATTTGTTGTTAATAGCTGTTAACGTTATCTCGTGTTCCTATCTCTACATTGAACACCCCAATGCGTATGTATGAAATTCGTTTTGGTCTCGTTTCATACACCTATGTTTGAACTGTTAGATGAAGTCAACACAAAGTTTTACCGTAAGGTATTTTATATTTTATTGAACATCCCTGATGAATTCATAATAACTTTGATCGTTACTTTAACCAACTGTTACAGATTCTGTTTATGTGGCTTTAGCTTGAATGACTGTATCAGTTCAATAAGATTTGTTTTGACCTACCTTATTATAGCTTGTCCTGTGAAATCTGTTGAACAAATGCCTACAAATTAAATTTAATATTTTCCATTTAGGGTTTACTTAGCTCAAGTAAATGCCTTACATAGCTGAATGCAATACACTCATGTCCAGCCAAGATATTGGAAAGTGGGTATTGAAAATATATCAAGTTGGAAGACTTTTGAAACAGACTTTCTTTAGTTCTTTGTATGAAATGTTAGTATTCTTGTGAATGTATTAATAACTTTTGACTTCTTGTATTATTCATACTTTTAATAATGAGAAAATTGTCATCATCACTTCTCAATCATAGAGTGATCATCATTGCAGTCATTAATATTACAAACACAATCATCATCTTCATAGTTAATTCAACAGTACATCCTACAGACTGGCTGTCTCAAGGAAAACTATTGCTATTAGATATGTTAATTGGTATGAAAAGCACTTTGTAAACAATAGTTAGTTTTTATTAAAATTAATAAGCTATTTTAGGATTGCTTTGTTTTATAAAAATTATAAATTGTCACACAGTAATTAGTAAACTATCCAGCTTCACTAATGCATAGCTCTTGATGTTCTAGTAAAATCTCCATTTAATTGTAAGGTATTTGCCAAGTTGGTCACTGGCTAGAACATGTAAGTGGCCTAGAAAAAGATTATTCAGTAAACTGTATGTTCAAATTGTAGCGTGAGAGATGTGGTGCTAAGATTTCACATTTATGAAACTAAGGGTTATTTATATTGCAGGTTATGGCAAACTTGAATTTTCAACAAGCACCTAGAAGCCTAGCGAGCGGCGGTGTGGGCGGTCGCGTGAGCTCGGGCCTGGTGGGCGGCGTGTCGGGCCATGTAACGCCCACGTTCGGTGGCGCATTGTCGCCCGGCCGGAACTCTACCGCCATGCCTGGGGGTGCTCCGCCCTCTATGGCATCGCGATCCACACTATTCGGCCAGCGGGCGTTTGCTGACCGCAGGGTACCCATACCAAACGCGCTATCGCAGCCTAACTCAAATTCCATGGTAAGAATCTGAATTTTCATTTGTTTACTGTCATAATTTATAAATGCGGGTAGAGGAAAACAAATTACTGACCTACAGTAAATAGTTAGAATGGAATCATCTTCAATCTCTGTGAGAGTAGTAAGATTAATTTATGATTAAATTGCTTTGTTTAACAAATTAGTGAGTCATTTTAACATAATTAGAATGTATAATGTGAATATCAAATTTGTATAATGCATAGTATTCTCTAAAAAGTCCTCTATTGAATTGTTAAGAAATAACCCGAAAAAATGTTATCCAAACATCAATAGTTCCTACTTTGGTTTTCAAATAAGCCTAGCAAGGTTTGTGTCAATATTTGTATTCAATGAGTTACTTCCGACTTTCAGCTCTATGTTTCGTAATTTTATTGTTTCGTGTGAACTAAGAAGTAGCAAAAAATCTGGTTTTTAAGATGTAAAGTAGTGCTTCCTGTAAGTTTTTTTCATTGGGGTTTCATGATCCACATTAATTTTTTCTACTTAGGTTTCAAGTTTGAGTGATATGTGTGTGATTGTTGTCTTCAGTCGAGTATGGGCAACCTGTCTCGGTTCAACACCAGCAGCAACTACCACTCGGTGTTCGGCGAGGGCGGCGACACGTCGACGCCTCCGCTGCTGGACCTCAGCGAGTTCCCGTCGCTCACGGCGCGGGGGGCCGGCGACCAGGCTCCCGCCGCCGCGCCGCCGCCACCCGGCTCTAAACCTTACGGTTAGTTACCTTACCCAGACCAAAACCGAACAATATTAAAATTTGTATAAAACCTTGAGAAGTTGGTCATACATTTATGTAGATATTATCCCTTTACTTAGATATAAAATTATGAAAAAGTAATCCTTTAACCTTTTTTGTGCTTCAATCGTTGTAATAGTGAAAGTAGGAACAGGATCAATGCGCTGAAGCTTGTTACATTATTATTGTAGTTGCCACTGTATCTTTGTATTAATGCCATGACTAGTGTATAAGGATGAATGACTAACAAAAGGCAACACAAGGCAGAAACTCAAAGCATTTATTTCAATTCAACCATTTACAGGCACTTTTAAATTGTCAAAATTTAATAGTTGGTCAGTTAGAAAGTTGAAGTTAGTTGCCCATTCCAAAACGTAGATATCTCTCTGTGGAGAAGAGAAGGACGGGCAAGAAACTCCAAGGATACTCTTTTAAATCAAGATATTACAAAATCCTGGATATATTATTCTTGTGGCTTCTATAAATGAGAAAAATTAAAAAAAAAACACTAAGATTAAAAATAAGCCCTGGCATTTAAGCGATGACCATTCTCATCCGACGGCGCCCGTTCACGAACATAACGCGTGGAGCAGCACCATCCAGCTTAACCATTTTATAGGGAACCAAATGATCCAACACACGCGCCACCAGTGAGACATTTAAGTGAGCATGATACATTCTCAACTGCCATGCTCTTTCAAGTCAACATCAAAATATCATAAACGGACCCATGGTTCTTACATAAAAAAAAACATAAATGCTTCTAAATTTATACAAAATTATAGTTCGCAATTTAAGAGATGAATAATATTTTACTACCAAGCAGGAAGAGTATTTAATATTGGAGTATTTAATCATTACAATTTGATTGAATAAAATAAAAATAAACATTAAGTTCGTAATGTCAGAACACAAAAAAAAAGGATAGCATCTCTTCCAAATATTGAAATTTTAACTAGTGAGCCAGATGTGAGTAGGACGCCCTAGAAGGACTTAGTGACCTTATTGGTGATTTTCTTCTGAAAGGTCAGGTGCGTAGTACTCGTAACCGGCGTGCGTGTACACGTACGCCGCCCGCACTACGACAGCTCCACGTCAATGAACGTAAATGAAGCAAAACGAATATGTAAGGATCGTAGCAAGTGGCGTTCTGTAGTTTCTGCCTACTCCTGAAAGGCGTAAGTTTTATGTATGTACTAATCTATAATTAGCTTTTGATAACTTGTGGCAGTGGGTATGGTGAAGCAGCCTACATCGGAGCAGTCAGAGTTCACGATGTCGTCGGAGGACTTCCCGGCGCTTCCCGGCACTTCGAGCGCGGGCGGCGCGGCCCCCTTGCCGCCGCCCGGCCCCCTGCCACCCCCGCCCGACTTCAGCAATCACACCAACGACAAGCCCCGGAAAGGCATACAGACCTCACCCGATGGTAAATATCAACACACATAATTATACCAAGCCTGTTTAACTTCTAAATGAGATTTCTTGTCCACTAAAATATATTTTTTTTTTGTGTTCAGTAAAATAATGTTGGTTTAAGTAACAGAAATGCAATTTTTTTAACGTGTCATGTCCTGCAAATGAACGAAATATTGTGATGCATTTCTAATTAATAACACAAACTGTGTTTATCTTTTTTGTGTTTATAATTAATGCATGCCATATTTTAACGTTCTATACCTGTGGAATTTTGATTTAGATAGTTAATTGAACTGAATTTGCACCTGACATGTAATTTTTTTGTCCCTAAAGTTATCAGTCAAGGAGCACATACGGAATTCTACGGTGTGTATACTAAATAAGTGCTGGAAATATATTAAAATGCATGCATTTGTTGTTATAGCAGTTTTAATATATAGTCCAGATAATATTCCATTAGAAATAGTATTTTTGTTCTGACAGTGTATTAATAATTTGTAATGTTTTAGGTAAAGTAACGAATATACCAGAGACGATGATACCGAACCAGTTTGGTATTGTGGGACTGTTGACGTTTATTCGCGCGGCGGAATCGGATCCCAGTTTAGTGTCGCTGGCGTTAGGGCAGGATCTCACTGCGCTCGGACTGAACCTAAATTCACCAGACAACCTTTATCTCACTTTTGCTGGCCCTTGGGCGGATACGCCGTGCAGGTAACTTATTATTATATGAAAATATAGTCTGCTAATAATCATCAAGTAAATCACTCAGGTATTAAGTACTTTGCTTTCTGCATTAAATTGTATGCATTGAATCCTTCACTGTGAAACTATGGGCAGACAAACTAACAGAATTTTTATTTGTTTCAGACCACAGGATATGGACTATCATGTGCCTCCCGAATATCTAATCAATGGTTCAATTAGAGAAAAGTTGGCGCCTCTACGACTGAGTCGATATAAGGAAGACCTCTTATTTTATTTGTTCTACTGTTTCGTGGGTGACGTGCTGCAAATCGCAGCGGCAGCCGAACTGTAAGTCGAATCTTATTATTTTTACATAGTTGTAATAATGTATCACCTGGCTAGCAGCCATAGCAACAAGTTGATTATCATGGAGTTAGGTTTATCCTTCTACTAACAGGCGATAAAATCAACATATACAAAACTCCGAAGTAGATAGTCCAACAAAATATTATTATATGTCCATTATAAGTTTGTTTGGGAAAGATTCATAAAAATGGGTTTCTCAAAAAACATCAGAAAATTCTTATTCATCGAGTTGATAGTCTTAAGTAATAAAAAAAAAAACCCAAACACACCTGTCAACGTTTTGACTTCTTGTTCAACAATGCTCTGACGATCGACAGGTGGAGGGATGTCCATCGTCTGGCCTGCCCTATGCTCCTTACCGGTGACGGGTAGCAGCGTCGCCGGCACAAGAGAAGTAGCTCGCCAATCGACAAGCTTCACAAATTGTGTATATACGGGTTTCAAGTGTGAAGGGAAAAATTTCTTCTAAATTAGCAACTAATTCGAATCTAAAGGGTATTTAGGGTAAAGCCCAATTTTGGGCATATTAGGCAATGCAATGCAAAGCAATGTTCAGTCATTATAGCTGCATTGACACTGGCCACTAAAATGCTTCAATATACTGAGTGAAGTGACATCTGCCAAAGGATCACTGCTGCAAAATGGTACTTTTAGATATCCACCGAAATATACCCAAGGAAACAATCATTTATTTTTATGCACTATATAATTTTGAACGTTTGTTTCAGCTATAATCGAGAATGGCGGTATCACATGGAGGAGAAGGTGTGGATCTCTCAAGCGCCCGGCATGCCTATGGTGGAGAAGACCTCCACGTACGAGCGCGGCACCTACTACTTCTTTGACGCGCACAACTGGCGTAAGGTACTATTGGCGTTTATTTAGATATATACTATATGCATGTAGCATGAGAATGCTTATTTAAGAGAAGCATTGTGGAGGCACTATGCATGCCCAGTAGAAAGCTTATCAGAAAGGCAAGAACTCCGCATGTTTATCTTTCGCGTAAGTTTCGATTCAGTGGAATTATCGGGATAAAAAGTAACAGCTATGTACCTATCAAGTTTCATCGCAATTGGTTCATTAGTTTTAACATGAAGAAGTAACAAACAATAATATTATGTACAGAGGCCAGCACATCAAGTTACCCCAATCTGTCAAATTTCTTTGATAGATTTTCAACTTTACCACAAACGAATAAGGTTCATATTCAATTGGGAAAATTTGACAGATTGGGGTAGGTTGATGTGCTGGCCTCTGTACATACTTACTAACACAAACTTTCACAACAATTAGAGTAGTATTTGACTAATGGAGACACAGTAATAAAATGTTTCACAGTTAATATTTACTGGATGGAGGAAACAAAAATGCAAAATATAACTAAATAAAATATAACCTTTCTGCAGTCGGGTAAAAAAGAAAGAAAATAACATTGAAATGTAAATATCTATAATCATTGCAAGCTTTCTCTGTGAACTATATTTGATGTGCTGTTTGTTTGAAGCAAAATAAATTGATTTCCCGGAGATCACACGCGAGACAGGCTAACATATGCCGACCAGTGAAAATGTTTGACCCTGAGACTTATTAATTTTTCGTGCAAATGATACTTTAACGGGGAACTGAAGCCTCTCAAATGATATAGGAAAATCCGTCGGTATCATTGGAATACGCGGAATTGTGCGAGCTGTCCGTCTGCGGGCCCGGTGATGATGGTGGCTACAATGACATTGTTTCAAAGTTCTTTGAATAAAACTCTTGTACCATTACACAGGCTTGGAGGGTTAAAATTTCATAATATCATTACGGGGATTTCTACTTTTAACTTTAGTAAGTGTAGTGGCAGACCAGATGGATTTAAAAAGTTTAAACATTCTTGAGGATAGTGTTCAGTGACCTCGATTTTGCACACTGAGTCGATGAGCATTTAATCCTTCCTGGTACTTTTTGTAGTATAATATCATTAATTTCATTAACTGAATCATTTCATGGTGATGTCGCAGCCAACTGGTTAAATTAGCCGTTTAGTTAACCGCCTGGCCTTTAGAAGTAGTGCTCGCCTCGCTTCGCTCTCTCGGCTCGCACGCGGTTGATCACAGTTCTAACCTAACCTAACCCATTTGGTTGGGGTGCCCTGACTTAGTTACTGCGACCAATTCGACTCGCGCGTGTTTGGTTACAGACTTCCACCCTAAACTATAATTGAATATCATTCAGGCTGTTAGTTGAACGGCCGCCGTTTAATTAAAAGGCTAGGCGGTTAACTGAACGGCTAATTTAACCAGTTGGCTAATAAACAAATAAACTCTGAAATCACGAAAAATAAAATCTGCTGTTTCATACAAAAGTTCAATACCTACTTGACCAAAATGTATGAAACAGCTGATTTTTTTTTCGTGATTTCTGTGTTGTTCCCATAGTGAAAGTTGTTCGTATTCATGGGTAGAACATATGTAAATTTGTATGGTGATAAAAAATCTCCCTGTATATATTTATATTTCAACACTTTATTTGTTTGCAGTTTCGATGATCTATTTTAAATACGAAACAACATAAATTGGCCCCTTTGTTTATTTTAATTTAAATTTTGCAGGTTTTTTAGCAGAAATAAGCGTAAAAATAAAATATTCATTGGTTTGCTGTATTAATTGTGTTGTAGTGTATATGATAGCAGACGTGCGGCTACACCTAGTTTTAACCAAACCTAACCTCGGGGTGCTGTTCGCTCGCCCTTGTATCCTACGCCGACGGAGCCCCGCGAAGCCGCGAAGCGGGGATCCTATTTCTGTGTAAGGGGTTTAAAGTAACCTAATCAAACTTAACCTCGGGGTGCCCTTCGCTCGCTCTTGCATCCTACGTCGCATCCCGAAGTACACTCGAACCGCATGTGGCTGCACCTAGTTGTACGCAGCTAAAACTAGGTGTAACCGCAGTTGTACCTGGCTAAAACTAGGTGTAGCCGCACTTCGGCTATTAGCCGTAACATATACACATAAATATGGCGTTTACTACATATTAAAACACACCGTTTTTATGCATACATTTTATGAAAGTTTTAAAATTGAAATAAAACATTAACATCTTGTTTCTGGTGGCAAACCCGTATCCTGGCAAACAATTTATATATTTTATTGATTTTTGAGTGGATCCAAGGTTTTTCTATACTGATTTACCTACGATATAAAATGATTTATTTTCGATATACACTTCTCATCAAAAAAATCGAAACACCTTTGAAGTTTGGTTTTGTATGACATTAACGTATTTTTTTACATTAAACAAAACAAATTAATAATGCCAGTTAATTGCGGATATTATAAGGTATCGTATAACGAATATTAATGTTTCAAATTAAAATTAAATTTCTTTAGCTATCATGTTTTATTCAACAGGTATTCTTTTACCCGTTAAGAAGAATTTGTGAAATGTTAGAAACAAAGACGTAAAATAAAAAAATGTTTAATAACAGTTTATTCAGTATCTCGTATTTTCTCCGCGGGCTCTAATGACTGCTTCCATGCGGTTCCTCATTAAACGGATGAGAGTCACAATCTTGTGTTGTGGGATGTTATCCCACTCTTCTTGTATAGCTGTTTTCAGCTGGCCAAGCGTCTCCGGAGCAGGATCTCTCGCTCTTACTCGTCTCTTCAACTCATCCCATAGGTGTTCTATGGGATTCATATCCGGGCTTCTTGCTGGCTAGCCCATAACCGTAATGCCGACTTCACTCATGTATTCATTGACAATGCCTGCGGTATGAACCCTGGCATTGTCGTGCATAAAAATAAACTCTTCTCCAATAAAATGTGCGTAGGGTACCACATGAGGCTCCAGACACTCTTCGATGTACCGTGAGCCATTTAATGACGGTAAGCGAGGTCCAGATACAAAAGCAAGTTCGGTTTTTCCATCGGCGCTTATACCTCCCTAAACTGTCCATGAACCGCCACCGTAACTGACTCTTTCTTCAATGCAGCACTGTGCAAAACGCTCTCCCTCTCTTCGATACACCTTCTTTCTTCCGTCGTTACCGTACAGCATGCTCTTACTCTCGTCAGAAAAGAGAACTTTGCTCCATTGAAGGTATGACCAATGTAGGTGCTTACGTGCAAAGCTAAGGCGCGCTCTTCGGTGGTCTACCGTCAATTTTGGGCCATTAGCTGGTTTATGAGGTTTCAGGCCACGCTCCGCCAATCTTCTTCTAATAGTAGAATCACTCACAGTCACTCCTCGAACCTCACGGAGCCGCTGCTGCAGTTGAATAGAGTTAAAGTGACGATTTCTTAGAGAAACTGACGCAATATACCGGTCATCTTGCTCAGACGTGACTAGATATCTACCAGATCCTGGACGGCGAGTATACATACCGGTCTCCCGATAACGCTGGTAAACTCTATTGACAGCAGAGAGACTAAGATGCAATCATGCAGCCACAATACGCTGACTAAGCCCTGAATCCAGCAACGCCACGACTTGGGCGGCTTCTGTGGGTGAGGTAACCATATTTGTTAGGAAAACAACTCTTTGGTAGGATGTTACAGAGCTTAGTTAACTATCACTATTAAAAAAACGGTTTTTTTTTGCAATAAAAGTGATTCAATCAAGATTCAATGTAGAAATTTCGACGGAATACACATTGAAAACAAACCCTGCATTCATTTATTGGATGAAAATTCGAAAATTTAAATTCAAATTTGGAATTGTGGTACACCATTGCGTAGACTAAACTGCCAGCTGTTTATTGGCGTATTTCTTTGAATCATATCAGTCCTCTTTTTTTACTTAAAAGCCGCCTAAATAGTACTTGCAGTACCGTTTCCATTTTTCTGATGAGAAGTGTTCATTTGAAGCAATTACATTCGATCCCAACACTTATTAAGATAGCATGTAATTTAATATGCTTAGCATTTATATGATTTTTGTCAAAACTGATACACGTACGGTATTATAATGTCTGTGAGAAGTCATAAATAAGATAATTCAATAAG
The DNA here is from genome assembly GCA_963669345.1 of Gortyna flavago. NCBI lineage: Eukaryota > Metazoa > Arthropoda > Insecta > Lepidoptera > Noctuidae > Gortyna > Gortyna flavago. The sequence goes on from OY770146.1 coordinate 7,497,260, forward strand.
ATGAGGCAGTTTATTTAATTATTTATTTTAATACGCATTTCAAAGTTAACTTTTACGTAATCTGGAATAGTTACGTACATTCTAAGGCAACGGCAGCTGTCAAAAAACGGTTAACCTACTGGACAGGGTATAGCGATGTTCCTAGCCTTTCATTTTGCACTAATAGCACCCGTTACGGTCTGTCTTTTGTAACTTTTGGCATCCAAGAAGTTGGTTCTCATTGAGTAAATTATTTATGTGGTGTGACATGATTTTATTTGTTTATAGGTGGCGAAGGAATTCCACTTAGACTACAGCAAGTTGGAGGGGCGGCCGCAACTGCCACCGCATGTGCTCACGTAGCGTCCCCGCCGCGTCCTCTCTCATACACCTATTGTAGTTTTGTTATATAAAAAGTACAAGTTTAAAAAAAGATATAGTCTTTTATTTTATGTAACATCCATTGTTCATAGGGCCCTTAGCAACAATTAATAGGTATGCCTAAGCCGTTACGTAATATTTCTTACTACATAAATGCCTGGTTCACATTAACACTGTGCATACTAGACAGAAATCTTACTGGTACAATGTGACTGTGTTCTAGATTCGGAAGATGTACCTACAATTATTTTAAGTGTGGAATCAGAATGGTATTGTTCTAGAATGTAGGTCTTGGTCCCAGAACGACTATCTGTAGCTTATCATGTCTTGTTATTTATTTTGTTCCGTGCGGGAATCGTACTCGCGACTAGCCACTAAGCACACCTAGGCTAGAAATGTAATTATCTCTGTAAATTCTGGTTTCCCTTTAAACCATTTTTGTAAAGATTTTCAAAACATCCGAGTCCAAACCTGGGTTTTTCTTTGCGATTATTTAAAAGCGTCTCTCGTTTTGTAATAAGACCGTTAGTTATTGAGCGCGAGGCTGAATTTGATCTTATGCAGTTTATGGTGACCTTACAGGACAGCACAGCTAGTCGTATGAGGGGATGGGCTGCATATAACAATGAATGATTATAAATCACGCCAACCAGTAGCAGTAGCCAAGTGGACTCCATGGGGTACAATTTTCTCAACATTTATTTTGGTCCTTTCTAATGAATGATCAATTAGGATAGTGTGGGCTGGTGGGCACTTGTTGGTCTTTCATAATAGGTGTAAACTACCATAGAACTCTCAGCTGTGATAAATGGCAAGAGGATCGTGCGGATAATCACGTAGGTGCGGCAATCGCAGTAAGATTTTGACATGGGTAATCATGTGCAGGTGCTATTATTGCCCAAGAACGTTTACGCTGTAGGAATCGATAAGATGTGCTAGCAATCAGTGCCATGATCGTAGTTTGATAGCTCGACGAGGTTTTACCTACTGAAATTAAGCAATATAGCAAAAAAAAAAAACTTGAGGAAACCGGCATGTCCTACAACCAAAAATTGGAAGACCACAAAGACACATCGAAGTTGGAGACATCTACCAACCCGCACTGGGCCAGCTATGTGGATTACGGTCCGCTCCCTCACTGAGGCGGCCTGTCTGTGACCCAGCTAGTGATGCAAAAGACTCAGTAAAAGATTAAGTAGACTCATGTGGTCTCCTGTAATTGAAGGAGCACACGTAAAAGAACCTTTGTTATTATTGTAAACTTCCATTGTATATGTGTATCCTTTGTTGGAGATCCTCAATAAATAAATAAACTTTGGATTCACAATGTCAAACAGTAGAGTAATATTGTCCCGAAAGTATGGAAAAAATATCGACTAGTGGCACTGACTAGTCGTGTAAAATGAAGTAGTCTTTTTTAAAGGCCTTAAACAAATGAGTCTCTTGCATCACTAGTCCCGGCAGTGGAAACATAAAGCCTGCAATAAAACAATTCTGGAGACATAATATATCATATTATATTGTAAAATTTTGTATGGGGGTAAACTTGCTGTTAGTAAAATATTGTACACTGCGTGATAAAATATTAATTTAACAGCACTTATGGAGTTTTACAATTATTATTGCAGTGACATGCCAACACTTAACAAAACATTTCATTCTTTAGATATCCAACACAACAGGTATTATGCATTCTCAGTTATCAGAACTCACTTATAATTTGAAGATACAAAATTAATACTATAGATCATAAACTTAATCTAACTTATGTCCATATGTCATAATGGTAAATGCCAAAATTCTGGTTCTGGCACTTCAATGATCTTCAGGAGACTTATGCCTAAATACTAGCAGGCTTTGATTGCCTCTCAGTCAAGATCATCAGTGCTTGCCGAGGGGGTGGAGATGGGAGCATCACCAGCAGGCTGTGAGGAGCCTGCAGCATTCTCCTTCATGGTAGGTTCATCATCACTGTTCTTGCCGGGAACCCACAGTCCTGCGTCCACACATCTTTTCATGAAGTAGATGGCTTCTTGCTCAGGCATTTTAGCAATTGTTGCTTGGAGCAATGGCACGTCTTGGGCATCAAAGCATTTCTTCAATTCCTGTAAAAATGACAATGCAAAAACTGATAGTCAAAGAAATCGAAACACTGGGAACATCATGTACAGCATACTTACTATATCCAAGAAATAAGTTTATCCTACAGTACTCAATAATTTAAATCCTATCTACTTACATCAGGTAGCTCTTCATACACCTCAACAGGGTCTAGCCCACCAGGTCCCAGCCTGGCCTTCCGTTCCTCTTCCTCCTGCTCTCTGATAGCCTCATTAATTTTCTCAGCAGCTCGCTTCTTGATCCTTGCCTTAAACTGCTCCAATTCATCATCAAATGAGTCTTTGTATGTCTTCTCTGCAATTTGTATCCTGAAAAACAGATGTATTTAGAATATTGGATCTTAAAGTGTTCATAAAACAGCAATGAAACTCGTAAATTGGTTTACTTTGAGAAGAAAGAGCTGACACAAGCCCTAGGGTCCACATCCAGTTGTTTGGACAGTTCCAATATGTACTGCATGCAGATAGTTTGGTGAGCTACATGAGCCATCAAATCATGTTTCTGAAAATAACCAAAAATTGACAAAATAAATATAGTGAAAATCATCATAAGAAGCATCATATTACACAACAATATCAATAACACAGGTTACAAGCAAATTAATAACAGCATTACAGTGCACAAATACAGCATACTACTGACCTCTTCCATTTCCAAGTTGATGCACCAGATGACAAGGTAGTTGGCCGTTTCATCACACACCAGTTGACTGTGCTCCTGTAAAAACGATCGCGAGTCCTCATAACGCCGCAGCATACCAAACTGCTTCAGAATCTTTTCATTTTCTTTGATAAACTTCTTCATCTTGGCTTCTTTCTCCTCCTCAGTCAAGTTCTCATCCTTGGGTCTAATAGGCTTGGTGTTGATGACGGTTTTGGTGAAGCCTGGCTCACTGATCGTGTCCACGTTCCACGGGGTTTGTCGTTCTTTTTTGTTAAGATCATCTTCTTTTTGTTTTAATTGTTTCTCTTCTTTTTCTAGATCAGCTAATGCTTTCTTTAAAGAATCAAGATCGGGACTGTCTGGGCCCGCTTCACTGATTTTTTTCCTAGTTTCGTTTATCAATCTCAAGTTTTCAGTCTTCTTTTGGACGTGTTCATCTCTCTCTTTACGCCGCTCCTCCATGCGCTCGACACGCGCTTGGTGCCGCCAGCGAAATAGCGACGGAGTGTCGATGTTAGGGTGGGTCTCGTCTTCATCATCGGATATCTAAAATGGGTTGTCAATCCAGGTTAACGTAGGAGTATAAACAACGGTGAATCTAATTTTGTAAGGTATGCAATAAGTACTTACTTCTATGTCCTTCCACTTGCTGTAGTCGACCATTTTGAGTTAATATCAAGGATTCCACTTACGATTTGATGTTTTAACTTTCTATTGTCTTTGCAGGAAAACGAATAACTTCGAGAAACAGTAAAAAATCCGGAAAATTCTCTCAAGCAAGTCTCACTAAATTACGCTCGCAACAGATAATAAACAGAAACGTCACGTCATTTGACGTCATAGACAAAATAGTTTTCTTCGTTTTCATTTCATAGAGAGTAGAGCAAGAGTATACGAATGGACATGAATATTTACTTTGTAAAATGTATTACCTACATATTATAATTATGAATGTGAGGACTATGTAGGTCGTTGCTTTTTTCTGTTTCCTTTTACTCCACCTAATGTAATTTTAATCATGATCTCGCAGTTAATTAGAGAGTAATTTAAGCGGCCTACCCAAATGTCCTTTTTCTTTATTGTTCGTCGAATAGTTTTGAGCTCTATAAGTTTTGAGTTTAGCTGCAGGATTACTGACAAATGCATACACTGACTGGACAGGTCCACTCAATCAGTGTGGTTCTTTTCTTACAAAGAACATTTGTGACACCCTTCGATCAACAATATATTGTTGATCGAAGGTGACACCAATCTACCTACATGGTCTTTACTACATGATCTGACCAAGATTATGTCTGGACTTTGAAAGAGCAAAGGAATAAGGTTTTTATTCAATTGGGAAAATTTGACAGATTGGGGTAGGTTGATGTGCTGGCCTCTGTACATAAATTGCAGTCAGTTAATCAGTTTCAGCTTTCAGCCTACGATAGATTAAGCAAGCATGAAGTGTACTTATGTAATTAGTAAAAATCTATTTTAAAAGTAATTTTGGTTATAACATAATTACTTATTGTAGTAAAGAATAGACCCGTAATTGTAGATAGTATTTAGGTTTTATTTAACAAAATTCAACCTACTGATTCCATGACACCATGAATCCTGACAACTCAGTTTCTTCTTTACATATGGTGTTCTATATCGACCAAGGAGTTCATAATTATTACCACATTCTCCTGGGCCTATTTATTGTGCCACGTAGTCAGTTAGGTGAGCAGGCGGACGTCGTACTCTTTGAGAACGACGCAGAGTTTCTGTCGTGATGTTCTGTGGCTGGACCATCTCATTCTGGGAATCTCGCTGGTCATCTGTGACACGACCATCGCCATCGACCGCAACGACGAACTCGTCGTCATCATCATTGGAATCAGACGAAGATTCCCCAGCAGGAGCTAGGTGTCGATTTGACACGACTATCTCTCTTCCACTGCTCAAACGTACACGAGAATGTTGAGGATTACTTTCTAGAGTCTCTACTTCTTCAACCAGTGGATCATATTTGCTATTGCGATTATGGTTTCGCATTAATACTTTTCCTGGGACGTTTAGCCATGTAGGCATCGACTGACCAAATGAGGATCTCCTAGCGTGAGAGAACATCCGCTCATGGGGCGTACTTTTTGTAGCCGTGCAAAGAAGTGATCTCACAGAATGTAGAGCCTGAGTTAAAAGTGACTCCCATTTGGTTATAGGCAAATATGATTCTGATATGAATTGATATACAAAATATAATATACAATATACACCAAATATGATTCTGATATGAATTGAATTGTAGATGAATCTGCTAATAAGTGTCACCATTTTACGAAAATTGGAGGAATTGCTAATGATCTGCTGGCAATTCTGGAAATGATTTGCTTTTAGAGGAATTGCTTAAAGTGGCCTTTTTAGGCCCCCTGAGTGTACGTAAGTTGGCATTCCAAATATAGAAAATAAGTCAGTCAATTTATTAATTACTGTGTTTGTACTCAAATCTGGGCAGGGATATGCAAATGGGAATCGAGAGTATTCGTTCACAATTGTAAGGATATATTTATTCCCAGTGCCATCCAAAGGAAATGGACCCTTAAAATCTATCGATATTCTTTCAAATGGGGCCATCACTTTTATTAGTTTTCCCATGTTTTGTTGAAAACGAGGCTTCACTTCTGCACATATAGAACAATTCGCAGTAATACGTTTTATCTCTTCAGTGGAGTAGGCAAAATTTTTGCTTCGAACCCAATGAAGCATTCTTGTTACTCCGGGATGACATAAGGTTTTATGCAGTTCTTTGAGTGCATTTTCTGAATTGTGTACAGAGGCTACTATTGGCGCATTAGCTCTTGATAAAGCATCAGCTGCTATATTCTCCTTTCCAGGGCGATAAACTATAACAAAATTGTATTCGGAAAGTTCTAATCGCCAACGTTGTATTTTGTAATTTTTAATTCTTGACGAATGCTGCTGATTGAACATGAATGCGACCGATTTTTGGTCAGTTATCAATTTAAACTCTCGTCCGATGAGGAATTGTCTCCATTTCCGAAGACATTCGACTATAGCCGCGGCCTCCTTCTCTATGGCTGGGTGATTCCGCTCGCTACTGTGAAGGCTTCTCGAGAAAAATGCAACAGGCCTGCCTTCTTGTGACAGAGTTCCCGCGATAGCATAGTCTGAAGCGTCTGTTTCAACAACAAATTGTATGTTGTCATCAATCGCGTTTACTGCTGATCTGGCTATCTCTTGCTTTAGAGCGTTAAAAGCGTTTACTGCTTCAGAATCGAGAGGGAATGTGCCTTGCGAAACGAGGGACTGAATTTTATTAGAGAATCTTGGCACATATTTAGAATAGTGAGCAAATAATCCCAACGCTCGCCGTAGCGATGCCGAATCTGAAGGCAGAGGCAGCTCTAATAGTGGACGTAAACGATCTGGGTCGGGTTTAATTACTCCACTGTTTTAAATAGTATATCCTAGAATACTTATCTCTTTCAATGAAAATTTACTCTTTTCAAGATTCAGTGTAAGGTTATACCGTTTGGCAATATCAAGAAAACGCTGCAGTTTTTGATCGTGGTCAGCTTGGGTAGTTCCGCATACTGTTATGTCATCCAAATATGCGTATACTCCTTTAAGTTCCTCTTTTGCAATTATATTGTTGACAGTTCTTTGAAAAACAGCTACTCCGTTGGTAACACCGAAAGGTATTCTTCGAAATTGGTATAAATTACCTTCTGCTTCAAATGCTGTATAAGGTTTTTCTGTTTCAAGAATCGGAATCTGATGGTACGCACTTTTTAAGTCAATTTTGCTGAAGATACTATGTTTGGCTACCTTATAGACCATTTGTTCAATACTTGGTAAAGGGTAAGCGTCCAGTTGCGTATATCTGTTTACTGTCTGAGAGTAGTCTATGCACATCCTTTTTTTATGAGTTTCATTTGTAGTTACAAGTACTTGTGCTCTCCATGGTGATGAGCTAGGTTCTATAATCCCTTCAGCCAGTAATTTCTTTATTTCAGTTCGAATAAACTGCATGTCACTATCTGAGTATCTTCGTGACTTAACAGCTATTGGCTTACAGCCTGGTGAGAGATTCGGTAACAAACTGATTGGATCGACATTGGCTTGAGATAGTGCACATAATTTCAATGGAGCTCCAGATCCGCCAAAATGCATTTCTAATGTACTATGTCTCTTAAGAATATCATGGCCAATTATGACATCCATACATAACTTCTCCATTATTAATAAGTTCACTTGAAAACAATGACCTTGCAAATCGATATTGACGGAGCACAATTCATCTACCTTTGTTTTTAGATTTGAAGTTGCCATGCAGACATGTTGGTAACATGGGCTCTTTTGTATATTATATTGATAAACTAGTCGGCTGTCTATAAAACTAGCAGTACTCCCTGTATCAATCAATGCTCTGGCTTTGAATAATCCGTTTATTTTTATCGGTATCATAGCTTTATCGAGATTAGTTGTAGCGGCCACGAAACATGATGACAATTTCTGCGACTCTCCATTTTCCATATGTTTGTTTGGTTCATCTGTAGCACTAGTAAAAGCACTCCGTTGTGGTGGCGCAGTATCTGCACTTTTGCACACTTTTGCGAAATGCCCTCTTTTTCCACATTTGAGGCAGGTTGTACCAGCAGCCGGACAGTTTTGCCGGGCGTGTCTCTTGTTTCCACAGAAATAGCATAGTTCTTGGATGTGTGTTCTCTGATTGTTAATGGGGACTGCATTGACAAAGGTACTGGTACTAGGTTGCTGGTAATCATCACTGTGTATTCGCGCCATCTCTAGAGCGCGGGCCTGCTTGAATGCGTCGTCTAATGTCAGAGTACTATTTTCCAACAGTCTTTGACGTACAATGGACGACGAAAGTCCAGATATGAAAGCATCTCTAATAAAATCACTTTCGTTTTGCTCAGCTGTCACTTGTTTAAAATTGCATTCTTTTGAGACCAGTTTCAAGGAGAGTGAAACAAAAATTGTAGGTATGTAGGTAAGTACCTACAAAGTTACCACCACCACCACCTCCTCACCACCCACCTACCGAAAATGTTAATGCTTGCGATTCGGAATTTCATTTTGAATATATTACCTGTAAAGATATAATTAAAACCTTTCACACTTAAATGTAAAAAAGACAGCAGATCTGTGGGTAATTCTGTAGAAGTTGACATCTGAGTTGAGTCTATTATTGACATTGTAGCACCTACTCTAGCTCTTATCTTTAAAAGTTGTATTGACAATGGGGAGTTTCCTGACCTTATGAAAAATAGTAAAATAATACCTTTGTTTAAATCAGGTAGTACATCAGACCCCACTAATTATAGACCTATTTCTGTACTACCTACCTTTAGTAAAATTTTTGAGAAATTAATTTTAGATCAAATGCAAAGTTTTTTTAATAAACATAAATTATTACATAGCAAACAGTTCGGTTTTACAAGGGGTCGTTCAACTACTGGTACTGGTGTTGAACTTTTAGGACATATTTATAATGCCTGGGAAGATACATGCGATGCCTTGGGCATCTTTTGTGATTTGTCCAAGGCATTTGATTGCGTTCTTCACGAAACGTTAATAAGGAAACTCCGCCACTACGGGATCCGGAATTCTGCTCTGGATCTTCTTACTTGAGTAAAAGGATTCATGGCGTTGACGTTAACGGAAAAAGATCACCCGGATCTGTAGTAACAATGGGAGTCCCACAGGGTTCAATTCTTGGCCCTTTCTTGTTTCTTATTTATATTAATGACTTGCCGTACCTAATAAAGGATAATCATGAGGTAGTGTTGTTTGCAGATGACACTTCACTTTTGTTTAAACTTAAACGTCAGCAGTTGGTTACTGACGATGTAAATAGCGCGATCTCGAAAGTACTCCATTGGTTCAATGTTAATAATTTTCTTCTAAACGAGAAAAAAACCAAATGCATTAAGTTTACGCTACCTCACGCTAGGCAGGTGAAAACTAATGTGGTGATAAAGGGCGAAGAATTGAATCCTGTAGACAGCACAGTATTCTTGGGCATAACTTTGGATGCTAAGCTTCAGTGGGGACCACATGTAGATAAATTGTCAAATAAGCTAAGTTCCGCAGCATACGCGGTTTGAAAAATTCGTAATTTAACTGATATAGGGACTGCCCGTTTGGTGTACTTTAGCTATTTTCATAGTGTAATGTCGTACGGTATTTTATTGTGAGGAAATGCCGCCGATATTCAGACCATCTTTGTTTTGCAGAAGCGAGCTGTTCGATAAATTTATAAATTAAGTCCGAGACACTCTCTCAGAGACAAATTTAAAGAGATTAATGTAATGACTGTGCCTTCTCAGTATATTTATGAAAATCTTTTATATGCCCATAAAAATATAAAATTGTTTAAAAAATACAGTGATGTCCATAATATAAATACTAGGAACATATACAAATTTGTTGTACCTACAACAAGGCTCAAGAAAATAGGTAGCTCGTTCAGATGCCAATGTATACGCTTTTATAATAAACTACCAAGCCACGTTCAAGAGCTAAGCCTTAATAAATTCAAATCATTCATTAAACGTAAGTTGTGCCAGAAAGCTTTTTATACCGTTATATAAAGATTATATTGAGGACAAAAAGGCTTGGGATTGAGCTGCATCCAATTTTTTTACATTTTGAATGTATAAATTTTTTTTTCTATGTACACATTGACATTAATGAATTTTATTTAAACAATGACATTTGCTTTGTAAAGTATTATATTATTTTAATTATTGTGCATGTGAAGATAATGTGGGTCACTTTTTTGAATTTTTATTATTCTCTCTGTTGTGTTAGTTTTTGTCTAGGTCTGGCAGTTTGAGTAATTTATGTGGCCTACCCAAATGTCCTTTCTTTGGTATTGTTCGTCGAATCGTTGAGTTCCTTAAGTTTTGAGTTGAGCTATACGATTTCTGACAAATGTGTGCACCGACTGGACAGGTCCTCTCAATCTGTGTGGTCCTTTCCACAAAAGACCATCTCAGACATCGATCTACGTGGTCTTCATATAACCTGAACAAGATTATGATGTCTGGACTTTAAAAGAGACTTTGACCTCTGAGTTTGTTTCGGCCTTTCTTCTCAGAGTAGTCAGATAGGAAACGCCGACCTCATCTAGTTTTATAAAAAATATGATTGACGTGTAAAAGTGTTTGTACAAACCTACTTACAAAATAAAATCATTTAACATTTATAATTTATCATTTACCCTCACCCTCCCCCCCCCCCAGCCCCACCTCACCCTCGTCACCTTTTCTACGTAGGTATTTTCTAAGTCCTAATAGCTATACCAAATATAAAAATAGGTACTGCATCCGGTTAGAATGGAAACCGACCCCAACATAGGTACCTACCTATTCGGGAAAAGGCTAGGCAGATGATGAATACCTACTTAGCTATAATAGGTAATAACAGAGATTGATTCAGAGCAATATGTTAAGAAGCAACTGGATGTAACTATTCATAAAGCTAGGATAATTAATTATTCTAAATAACCAAAACGAAATTTTGTTTCTTAAACGTTAAGTTAATTTTTAACCGATTTCCAAAAAGGAGGAGGTTATATTGTTCGACTTTGTTCTTTTTTTTAAACTAATTAATTTTAATGCTTCCTCTTCTTTTTTGCAAGCGTGGTAAGAATTGTTGTCATGACAGTAGTGGAGGTGGTCATAGCTTCGGTTGTTGCACTGGAGATGTTGAAAGGCACACTCTCATCTTCATCTTGGCCCTGGGACTCGTCGGGAATACTGATTTGGAATTGTAGCAGTACTACTAGGTATGTCACCATGGTTGCCAGCAACTGTAACAGAAATATTTATTTCAAAACATGTATAATGATAACAATAAGTACGTAGGAAAAAAACCCGACTACTAAAAACTATGAAACAAGAAAGTACCTTCCCGTGGTCGTCTGCCGCTGTACTAACATATTATAAGCTATGGTAGCATGCGACCACGGGAAGGTACTTTCTTGTTTCATCCTTTTCAGTATTCGGGTTTTAGTTTTTAAACTTATTTTTTATTTAATTAATTTGGGGCTTATTTCAGTAATAGGTATTTATATTTTTGAAATGTGCTTATTAAGCCCTTTTATTTGATACCCAACACGACATGGTGAAAATGTTTTTTTTAGATCATGACTTTGTATGTCCGTTAGAGGGCGCCATATTCAATTTAATGTGACGTCACATAGCCTATATCCAGCGGACGATTAAGACGCTTCCAACGCTACCTCATTTGTCTAATTATGACAAGTAGTTTAGAAGTTATGAGGGAACAGATGAATATACATACATGCATACACACATACGTACCGGTCAAAATCATAACCCTCCTTTTTGCTTCGCCGTAGTCGGGTAAAAACCGGATTAAAAATATCGTGTATAATAAGTAGATACAATAGCCTTAATTCGATTGTTCGAGAGAGAGGACAATCGAGCCGTTCAGAAGTGCAAGCTACAAGGTTTCTAGAGCGTTGGCTTATGCCCTTGGAGCTCTAGAGCTCTTGAACGTCGTTATGGTAGACCGTCAACATGAACCAATGTTACAATGTCTCTAGAATAAAGTAGGTACCTTTACCTACCTTACCTATTTTAAGTGAAGCAGATTTATTTTGAAATCGTAATAAAATGAAAGGCTTCGAAAGGAAAGTGGTTACCTACTACACCAACCATACCCCGGGCTATTTATGAGGCTATTTCGATTCCAAGTTTTATGAATTTATTATTAGTACCTACTTATCTATAGTTTGTCCACTCGTCTCCATTCAGCAGTTTCAACTAAATCTCAACAATAGTCCTCCAGACAAAATTTCGTCCATGATGATCAATCTCAGCGGAAACCAGCCTCTGGCGCGGGACATATAAGCACAAGTGTATGCGCAGACACAGGTGTACTCTCTCTACCCTCACTCTCATAGTCCGATGGGCATAATGTGGTCTCCGAGGTACGGGGTATCTATCACACACCGCCAACTTCCAAATTCCGGGCAGTTACTAAGAAATTCCTAATGGAAAAACCCAATATCACTTTGTCCGACCCGGGAATCGAACCCTAAGACCCCACGTTTAGCAGTCTAGCTTGCGACCACGAGACCCAGAGGACGGTCTGAATACCAACTTATTGAAAATAATTAATATATAGTTTTCAACAGTGTTACGTACTGATTTGAAAAGAGTCCTATTGACATTAAAGTATCCTCCGAGGCTAATTTGTGAGGGGTTCATCTCGGTAGCTCGTAGAAACATGTTCACTTCAGTTTGAGCGTCCGTGTTCATCCAGGATAGTTCCACCATCAGCAGTTTCTTTTGGAAGTTTGTTCGCACCTGTGCGGAGACAAAATGTAGAAACACTGTTATACTAAAACATTCGTTAAAAAAACAAGATCCAACCTTTGTACCTGGTGTAGACTTTCGTCGAACGTATAATATGCCGCGTATACGCTACGCTTAAACCAATACCAACCTAGATAATATGAATGCATCCTTTACTTTGTAGTTTTATGGTAAGTAATATATTTGTTTTTTTCAGGCGACGCAGGCTCATTCCTCACCTTAACCTAAACATACATATTTTTACTATAAAATAGTACTTCACTGGCTTGTTCTTGTGCAGTTCTGTGGTATTTGTCCGCGGAATCGACGGAACACCCAGTCCTGCGGCCAGTAGTCTTCTTCCATGATGACGGGCAGATAACAATTCAGTACGCACACCACGAACGCCTTGAAGGAAGCTTGAGGGGCGCCTTGATAGATGTAGGTAGTTAACTAGTTACTTACGTTATGGGAAGCGTAATGAGCTTCGTCGCAAATAAAGAACAGCAGAAAGATGCTGCACAACGCCGTCAATGTAAGACCAATGTCCTTGATACCGAATCCCTCGGAGATCTGACTGAGCAGCCCGTAAATAGAGAGGGTAATGATCAGGAAGAGGTATAGGTTGACGAAGGTAAACGTGTAGCAGTTGGCATTGCCCGTGTCTCGAGAGAGCTTGCTCAAACATAACCAAAGGGCACGGTACTCGGCGACTTTGCCAGCTGGGCCGATGTGGCGAAGAGCCTGAAAAAAATGGAACGTTAGAGAGATGGTCGCATATTCATATGGGACAACCAGCCCTGAGATGTTGTGAATTTATTACATCGGGTTGTACCCAAGGACCCGATTTAAAAATCCTAAAGATTTGAAGCCACAAATCCAGAGAGACAGTCAAATAGGAAATCTTACCATTAACTTTTCTCCCATTTTTACTTCGCGTCTGAATCGAGGTTCGAGAAGTACTAAAATTAAAGCAATACTTGCGTATTTGAGCTAATGAATTAGTTAACTTACGCTTTGAAAATCCTCAGCCAAGATATTAGCACAGATGCTCAGCGTCTCGCAGAGCAGATACCAGTAGCCGCCAAGCATGTAGGTCAAGATTTCCAGGAACACATAGGGCACCAGCTGCAAGAGCTTGAAGTGGACCATAGTGATGTGCGTTACGATGACCGTCGTAGTTGATAGGATCGGTATAATGACAGCTATGGCTAAAGCTTTCTTGTATAGCTTCACTGGGAGCGTACGACCTGATAGCTGCTTGTAGACCATCTGTTGTAAATGATTAGATAATTATGTTATCAAATAACAGAAATAGACCTAATTTTCTAGTTAGGTACCTACATATATTATTGGGTCTCTGGGCGCAAAGGCCCTAGGCCCCCTGGTGCCTTGGTAGGCAGATCGATACGTTACTTGTTAATAAAACCACATAAGTCATTATAAGGCATGGCAGACTTGTTTGAAGTGCAGTTATGTCAAAAAAAACTTACCTCAAAATGCACCCATCCGTTGAGAACATCCGCAATTTTTCTAGTTTCGTACCATAAGATCGGGACCGCGATCATCGGGAATAAGTATACTGTAAATAAATATTCAATAACAGCTTCCTCGAATTTGCCTTCTGCAGTTCGTAAGATCTGAACTTTGTGCAGCGACAGGTACAGTACGTAGCTGACCAGGGAACAGAACACGAGGATGGAGTACAGCATCGAAGACGATGCTATCTGGTACTGGTTGACACACGATTTCGGTCTCGTTAGCGGCAGAACTCCCATTATTCTCAGTATGGTAAACACGGGCTTGATGTTCTCATAGATTATATCATTAGAGATTATTGGTTCGACGAAGTTCTTTCTCTCTGGAGCTACGGCATTTGACGCAATCGGTATCGCCGGCGACCGAACAGGCGTAACATCCAAAAAAATGATCTTATTTTTCGGCCTTTCATTTATCTGAACAGGAAACCCATTCGGTATGGGTACAGTCATTGGAAATAAACTGTTACTGGTGTAGTACGACATCTTTGTGGCGTGTCCTTTCAGTTTATGACCGCCGTCTAAATGTTAATGTTCTAAACTGGCAGAATAGAGTTTTTACTTGCAGGAGGCCTAACGAGGCAAGGGCGGGGACATCATCATATTTCAAAACTGACAAGTTGATTGTGGGTAGGTGAGCACTGAGGCGACCTTGCATTAAATTTTCATTGGTTGTGTCACCTTGGGCGAGACCTTCATTATTGTAGGTTACACTCCGTTTGCCAACGTCATCTGTTCTCATGCAGATCAGGTTTGAGTGTATTTTATAGTTCTTGGAGGCACGTGAACACGAGCCGGTATAGTTACCAGCTCGTGTTCAATTGTTTGAATTCTACTATTACCTCAGTGGTTATAGTAGAATTCAAACAATTGAACTTGACCATTACATTCAACCTTGTATGCACGACTATGCGATATTGGGTTTCAAAGCAATACTACATACTTGCGATTAAACATTGATGTAAAACTGAGAAGCAATATTCATTACATAAATAACAGCGATAGTACTTTTTAAACACAAGCTTTTATTATGAATATATTGTACACTAAATTAAAATAAAATTAATTTTAACAAGCTGACAGTTTAACAGGTGGCATACATTTCTCAGAATTGAACGGGACTCCAAATAAATAGGAGAAAGTGACAGCAATGAACTGCCAGCAATAAAATACGAGAAGATTTATATCTGTCGTTGCAGCAACATCCTAAAGATATTAATTACATTATTATTCAACCTTGGAAAATGAAGGGAGATTTCCTCATCAGTGTATCCGGGCCAATTTACCTAATCCTCGATTAACCCGGCCGCGATGCAGCTAAATTTGATTGTGAGCGGCTTAAGGTGGAACTAGTCGCGAGCTCGAACTCACTGGTGGTCATGGCCAAAAAGCACGCTGTCTCACCTGGCTTCGTGTCCGACAGAGATAGTACCTATCAGTGATGAGGAGTTAGATGCTAGTCTATACGCACAACGTCTAGTTCTCACGCACAGAAACACCGTTCAGAACTGAAAGGCGCGTAAAAAAATTCGAAAAGTACTTTGGAAAATCGAGTTTTATGAAAAAAACCACTGCATAAATCAATTACGACAATTACGACTGCATAAGTCAAATTAAGTTTATTGAACTCCTCGATAACTGAGCTTTGTCGTTACCGACTTTTTTTGAGGATTTTACAGTTCTTTTATTACTTATTTACACCCAAAGTTACGTTAAAAATAGCAAGAAAAACGAATCTTTGTTGGCTTATAACTTTTTAATGGCTTTTTCGTTTTTACTATTCTGTTTCCGTACAGACAAAATTAATAATAAGACAAAACGATATCATGGCTAACTTTGGGTGCTCAATGTCAAACAGTGGAGATTACTCCACACTCTCCCGAAATTCGTAGGGAAAAAATACCGGCTAGTGGCACCTTAAGAACGCCCTAAGGCCAACCTTTCTTCATGATTGCTCTCTAAGGAGCGGACCTATATCTCGTGGATTCTCCACAAACAGACCTCTACGTTTATTGGTAGGTTTATCTTGGATTACATGAAATAAGGAGGGACTCAGAAATTACGACTATCATTGCAGTAGGGATATATTTTTGTCCAAATATTGATCATTCATGTTATTTGGTCGGCTACGAGTGTTTTGTTTGATTACAGTTGTAAAAAGCGTGATAACTTAGGTGCCATATTATAGATAGTTACAAGACCATGCGTCCAAATTCCCATTTTCATAAACAATTTTTTTTTTGTCAGATGAATCCCTCAATATATCTCGGGTACTCGAAGGTATGATGTTACGAGAGTTTTTACCTACATCACGGTATTTTTACGGAAAAGTACCGTAAATTTCCTTGGTCGTAATATAGGTAGAGCGATGCGACGGAGGCTGGCATATTAAAATCTCAGCAAATCTCGAGCTTCGAGTGGTCCCCGTCAGTCACACTCGCTCTCAGGTTTGATCCTCCATTCCTCCCGTTCATTGTGAATATTTCCTCCGTATGATTTACATCTACTGATATTATTTGCTGGCGATTATATGAAAACAATGAATAGACAAAGTGGGAAAAAGGTTTTGTTTGAGTTCCTGGCTAACTATTTTTTGTTTAAAAAAGTTGAGGGTTGTGTTTACCCTTTAAGTTTTTGTTTTTTATGTAAATTAAGTAAACTTCTGTTTTTATTTTTTATTTATTTTATTCCTTGGAAAAATATTTACATTGTTTGTAATGGCATTCAGTGTCACAGTTCTTTTAAACTGATATTCGTGTAAGTTACAAACGACGTTTGTATTATGTAAAAACAAGCTAGTATTTTCAGAACTTAAATACTTAATGTAACGTATGAAATCATGAAATAATCCGCCTTTTATAGGATTACCTACCTAAAATAATTTTCCTATTATTTTTCATAACATCCGGAAAGTATCCGTGCCGTTAGGTACAGAATACGAGTACCTAGTTAATAACTCCCACTAGGTAGTGCTCAAGAAAGGTAAAATCATGATTTTAATTTATGAAGGATCAGGAGGAAGCACTTCAAACTTATGCAGTCTAATCCAGCCACGTAGTAACAAAATGAATGAATAACTGGATTATTCCGTCACTATGTTATTTAAAAGTTTGCTAGCGACGTCAGCTTCCCAAGTCTTTGATACCGAAAGTTATGGGCAAAGTTTAGTATCGCAAACTTTATAACAACCGCCATGAATGACGTGAAGATATTGTGCCATACTACTTAAGAGTGAATAGGCTTCTTCTGGGTAAGCTCACTCCATCGTAGACTTTGTCTCTGTCACCTCTGACCTAGAGACTAGAGTCAAGAAAAAACCCATAAAAAAATAGGATATCTACATATGCACGTGGTAAACACACACACAGTATGTGTGTTATTTATATACTGGGAGATACTTGAAATATTAGATGGGGACTATATTTGAAATATTAGATGGTATAAAGTACTTTGTCGATGGCTACGAATTCATCAAATCTGCATGCTGATTTAAAGTTTTATTTGTAAGTACCTACATTGTTTCTTACGGCTAAGCATCGTTAAATAAACAGGTACACGAGGCATGTTGCCAGATTCCTATAAGATTACCAATATATTGCGGTTACTATATTTAGTGTATTTATCCGCTGAAAATATTTTTCAGTGTAATTGGGAAAAAAAATACTGTTTTAATTAAAAACTGTTTTACATGTTAAATTACTCGAAAAGCCTGATTCCCAAGTTACACATCGAAACCTCAGACTGGTCTAATGACCTAAAGCCTAGTATTTAAAACAATATATCTAGGTATTTCAGGGCGTTCTTTACGCGCCTCTGAAAGCAGGTTAGTAAAACCATATTTACAAAATTAACAAACTATGAGTATAACTCAAATAAAATCTCTTTTTAAAATAAAAACCTTACTAATATACATACAATTATTCTGATTTTTTGTCTGGTTATTCTACAAGCAACATACTAGTGTTTTAATTTTTTAGTCCAGACAATAGATTTTTTGTAAATAGATAATTGTTTCATATTTTGCAATAAATTACCAGCGTTGTGTCATCGCGCTTCTCTTTCTTTTTTCTATGCAGTCCAACACGATAGTGACCCCACTTTAGGTCATGTAGTCCCCTTAAGACGTGTTTTGGTTGGATCCCTTTGAAATCGTCTTTAGCGGGCTTTACACACAAATTTTTAACGTATTTCTTGTCAGTGGTTACTATCAAGAACAAGTTATTACTTATAAAAGCTGCTTACCTCATATTATAATCTTACTGGATTTACGACGACTAACATAAGAACAAGTTTCATAGTGCGAGATCAGAGAAGATTAACTTGGTACAATGGTAGGCGTTATAAGTATGTACTCGTAGGATTTTCAAGTCAAGTACCGATGTACCTAAGACATAAGGCTCCGAGACCACGTAGAGTTAATTCCGACTATAAGTGCTGAACGGTCCCCAGTGTGGGGATGTAATGATGTGCCAGATGAGCAGACAACTAAGGTAGGGTTTATATCTGACTAGTTTATTGCTGAGATCATGTCGATGGTCGTACTTATGTGGAAATTAAATTCATTGTTAGTAAAGGTGATAAGGATGGTAGATATACGAAACTGACTAGATTCGTAGCCAATCTTAATTCTGGAGTGAATGCTAAGAAAAGAGGACCTATAGTAATAATTTTCCGTTTACTTGATATTTTATTTCGAAAGCCGTGGTGGCCCAATTGTAACGGCCCCGACTTACGAGTTGTAAGTCGTGGATTAGAACCCAGGCTGGCGCTTTAGTTTGCGTAAATAACTTCATCACCACTGCTCTCAAAACGGTGAAGGAAAACATCGTGAGGAAAACGGCGTGTCCTAGAACCAACAATTCGAAGACATGTGACACTACCAACCCGCACTGGGCCCGCGTGGTAGATTATAGTGCCCTCTCTTCGGGGGCCTACATGCAGTGTCCCAGCAGAGTGGGAACATTATAGGCTGATTATGCTTGATATTTACTGCCCCAAAATGCACCTATGTAAAATTATGGTCAGAGGTAAAAGAAAGACTTATCCTTTTACCTAAGTATATAAAAATATTGTGCGCTAGTTAAGTACCAATGGGTGAGCCGTATCTATAGAGGTGAAGCATTGATCTTAGCTAAAAGCCAGTCAAGGCACATTAAAGATAGGCGGGAACCTTTTTACCTTTCGTGACAGGACGAAACCATAGATTGCCCCAGCCTAAGATGTTATTTTTTCCAATGGACCCGTCTGCACCAATCGACACTGTTGGGTTAATTTATATCAGGGTCTTTTGTGACATCTTGGTAGTAAAAAAGATTAACTTACTCAAAGTGAATGAAATTCCACATTAGAAAAAGAAATGCTCTGTGGCTGGTGAGCTACGCCTATAAAACGAATTGCCAAATTACAAGAAAGATTTACAGCAGTTGAGAGCTCTTTGTATAATTTTCTTTCTTTTCGAAGGCTTTTTATTAGGCTTAAGGTCGGCCATACACGGACCGCTTGAACCAGCCAGTATCCACTGCTTCAAGCTGTAACGGGATAGCAAACTACAGTCTTCTATGTACACACACACACGGAACCGCTCGAACAGTCGCGACTGCTTCGGGCGGTCGGCAGCGCGGTAAAATTTCATCGTGCGGTGAATAGTCGCCAGGCATACACCGACTTCTCGAGCTGTCTACTGCTCTCGCGTAGTTACCTTTTCATTCCACGACGCGTGTGTTAAGGCGCAGATAAACGACTTCTAATGATTTTAAATTCAACATCACGTCTAATCGACTGGACTGATTTCTTTGAAAAAAATAAATGTTATACTAGACCATTTGCTTCGTAATTTGATATGTGAATATTTGCAATTGTATTTTTTTAACATAGTGTAATTAATTTGTAAAGTAATGTCTACCGCCGACATAAAAACGATAATCATGCAAACACTATCGGGTGTATTTTCATAAAACTTTCACCATATAAAAGACAATTTAATTCCCCGAATTTTAGTATACGGTTTTTATTTGTTTGGTGTTTGATAAATCAACAATAGATGATTGTCTCATATTTTGCAATAAATTACCAGCGTTGTGTCATCGCGCTTCTCTTTTTTTCTATGCAGTCCGATAGTGACCGCGTTTTAGGTCATGTAGTTGCCTTAAGGCTGGCAATAAAAATCGCAGAGTTGAATTTGACTGCACGAGCAGTCTATGTATGTTGATCACTGCTTACTGCTGGAGCAGTCCGTGTATAGCCAGCCTTAGGCATGTAAAAGAAGGCGGACAATAATAGGTACCTACTCTGCCAGCCGTCTGATGGCATCGTGTTCAAAACCATGGAAGAGTTTCGATGACTAGCCAAAACCCTGTTTTGTAATCTGTACCTGGTTTGGTAACTTCTTAGTAGCATAACCAGCCTATAATGTTCGCACTGCTGGGACTCAGGCCTCCTCTCTGTTAGAGGGAGTAGGCCATAATCCACCATGCGGGCCACGTCCGGGTTGGCGGATGTCACATGTCTTCGAATTTTTGGTTCTGGACATACCGGTTTCCTTATGATGTTTTCCTTCACCGATTTAAGAGCAGTGGTGATGAAATAATTTACATAATGTAAAGTGCCTACTTGGGTTCGAACCCACGACCTACAACTTGTTAGTCGCGGTTGTTGCCACTGGGCCATCACTGCTCTCCTTAGTACGAACACCTTGAACCTTCTTAGTAAGTACCGATGAGATAAATGTCTACTAACGTGTACTTTGGAAACCGCGTAATGACTGCTCTATTCCTTTGGAATAACCCAGGAATAATTTATCTGTACCTCTTTAAAAAAGTTGATATAGTATATGTTTTATTTGAATTTAGAATATTAATCGTCAATAATTTTCAAATCTTAGTCTTTCATATCCTAAAACCCGCCGTTCTTCTCAGACTAAGGGTATATAATATTACTAGCTGCGCCCCGCGCTTTCACCCGCGTAAGTTTTCCCTTATCACTTAGGGGTATGAAAAATAGATAGTAGCCGATTCTCAGACCTACTGAATATGCATATAAAATTTAATAAAAATCGGTCAAGCCGTTTCAGAGAAGTATGGTAACTAACATTGTGACACGAGAATTTTATATATTGTGACACGAAAATTTTATATATTAGATGAGGAGTTCACTATAAAGAAAAAAGGTCCTAAAACATCTTCAAATAATAAACACGAAGGCTTATTCCAGAGAAACGGTTAATGGTACAGACCGTATTTATCGCATCTGTCCCATGAGATAAATTTCCCATTCGTAGGGTAGGCGCACGAGGTTTTTGCTCGCCACTGTAACTCGGTGAGGGACGGCTGGTATTACCACGGGCCCTTTGAGGTTTATCGCTGAACCGCAGTATCTCCGATATGAATTAACGTATTGATATAGATATGTTGGTGTGTGGATAGATAAGATATAGTGGTACAGAGATAAACCATTGTTGAAGTAAGTTCAATGTTAATGGGAAATTATACATAGCATTACGCCTGTAATCACTGAAGGGTTAGGCACGTGTATATCTAGTACACTCACATTAGTCCACTTATGTTTAGTGCCATGTTTAAGGGGCGAGTCTAGGAAATGATAAATTGATTGATTGGTTCCAATTCTACGATGCTCCTGTGGAATTGTGAAGCAGCTACTATACCTATACAGGAAAAAAATTATCCAGTGCGCAATCTTTAAAACCATGAATTTAGCATATCATTCTAGATAACCTAGTGTAGAAAATTTTCCGTCGGTTATTAAAAACTAGCGGCCCGCCCCAGCTTCGCACGGGTGCAATTTTTTTTTTCGAACACATTTTTTTCTCCCCGTATAAACCATCATTTAATTCAAGGAATATTTTAAAAAAAGAATTAGGGAAATCGGTCCAGCCGTTCTCGAGATTTGTGCTTAGCGACACATTTAGCGATTCATTTTTATAGAAGATTGTGAACAATTTTTTTTATAATCGAGGAAAAGTTAGAAATTTTATATTAAATTAATGATAATTAATTAGTAATTTTATTATGCTGAATTCATGGATAAAGATTGCGCACTGGTTAAAAAGTTCTGGCTTTACGCGACGCAAAGTCCGTCAGATATACAGTAGGCACCGACCCATACTTTATATCGATGGGGATGTGTATGTAAACACATTAGTGCGACTATGTCAAGGCTTACTCAAGGTACAGCATACCGAATGATATTGTCAAGGCGAAACGAGGAGAGTTATTGAAACAAAATGAATGTCAATATCAATTGGCGACGTAGAATTCTTTATAACTAACAAGGTCTTGCCAAAGATTTCACGCGAAGAACTACTTACCTACTACATGAACCCGGCGTCTAGCCTACTAGTGAATCTTTTATTTAGACAGATCCTCTGCCTTTTATTGTGTGATTACCTAATGTAATACAGACCAGCACATCAAGCTACCCGAAACTGTAAAATTTTCCCAATAAACGTTGAACCTTACGCTTTAGCGATAAAGTTGAAAATCTAATAAATAAATTTGACAGATTGTAGTAGCTTGATGTCTGTACAAAAATCTTCACAAACTTTTACAGTGAACATAACGTATCATCACGCCTTGTTTCCCGGAAGGGTTCGGCAGACGTGTACCTACCTACAAGTAGGTACACCCACATTTCGTCAATTATGTTAGTCTCATGTGATAGGAGGCGGGCCTATTGGCATCAACCGAGCACAAATCCAGACTCCGGGCTGCTACTGACAAATTCTAGACAGAAAAAGGCAATATCACTGCCCGTTGCTCATGCTCAATATTAGAAAGAAAGTAAGGTCCAAAATAGTCGATGTAATAGGTAAGTGCAATTTTCCAAAACGTTCTACAAACAAATGCAACATAGAAAAACAGAGTTAGTACCTGAAACAAATTAATCCCGAGTAATAGGCCAGTCCTCTGGTCACGTGAAGAGTCGACTAACTGCTTGGCGATATCTCGAAAAATAAATAGGTACCTATCTCGGCCTATTTCTTGGCTAAAGAATTAGAATCGCCATACAACGTGGTAATGCTGCCAGCCTTTTGGATACTGTTCTTGACAGCGATGCGGACGAATTTTTTTATGCCCTATGATTATTTTGCTTATTTTTTCATATAAATGTACATATTATTATTTCAAATGTTAGCTTATATTATGTAAATATCCCGAGTTAGTTATGCGAGTAGTTTGTCTATCCTATATACCAGGGATGTCTCCGGGCGCGTCAAATGCGGAACTAACAATATCCGCCGCCGGTCCGCTCCCGTGATTAATAAACATCAAATATACACATAAACTCCAGAGATGTTTGTACATATCTAAATATTACCTTTTTTTTTTTTTTGTTTTCGGGGGGAAACCTTCAAAAGGCGCCTGACCTCTGGGGAAGGAGGTCGGGGAGTGTGGGATTTTCCACCCCGGTGATCACCATCAGCACATAGGGGTGGTCCCGGTTCCTCTTAAAAGACCAATTCCGGAACACCCCCGTGCAACGCCTGTAAGGCACATCCCTGGGGATCTAAATATGTACCTAAGGATCGTAGCAGGTGGCGTTTTGTAGCTTCTACCTACTCCCATGGGAAAAAAGCGTGAGTTTGTGTATGTATATTTTATATACGTTTGTACATAACGCTTAGTACTTACATAGTGTGTATTGAATTTTGTAATATCTTGATAAAGAGTGTCCTTGGAGTTTCTTGTCCGTTCTTTACCATAGAGATCTGTTTTGGAATGGGTTTCAACTTTCTGAATAACTGACCGACTCTGACAATTCAAAAGTGCCTGTAAAAAGTTTAATTGAAATAAATTATTTTAGTTTGAATTTGAGTTTGTAGGTGGTTCTAGAAACCATTAGGAGGCCGCGCGCGTCCCTCGCGCCTTGTTTGCGCGGGCTGTTAGTAACAAAACTAAAAGAACAAGGACCTTTAAAACTTACTAATTACTAGCATTCTTCAAAGCCTTACACTAAAAAACTGTATAATATTGCGCGAACTTGCATGGAACCCAGGATTCTATTAGGTATGGTGGGGTAAGTTCGGCGCTGGGGTAAGACCGTACGAATCGAATTTGCAGATAATTTGGCAATATTTGGCCAAATATACAGCGCCGAACTTACCCCAACATACGCAGTTAAAAATGCGTGTATAAGTATGGTACGTTGGTATATTATATATCCTATAGTAATACAGTAGATAATACCTAAGTTTTGTAGTTAAAGTGTAAATATCTACATATTGTGAGTAAAACTTGTGTGTGCTTGGGAAGACAGAAATTCGCTTCTCTCAGGAACTAAGTACAAACTTATGAAGTCAGTAGAATAGACTGCAGAATGACATCGCCACAAAAATTCCAACTTCCTCCGCTAATATTAAACAGGCAGGATTATATTTTCTTTCAAAATGCGTACTTGTAGTTTGCAGAATGGATCCCATCATCAGAACTGGATATTGACAAAAATGGGACTAATCTGGAAGTAAATCCTTTTAAATACAAAATATTTTTTCAAATCGGTTTATAAATTTATATAATGTTTTACAAGTTAATAGCTAGAACGCGAATGCGCATACGCTCGCGGACTATGTCTGTCTCGCCTGTCCTGCGCTGCTAAATCTGTACCTACTGAGTTGCGCTGCGTCACCTTCGTCCCAGCATACGTCTAGCCTTACTCGAGTATACAGATTATTTATGTTTGCGATATATTTGTGTTTAGGACTGTCTGGTATCGGATATTTTTTAAACAATATGTGAAAATAAAAAAATAATTTTTAATTAAGTGAAAACGTACTGAATAGAATTTAAAAATTGTTAATGATGCTTGTTTTGTTTTTGAAAACGCAACAAGCTGTCAATGGTTGTTGCGAACATTGGTTTTTCATACCTATAACTTTAACCTATAAGTTTGTAAATAATATAATTTAACATTGTTATCAATAATAATACATCAAAGACAGTGAATGCAAAAAATACAAGGAACGACTTTTAAACGTCAAAGCATGTTCCCTTTTATGACAAGTACTCAAGTCTAAGTTGCCAGCAATCGGCTCGTTAGATCTGGCAGTTGGCAGTGTGCCGGCTAGACCAATGCAGATCTAATTGCTCCGCCATGACTAGAGGGCCCCTCTAGCGTACGATTGTTGTAAGATTGACGTATTTGCCTTGCACTAGTCTGGGACAGACATACCACAAACAATTCGGTATTGGTTCGACAGAATGTCAAGATGTTCGGCTCTGTTTATGTACTTACTTGGTTATTTAATTATTTCATAACAATTGTCTCTTTATTTTGAAAGCTCATCACAAATATTACAATCATTCATCACTTTTAAATATTTTATTTCATGGAAAGTTTTAGGTTACAACTCATATTTTGACCCCTACAGTGATCAAACAGTTGAAGTGCAAAGAGTCGGAATTAATCCTGTGATATTTAAATTAGGGTCAGACAAATAAAGAAAGTGAAAGTATGTAAGTTATATTCAATACTTAGTAGCAGGCTCAAACTTGCCAATTAGAACTTAGAAATTAAGCACTTTAGTAACTAAAGTTCCAATACGAATAATTATCATAATTACAATTTTACAGTGAATTTGAGCAGTTTTATACAATTTGATTTTGTGTAGGAGCGCCGCCGGCGGCGAGCTATTCAGAAGTTTCAAGTAGGTAAAATTTGGCGTCTAATTACCGAGACTTGTCTTCAAATGTTCCTGTTCAAGTGTTTTCTGTTTGTATAGATAGGGGATATCACTTGAACCTTTCAAGTATTCGTCTCAGGCATTCTTGAGAGCGTTTGACACTGTCGTAGCGCTTTCGTAGAGGTACGTAGCTGCGTAGACGATGCTACAAGCCACAAAAGATTTCAACGATATATGTCATTTATTTCTAAACAAAACACACTGTATAGAAAGTCATAAATTATAAAATAAGTTAAAATTTGATTAAATAATGATTAGATAGTGATAATAAAAAAAAACATTTTTTTTTATAATAATGATATTAATTGTATAAAACGATGTTAGTATTTATTTAATAGGGAAATCTGGATAAGTAGTGAAGTTACCGACATAGCTTGCAGAGTAAGCAAACTGAAGTGGACTGGTCATGTTTGTCGACGGGGCGATGGACAGTGTAGCAGGAGACCGCGTATCGTACCGTAAGCGTAGTGTAGGACGCCCCAGCTAGATTGACCGATGACCTTAAAATGGTGTCTGGGACGGACTGTATACGGAAGGCGGAGGACAGGGTGTTGTGGCGCTGCCAGGGTGTGGCCTATATCCAGCAGTGGTCTGCGATGGGGTGAGATGATTGGTGTTGTTAATAGGGATGTGCAGCAAGTGACAACACAGTCGACACTTTTCATCAGGGTCGTCCAATTAAAACTTTTAATGACATTACAACCTGGAATAAGTTAACGAAGCAAGCTAACTCCTTTGTTGACTTGTGACTTTGTCAAGGCATTGATTGAACTTGCCGAGATTCTGTTGTATTTATTCTTCTGATGATTGTTGTTCTTCTGTTTCTATTATGTACTGCTGTCATATACTGTAGACGTTTGTCTCTAGGTACTGGTAAAGTTCATTCGTTTGGAAAATTGAGCTCAGTGTCGCCTGAGTGGCTTTCAGTGCTCACACTCATCATTATCAATTTGGTTTAGTCTTGTAATACCTTTGTATGTGTTTATCCATAACCCGTATAGAACCTTGTCTATATCGATGATGTTCAGCCATCGATATTCAGAAAGGTCAGGTGTGTAGCACTTAACAGGCAGGCATGCATGAAAATATGCATTATAGAGTGGGGTATATAGGAGTTTTGTAAGGGTAAATACATACAGGGAACATGATGTGGACGGAAAGTAAAGTTTATAGTGGATAAGACAGAGATTAAAACAGAAGAAGAACTAGCAGGGGATCAGGGCAGTCGATCGTCAATTGTTTGCCTTCGTATTAATCCAATATATCTAAAAATGAAATCCAGGTTCGTTGATAAGCGCATCACTTGAGAACGGCGGGACTGAATGCACAATTTTTTGTTTTAAAGTGTTCGTAATATGTTTAAAGTTTTTATGGAAAGAAAAATTGGAAAAGTATAACAGATCAAATTCGGGAAAAACATAACGTCCTTTTTTCAAGACTTAACTATTTAAATTTAGATAGGACTTCGTCTGCCGAGTCAGCTAGTATATTACACAAATCGGAGTATTTTGTAATATAGTTTATGCTAATATCTAAATAGTGAAAGTTTCATTGATGGCGCGGACGTGTCTAACGACAGAACATATCGTGTCCATATATGTATACGATCAGATCATGTTATTTTATACACATGTATGAACTAACATAGCACATGCCTTTAAAAACGGCAAAACAAACAAAAGAAAAACAGAAGCATCCCGGCAGCGATAAACAACAGCTAATATAAACACGTAAACCACCTGAATTAAAGTGGCAAAGCTTTTAATGTATCCTCGGGAAGTTCCAGCCAGCACAGCCAGTAACAAGGACGTATAGAAGGATTTGAGAACGGGTGTATTGTAATAAAAACAAATAGGGGAGTACTCCGTAGTGAGCCACTTACGGCAAATAGACTGGCACGACGTGGACCGAATCGGTTTACTTTTCAATCTGTGCGGAGCGGGCCGCGTCCTGGAAACTATTTACACTGTCGGTGCGAATTGTACGTTTAGGATAACGTGTTAAACATACACACGTATTAATTGTTGGGGTTGTGCTAAGGTTTGTGTGAAATTAGAATCTTCAATATGCTTTCCTTTCATAATTATAATGTAAAGATGTGGAACATCTTTTTACGGCCCACTGCAAAAAAAATTGTCAAAGCATTTTTAACGGATTTATTTGTGTGGAAAAAGGAAAGGGAGGCCGTTGCCCAGCAGTGGGAAATTAAGGGCTGAATAGATAGCTATATATAATTGTGTGGGACAGTTAGTAGATATTATTTTGCTACAGCGCAACAGCGCTACATATTCATCATTATTATTTCGCGGGTAATAAAGACGTAACGATTATAAACTGGTCTATTATTTTCAGTAAACAATCATATCTTACGTGTGGGTGGAGCCTTAAATTAACCCCCAGCCTTAATATTTACACAAATCTAGAGTACGTCTTCATTGTCAGGGCACATCCGCAGAAGTGTCTCCGCCGATCTTGATATTCTATTGTGAGAGAAAAATATTCTGAGAATTTCATTTGTGGAGTCGAGGACTTATAAATATTCATAAGTATGGCAACGCGACGGTTTCACTCAGTGCAGTGCAGGCTGCATTAGTGTGCTTACTGCCTTACTGTGCACAAAATGTTCGCTCAACCTGATTTATATGCACTTTTTGACTACATGTTTTGATATAAACTCGTTACACGCGAACTTTACTCTAATATATTAAATTAGCCGTATATTCTCAAGGGATTTATGTTGTACAATTTAAAAATGGAGTTAGGCTACAAAAAAATTAACACCGAACCGTCTCAGCGTAATTTAAATGTCATTAATCAAATTAATATTTATTTTCAAAGTTTTTGCATAAATGCTTCTCTATAATTGGCCGTGGAAATACAGTGAGGAAAGTGAATCAAAACAATATAAATGTATGATAGTTCTCCGGTTTTAATATCACTGGCCTAGAGAAGAATATTTTACTCCGATGTAGGTATTTATTAAAAGATGGTTTTCATTCATTTCCGTTGCTCGGTGTTTCGTATTGTTCGGAATGTAGGCTATTGTGAACATTCATTCTAAAAACTACAGGCAAGTCCCTAAGGCTTATAGTACACTGTCTACTGCTTGAGACACTTTTACAAGGTACTTACATACACAAGGTATTTACATTTTTCCATTTATTCGTGACTCGTAATGAAAAAAGTGCTTATTTTAAAGTATGGTTTTTTCTTCGTTAAACAGTCACTACTAGCAAAGGGAAATTGATAAATGATACTATGTCTAAACCAAAGTTGCAAAAAGGTCTGTGGTTAAGTAGTTTGAATCCCAAATGGCTTGCTGAAATGCGGTAATAGCGACCTGATATAAACTGTAATATTTACAAAGTAAAAGAAATTGTTATTTATTTCAGGTTGCTGTAGTACTTATCACTGAAGAGGTTGGTGTTTATTGTACAACGGTGTTTAATACAATCAGCGTAATGCAACATATGACCTTGACCTTCACTTCTCCAGTTTATTCTTTATCAAATTCACCATGACCGTCAGTGTGTCGGAACTAACCGCGGCGTGACTAGTAACGAACCACTTGGGTTAACCAAGGGGTTCGTTAATATTCACACCGCGGTTGTGCACTCGATCTTACACGGCCTTCGTCGTCACCCGCCCCGGACGATGACGTGGGACTATTCCTGTCCCATGGGGTCTATGTCAGAAATGTGTGGAGGAGGTATAGGCCTTGTTACAGCTGACCTTGGAAACTGGATGCTGTAATATGAATAGCGCTTTAAGTTTGGGTTGGTTACAAATATTTCGCAAAAAGTTTGTCGATACAATGAGGTATGTTATAATTATGTCAACTCTTCAAATACAATAAAAGTAGAGTATTTAAGAATGAGTTAGTTCTAGTACATGGTAGGAAACGGTATAGGCGAGGCATAAAATGAAGTGGCCATTTTATCCTTTACCTACGCAGAAGTTGCCATTTTTATACGCAAGTGCTAATTAGGAACCTAAACAATTTTGTGGGTAACTGCTGATAGTAACCAAAGTTACATTTCCGAATGATTACAATTTGATTGTTTTGTTAGAAATAGCAAAAAGCAACATTTTGCTATGCAACAAGATTTAGGTAGGTATTTTACGAGACATTTCTTCCGTTTCTAGCCATGACCAACCACGTTGTGGCTGATACGAAGATTGAATTGTCTCGAATTGTATTCCAGACGTTTTCGCATCATTCTTTTAAGGAATGTTTAACAATTCAAGCTTAAATATTTACTTTATCATAATGGAAGCTTAATGTTAAGCGGGAATAGGTACTTATTCCATCCTTTTTTTTTTTTTTTTTAAGGATGGGAAATCATCAAATGACCCCTCCCGCTCTGGGTGGAGCGGAAGGGAGTGTCAGACTCTTACTGTCTAAAACCCATCCGTGTTCTTTCCTTAGCCCTTTATGTTCCGGGGCAGCTGTAACCCTTTCGGACAATAACGCTGCCCACTTATTCCATCCTTTACCTGAGATTCAGAGGGGTTTCGTAGTACCTACTAATTAAAGGAGTGAACATTATGTAGCGTTTCCTAGTCTGTATTAGCTGCTAATTGCTGGACATAGGCCGCATCTATCCGACCGTCTCGCATAAATAGAATAATTTTAGTTTAACATCTGTTCATGTTGAATGAACTGTACCCGAATCTTCTGATTTATAAAGGTTCCTACTTAAGGTTAATTAGTTGGATTAGGGCCCGAGGGTTGACTCCGTGCCGTTATAGTGGCTAGAAGATTATGTTATAAAAGCGAAGTAACAACGTAGTTTCTTAAATAAGTCCTTTATGAAATTCCATACATCGTTACCGCAAATTGCGGAGGCAAATTGAGTTTGAATAGGAATAGTTAGACGGTTTTTAAGTAAAAAAAGTCGTACAATTTAAGTTAAACAACATAGGTTAGTAGTACGAGTCGAAATCGATAAAGATACCTTATCCAAAAGGAACAAAATGCAGAATCAAACAGAGAGACATTTCGTGTTTAACTACTGCAGTTACTTAGTTCGCAAATTCATTACAGTGTCGTCGTCATACAAATAAATGTTTCTACTACTGCCACCATTCAAATAAAATGTAACGCCGAGTTTTTTTTTTATCCCAAGTGTTGGTGTGTTGTCGCCGAATAATTGGGTGAGTGGTCCTTTGTATTCCTACAAGATTAAAAATGTGACATAGTTCACCTTGTTTATAGGAAGCAGAGCTTCTTTCAACCCCATAGCTACTGAATCGTGCGACGTGATTCGTGATTTGCAAGAAAGCTGATCCTAGACTTCTGGATTTAAAACGGTTATTTCCGGTACCTTTAAGGCATTATTAAAATGAATTTAAACACACATGTATAAGTATTATGTTTTATTAATTTTATTTTTTTATTCTTTTATTTGTATACTTACTCCTGAATTCGTCTACTTAGCTTATCATTATTTTGCAGGACGCTAGTAGGAAGTTGTAAGGGTGTGGTTGGCTTTCTTTACTCCACTTTTACGCCAATGTATAAAACAGAGTGTGTAGTTTCTTTTATCGTTTATATTTAAAACAAGTTTAGTTGTAGTTTTATACAAAACTTGACTAAGATGTCAAAAAGGGTGAACGATGGTCTACCAAAAAGTACTCTGTGGGTTGGTCGACTCTTCGCGTCACCATAGAGCTGGCTTATTTTTTTGGCCAAAGAATCAGCATTGCCCATTGCCATACAACTTGGCATTTATACACGACATTATTTGACATTTCTTTTACAAGTCTTGTCAAAAACGGGTATCACACTTGTTTATGGCCCCGGCATGGTTTCGTATGGCGTGTTCACCATGTTGTAGAAAAATCGTGTGAGCTTGTACCTAATGGCGCCGTGCCGTAGTGCCGCCGCCGCGCCGCCGCGCCGCCGTGTCTCTCAACAAGTTCCCATAGTGATCCATACAACACTGACGACCGTGCCTACACACAGTGAATCTTTCGTGGTTTTTCACGGCAAGAAAAACGTGTGTTCAACGGGCCTATGTAAACGTGGGATTAGTATACCCAATTACCCATAAGTAGGTACCTACTACAGATAGCCAACCATAGCTTTTACTTAATCCTTCGAGAGAAAGTAGGTACAACTAAACTGGAAAATATAATCTCAAAAATGTTTCCAATACACGTGCTGCCAACATTATAAATGCATTACTGTAGGAAACACAGCTCTAAACAATTGTGCCTGAAGCACGGAACATAGAAGAGATTTGAGTCATACTCAGCTATTTATATAAGTAGCTAGGTAACCAACCTCATTCCTAGCTAAGAAGGTAGGTATGTGACATCTTTGGTCGTGTACTGGACTACAATATCTAAGTAGGTAGGTACTGGATGTTCTATTCAACTTTTCCACTTGATTTTGCAGAATTTGTAGAACGAAAGACATGCTTTCGAACAAAGATCTAGAGCAAAAGTTTAACTTTGTCATGAAACCTTATGAAACGTGTACTTAATAAACTAGGAAGGTGCTGTTTACAATCTGGAAAAAGTGTTGATAAGTTTGTGGTTCGTTCGACTTTACATCGTTTGGAAAAAAAAAGTAATTAGTGAGATTCGCATCTCATAGCAAAGTTATAAGCTTAGCTAGCTATTAGCTTATGTATGTTTAGGTAAAGGTATTTATCTATGGGCCTGCGTCGCCTGAAATTAATGAATAAATAAATAAATAAATAAATTTATATGGTGTGCATAATAAAGAGTATTCTAAGTATCTATCTATCTATCTAGAAAGTAAATGGGTAAGTATTTATTAAATGTCATAAGGTTTTTTTTCAAAAAATTCATAAATTATACCTAATTATTTTGGGTGCCAGAGAAACATGTTAATTAATTACTTAATATCTAGGTAGGTATGTATCGTAGGAATTCAGAAGCGTCGGTTATAAGAATTCACGAATTGCAGGACGACGCTAAATCTATTTACCTATAATAGGTACATACCTACATTGCCTGAATTCTTTCTCTAATCAGACAAGGGTTAACCCTAGTATATGTTATTAAGAAAATTTTATAGCACATCGGGCAAATGGCCTCCATGGCTTAGCTGTTAAACAATTCGATTACTGCATGAGACATTTTCTGGTATATTTCTGTATTCTCTCGTTTTGGTGATCAGAATTGGCTCCCTAGATCATGTTATTTAACAGCACTGGGTTTCTTTTTATGGAGTTATTTGAAGGCAAAGTTTAATGCCAACAAGCCCACAACCACCCGTGCACTGAAGATGGATATTTATCGCTGCATCAACAAAATTCGGCCTTTATATAATATTTTTCTCATAGGTTTAGAGAGAATACTTATCTAGAATACTTTCATAGATATTAATGGTAGGTAGTGTAGATACCTACCTAATATAAATTGAAAAGTTAATCCCGAGTTTAACTCGAAACATACTTATTAATAAATTCTTATCATTCAGTTGGATTAAAAGCCGGCACTAAGCAGGAAATACGGCAAAACTTTCTGATTGCAATCGTTAAATTTTATTGCTGTTTTTTGCGCAAAACTTCGTGGAAATCACAAATTTTCGCGTGACCGACTATCAAAAACTCCAGCCCACTGAAACATCGGTTTCAAACTTTTATTACTTACCTAATTCGCGCGCATTTCACTTTAATTGTTTGATGGGTCGAAAAGTCTGCAAACACTAAAGTTGCTAGCTAGGCTGTATGATTGATAAGAAGTTTGTGCCTAAGTAATAAACCAATTTCATCTACTCTTATAATCACCGATTTGATAGTGTCCAACCCAATATGAATCTAGAAGTGTTTGTAGCGGACTAGCGGTACATAACGTAAACATACATAATCAGCCTATACTATAGGTAATGTTCCCACTGCTGGGACACAGGCCTCCTCTCTTCGAGAGGGAATGGGCTGTAATCTACGACGCGGGCCCAGTGCGGGTTGGTAAATGTCACATGTCTTCGAATTTTTGGTTCTGGGACATGCCGGTTTCCTCACGATGTTTTCCTTCACCGTTTTGGGAGCAGTGGTGATGAAATTATTTATACTAAGTAAAGCGCCTGCCTGGGTTCGAACCTACGACTCGTAAGTCGGGGCCGTTACCACTGGGCCGCCACTGCTCTTTGTAGCGTTAGCGATCTTTAATCCAATAAATAAAAAACAATACCTACCTCCCTTCTTATGACTGTCCTGGGAACTTGCGTAAGCCACATAACATGACAATTGATCGCATTTTCTTAAATTTTGACAGTTCAGCCACGTTCATTGCGTTATTTACGTTGTAGAGCAGAAGAATTTATTAAACCTATGAAGCAATGAATGGATTAGAAATATCCTTCAAAACTCACCCATTGTGATTGAAATTGTGTTGTGCAATTAGGGTGCTGTATTTAAACCACAGGTGCTTAGACTTACTTAGAATATGATAGTCAGTAGAGATGTTTTATTCAAGTTTTCGGCTACATACTAGAAACCGAATTTTCCCTACTAAATTCGTGATTATTCAAATCAATACAGTAGGCAGGGACTACGGCTCATTGGACGGGAGCTCAACTCTCAATACAAATGAGCTCAATAAAGAAAGCCAAGGGTTCTCGAAGTGATGTACGTACTCGTACGAATTGGATAAATTACTTCAATTCGTTCTTTTATAAACTCACAGATACGAACGGCTACATTCGATACAGATTTAGTATTTAAGTTATGGCTCTTCGTTTTATATAATGTGGAGACAACAATAAACAAAAACATTGGCAATACTAATGCATTAGGTATTCTGAAAATATCAAAGAAAGAAAGAAATTAAAAAAGTGATTTTTTTCATTCATTCATCATTATAGTGTTGGGCGGACTTTGGGTTTTGCCAATCATTGATTGATGTAGTGACTAAACTATTGTATAGTTTTGGTTAGACTGGGAACGGCATTACATATACCTACGCAGTTTAATTTATTGTCGTATTCCCTCTCCACCATGTATAAACTGATCAGTCTAGATAACAACCTATTTTTAACATTAGTTTAACAAAGTACTTACACTCACAAAAAATTGGAAAATAACAGTAGTTATTTTATTGAACCCTTCATTGACACTACCCATTGTTGTTCCGTGACTCCAATAGCTACCAATAATATACATATTGTGTTACACTACTGTGCATCCTGTGTAATACAATAATGCTATTGTCAGTTGCATTGTACCATAACTTAGCTGCTCTTAATCAGGTCATAAATCTAGCACATTGGAAACTAGTTTACACAATGCGAACATGATTATAGACTAGTATAACTAGAGTGGGTTTAAGCTGTCGGTAATTAGGTGGAACATAATACATATCAAAGTTTCTTTGATGTTAATTTGTTAATAATGAATTTAATCTGCGTTCGTGATTTATTTGTCAAAAATGTAAACAAATATTAATTAATGGAAAAATAACTTTAATTCCTACATAATAAAGTTCAGTTTATACTTAGGTATTTTATTTATTACTACCTGTGCCCGCGACTTCGTTCGCGTGCATGTCTGAACAAAATATTGGGTCAGTGGGTCGTCTTATGTTCTTTTTCTAAAACAGAAGTAGCCTAAGTTACATCGTATACGATCCGCTATCTGCCAGTGACAAAAAATCCAGTCTAAAATCGGCCCAGTCGTTTAACCGGAACAAACACAGACACAAATTATAAAAATTTATATTTATAAGTCATCTGCCTAGCCATTTCCCAACTATGTTGGGGTCGGCTTCCAGTCTAACCGGATGCAGCTGAATACCGGTACTTGCCCGTGGTCCCCCAGTCTAGTCCCCCTTGGGGTACCACGAACAAATATTCATGGAGCGACTGCCTCCACAACCCACTTACTGGGCAATACGATACCTCTTGGTAAGACTGGTTGTCAGACTTTCGGGCTTCTGGGCTTCTGACGATCCGTAAAAACTGTCAAAGATCTACGAAAGACAGCCATACTTTCATTTGCATTTAGTAAAAAGCTGTTATTTTGACATTACAAAAAGACACTTCAATTTTATTTATTTGTATAGTCAAGTCGATTTGTCGATGGGTAATCCCATTGGGCGGATTTCCCATGACGAACTTTCATACAAGTCATCCTTCCCTGCATTATATTGTACTCTGTGCCTCCTTCCCTATTGTTCACTTGCGTTTTATGAACTCTCTCAGAATACAGAAAAGTACTTCTGTATTCTGGGGGAACTCTGTACAGTGCATTTCATGCTTCCAGAGCTAACGGTTTAGGTTGTGCGTTGTCTGTCAGTAAAGGAATTAATTTAAGATTTTTATTATGTAGAAAAGATTATAGGTACTAATACCATAAGTAGTCCATTGTTTTTAGTACACAGATCAAGAGACGTCCTCGGGGCAGCGCCCTAGGTAGGTAGGTACCTGGGAATGGAATTATTATTTACAGTACAACACTACAAGATTATTGTGACGCGAGTTCAAAATCGGAACTAGCGACGCCATCTTGTTTCGTCGATAATAAATTTACACACTATTATGAATAAGTAACTCCTGTCAATGTCATCCAGCCAGGCGCCAAAAGCTCTCTATTGTTATAAAAGGAGTTTTTATATAAAAATAGGTCGCGTACTTTGGTCTCTGGTGTAGGTAACTATGCAGGCGCTAGCTTTCCTTTTTAAAATTATGACCGAAAAGGTTTTACTCATCCAACGATGGAAGCGGTGCTACTAACGATAGGGGACGAGCATAACGCCATTTACCGGGCAAAGTTTCAATAACCAAGCTGTGAATCAAAACAGAACCTTATTCTCGTTTTTTTATTAAGGTACCGTGTAAGGATTTATCGAATGATCGACTCTAACTCGTGTAGGTAGGTATTATTAGCTCAATCCATGTTTTAGAGCTAATAGTATAAAACTTGAAAGCCATCAGGATAATTGGTTTGATGGCACAATATAAGCAAGATTATCCAGGCGTAAGATTGTTTTAAGATCTCGTTATTGTGTGAACATTACGGGTCATACCTACCTATTTCTCGTGCGTGTAGTTGCGCTTGCCATAAAACTGCTGTCCCACGTGTTCCTGCAAAAGTTTAATTTAATCAACTGCCAGCTGCTTTAGCGATATAGGTAACTTTAACGCTAGCGCAGCTTATTATTTTAATAATTAATTTATTAAAATAATAAGCTTATTATTTTAATAATTAATTTATTAAATTAATAATAGTCAGCGTGTATCAGAAATGCGTGGTCATATTTAAGGGTGTGGTACAGGCCACCAAACTGAACAGCTTTCTCCATGAGACCAACATCGTAATCGCGAAAAAAATATCAGCTGCCTCATACATTTGGGTTGAGTAGCCACACATTTCTGATACAGACTGTAGGTAGGTAGGTAGGTAGGTACTCGTAAATATTAACTCACTTTTTTATTTGGCTAATTATGTATCTACGGTCAGCAAAGATTTCAAGAAAAATATTTAAAAAATGGCAACAGTTGTTAAATTGAGATAGGCCTAAAACAAACTAGCTTTTACCTGTATAAGCTGTATTACCTGAAATGTTGAAAGTAGTGTAGGTCTTATATCTATCTTTGGAATATCTATCTTGTGTCTATCTTTTGAATAATTTTAAAACAATAAAAAACTGAAACAATAAAATAACTTTAATTTCGGAAGTCGGTGTCGTTGGTTCTGCATTTTCGTTTATTGACACCGACTTCCGAATTCAAAGTTATTTATCACTTTGTAGTTTCTTTTGGAAGTCGCTTGTTTTTTTTGTAAAAAAGGTTTTTTATTTTTCACTTTTTAGTGGGAGAGTTTGTAACTTATCTAAGTTAGGTACTAGTCTAATGTCAACTGCTCATCACCTTTTACAAAACATTGCTTTTCCCAATGCTGGGACGTTAATTACGTTAAGCCACTCACCATATTCATTGTGATGAACATACATTGCTTAGCAACCGCAATCGAATCGCAACCCGTGAAATATTTATCATTTAGTAGTTCGGATGGCCATTTGTGGCCTTCATCATCAGTTCCACTTGACCAAATGATGATTTCCGAGAGAAAAAAGCACGAGCTACTTTGAAAAATACCCAAATCGCTATAGGTGTGCCTATAAAATTTGAGGATTTCTCTCGATTTCCATAGGATCCTCTCATCAGATTCCAACTCGATGAGAACGGGACCACCTTGAGAGTATACCCTTTCAAACAAAAAAATAATTTTCATAATCGATCCACAATTGACGGAGAAATCGGTGAACATTCAAAAAAAACACAAATTCGAACATATAACCTCTTCCTTTTTGGAAGTCGGTTAAAAAATAACAACAGAACACACACAGTACCTACTAGGTAGAGTGTTCTGTTGTTATTTTTTAACCGACTTCCCTAAAGGAAGAGGTTATATGTTCGACTTTATGTGTTTTGTAAACTACTTGGTACAGTTTTCTACTTACCGTAGTAGAGTAGGTACTACCTTAGGTACCAAGGTATCCATTCCCATCTATTTTGCTATAATAATAAGTAAGGTAGGTACCTACATTGGGATGATAAAAGCGGAATACAGGTAAAATGAAGGTTCCCTTATTAATTTTCACTTTAAATTCATTTAAATCTTTTCGCGCTTGACCCTTCTCTGACTAACATAACCCAACGTTTTAGTTAATATTTCAACTTCTTAGCATATTTTGATAGGAATAGTAGATAATTTTGCCGGTTAATCTATTAGTTTTTTTTAACATCTCTTAAATAATTTAATTTGGGTTTTTGACAGGATAGCTGATCAATGAGCGCAGTTGGGTCCCTCTTTAAATACTTAGTTAAAGTGTAGACGTCCACTGCTGTACATAGACCTCCCCCAAGCACCTCCACTTTGACCGGTTCCTTGCTTCCCGCATCCAGCGGGTTCCTGTAACTATGCAGATGCGCATAGTAAGTTATTAAAGGCTTTGGTAAAACGAAGACGAAATGTAAAGTACTACCTACTGGGAAGAAATTCACCTTCCGTCTATGACATTTTTTTATTACCTACTTACTTATAAGTAATAGATAAACAAACATGCTAAAATTAATAATGTAAAAGTCAATGGGTAGATAATTCGGCTAAACGACACGTGACACCAAAAGATTTATTATTTTGCCCAAGTTTTGCCAACAAATGTATTTTTCACATAATTAAATAAAAATTTTTTTTTTTTGTTTATCTGTTACATTTAACAGGTAACATTAAGGGCGCGTTCCGAATTGAGGAAATAATCGATTTAATCGATTTGAACTTAAACCCGTACCGAATTGGCGTGAGCGCGATAACGATGTCCCGTGAATCGTCATAGATGACGTCATGGCATGCGCCATCTTGCGATAACGCTGACCATGCCTCGTACTAATATCACCGTGAGCGCTGTCAAAAATGACAGTGTGTGTGTGTGTGAGGATGAGGATGGGTCAGTGTGTGCTGCATCATATCTTTTTAATTACGTTGCATTTTCGAAATTGTGCTTCTGGCTGACAGTCGCCACCTAAACAAAGAAAAGGAAGAAACATGTAGTGTTTTTATGAAGAAATACTGCTGTAATATCTTTTTGACACCGAGTAAGCACTGTGAGCGCGCTAACGAGTGTTCCGAATTGTTGACAGCTCTCAGCTGTCATAATCGTGATATCCATTATGGAACGCATTTGAGACGATTTGAGTGCTGTGAGCGATATTAGCCAATTCGGAAGGCGGCCTAACAGTCGCAGTGATTTTTCCTTTAAGGATGGTGACAGTGACACTGACAGCCTCAGCTGGTTAGCAGACAAATTGTTTACGTTTCGGAGGATCGGAGGCATAGATCGGAGGCCAAGGCCATAAGTTTTGTTAACCTTATTTGGAAATTTTAAAGGCTTTGATTAAATTATCAAAGCTTATTTTAACCAAAGCGTTTATTATTTACTCATCATCAACATGTCCGGTATTACTGAAGAATATTTAGGTACAATTCTACGAAAAATAGCGACTGTGAATCACATAGAAGATTGGAGTTATAACCAAGTAAAGTTTGATAGTATCGCGCAGAACTACTTTGGAATATTAATACCAGTTGTTTTGTCGGGAACACGCAAAGGGAGGGAAGTTAAATTTCATCTAGTTCTAAAATTGGCTCCAACCAATGAGTTGTATCGAGTAAGTGGCGCAGTAACAGTAATGTTCGTTAGAGAAGTCTATATGTATGGTGTTGTACTAAAAAAATACCAAGAATTGCAAGAGCATGTACCAATAAACTCGCAGTACATCATACCTCAGTGTTACTTTGTTCAGGAAGATTATTGCAAGGAAGTCTTAGCCCTACAAGATATGTGTGGGGACGGGTACAAGCCTTACACTCATAAGATGTTTCTAGACCTGGATCATACACTGATTTGTTTGAAGTCTCTAGCTAAACTACATGCTTTATCATTCATTCTTAAAACTAAAAATCCTAAGCTGTACAAAGAAATCTCAAGAACGTGTATACCTTTAACCGAACATACAAATGTAAGGTACATGGAAGTAATGAAGGATAGATTGGATAAAGCATTGAAAACATTTGAAGGCACAGAGTATATACTGCTGTTACAGAAGTTGAAACAGAAGTGTGCTAAGTATTTTAATGCAGCAGTCCATTCTGTACAAAATACATGCATTTGTCATGGAGACATATGGAAGGAAAACATTCTGTACAAATATAAGGTTTGTTTATTTATTTATTTAACCATTTATGTACACACATCTATAAATTAGATTAGAAAAGTATAGAAAAATAGGTTTAAAGGTGATGCTTATTTCTAAAGAAATCTTTTTCAGCATACCTGCGATAGGAAAGTAGATAAAGAGATCTCCACTCAAGTCCTTAAGAACTCCATTCAAGTCCTTGTTTCCAATTGATATTATTACCACTTAAACAAATATCAACTTAATTTCAGTCGAAATTGAGTTCTATTCAAAAACCATAAATTTTTTGGAGTTGTAAAAGTGTGTAAGTTTTAGTTGTGGTGCAAACTGAACTTTTTGTGTGAGTTTTAAACTGGTTTTTCCAAAAATATAATTATATTTGTTTACATGTATGGAAACTTTATTGTGAATGCAGGATTGACAGTGCATGAGTGTGTGTTGTTTTGCTTAGGATCACTTTTATTTTGGGTTAATACACAAGGGAAATGGTAAAATAATCTTTCAAAATAAGAATCTATTTTTTCTTATTGTTTTGATCATCTTTACATGCCAAATGCATATAATATCTGCCAGTCGATTCTGTTTAAATCTCACCATGAGAAGTTAGGTGAAGTGAGCTGTCATTCCATCTGATGCTATAGGGATTTACACTAATGACAGCTCACTCCACGCTCACTTCACCTAAGTTTACATCGTGAGATGGTTACAGAATCGCACTGCTGTACATCGAAATTGTTTATACTTATTTTATTTATTTGAATCTTTTTCCAGAACAACAAACCAGAATCTGCCTGTATAATAGACTACCAAACAGCCCGAGTATGTAGCCCAGCCTATGATACAATGTACCTTATCATAAGTAGCACCAGCACAAAATTGAGAAACCGATATTTCCTCCAAGTATGGGACATATATTACCGAACATTTGAAACAGCACTGAAAGACGCTGGCTTGGATTCTGAAGAAATATATTCAAGACCAATGTTTGACAATGATTTGAAGGAGGTTTCGCCGGCTTGTTTGATAACAGCTAACACTGCTCTGTGGTTGTCAAATGGTTTGCAAGAGGAGGGTCATGTGAGGAGCAAGTTAGTTTTGAACACTACAGGAGAAAAGGAGATTGCTGTGAACAAATACAAAGATATTGTTAAAGCAATGATAGACGACCTTTCTAATTATGGTTATCTTTCTCACTTGTGATACTATACATATAGATTTTAAAGAAATATTGAATTTTCTCACAAACATCTGCTATGTGTGCAAGTTCATGTCCAATCTCCACCATCATCATAACCGGCACCCACTGCTGGTTATAGACCTCCGCCCTTTTGTGCCATGTCTATCTGGCCAGTGCGTGTTTCATCAGAGTCTTTCCTCCGATCTTCTATAGGCCGTCCACCCACCTGCCCATTGGTCTGCCAACGCACCTTCTTCTGTTTCCTATCAACATACAACAAATTATTTCCACTGGCAAATAAAAACAAATATTAGTTTTGTGTAATAATATTATGAGCTGACAAAAAAAAAAATTATTGAGGTTTGTCAAATATTATTTTGTATGGAGAAGGAAGACATATTATTATGTAAGACAAAAACAATTACTCGTTTTCTCTATGTAAATCTGTTATTCATCATCATCATTAACTGCCAAGTCCTTTTGTCAACTATGTTGGGGTCGGCTCGGTAGATATTGTACCTACAAATCTGAAGATGAATTTTGAAATGTATGCAATGTCATGTAAACCTAAATTCAATTGTGATTCATTGACATGTAGGTACCTACATACTAATTAAACAAATGTTACATTTTGTACCAAGCCGTATTGTTGAATATTTCTACATAAAATTATATAAACATTGTTTACTTACTTACTTTGTTTATTGTTTTTCCTGTTCCTTAGTTGTTGAAATATTAATAGAATTTACAAAGGAGGTTAAATAGAAAGAATAGAAATAAAAAACATTTATTTCTTGTCACAGAAGTATGTGCACAAAAAAAAAAGTACCTAAGTGATCTATCATCACAACCCCACACAACAGAAATAGACCTTTGTCTACCTATGATATTTTCATTGTCTAAAGGAATCTAGTCTCGCTCCCAGAAACTGTTCACCATTTAGACTTTGGAGATAGGCATTATCTACCTGATAAAATAAAATAAAAAACCGGTCACGAGCGAGTCTGACTCGCGCACCGAGGGTTCCGTACCAGCCAGGATTCGGTCGTGTTCCACCTGCTTTATGGGTTTTT
Source organism: Gortyna flavago (assembly GCA_963669345.1). NCBI lineage: Eukaryota > Metazoa > Arthropoda > Insecta > Lepidoptera > Noctuidae > Gortyna > Gortyna flavago. Next base: position 7,539,902 of record OY770146.1, read on the forward strand.
AAATTTTCATCGGCGAGGCCTTTCGTCAGAGAATTTTAACACTGCGGTGTAGGTAGAATATTGCAGTTTTAGTCAGCGCTGTCTCTTGACCGATAGTGGAACCAGTGTATCAACTTGTTGATGACTTCTGAAAAAAAATTGCTATTTAGAGACATCGTTTTATTTTTCCTGTAATCTTTGCATAAACTTCTATCACATAGAATAGTTTAAGATTGTTCTCTATGTAGGTAAACTTCGGAGATACGGGGGGAACTGTATTGTTTTTTTCAAATTTTTCATCAAAAGTAGAAAACTATGCGGCCTAAAAAAAAAGAAAAAAATGTTTGAGAATTTGCAAATGGCGCTCTTTCGATACCCCACACGTCCTAGTAGCCCCACTTCGATGTTTTAAGACACCCTTTTTCTGCCAAATTTTATCGTAATCCGTTCAGTAGTTTAGGCGTGAAAAGGTAACATACAGACAGACAGAGTTACTTTCGAATTGATAATATGCTAGCTGTGCCGATTTACCACTTACATTAAGGGCTGTATCTATTCGATTCTAAACAATAATGTACCATGTTAGTAAGATCGTGCTGTGCTACTTTCAACAGGAAGTAGGAATAAAGGCTGTGGGTGAGCGGGTGCCGACGCACTCAAATCCTCTGCATAATGCAGGATTGCTCAGCGTCCCGCCTCGCAAATTTATAAGGCAGTCGGAATGGGATAAATGTAGTTTAAAAATTCGTTAAATTTCCAGTACGACAATATTGTAGAGAAATAATTGTTTTCCCAATTCGAAGTTTTGGCAGTATCTAGTATCATCCAGTAGGTAGTAAAAACTCATCAAACAAACATGGCGTAGGCAGAAGTGTGATGTCATCGATGTGTCGACTGTCGAGTCCATTGACGGTTTCTTCTTTCTCAGTGTATGTGAAGCCAGGCAAATTGCCTGCAAATTATTGTCTCATGTATGAAATGGGCAATGGCTATAACACGACAAATATTGTCGTTCGTAGGTAGTGTCAGTTTGCTTATCAATTAATTTCCCTGACTTTACCTAGGTAAGTATGTATAGGTACTCGAGTAGGATAACTATGACTATTTTATTATGACCTACTTAAAACAAAGGCCAATTGACGTAATAAAAAAATTTTCAAAATCTAGTCGCAATTAAAATGTAGGTGCTGTGTTCACAATCTCGTCTCAGCGACAATTTCAAAAACTTAAAAAAAATTGGAGGTATTTTTGGTAGATAAAAACAGATCAGACTGTGAACGATCTTAAAATGACTAGAATTGCCCTCTGATCTAACTAAAGTATCAGCTTACGTACCCACCGAAGTACCTACTTAACTATCTACTTAGGTACTTATGAAGCTCATAGTCGGTGTGAAGTTAGTTAAAGTAGTTCCCAGATGTTGCACCTCGCACAATAGCGGCGGTTCAAGCATTCTGTAAGTAAGTTGCCTGAGAGCAAACTTCGTTGATCAGCTATTTTAATTGTTTGGCTTAGGAAGTCTCGGGATAAAGACGTCTTTACTGGGTACCGCCGCGCCGGCGAAGCCTCTAAAGCTACTGAGTGCGTAATTTGCTCACTTACAAGTCGTGAGTTCGACTCCAGGCAGGCACTTTACCTTGTATATTTAATTTCATCACCAATGCTTTCAAAACGGTGAAGGACAGCATTATGAGGAATCCGGCATGTCATTGAACAAAAAAATCGAAGACATGAACCAACCCGCACTGGGCCAGCGTGGTGAATTACGACGCACTCCCTCTCACCGAGAGGAAGCCTGTGTAGTCATGGAACATTATAGGCTGATAATCCTATGCTATGCTTTTCTAAAGCGTAATACTGTACTGTTAATCGATATACAAAAATAAGTAAATCATCCCCGGGTATGCCCGGGGATGATTTACTTTGACCTTTATATGAATGAAGAAAGTAGAGAAGCATAGCCGCCTACAAAAACAACGCAGAAGCCACACAAGCTACACGAACCGCAATTATTGCGTAATTTCTGTTATTACATAAGTTTAGGTCCCTGGCCAAACGCAGCACTAACTTAGATTGTTTGGTGCAGCCCAGTGGCCAACTAAGACAGTGCAGATAGACAAGGAGCTTCAACATTGAAATAAATTCACTTCCACCCTGAGTGACTGCTTGCCGGGACGTTGAGCAGACATTTAGTTTTATTAAGTAGTCTTGCCGCCGTCCGCGACAGATGGAAGAAACGTTATTAGTTTCTTGGACTCCCACAGCGAAAATATTATTACAATAAACTTTTATTGGACTTTATTTGGTTTCTGAGTTATTCTGGGAGTGAATAAAAGAAAAGATGAAAATTTTAGTACTTATACCTAAGTTATCGTCTTCTATGAGATTTTTTAAATATTTTTGATCCTCTAAGTTTGTGTGAATGAACTATCTATCATCTCTATCAGGTAGCTAGGTAGGTACTATAATATTATATTTATTACCTACTCTTTATTATATCACCAGGACGATACCTAATCATTAAAAGACTTAAATCCAATGAGAGCAGTAGTGGCCCAATGTTACAAGTTTAATTTAGGTCGCGGATTTCGACCCTAGGCAGGCACTTTGCCTATATGTAGGTATTTAATTTCATCACCACTGCTCTCAAAACGGTTAAGGAAAACATCGTGAGGAAACCGGCATGTCCTAGAACCAAAAATTCGAAGACATGTGACACCCATCAACCCGCACTGGGCCCGCGTTGTCCGGCTCCCTCTCACAGAGAGGAGGCCTGTGTCCCAACAGTGGGGACGTTTTAGGCTGATTATGTTTGTCTCTTAATTATGCCATCTACTTATAACAGACTCGCGGCGCTTGCATGCTACAAACATGTCAGGTTACAGCCTCTACAGTATCTACCTACAGCTACAAACCTAATAGACAGTCTTCTCGTGGTCGTGGTCGTGGATATACCGACCTATAAGAATTTCGCCTTATGTGCATCTTAAGTGTTTAGTAGGGGTTTAGCCGGACAATCATGCACTGCAAAACTCAGAGTTGTTCGTGCTAGATTTGTTCAATTAGGTATATAGGTACTTATGCACCTACTTAGTTACTTACCTGGACTTGTAAGTTCCAGTCCAGTTGTAAATAAAAGAAATTAGAAAGTTAATAATAAAAAGGCGAGACGAAATTACAACGCGACAAATTCCTCATTTTCATCTACATATTTTATCGGCGGTTCTGAAAGTTACGTTACCTCAATAAATTGTCTGTTAATGACAAAGGTATAATTACCTTGCTTTCGTTATCCCGTAACTGTTAACTAAGTCCATTAAAATAATAAAAGCGTCCAACTCAAGTGTAACGGTTGCTTTCCGCTGCAGACTTAATGTTATTTTAAAGTTAATTAATTTTCATGATACTGCTGATTCGTATCTCCTAATTCCGGGAAGACACAGTTGTGAATCTTATTTGTATTTATAATTAGATTATCGTCTGTTAAATGTGTTGAGGTCGCGAGTTCGGGACTGGGGTTAAAAACTTACAGGACTCGGTTGAATATTAGTATTTTTTAAGGAGCGACTGGTCTACTGACCTTTGCATTTTTCAACAGATATTTGCAGGACAAAAGGCTTACCTGATTTCAGACAGCTTACTGAAGTGACTACCGGCAAATAACACTGGTAACGCCGAAGGGCCTGTGCCATTTATCACTTTAAATTCAGTTAGGCAAATTAACAGCTAGAATTCACCGCCACTGCACATTAGATGCAGAAAACGGCAACGTTACTTCATTATAAACCCAACAAAATCTAAAAAATTCTGGCTTCCATGAGACACATTTTTTGTGTCATAAATTGTCGAGGCATCTGCGTACAAATGACTACAAAGCGCTGGCTGGCACCTCGCCAGAGAGCTAGAGTTACTCGCGCGTTAAGACTGCACACAAGACCTCCATTGTGGGAGTCAGGTACACTGGTTACACTACTTCTAAGCCACGGAAGCTTTTGTCAGCTGATATGATATATTTTGATACACTCTTGTATAATAGAGGTCAGTGTTTTGATAGCTTGAACTCCATAGTAATAAAACTTCTTGCGATTTGACTACACTTAATCTTCATCCTCCTTGCATGTATATTATTGCCATTCTTGCAAATTCTAGATACTGGCTGAGAAGAAGTGATCGAATTTAAAAAAATTGCGATTGCACAGGCATGGACTTGGCACAGGCCAGTGTTTCCTCGGTGCTCGGTGGACTATGGTAATACCTACTATGGAATTAGTATGTACTATTACTTTCATAAATACCGTTATTTATATGTACGTTTGCCTGGCACGGCCCTCCAGAATTTGCGTTTTAGGTGTGCACCAATCGAATGTACTCGCCTCTAGGAGTATATGTAGGTACCGGTTTCTTTTTCAATGTACCTCTGTACTTTTGAAGAAATATGGAAAAGAAGGGGGCCGTGCAAGCCAAACGTTTTCAGCACGGCCCCCGTGTAACTTAGGTCCTTATCTAAGGTGTAGATTTGATTTCCCTAGCTTTATGCCAAAGATTTGTTATCAAATTAATGTGACGAAGATCTGGGCACTAGTAGTTGTGTGCTAGAATCACAATTTTCACAGAGAGTACCGCAGTAAAAGTGTTGAGAGTAAATCGTTGTGTTGTAATAGTGTGCTGAAAATATCATTTCGTATCCTATTCTACTGTAAACCTCTTATCCCGCTTTTCACTTTTCATACACTAAAAATCTATTAGCGGGTCTTTAGGTGCTTATAGAACAAACGTGCTGCGAATAAGTGTGCCGGATTTTCATGTTCATAATCTGAAAAATAACCTTTTTATATTCTGGAACTACATACCTACATACAGTCTAAATTGTGTGAGTGCGATTTCAGTATTTAAGGTACCTACTGTGTGTCTCTCTTTTGCCTCGTGGACAAGCGTAAGGCGAATTGGTGCACACACAAAACGCTTAACTTTAAATGTCGCGTTTAAGTTAAGCACAGGACGTGCATACCGCGTAAAAGCAACGTAATTATAACTCCTATCTGTGAGTATTAAGTTGGACATTTAGTCTAATCGAGTTGACTCAGTGGAGGGTAGTTTTATCTGGAAACGGAGAACTCTTCGTCCAAAGTGCGAATGTGCCACAAGTTTCAGATTAAAAAACTTTCTTGCGATTAGTTTCGGTACCTATATACCTACATACTGGCTGAGCGATTAGCGCTCCCTCTAACTCGGAACTATTATTTTTACGTAGCATCTCCTATGTGAGCATAAAAGTACGATGATGATGATGGACGCTGGTGACGGCGCCAAACAAATAGCCGAATTCTGGGCCGAGTTCATTTAGATTGCTATCGACACGCTAAGAAGAAGAATAAAAGTTAGAGGTTCAGGTCTTTTTCTTTTCTCGTATCGAAAAAGTATAGAAAAGCAAATTCTCTTACTGGGCTGTAGGGACATCGACGCGTGCCCTGATACCATGATTACGTCACTGCAATAAAATGTTTCGTCCGTTAATAAGAAACAATTAGCTGTTCATACGCATTTTAACCGCGTAGGTTTTGCACTTTTTTTGATTTCATTGACGAAAAATTTCTACGCTGGGGTCGTTCAGAATCATGTGCTGAATTCATGGTTGCAGTTTCCGCGTTGATGTCCCTGCCACCCTTTATGAGAAAATGCGTCTACCAGGTAAAATACAGAGGTTCACTGTTACCTTTGGAATATTTCATCCATGTGCAATTGATTCACCTATTGGTATTTAGGTATCGGACTCAATTCCAAACCTCGGGCAGCGAAAACTAAAATGAATTCGATTGTTCTAGGAATAGAACTCTCTCTTGACTTGGAACCAGTGTTTTTATCCCTTTTTCCAACTTTGCAGTGGTTTGATTAGACCATAGGTTCTCACCCTTATTTTGCCCACCGCCCACTTTGAGATTTTTTTTTTTACTTACCACCTGTCGCTAATCTGAAACAGTGGTCGTAAGATAGGATATATAATTTTCTCTGGGACTTCTACTGCCCCCCTGAAAGTCTCTCACGACGGGGCGTTAAGATTGGACAATGTTGAGAACCTACGGATTTAATGAAATACATATGTAAGACTGAATATCATTGCAGACTAGAACAACTACTACACTCTGTTCACAGTTATTTTACCTCTGACAGCAGCAACTTAACAGCAACCTTATTGTGACGAGAATAAACATCACAATGATCTTGACAGTGATGCACAATCTGAAGGCCAATTCCCGTAATTAAAAACGTTCAAAATCTAGTCGTAATCTCATCTCAATGACAACCTTGTCAAAAATGTAGGGAAATTAAAGGTATATTTGACAGATTGAGACAGATCAGACTGTGAATGTTAGAGAAATGGCCCTCTGAGGTAAAATAAGTGTTAACGGACTGTATCTGTCAACCACAGCTCAACAATGGAACAACTGCTGCCTGTCATTCACAACTACAATATAAAAAAATTCAGACTATTCAGGCTCTTTCTTTAATTTTCATCTGAAATGAACGGTAGGCGGGTGGCCTACGCATCCATAACATGATTACATCAAGCTCAACACAACCCCAGATCGATCGACGTCGGTAGCCATCATTAGCCACGAGCCACGAATCCTCCCCGAACTACAATAATAGTAGGTAATTACGTAGCGAGTCGTCGTGTGCGGTTAGTATTGAGTTCCGGAGATTGTATCTGCATTTTAGATTGGCTGCCGTGCTCGGCACCGTGCCGGGAAGCTTAGCACTTCTCTCTCTGTTTTATTTTCATTATTTTTCTAATAGTTACTCTTTGTCTGCAGTGCTAATTCGACGTCTTTTAATTTGCTTTTTTGCCATTGGACGTGTTTTAATTAAAAAGGAAGGAATCAAGGCGCTTTTATTATGTAAAATGGTGTAAGCCTTCGTTTCGTAGATAAATTAGATGTATTTTTATTTAATTTTGTTCCAGCCGGGTCTAGGCGAATACCTTTCTTCTTGAATTGTTAAAACTTAATCAGATAATGCAGCGAATTTCTCTTAATTTCCTTCACCCAAATTTACTGGAACAATTTCAACATTTTTTCCTACATAAATACTACGACAAAAAAGACTACAACCAAAACAAACAATGTAATTACACGAGACAGTTTGAGAAATCCAGCAAATTGTAAAACAAAGCTGCGGTGTGAGATAACACGGGCCGAGGCGGGGTCGCAGACTGATACTTATTACTAAAATCTTTTAAGCTCGCCTGCTCGCTTCACCCAGGATATATAGCGATATATTTCGCTCTCGCTGGCTCACGATCCACGAACAAACTGAGAATTTCAATTTGTGGAAATATTACACATACATTTTACGTAGAGTTGCTACCGGAGTTGATCTTGTGCACTTTTGGAATAGTTTATCTTCGTTGGTGAAATCTAGTGGATATTAGCGGTGTTTTAAGTAAAGGTAGAATATCTAAAACATTCCCCTTTATTCATAAATGTTGCTTAAAGTTAAGTAGGTAGTGATTAGCGACTGTCTAACCACCCATTTTTGACGTTTAAACGTTACTTAACTTTAATCATCCATACTAACATTATAAATGCGAAAGTATGTCTGTCCGTCAGTCAGTTACCTCTTCACGCTTAAACCGTTAAACCGATTTAAATGAAATTTGGTATAGAGATAGTTTGAGTCCCGGGAAAGGACATAAGAGAGTTTTTATCACAGAAATCATCCTTTCCGGGGGTGAAAAGGAGGATGGAAGTTTATATGGGGAATTGATAACCGCTGTACCGATTTGGATGAAATTTGGTATGGAGATAGTTTGAGTTATGGGGAAGGATATGGAATAGTTTTTATCCCCGAAATAAAAAAGAAAGAAATAAGCAGATTGGATAAAAAATAAGCTACCCAACTGAATAATTCCATGCGGACTAGGAGCTAGTCGTTTACAAATAAACCCCTAGGACTATTTCTTATTTAACAAAGAAGTACGAGTTGTATCCTATGTAGTTCGTATCCTACCCGCTTAGGTACGAAGAAGTTACAGAGGATGGTGGGGCACTGGGACACAAGTTGATGGACTAAAAAAACAAGTCGTACTTACGCAAACAGGTGTTTTCGTAACCGAACTGACGAAATAATATTCGTCTGAATGATGGATGGCACCATGGGGATAGTGACTGTGAGTGAATGGGTTCTGCGTAACGGGTCACTGGGTCCAATTCGAGTCGAAACATATAGGTGTTTGTATTGTATGGTTTTTTGAGTCTTTAGTACAGATACACATGTCAGGTCTCAGTTTATGAGCATTTGAGGTATGAGCCTGTCAAGTGTCAACCCATCAACGATTCTGGAGAAGTTTCTAAAGCGGGGTTTTATAAATAAGAATTTGATTCGGGGAAAACAGACAAATGTGGCGTAGCTTGGAAAATTTCGATTGGCTTAAATGAAAAAGCTATCTATACATAGGTACATACATACAATTAAATAAAATTTAAGTGTCAGTTTGTAATGGCAAAATAACAGCTTTTTACCAAATAGGTACATATGAATACTACATACGGTACTTATAATATCTAACAAAATCATTTTTTTAAATTTTTATCTGTCTGTCTGGCTGTTTGTTCTGGTGTATCTCCGAAATAACTGCACCGATTTTGACGGGACTTTCACTAGCAGATAGCTGATATTAGTTATAAGGAGTAACTAAAGCTAAATTGACAAAATCAAAAGGTCATTAATGTCACGTGAACGAAGTCGCGGGCATCAGCTAGTTTTAAATAAATCAATTACCAATTTAAAATTGTTTCTGCTTATTTTTAGAGTTCAATCGATTCACACAATTGCTATTAAAATCGAAACGTTAATTTAAACATGACCAGTTTTGAAAAGTTAATGAACGTTTATTGTGTTGACTTTAGCGCACTGCGAACGTCCATTAATATTATCCTAACTAATTGCAAAATGCGAGAGTGCCGGATTAAATGCGAGAGAATTAGTTAAAATAGCAAGACTTAATTAATTTAATCGTTCGCCCATTCAGCGAATGAACCATTGGAGAAAGATTCTGTTTTAGCGTTGGACCTCTGACTTTTGGCATCCTATTTATGTTTATTGTGCTGTCAACAGGATTATAGGAACATCCTTTGTATAAATAATAATATTAGATATTATTATGAGAAGGTATTGCGAATTGTTGTATAATCAGCCTACAATGTTCCCACTGCTGGGACACAAGGCTCCTCTGTGTGAGAGGGCGTGGGCTGTAATCCACCACGCGGGCCCAGTGCGGGTTGGTGGATGTCACGTGTCTTCGAATTTTTTGTTCCATGTCATGCCGGTTTCCTAACAATGTTTTCCTTCGCGGTTTTGAGAGCAGTGGTGATTAAATTAAATACGCGGTTGGTCTGTGGCTGGGTGACCATCTTTACATATCGAGACCCGTCCGTGCCTCGGAAAGCACGTTAAGCCGTTGGTCCCGGCTGTCATTCGTGGATCTTTGACAGTCGTTACGGGTCGTCAGAAGCCCGAAAGTCTTACCAAGTAGTCTTTTTTTTTTTTTTAAGGATGGGAAATCATCACATGACCCCTCCCGCTCTGGGTGGAGCGGAAGGGAGTGTCGGACTCTTACTGAATAAAACCCATTCGTGTTCCTTCCTTAGCCCTTTATATTTCGGGGTAGCGGTAACCCTTTCGGACAATCCCGCTGCCCTACCAAGTAGTCTTACCACTAGTACTAGTCTTACCAAGGGGTATCGTATTACCCAGTAACTGGGTTGTGAAGGTCAGATAGGCAGTCGCTCTATGTAAAATACTGGTATTCAGCTGCATCCGGTTAGACTGGAAGCCGACCCCAACAGTTGGGAAAAGGCTAGGCAGATGATGATGAAATGTCTTACAGTTGTCACATAGCATATCACAGCAGAATCAGCCTATAATGTTCCCACTGCTGGGTGGGACACAGGCCTCCTCTCGGTGGGAAGAACGTGAAGACAGAGCTAAGTAAAAAAAATCCTGCACATTTTATCTTATAGTCCATCAGCTACAGTAGCGAAAATTGTCTCGACACTTAAATGTTAAAGGTAAGTCGTTCTATTGGATTCCTGATACCCTGATTCGGGTTGTAGTAAACCGATTTACGTGGCTGAGCCGTGGTAATCTGTGGATTCCTTTGGAGAGCACGCACAATATTGAGGAGATTGAAAATAACCAGCTTACGGGAATCACACTTCAATTGGACGTGGAACGTGAAGGACTGAAGGAATTGGATCGTTTTCGGTTAATACAATTGAATTTAAACTGGTTTTTACTGAGTGTGGGAAAATTGGATCATGCTATTCTATTTGGTTCCATGTAGATCGACCGTTCGGGGAAACTTTGTCACATTTGCCGGTTTCATTTCACAAACGAATGGCTGTCCTTTATTGATCGTACCCTTGCCTTATATTTGCTTTGGATTGCTCGTTAAATCATATCATTTTATGAATTAGATTTGACGATATGACATCCATCCACAGGACTGCGTGGTGGATTGATGGTAGCAGTGGTGGTCCAGTGGTAACGGCCCTGACTTACGGGTGGAATCGTGGGTTCAAACCCAGTCAGGCGGAAGCGCCTGACTCTGCGCTTTTCGCTCATAGAGCAGTGGTGATGAAATTGTTTACACAAAGTCTTCACTTTGTGTAAAAAAAATTTTTAACTCTCTCAAAACGGCAAAGGAAAACATCGTGAGGAAACCGGCATGTTCTAGAACCAACAATTCTATGACATGTGATATCTATCAACCCACACTGGGCCCGAGTGGTAGATTATAGCCCACTCCCTTTCGAAGAGAGGATGCCTGTGTCCCAAGCAGTGGGAACATAATAGACTGATTATGGTGGATTGTGGTACAGTCAGCAACAAATGTCGATTAACACTTCAGTTTTTTAAATCTTAGTTGTTGAGCACAATATTTGTTCAAAATTGCAGCAAAAGTACAATTTTAAGAATATAAACTCTCTGCTATTATGTGAAAAGCTAAAAATCTGTATATTTATAGAAAAAAATTGTTGTAAATTTAACAACATGTTAAAATTACTGTGTTATTCGACATTTGTTGCTAACCGTACAACTCTGCTAATAGAGAGTACGTTTGAGTGAGTCCTAACATTGGCCTGACCATGTTATGTTATAAGTATTCAAAGGACCTGGGGGGCAATTCTCGTAATTTTAAGAACGTTAACTGCTTCTGATCTCAGTTTCAATCTGTCAAAAAATACTTCTAATATCCCTACATTTTGACATTTGTTTGTCGCCGAGATGAGGCTGCGACTAGATTTAGAACGTTTTAAATTACGAGAATTGGCCTTCTGGTGAATAGGGCTTTCCAAAGGATACTGCATGCTTCTACATTGTCACGTGAGCAGACGCTCCAAAAATTCAAGCAGCCCCCAAGATTGAAACGCGATACATCAAACGTTCTAAAATAACATTATCTTGTTTACACATAAAATATATGTAGGACAGACTAATTTCAGGGTGACTTACTAACTCATTTATCAAAGTCTTTCCTAAACAGCTGAACCGACTAAAATGAAATTTTGCAAGGGATGTATCTTTAACGGACGAGAGAAAGTTTAACAACATTTTTACTCGGAAGAAAATTACCTTACTCCTCTGCAGTGTAGCTTCACAACTTTGTGCAGAAATTGAATATAGATTGGCAGTGTAGGCACCTTCATTTATACGGGATTTTATATCTATGCTAATAATAACAATAAATACTTAGTAAATGGTACTTCTGGACACGGCCCGCATTGTTAGGAGGTTCCTCTCTCTGGAGCCCTGACCACCGGTAGCTTGGACCCTGTTCCCGATACCGGTGGGCTACAATTTTTTTTTATTTTTAAATGTTTTTATATCATAATAATTAAAAATATAATTTATATGTATAAAATGAAATAAGGGAACAATAATACCTAAAACTGAAGATATTTTTTGACCGCGCTAATCTCTGGAACTGCCAGTAGGATTTGAAATAAATACCTAAAATATAATAAATAATATTTTTGCATATGATTAACCAATTCTTGAAGAAGGTTATAGGCTATTCAACATTACGCTAGAAACCTTAGGAGCCGAGCAAATATAAAACAAGTCAGAAAGAACACAGTAATAGCGCGGGCAGGCGATGCGATGCGACGCGGTGGGTCGGGGGAACAAGAAATTTTACGCGGACGAAGTCGCGGGCAGAAGCTAGTTTTGAATATAAGGAAACCAAGTAGTCGTTTAAGCGGCTCCATTACGCCTCCTCCAGGCGAATATCAACCACTGCGCCTGTGCTCAGGACCTGTTGCTCCAGAGCATGGCGCAGTGGTCGATTAACATCGCCGTGGTCGCTGAGCCGTACTTTGTCCCGCCCAGGGATGACTGACCGGGTGGAGGACCTGGGCGGCTCAGTGGCCATATTATCGTCGGCTGCCGCCGGTACCCCGTCCCTCGAAGGTGTCACGAAGGGACAGGGGTGCGTAGCAGCACGGTTCGGAGAGATAGTAGTAGTGGGAGTGTACTTCTCTCCGAACCGAACTCTCGCCGAGTTCCACAACTCTTTAACAGAGTTGACTGTCGTCTTCGGAAACCAGTCCTTCCCCGTGTTAGTGCTCGGGGACTTCAACGCCAAAAATTTGGCCTGGGGTTCCCGTTACACGGACATGCGGGGAAGGATGGTGGAGGACTGGGCTCTGGAAACAGGCCTGGTCGTCCTAAATCGGGGCTCTGTTCCTACGTGTGTGCGGATGCGGGGTGAGTCCGTGGTGGACATTTCGTTCGCAAGCCCCGCTCTGTCACAGCGGGTCATTGACTGGCGCGTCATGGAGGAGGTGGAGACCTATTCCGATCATCGGTATATCCGGATCGACGTCTCCGCCCAGACCTCTAGCGCGCCGGTCCAACAGACCCCGAGTGGTCCGCGGTGGGCGCTGAAGCAGCTGGACCGGGAGCTCCTCCTGGAAGCCTCAATCGTGCAGGCCTGGGTGTCATCACCAGACAGGCCTGCCGACATTAACAACGAGGCGGAGTGGTTCCGGGAGGCCATGTCCGAGATTTGTGACGTGGCAATGCCCCGAGTTCGGCCAGGATGCGCCCGACGTCAGGTGTACTGGTGGTCGCAGGAGGTAGAGGTGTTACGCAAGGCGTGCGTTGATGCGCGACACCTGTACACCAGGCACCGCAGGCTCCGCATCCGCCCTCCGGATGCGGAAGCCACTGAGGCGGAGCTGTACGAGGGGTACAGAGCGGCGAAGACCGCCCTCCAAGAGGCTGTCCAGCGGGCCAAGGATTCGGCCCGCGAGGAGATGCTGGAGACTCTGAACGGAGATCCATGGGGGCGCCAATACAAAATGGTGCGGAATAAACTCCGCACCTGGGCCCCCCCGCTGACGCAGAGTCTCCGCCCTCAGCTGGTGGAGGAGGTGGTGAGCGCTCTATTCCCTTCACGGGGGGAGCATACTCTCCCGCCCATGGCTCCGCCAATTGCGGTGTCCGAAGCGGACCACGCGGACGACGACGACATCCCTGAAGTGACCGGGGTAGATCTGAGAGTGGCGGTAGGCAGGCTGAAGGCCAAAAATACCGCCCCAGGGCCCGACGGCTTGCCGGGTAAAGCCTGGGCCCTGGCCTCGACGGCTCTCGGACCCCGACTGGAGGCGCTCTTAAGCGCATGTATGGAGAGGGGCCAGTTTCCACTCCGTTGGAAGACGGGGAAGCTGGTCCTCATTCGGAAGCCGGGGCGCCCTGCAGACTCTCCGTCTGCATTCCGGCCCATCGTGCTGCTCGACGAGGTCGGCAAGCTCTTTGGAAGAGTGATTGCGGGCCGCCTCGTCGGGCACCTGGTGAGGACGGGGCCGGATCTTGCGGATAGCCAGTTTGGCTTCCGCAAGGGGCGCTCTACGGTGGACGCCATCATGCGCGTGAGAGCCCTCACGACGGGGGACGCGGTGTCCCGGGGTGGGGTGGTCGTGGCGGTGTCACTCGACATCGCCAACGCGTTTAACACCCTGCCCTGGAGCTGCATTGGGGAGGCACTCCGGTATCACCGGGTGCCGACCTACCTCCGTCGAGTAGTCGGGGCGAATTTGACGGACAGAGCCGTCATCTACCCCGGTCGCGATGGGGAATGGAACCGGCGAGAGATGTCGTGCGGTGTCCCGCAGGGATCGGTCTTGGGGCCGCTCCTGTGGGACATCGGTTACGACTGGGTGCTGCGGGCAGACCTCCCTGATGGCGTCGGCGTAGTTTGCTACGCTGACGACACGCTGGTCCTGGCGCAGGGGAGGTCGCATCAGGCGGCGGCCGACACGATGACACGCGGGGTTGCGATAGTCGTGGAGAGGATCCGGCAGTTGGGTCTCGAGGTGGCTCTGCACAAATCCGAAGCCATGTCTTTTCATGGGCTTCGGAACGGGCCTCCATCGGGATCCCAACTAACGGTGGGAGGGGTTCACATCGGCGTCGAGACGACGATGAAATACCTGGGTCTCGTCCTCGACAGCCGGTGGAACTTCGTGGAGCATTTCCGACGTTTGGCCCCCAAACTGGAACGGGCTGGGGCCGCTTTAAAGCGGCTCCTGCCCAACCTGAGGGGGCCAAACGCCTCCTGCCGGAGGCTTTACGCGGGGGTCGAGCGGTCCATGGCCGTATATGGCGCCCCGGTGTGGGCGCGTTCACTGCGGCTTCGAGCCGCCCACTACCTGAACGCGCCCCAAAAGGTGGTAGCCATAAGGCTAATACGGGGGTACCGCACGATCTCGGGCGAGGCGGCAAGCCTCCTTGCCGGACTGCCGCCATGGGATCTGGAGGCGATAGTCCTCGCGCGCCTGTATGAGTGGCGCGCGGAGGCACTACGCCGGGGGGAAAACCCGCTTCCGCGGCAAATTGCTGCGGAGCGGACGGACCTCCGGCGCGATCTCATGGCGGCATGGAAAGCGCGACTGTCGCAACCCAGCTCAGGGCACGCCGCGATAGCGGCGGTAAGGCCCCTCTTTGAGGAGTGGCTAGAGAGGCGTCCGTTCGTCCGTCGTTCCTGCACATTATCAGGCGGGAGGAAACGCCCGGGTGTCACCATTGCGAGGATCGCCCAGAGGACACGGTGGAGCATACGGTGGAGATCTGTCCCGCTTGGACAGAGCACCGCCGTGTCCTCGTAGAGGCGATCGGCAGCGGCGGCGACCTCTCGCGCCCGGCCCTGGTCCAAGCCATGGTCCGGGGCGAGAGGGAGTGGGAGGCAGTCACCTCCTTCTGCGAAGCAGTCATGCTAGCGAAGGAGGTGGCGGGATGGGCGAGGGAGAGAGCGGAGAGAGCCGCCCGTCCCAGCCGCCGCGGTAAACGCCCCGGGCGTCGGGAGCCGCTTGACGACTCCCGGCCACCGTAGGCGCGGGCCTGCGGACGGCGAGTAATGGGTAGCTCGCCGTCCGATCAGGACCAGGCCCGTGCCGGACGGCGCGTATGTGTTCCACGCGCGACTCAATGAGATGTCAGCAGATAAGGAGGGGCCCGTTAGGGCCGAAGCCTGCCGGGGCAGCGGGATTGTCCGAAAGGGTTACCGCTGCCCCGGAATATAAAGGGCTAAGGAAGGAACACGGATGGGTTTTAGTCAGTAAGAGTCTGACACTCCCTTCCGCTCCACCCAGAGCGGGAGGGGTCATTTGATGATTTCCCATCCTTAAAAAAAAAAAAAAAAGTAGTCGTTTAAGAGATCTCTATATTGTAGATTATGTTGTTACTTATCTCCCTTTAGTTCACTATTCTGTCATTTCCATTTTGTCTACTGAAGTAGAAGAAGAAAAAAATAAGTTTATTTGACCCAGGTTAAGTGATTCACACAATATTCACACAAAAAACACAAAATTGAATCAGTACCTATGTTTTGGTAAGCAAACAGGTACACACATAATCCTTTAGTCGCTATACCTCAGTAAACGTTTTTCCTCCCTCGATTTCAGCTCCAGATTTCATTTCCACTTTTGTTCTCAATATTTTCCCTTTTTGCATGAAAAAGAGCAACAAGTAGGTTTACGTGTCTCACACACTAAAAACAAAATGTAGGTTTCGTTCTAACATATCTCCAACCCTAAAAACTTGTAACGCCTGCTTGAAATGAGTGTTACATTCTACAACCCGAAGTCTCTACGACTCGTAGTTAGTATTCAAGCGCTTGTCATGATATCACTACACGGCGACGTGATGCCACATCGTTTACAGCAAGCCTCGCGCCTCGCATGTTGATGAGTTGCTATAAAATAGCGTCGGTAGCAACCTTGGAGCTACGGGTATTCAGATAAGGGGTGCGTTATGTTCTGTGGGCATAGATGATACTCTTTACTGGCTATGGGGACGTCTCGGTAGGCTGTTTGCTCACTTGGATACAGCGGATGTATTTTAAAGTATCTAACTGTGAAAACTTCGGTGGAGTGAGTGTCAATCCCCAGAATCGTCAGGATGGATGACAGTTTAATTCAAGCTCACTTCACCAACATTTTCACGGTGAGTTTCTTACGGAATAGACCGGCTGGACTTAAACTTAACTACAGTTGTTGCGATCTAGCATGGCAATAGCGGTCATTGACCCAACTATCTAACTAACCATACAATGTATCACATTAAACACCCAGTGTTCTTTCTCCTCTCTCCTACTTTATATATGCTGTATCCGACGGGGTCCATATTGTGACAAATATAATTATTTCCCTACCAGAGAATATAATAATAATATTGAGAATTGAATTGACGTTCTTCATTTCAAAGATGGAAATAAATCGACATTTACACATTGATATTAGTTAAAGGGCAGTGACCGCTATTACCATGCTAAATAAAACGCAAAAAGGACCCCCACCATCTACCAACAGATTTCAATCATTTTCTAGTTATTAGGTAAGTACATCTTGACTGCCTGATGGTTTTCTGCTATGACGACATCCGCCGTAGGAATGGGGTTTTCATGCAAAAAACCGTATTTGAATATTTTGTTTTTTTGTACTTTTTCAGTGTTTTTTTTATATAGGTACTATGTTATTTTATTACCTCAGTCGTGGATATACTATGTTATTTTTTACATATGGTCGTCTAAACACGCGTGCGTTCCGCTGTGCTCAATTTGTGACGTTTTAGTTACTCCAAAGTATTACATGTTTTTGAACTTTCGCGGTCATTATCATAACACATTATAAGACATTAATATCGGGTTTACTAAATTTGTATTGACTGTCACGTGGCACACGCCTCATTGTTACACATGTACCTACTTTTGTTTGAAAGTGTTATTTTATAGTTATTTAATTAAAATAAACAGATTTTTTAATTACTTTTTTTATATAAAAAAAATACCATCGATTTTTGGATTGGAAATGGTTATATTTTTATGGGACGTCATACTAATATTGAAACTAGTGCAATGTCTGTTGGTGGGTGGGGACAGCGCCCATACAATTTTTTGCATGGTCCTTTGTGAATTTGTCATAGGTATGGTAGGTAGATAGATAGTTATATCTTCAAGATACTCGTATCTATACTAAGTAATTTATAATAATATTAAAGCTAAAGAGATTTTTTTTTTTGGTTTATTAATCTATTTATCACGCTAGGACCATTAGGAACCGAGCAAAAAGAAAAAAGTACGCTAAGCAAAATAAAGTATGTGGGAGAAACGTTGCTTTTTGATTAATTAAAAAATATTAAAGTCATTTTTCGAGTACCTACCTTTCGGTTTTATAAGTTGTTCGGTTGGCTACTCGCCCCCACCCACTGACAAGTAAGCCAGTATAAAAGAGCCCGCGACGCTGTGCTTAGCTTTAAAAGTCCGGTTAAGCAGTAGCCATCCTCATAAAGGATGAACTGCGAGATGCCATAGTTAAAAAAAAAAAAAAAGTGCTTAGCTTTAGAATTCCTAAATAATAACCAGACCCAGCCTGACCATTGCTGCCCTCCCCTCAATGACTCACTAAGCCGAGGCCCGAACCCTGCCGGGGGTGCCCTTAGTGTAGCTCATTTAAACTAATATCCTAGCTTGTAAGCCCTGGCTGGGGCCCTTAAAGTAATTTTCGGCCACCACAGGATAGTCCGGTTAAGCAGAAAGGCAACCTTAGCGAGTTGCAACTGCGAGTGGTCATGTCAACTTTGTTCGACTGCGGACTCGGCAGGACAATTCTGAACGGTCAGGTATGTTTTACTTTAATAGCTCTTAATAAATATGATTACGTTATGATGTTATGATTGAAATGCTCTAATGTAATTGCTACATCATTTCGTTGTGTAAATAATTAAGTACTGTGTTGCTTTAATAATAATTATAAAATGTATGTAATCTATGCATTCGATTCATTCCATCTATTTTTACCCTCACAAGTAATAGCGCAGGATGTCGCGGGCAGAAGCTAATATCTTTATATGGGAATCTTTAAAACTGCGTCGACCAAACGCCGACCGCGCAGTGGCGCCCTCATCGTTTGTTTGGTTATTTCTTTTATTTTAGAACTAGCTTCTGCCCGCGACTTCGTCCGCGTGAAATTTCACCCTCTTAGGAGTGGAATTTCAAAAAACCCTTTCTTAGTGGATACCTATATACACTTCACAAAGAACACACTCCAAATTTTATGTCTCTATGACCAGCGGTTTAGGCTGTGCATTGATATAATCAGTCAGACAGGATCACAGGACTTTGAATTTTATATTAGATTATAAAAGTAAACCTAAGTACCTACCTAATAAAAAAAAAACTCAATAACAGAAAATAAAATACCTACCTACCTAAATAAACCTATTTCTGATGATACGTGGCTAAATAATAACAGCCGCACAGGTCGATCGATCAGGTTAAGCTACGCTTACCGCGGTTGGTCTGTGGATGGGTGACCATCTTTACATATGGAGACCCCTCCGTGCCTCGGAAAGCACGTTAAGCCGTTGGTCCCGGCTGTCATTCGTGGATCTTTGACAGTCGTTACGGGTAGTCAGAAGCCCGAAAGTCTGACAACCAGTCTTACCAAGGGGTATCGTATTACCCAGTAACTGGGTTGTGGAGGTCAGATAGGCAGTCGCTCCATGTAAAATACTGGTATTCAGCTGCATCCGGTTAGACTGGAAGCCAACCCCAACATAGTTGGGAAAAGGCTAGGCAGATGAGGCAGATGATGAACTAATCTAAACTCAATAAATAAGCAAAATCCCTAAAAACTAATATCTATACGAATGACTAATCCTACCTAACAGTTTTATAAAATAACCTACGGTCACTACGTACACTATCAAATATACTACCCATACTTTAAAATTAAAATCTATACTTACTTATAAAAACGACTTATAAAAATAAACCTAAATAAGTCTACCTTAAACTGTACTTAGTAAAAACTAAAAGGAATAAAAAGGTCGCACTGAAAAGCACGTTTTGGAATTGCAAGTAGCAGTTAAAACATACAATTTATAGAATGCTAATATGAACGAACGCTCGCCTATTATTATTATCTTCGTCGTGTACTACGACAAACTTATTATTTGCGGTTGGTACAGTAATCGGGTCTAGGGATCGAACCGCAAAATTAAGTTTGTTTTTTATTGTATATTTTTTTCCGGGATAAAAAGTACCCAGTGTGGTGCCCAGGATATTAAAGAATAATTATACCAAGTGTCATCGTAATCGAACCGGTAGTTTTTTCGTGATGCCTGAACAAACAGACAGACAGACAGAATTTTTTTTTGGCATCAGTATCGATCACTTATTACCCCCTGATAGTTATTTTGAAAATATATATTATGTACAGAATTGACCTCTCTACAGATTTATTATAAGTATAGATGAAAATGCAGAAAATAAGCACGTTAACTTGTGCTTAACAATATTATACGTTAATATTATTATAAACGGTAGTTTTACATTGTTTAGTTTTATTATAATCATTAAAACGGAAATAACCTGATTAGGCAGATTGTGTCTTCAATTACGTTTATAAATAACATGTTTTGCGTTTTTTCTGGTTCCCTGCCACAAGAACGGCCAGACTTTAGAAATTTAAGGGACATAAGATTATTTCGATGAAGATTTTTAACTTCAACGTTCTGACTAACTGACTGACTCCTTGACAATTTAAAACCAGTCTGATAGGACGGTAATTGTTTGTGTCTGTTTTGTCATCCTTTTTGTGTAGAAGAATAATCAAAGAGTGACAGAATGTGCGTGGCAGAATTTCGGTTTTTAAAATACTGTTGAAAACATTTGTAACATGTGGAATAAGGACAGGCTCTCCTATTTTTAAGGCTTCAGTGGTTACGCCTTCGTCGCCTGGGCTCTTACTGCTCCGCAGTGCCATATGGACTTCCCAGCCTGTCAGTTGCGTTAAGTAGTAGTAAAGAATACCTATACAGTCGGTTCCGCGCTGTAGGTAAAGATTCTTATAAAATTCTGTACAAATGTTCAAAATTTTGTCTTTGTCATTCTGTTTCACACCTACACAATCCTTTAAACACACAAATGTGTAAAAATTGTATAAAAGGTAAAATTAAAATAAATGCTTTGATTTTTTAGAGTTTGAGTTTTAAGTTTAAAACCCTACCCAAAAATTATGTGATGTGAACCATCAATATTTCAAATATAATACCACAAATTGTGGCAAAGATGCTGTGGATTTTCGTTTGCAAGAAGCCTAAATAACGTGTGTAAAAATGTGGGTAATTTAGTCTTAAAGGCACTGGCTGGTCGTATTGCGTTAACTACGACACGTTTACACCAGACTGTGAACTTTTGTATTCTCACACAGCATTATGCTGTAAAACACAAGACGCGGTTGATTATTTTGTAGAGAAAAACAACCCCGTTTATGACTTTAAATAAATAAAATCGAGATTTTCTGTGCCTACTGACGTATTTTTTAATGCAAATTGGCGGCTGTCTTGAGACAAAATGAAATCTATATTATTGTGTATTGTTGTTTTTAGCTACACTTCGTTAACTAAGATAAGGAAATACCTACTTAAATGTTAATTTACTTTCTTTTGTGTACCATCATATTTATTTATTTATTAAAACTTTATGCACAAGTAAAAACTGTACAAAGGCGGACTTAATGCCTTGGGCATTTTCTACCAGTCTACCTTAGGGTGATGCAGAGACAATACACAGTAGGTGCAATAACAGAAAACAACTTAGAAATATTTATAACTAAAATATAAGAATAAATATTAAATTCATTTGTTTTTCATTTCATTCGAATTTTCTTTACTTTTGTTTGAGTCAATTTTTAATACCGTTTCGTTTTATGACGATAGAGGAATAATAGACATAAAAAACTTGGAAGTTTCAGTAGAGAGCGCTAATTTCGGCGACGTGCCTATATTTAAGTAGCCGTTCATTTTCTATATAAAACTCTCAATTCTACATAATAATTTGATTAATAAAAATGTTTATTAGATACATTTTACATAATTATGTGTAGGTAAACTTACCTACTTTGTTCGATCAATTTGTAAATTAAGTCCTAGACACTCTCTCAGAGACAAAGAGATTAATGTTACTGTGCCCTCAGTATATTTATGAAAATCTTTTATAGGGCCATAAAAATATTATGTTTTAACATACACACTATGATATTACGGGATAAAACAATAGGGTTTGGGGCGATGATAGAGATTCCTCCGTTCTGTTAGTTTTTGTCATGGTCTGGCAGTTTGAGTAATTTATGTGGCCTACAATAATGTCCTTTCTTTGGTTTTGTTAGTTGAATCGTTGAGCTCCTTAAGTTTTGAGTTGAGCTGCACGATTTTTGACAAATGCGTGCACTGACTGGACAGGTCCTCTCAATCTGTGTGGTTCTCTCCTCAAAAGATCATCTCAGACATCGATCTACATGGTTTTCATATAACCTGACCAAGATTATGTCTGGAATTTAAAAGAGACTGTGACCTCTGAGTTTGTTTCGGCCTTTCTTCTCAGCTTTAGTCAGATAGGAAACGCCGACCTCAACTAGTTTAAAAAAAAAATGACTGACGTGTAAAAACCTACTTACAAAAATAAAATCATTTATCATTACATGCAAGCTGTATTTTAAGACAAGCTATTGCTAAAATAAACCAATCCAGTTCAGAACCTTGAAAAAATCTAAACTGCGGTGTAATTGCTTAACACACTACCAGAAGCAATGGTTTTCATTTTGACAGTTTAACAATATTCAATGCGTTATTCACGTTGTTGAGCAGACACATTTTTCGATCATATGAAGCATTGGATGAGCAATAATAGCCTTCAAAATGATTCAGATTGTGATTAAAAGTGTGCTACGCAATTAAGGTCCCAGATTGTTCTTTATTAAACAAAAAAAAAAAAGCTAAATGAAAGAAGATGACCAATTCGGAAAGTGTATCATATTAAAATAAGAAGCAAAACTCCTTGTCACAAAACGTGTAGCATATTCCAAATTTATACTGTACAAATATAAAAAAAAAAATCAGGCGTTTATTCTTTTCTCAAAGCAATTTACAATATTGAATTAACCGAACAATGCTCAAAAAAGAATTAACACAAAAATGAGTGTCTACTTAAGTGCCTCCTCGGCAACCCCCGAGCCCTTGGCACAAGGCCAACGACATCATTTCAAGGTCAATGTCTGCGATATTACTTTGTTTGTCGCTTTTCCCTTCGAATCACACGATGTACTGACATCGCACTGATACGAACGACACTTTGTTATGTTAAGACGTGCTTTACGATATAGCTATAAAGACATTATAATAAAATAGTATGTCGTATTACCCAGTAACTAGGTTGTGGAGGTGAGATAGGCAGTCGCTCCATGTAAAATACTATGCCGACCCCAACATAGGAAAATGCTATTCAGATAATGAGTGAGATGTCAAAACTGTACATTGAATATTTTTGAAAAAAAGATATTGCTACGAGGTGTGGAAACGAGTCTTATGCTGAAAATATAGTTTTTAGAATTTTTGTCCTTTTGTCTGTTTATCTGGATGTATTTCTGCAAAAACGGGTAAACGGATTTGTATCTAATTTGGCACACAGGTAGTTTATAACCTGGATTAACACGTAGGGTACTTTTAATACCGCTAGTACGTTCCCGTGGGATATTTTCCGACACCCACGCGGGCGAAGCCACGAGCAAAAGCAGTTAACGATAAAGAGAATTTTGTGATAGTGTCAGATCAATTTGATGGGGTGTTTTTTGTCAAATTGTACTCAATCTTCCCCTTAAGATGCGAAAGCGAGCAGTTTTGCTCCATTGTGTAACTTTATATCACCCAATACGGATTGGAAACGTGTTTTTTTTACTGAAATGAGGTTTGTAAACTATCGTTTTTGACCTTGGTCCTTGAAAGAGGGGAAACTCGAGAAAAACACACTGATTTATCGAATGTTTATGGTGTGAATAGATTATAATATTGCTTACTCTACAGGCCTGTTACAGCGATCATAAAAATATTGCCTACTCAAGATACTAGTTTATCTTGCTATAGGTATACAGCGTGGCGCTTTGCACACGTATACGGTTTCGTATTTTCGTTTTATGAACATATCTTAATTTCATTAAACATTATTAATTATTTTAAATTTTCTAAAATAGCATCTTGCAGCAACCTTTACTTAAAGAACTGAACCGCTGGGGTCATTTGCCGGGGTCACGGACCTTAACTTCGCATCATTGAAATTATAACGAATAACGTGCAAGTAGGTGAACTGGAGGAAAGAGAGAGCCCTATGTCGGTGAGCGGCGCATTCGGTACTTTTCAAATTACGAATTATTTTATGTTGTTATATTTTTTATGATTACTGGCCACTACCCTGCCCGTGTGTTAAATGTCACCATTTTAGCGGCACGTTGTAGAAGCTATATATATCACAATCTTTTTCGAACACCGCGTTCCCGATTTCACGTTTCAATTGGACAAATCGAAGGTCAATTCGATAAAGAACGGTGCACGGGACATGTGGCTGGATTCATTTTGTTATTCTGGTCCTGCCAGCGGCCACTTGTGCCATGAATAGGTGATCTATGGCGGTATGTTGTGTATCTGTGGGCTCTGGAGGCTCTTTTTGTGATTTGTGAAGTTTTTGTTCATGTGTGTGTGAAGGAGGATACAGAGACAGACGTCGCGACGTGTCTAGCATCTACTGGAGAAGGGACGATCTTTACTGATTCGGTTGATTGCTATTGGTTACCTTTCTTTCTCAATTTAACCCCTCGTCTGTAAGATAAGGTTAATAAGTTCGGTAAAAACAGAAAAGTAATCGTGTGTGTCGTGAAATGAAATTATCCGAAAAAGAACCGGAGTTACCGACGTAGCTTGCTGAGTAAGCAAACTGAAGTGGCAGTGGGCTGGCCATGTTTGTCGAAGGACCGATGGCTGGTGGAGCAGACGAGTCCTGGAGTGGAGACCGGGTATCGGAATGTAGCCCTCCAGCTAGATGGACGGATGACCTAAAGAGAGTGGCTGGGACGGACTGGATGCCGAAGGCGGAGGACAGGGTGTTGTGGCACAGCCTGGGAGAGGTCTATGTCCAGCAGTG
The DNA here is from genome assembly GCA_963669345.1 of Gortyna flavago. Lineage (NCBI taxonomy): Eukaryota > Metazoa > Arthropoda > Insecta > Lepidoptera > Noctuidae > Gortyna > Gortyna flavago. Next base: position 7,564,413 of record OY770146.1, read on the forward strand.
GAATACTGCAATAGGCTGAGTTAATTGAATCGTGTTTCATTAGTGACAGTTGAGTTCTTAATTCTTTTACAGCACTCTGTGAGCTAAACCCGCACTTAAGTAACGCTTATCTGACTTAAGTAGTCCATTTTTACACAGAAAAAAGCGTGACTTAATGGGTATTTAGGTCACACGTGCTATAAAATAATTTCGTGCTAAAAATTGGCTTTAAGGGGCACTAACTTTCCGGTATCCAATTGAGGAGGATCTATCTTGAGAAATATGGAAGTTGTCATGCAGACAAAGATCGGTTGTAGTTTGGTTTGGTCTTGGAAACTTTGTCCATACATTTTGAGATTGTTGATGTTGTTGCCAATCAAAATTAGTGCAAAAGTTGTATATTTAGCAGGGACGAATACGTCAATTTCTTATAAAAGGATTTACGAGATTAAGCCTTGGATGCGGGTCGTGTCATCTTTGTGTGGCCCGTCATACGAGATAACAAAAACGCTGCCGTTTACGGTTCGTATCAAACGCAGACGGTTCTTAGCTTAGATCATTCGCGTCATTGCCCTTATACCTTCGGTCTCGGTGAACCACAATTCCTAACTTTGTAACTATGGATTATAATGTGAACGTAGCCACAAAACGACTCTTAGAGGCTTTCAAAAAGTAATTCCGAACGGCGGATACATAGAAGGAATGTGCGAAGTTATAATATATGTACTCTTTTCATTTCACGCGTGGCTTGGTATCCACGCGTGGTTTGGCAGGCGTTCAGCTAAGCGTCCTTTTTAAGTGGAGGTAGAACATTGACGGTTTATCGGCTCAATGTTTTGTTGAGTCCACATCGGACACACCATTTTTCGTTTTCGACAGCTCAGTCAACGTAGAGCGCACAAGGGTTTTATTAATGAATCGACTTTTATTCGCGCGACTTTGTTTCCCACCGTCCTCTGCTTTTTACCATTTATTCGCTATCCTTCCGTCTATTTTGGTTTAACCATTAGGGATACGTGTATATTATGTTAGCATCAGAGTTATTGTGCAATTAAGAATATTTTGTAAAATGGGTCAATCCCTTAAAAGTACACTGTCCTTCAGGATAAAGGATTTTCCTAATTTGATGGGCAGCGGTTTTCTCATCTGTAACAGCCATACCCATCCTTTATTGAAACAACACTGATGTTACTTAGGCTAAGTCTTTTATTAAATAAATAAAACGATTATTTACTTACATCTTTACCTAGCATAATCAGCCTATAATGTTCCCACTGCTGAGACACAAGCCTCCTCTGCGTGAGAGGGAGTGGGCAGTAATCCACCACCACCAGTGCAGGTTGGTAGTTGTCACATGTTTTCCGATTTTTGGTTCTAGAACATGCGGGTTTCCTCACAATGTTTTCCTCCACCGCTTTGAGAGCAGTAGTGATGAAATTATTTACACAAATTAAAGCGCTTGTCTTGGTTCGAACCTACGACCTACAACTCGTACGTCGTTACCATTGGGACACCATTGCTCGCTTACCATATAATTATGTAGGTACATTTTAACCTACCAATATTTAAGCAGAGGTATTAGGGCCGTCCCATCGTATCTTATAACTTACTTATCTAATCAGTTAAAACGTAGCGAACTTAATCTTATCTAAATCTTTATCTTAATACCTGCTTGTTTTGCATAACTTAAAACTGCTATTTAATAGAAAAGCAATTTAGAAATATAATTAATTAATTAAATTTTTACGAAAAACTGTGATAATTGAATTAAAAAATAACTAAATAAATAAGTGTCCATCAATTAAAACTCCCCCGAATACCGGAGTTCTTACACAGTATTACAATATTTCTGTAATACTGTGGTTCTTATCTAAAGCGCGCAGATAGTTCTAAGTGCTGAAGCGCTGAAGTGCTCAAGGTGGCTTCAAAATGAGTGTCAAGGTGACTATCGATTCAACGCGGCTGCACACATTTGCATTGTACTTCGCGCTAAGCTGAGAACAGATTCATCTGCTAAGACGTACCCAAGGACCTGATTCTCTCAAAACATCACGCCTGTATTCCGAAAAGGGACAAGCAGGGATGTGTACCATAACCTTATTTCGCCAGTTAATTTAAGTTTGTAGGTTACATACTAACGTAAACAATTAAAATCCAGCGTGGAGCTGCATTCACCTCCGCAACATCGGGGAATTCCATCGTTCTGCGAATACACTGAGAATACTACCTACTCCTAATAATGGCGGCTAAACAATTTGTATTATTATCTGCAAACATCCCTTACGCTCTACAACGTCACGACAGTCGCATTATACGCATATAATATGCGTTTGATTAATGTAATTATGTTATTAATTTTAGTATCAATGACATCCATTATCAATTTATTAATCTTCTATACTTATAATAAATCTGTAGAGAGGTCAATTCTGTACATGACATATATTTTCAAAATAACTATCAGGGGGTAATAAGTGATCGATACTGATGCCAAAAATGCAATCAGTAAAATTTTTGTCTGTCTGTCTGTCTGTCTGTCTGTATGTTCCTTATAGAAACAAAAACTACTCGACGGACTTTAACGAAACTTGGTACAATTATTCTTCATACTCCTGGGAAGGTTATAGTGTACTTTTCATCACGCTACAATGAATAGGAGCAGAGCAGTGAAAGGAAATGTTGGGAAAACGGGAGAATTTGCTCGATTTTTTAAGCTTCCGTCGCGTGTGCAGCCTTAATGGTTAAAGCTACATAGAAATCATTTATGACGGAAATGTTCTACATAAAATTATCTAAAAAATATCCCACAACAGCTTATGTCTATCTTTTATGGTTGACTCACAATAACACGTGTAACTCCCGATAGCTTAGCAGTTCGGAGCTTTCTGATTATATTTGTTTACTCTTACGTTTATAATACTCTCACTCATCCCTAATTAAAAGAAGTTAATATTATTACCTATTCAATAAAAAAAGAATCATAGTAATCGGTATAGAAACACCAAACTTAAACATGAAATACGCTAATAAGCCATCGCGCCGTCGCGCGTGAATACTGAATCATGCCATAAGGATTATTTTTGTGTAACGGTTGCCGCGCTCGACGCAGGTCGTGGCGGTAGGGTATAAAAAGGCGGGAGGTCCGATGTCCGGTTAAGCAGAAAGGCAACCTTAGCGAGTTGCAACTGCGAGTTGTCATGTCAAAAAAAATAAAAAGCGCGGGCTTCATTCAATATTTGGCTGTTGATGCGTTCAGAGCGTTCGACCTTATTGACAGACAATAATTGATATTAACAAACCGTGCTTATCAGCGCGACTTTTAGTCTTTAAATAGTTTATTTGAATTTCTTTTGTTGTTTATATACTTATAATAAATCTGTAGAAGTGAAAATTCTGTACATTGAAAATATCAAAAAAATAAATGGCAGGGGGTGTTACTAGACCGACACCAAACCCAAAAATGTGATTAAAATTTTTTTAATTTTGGTCTGTCTGTCTAGGTCTGTCTGTTTGTTCAGGCATCACGCAAAAAGTACGAAGTACGAAGTCCGATTACGATGAAACTTGGTATAATTATAATTCTAAACCGTGCTTTTCTGTTTTTAATCCTCTTAGTTTTTACTAAGTACACTTTAAGGTAGAGTTATTTAGGTTTATTTTTATAAGTCGTAGGTATAGATTTTAATTTTAAAGTATGGGTGGTATATTTGATAGTGTACGTAGTGACCGTAGGTTATTTTAAAAAACTGTTAGGTAGGATTAGTCATTCGTATAGATATTAGTTTTTAGGGATTTTGCTTATTTATTGAGTTTAGATTAGTTATCATCAGAAATAGATTTATTTAGGTACTAGCTTCTGCCCGCGACTTCGTCCGCGTGAAATTTCACCCTCCTCCCATTCACCCTCTTAGGAGTGGAATTTCGAAAAACCCTTTCTTAGTGGATACCTTTATACACTTCACACAGAACACACTCCAAATTTAATGTCTCTATGACCAGCGTTTTAGGCTGTGCATTGATATAATCAGTCAGACAGGATCACAGGACTTTGAATTTTATATTAGATTATAAAAGTAAACCTAAGTACCTACCTAATAAAAAAAAACTCAATAACAGAAAATAAAATACCTAAATAAACCTATTTCTGATGATAACTAATCTAAACTCAATAAATAAGCAAAATCCCTAAAAACTAATATCTACTAATCCTACCTAACAGTTTTATAAAATAACCTACGGTCACTACGTACACTATCCCCATACTTTAAAATTAAAATCTATACCTACGACTTATAAAAATAAACCTAAATAATAATTTAGGTTTATTTTTTTAAAACTAAAAGGAATAAAAAGGTCGCACTGAAAAGCACGTTTTGGAATTGCAAGTAGCAGTTAAAACATACAATTTATAGAATGCTAATATAAACGAACGCTCGCCTATTATTATTATCATCTTCGTCGTGTACTACGACAAACTTATTATTTGCGGTTGGTACAGTAATCGGGTCTAGGGATCGAACCGCAAAATTAAGTTTGTTTTTATTGTATATTTTTTTCCGGGATAAAAAGTACCCAGTGTGGTGCCCAGGATATTAAAGAATAATTATACCAAGTGTCATCGTAATCGAACCGGTAGTTTTTGCCTGATGCCTGAACAAACAGACAGGCAAAAAATTTTTTGATCACATTTTTGGATTCTGTGTCGGTCTAATAACACCCACTGCCATTTATTTTTTTGATATTTTCAATGTACAGAATTTTCACTTTACAGATTTATTATAAGTATAGATTTGTAATTTGAACGAATATTTAAAAACTACCAAAACAAGTAATACCTATTTTATAAAATAACAACAAAAGAAATTCAAATAAACTATTTAAAGACTAAAAGTCGCGCTGATAAGCACGGTTTGTTAATATCAATTATTGTCCAGCCAAATATTGAATGAAGCTCGCGCTCGGACCTCCCGCCTTTTTCATAACCTACCGCCACGACCCGCGTCGAGCGCGGCAACCGTTACACAAAAATAATCCTTATGGCATGATTCAGTATTCACGCGCGACGGCGCGATGGCTTATTAGCGTATTTCATGTATAAGTTTGGTGTTTCTATACCGATTACTATGATTCTTTTTTTATTGAATAGGTAATAATATTAACTTCTTTTAATTAGGGATGAGTGAGAGTATTATAAACGTAAGAGTAAACAAATATAATCAGAAAGCTCCGAACTGCTAAGCTATCGGGAGTTACACGTGTTATTGTGAATCAACCATAAAAGATAGACATATGCTGTTGTGGGATATTTTTTAGATAATTTTATGTAGAACATTTCCGTCATAAATGATTTCTATGTAGCTTTAACCATTAAGGCTGCACACGCGACGGAAGCTTAAAAAATGGAGCAACTTCTCCCGTTTTCCCAACATTTCCTTTCACTGCTCTGCTCCCATTCATTGTAGCGTGATGAAACGTATACTATAACCTCCCCAGGAGTATGAAGAATAATTGTACCAAGTTTCGTTAAAATCCGTCGAGTAGTTTTTGTTTCTATAAGGAACATAGAGACAGACAGACAGACAGACAGACAAAAATTTTACTGATTGCATTTTTGGCATCAGTATCGATCACTAATTACCCCCTGATAGTTATTTTGAAAATATATATCATGTACAGAATTGACCTCTCTACAGATTTATTATAAGTATAGATATAGATTTTATTTTCTGTTATTGAGTTTTTTTTTTATTAGGTAGGTACTTAGGTTTACTTTTATAATCTAATAAAAAATTCAAAGTCCTGTGATCCTGTCTGACTGATTATATCAATGGACAGCCTAAACCGCTGGTCATAGAGACATTAAATTTGGAGAGTGTGTTCTTTGTGAAGTGTATATAAATATCCACTAAGAAAGGGTTTTTAGAAATTCCACTCCTAAGAGGGTGAATGGGGTAGGGTGAAATTTCACGCGGATGAAGTCGCGGGCAGAAGCTAGTATAATCATATTTGTACACCTTCTGGTGTAACATAGCGCGCTTGTATTTTTTTTAAACTACTATTTATTGTACCTATGTTAACAAATGATTAAATTACTTATTATACCTACGTTAGCTAATTTCAGAGTAAAGATTTCGAATTCATTTCATCGTTCGCACAAATCATTTCATAGTTCATTTGCCGCTAATATTCCAGTAATACCCATATTCCCGATCTATCTTAAGCCACGTAAGTGAAATCCTAGGTTCGCCGGTAATCATGGCGCTGTCAGCGGTACGTCTTCGTTCCTCTACCTATATGCGGGACTGCGGGACTGCGGGTTAATGGTTCTGATTCGATAATTGAGCCGCTCAAGTCCGCTCGAGCGTCGTATTCGCGGAGTACGCTTCACCTATTTCGATTTTAATGTTATTGCCGGCAGCCTTCAGGTTGTTGAGTTTTGCTGAGTTGAATGTTTCCGCGGCTTAGCGTAATTTATTTTGTGTGATTGTAATTGTTCAGATAATATTTAGATAGGTTATATAATAATGTATTAGTTTGAGAAATTAGGGTCTTGATTCGCTCTTAAAGCTACTTTATTAGAGGTTATTGCTCGAGTGTATTGCGAAGTTAATTAAGAATGTTTAGGGAGAAATTTATAAGTGATTGATTGAAGCAATCGTAAATATTTTATTGAGATTGTATTGGTGATTTACTCTTAAAATTGCGGCAGTGAAAGTCAAAAATAAAAATAAATACGAATACAATGCCTCTCAGTACAAAGCTTTGCAAATTTAACAAATTCTATTTTATTTTATTATAGGATTGTATATCGTAAATACCGCTAAACCGTGGGTAAGCCGTATGGCGCGTTCAATCTGACTGGATTCAGGAGATCAAATGAATTGGGAAAGATGAATTAAAATGACCGCTGATTGAATGCCGGCTCACTTTCATAAAAGCTTTTCCTGTATATTATCGTGACGTAGTAGTTTGTCTCTATGAATGTTAAAATATCAATCTGTATTGTGTACAATGCTAACTTTCCGCCTTATCAAGTGTTATCGCTGTCCGTTTATGGGCGGTGTACCTACATGGTTCAAGAAAAGTCAGAGAATCGGTTATTAAAAAAAAATATACCGCTGTCTAGAATCATGTACTTCTTCTTATTGTATCAATGTCAAAAAGTTCGAATATTTTTGGCCCAAAATTGAGCTGAAATTGAGCTGTGAAAACTCGAGGTATTCCACTCAGAGCACTGGTTTCAACAGCACTTGGACGAACGGCACCTGAGCACTTCCACTAACCGCACTCAAACAAAATTTTGTAACCTGCGGTTCGGTGGAACAATTTATCGTTATCCACTCACTGACGCAGTCATAAGACCATCAAGTGCACAGGTGACAGGGCATGCGGCGCAGGATGGAAGGTGGGCCATTGACTGTGAGGTGCCAGTACGTATCGTGTACTGATTTCATGGGAACAGTTTGCCCATCCATGTTCCTTAATTTTGGTTTCTAAGAAAGCGGTGAACGGTCACACAATAATGAATGTCCTAATACTGAGCATTTTGGTCAGCTGGTAAAAATTAAAGATTTTCATGCATAAGGTTTAATAAGCCTCCTCTCGGTAAGGGGGAGTGGGCCGTAATCTACCACGCGGGTCCAGTGCGGATTGGTAGCTGTCACATCTCTTCGATTTTTTTTTGGTTTTTCATTCATTAACACTCCTCACGACGTTTTTTTTCACAGTTTTGAGAGCAGGGATGATGAAATAAATTACACAAAATAAAGCGCCTGCCTGGATTTGAACCTACGACCTACACTTCATAAGTCACGTTACCATTGGACCACCACTGCTCAATCTGCTCTTATGCTGATTTTCATGAAGGCTGTTATAATATATAAACAAACCGCTTTCTTAGCAAATCAAAACTTTAGGTACACCGTGTACTGTGAGTATTATAATATCAGCCTCTATGCCACTTTCAGGCTAACTATAATTAATAAACGTTGTAGGTATAGCGTCTGTATAGTTACACAACGCTTTGTCTTCTTCTTTCGAAAGTAAAATTTCTGACGACTGAAAGAGAGTAATCGGTGTGTAAATTCATCTGATATAATACGTTTATTAGTAAGGGTAAGTAAAATAGCTAAATATTTGTTGTTCATGCAGCGTTAGAAAAACAACATAAAAGAAGCTCAAATAAATGTTTATATTCATTCATTCGTTCCACAGACGGATGAAGTAATCCGTCTGTGAAGTAAACTAAATAATGCTGCGCATCATTCTGAAAGAGTTTGCTCTTTCTTTCCTTTAAGATTTGAATTTTATAATCTCATATACATTAGATATTAGCAATATTTAACGCAACTACCTAAGTATTTACGGTACTAAATTAAATGACTCACTAACATTACACAAATAATTAGAAAAGACAAAAGGACATTTAGGCGTCGAAATCACGTCGAAATACTCGTCCGCATCGTTGTCATCCGGAAACGTGACAAGAAGACTAATTCAGGCATTTACATGGCCAAAGAACGAGCCAGCCCTCCTGCCACGTGAAGTGTCGACCAGTCGGCGAGAAATTTCCTTAAAAACAGACGCGCGCTCGGGCCCCTTGACTCAAGCGTTTCGTCCCCAAACGGCTCAAAACTGAAGTTACTCATAATGTAACTAACTCTCATAATGTATTTATTTGCGTCGCTTGAGGGTCTCAGCAGCCGCAGCAGCGTGGCAGTGGCGCCGGCACAGCCCACCGTGCCGATCGTTCATTTAATTAACAAATTATCATAGTTAGTTGGTGCATAACAAGACGTTACTGTTACGAGTAGAGGAAAAAGAGGTAGAGGTAGGTCTTTTTTCTAGGAATCACAAAATTATATTATTTGGTATCAATTGTTTTGAAATACTTATTCTTAAACCAAATCTAAGAAAAGTAAGAAAAAAGGTTACGATAAGGACCAAAATATCTGAAGGGCTAAATAAATATAGAAGTGATTGAATATACAGCTTCATCCAGGTAAACACTTGAATCTAAGATTATGTCAGCCCTATTTACTCGGGAAAATCTGAGGTTTATTTTTACATTCCCAAAGGAAAGATTTATTTTGGGAAAATTCAGCCTTCTATGATTCTTATTTTATTTCTTTATTTCACTATATACACATATAAATTATATTTTTAAATATTATGATATAAAGATATAAAAACATTTAAAAATATAAAAAATAGTAGCCCACCGGTATCGGGAACAAGGTCCAAGCTACCGGCGGTCAGAGCTCCAGAGAGAGGAACCTCCTAACAATGCGAGCCGTGTCCAAAAGTACCGCTTTCTGAATCAAGCCCTTGATCCAGCTGCCCAACGAGAGCCTCCTTAGGTGTTGGTCGAGGCTCTTGGCTATTAATCCATTGGCTGTTACGACTATCGGCACAATGATTGCTGAGTCTACATCCCACATGTCGACAACCTCGCGAGCCAAGTCAAGATACTTGATTTGTTTATCTTTCTCGGCTTTCACGAGGTTCTCATCATGCGGGACGGTTATGTCAACAATCATTGCGCGCCGCTCTGATCGATCCACCACCACTATATCAGGCTTATTGGCAACAATAGTCCTGTCAGTGATGATGGATCGATCCCAGTACAATGTGATATTACCATTTTCGAGAACTGGGTCGGGCACATACCTGTAGTACGGCACCTCCGATTCCACAAGGTTGTATTTCAAAGCAAGCTGCTGATGGATTATCCTGGCTACAAGGTTGTGTCTATGCAAGTACTCTCCGTTAGCTAGACGTTATTTTATTTATTACTAGCTTCTGCCCGCGACTTCGTCCGCGTGAAATTTCACCCTACCCCATTCACCCTCTTAGGAGTGGAATTTCTAAAAACCCTTTCTTAGTGGATATTTATATACACTTCACCAAGAACACACTCTCCAAATTTAATGTCTCTATGGCCAGCGGTTTAGGCTGTCCATTGATATAATCAGTCAGACAGGATCACAGGACTTTGAATTTTTTATTAGATTATAAAAGTAAACCTAAGTACCTACCTAATAAAAAAAAAATCAATAACAGAAAATAAAATCTATATCTATACTTATAATAAATCTGTAGAGAGGTCAATTCTGTACATGATATATATTTTCAAAATAACTATCAGGGGGTAATTAGTGATCGATACTGATGCCAAAAATGCAATCAGTAAAATTTTTGTCTGTCTGTCTGTCTGTCTGTCTCTATGTTCCTTATAGAAACAAAAACTACTCGACGGATTTTAACGAAACTTGGTACAATTATTCTTCATACTCCTGGGGAGGTTATAGTATACGTTTCATCACGCTACAATGAATGGGAGCAGAGCAGTGAAAGGAAATGTTGGGAAAACGGGAGAAGTTGCTCCATTTTTTAAGCTTCCGTCGCGTGTGCAGCCTTAATGGTTAAAGCTACATAGAAATTATTTATTACGGAAATGTTCTACATAAAATTATCTAAAAAATATCCCACAACAGCATATGTCTATCTTTTATGGTTGATTCACAATAAAACGTGTAACTCCCGATAGCTTAGCAGTTCGGAGCTTTCTGATTATATTTGTTTACTCTTACGTTTATAATACTCTCACTCATCCCTAATTAAAAGAAGTTAATATTATTACCTATTCAATAAAAAAATAATCATAGTAATCGGTATAGAAACACCAAACTTATACATGAAATACGCTAATAAGCCATCGCGCCGTCGCGCGTGAATACTGAATTGAAACTGAACCATAAGGATTATTTTTGTGTAACGGTTGCCGCGCTCGACGCGGGTCGTGGCGGTAGGTTATAAAAAGGCGGGAGGTCCGAGCGCGAGCTTCATTCAATATTTGGCTGGACAATAATTGATATTAACAAACCGTGCTTATCAGCGCGACTTTTAGTCTTTAAATAGTTTATTTGAATTTCTTTTGTTGTTATTTTATAAAATAGGTATTAGTTGTTTTGGTAGTTTTTAAATATTCGTTCAAATTACAAATCTATACTTATAATAAATCTGTAAAGTGAAAATTCTGTACATTGAAAATATCAAAAAAATAAATGGCAGTGGGTGTTATTAGACCGACACAGAATCCAAAAATGTGATCAAAAAATTTTTTGCCTGTCTGTTTGTTCAGGCATCAGGCAAAAACTACCGGTTCGATTACGATGACACTTGGTATAATTATTCTTTAATATCCTGGGCACCACACTGGGTACTTTTTATCCCGGAAAAAAATATACAATAAAAACAAACTTAATTTTGCGGTTCGATCCCTAGACCCGATTACTGTACCAACCGCAAATAATAAGTTTGTCGTAGTACACGACGAAGATGATAATAATAATAGGCGAGCGTTCGTTTATATTAGCATTCTATAAATTGTATGTTTTAACTGCTACTTGCAATTCCAAAACGTGCTTTTCAGTGCGACCTTTTTATTCCTTTTAGTTTTAAAAAAATAAACCTAAATTATTACTTAGGTTTATTTTTATAAGTCGTAGGTATAGATTTTAATTTTAAAGTATGGGGATAGTGTACGTAGTGACCGTAGGTTATTTTATAAAACTGTTAGGTAGGATTAGTAGATATTAGTTTTTGGGGTTTTTGCTTATTTATTGAGTTTAGATTAGTTATCATCAGAAATAGGTTTATTTAGGTATTTTATTTTCTGTTATTGAGTTTTTTTTATTAGGTAGGTACTTAGGTTTACTTTTATAATCTAATATAAAATTCAAAGTCCTGTGATCCTGTCTGACTGATTATATCAATGCACAGCCTAAAACGCTGGTCATAGAGACATTAAATTTGGAGTGTGTTCTGTGTGAAGTGTATAAAGGTATCCACTAAGAAAGGGTTTTTCGAAATTCCACTCCTAAGAGGGTGAATGGGTGGAGGGTGAAATTTCACGCGGACGAAGTCGCGGGCAGAAGCTAGTACCTAAATTAAATAAGCAAAATCCCTAAAAACTAATATCTATACGAATGACTAATCCTACCTAACAGTTTTTTAAAATAACCTACGGTCACTACGTACACTATCAAATATACCACCCATACTTTAAAATTAAAATCTATACCTACGACTTATAAAAATAAACCTAAATAACTCTACCTTAAAGTGTACTTAGTAAAAACTAAGAGGATTAAAAACAGAAAAGCACGGTTTAGAATTATAATTATACCAAGTTTCATCGTAATCGGACTTCGTACTTCGTACTTTTTGCGTGATGCCTGAACAAACAGACAGACCTAGACAGACAGACCAAAATTAAAAAAAATTTAATCACATTTTTGGGTTTGGTGTCGGTCTAGTAACACCCCCTGCCATTTATTTTTTTGATATTTTCAATGTACAGAATTTTCACTTCTACAGATTTATTATAAGTATATAAACAACAAAAGAAATTCAAATAAACTATTTGACGACTAAAAGTCGCGCTGATAACCACGGTTTGTTAATATCAATTATTGTCTGTCAATAAGGTCGAACGCTCTGAACGCATCAACAGCCAAATATTGAATGAAGCCCGCGCTTTTTATTTTTTTTGACATGACAACTCGCAGTTGCAACTCGCTAAGGTTGCCTTTCTGCTTAACCGGACATCGGACCTCCCGCCTTTTTATACCCTACCGCCACGACCTGCGTCGAGCGCGGCAACCGTTACACAAAAATAATCCTTATGGCATGATTCAGTATTCACGCGCGACGGCGCGATGGCTTATTAGCGTATTTCATGTTTAAGTTTGGTGTTTCTATACCGATTACTATGATTCTTTTTTTATTGAATAGGTAATAATATTAACTTCTTTTAATTAGGGATGAGTGAGAGTATTATAAACGTAAGAGTAAACAAATATAATCAGAAAGCTCCGAACTGCTAAGCTATCGGGACTTACACGTGTTATTGTGAGTCAACCATAAAAGATAGACATATGCTGTTGTGGGATTTTTTTAGATAATTTTATGTAGAACATTTCCGTCATAAATGATTTCTATGTAGCTTTAACCATTAAGGCTGCACACGCGACGGAATCTTAAAAAATGGAGCAAATTCTCCCGTTTTCCCAACATTTCCTTTCACTGCTCTGCTCCTATTCATTGTAGCGTGATGAAAAGTACACTATAACCTCCCCAGGAGTATGAAGAATAATTGTACCAAGTTTCGTTAAAGTCCGTCGAGTAGTTTTTGTTTCTATAAGGAACATACAGACAGACAGACAGACAGACAGACAGACAGACAGACAGACAGACAAAAATTTTACTGATTGCATTTTTGGCATCAGTATCGATCACTTATTACCCCCTGATAGTTATTTTGAAATATATGTCATGTACAGAATTGACCTCTCTACAGATTTATTATAAGTATAGATATAGATAGATATAGATTATGACTTATTTACCATCGTACCTCAGGTGGGAGACCCAAATATTTTGTGTTTGTTCTTTTCTTTCTACGGTAAGTACTTTTGAATACTGAACGTGAGCCTAGCACGAATGCGTGGAGTAATTATTTAATTTAATTTTAGCCTGTTGTCCCACTGCAGAGCAAGGCCTCATTTCTTCATTCCACTGCTCTCTGTCTTGAGCTAGTATGCACCAATCCTGTCTGTAGTAGGTAAACTTAACGTAAATACGCACGATTTTGAAATAAAAAAATATATCTATGAATTTATATTTAATTTATATCTAATGGTGATACTTATTGTGTTTGTCGCAATGTTATTTATCAAAATGCTGAAGCATAATTATCGTTTGAATTTTAGATATGTTTACGTAGCGCGTTCCTGTTGGATGCATACCTATCCTTTTATGGCCGCTTACTATAATTTACGGACCGTTATTGGATAAAATTAAGAGTCTTGTACGTTAACCAATTATTAAGCTAAGACCTTATAACTTTGCATAGTAGACCCTTTTTTTTTTTTTTTTTAAGGATGGGAAATCATCCAATGACCCCTCCCGCTCTGGGTGGAGCGGAAGGGAGTGTCAGACTCTTACTGACTAAAACCCATCCGTGTTCCTTCCTTAGCCCTTTATGTTCCGGGGCAGCGGTAACCCTTTCGGACAATCCCGCTGCCCCGGCAGGCTTCGGCCCTAACGGGCCCCTCCATGTCTGCTGACATCTCTTTGAGGCGCGCGTGGAACACATACGCGCCGTCCGGCACGGGCCTGGTCCTGATCGGACGGCGAGCTACCCATTACTCGCCGTCCGCAGGCCCGCGCCTACGGTGGCCGGGAGTCGTCACGCGGCTCCCGACGCCCGGAGCGTCTACCGCGGCGGCTGGGACGGGCGGCCCTCTCGGCTCTCTCCCTCTCCCATCCCGCCACCTCCTTCGCTAGCATGACTGCTTCGCAGAAGGAGGTGACTGCCTCCCACTCCCTCTCGCCCCGGACCATGGCTTGGACCAGGGCCGGGCGCGAGAGGTCGCCGCCGCTGCCGATCGCCTCTACGAGGACACGGCGGTGCTCTGCCCAAGCGGGACAGACCTCCACCGTGTGCACCACCGTGTCCTCTGGGCGATCCTCGCAGTGGTGACACCCGGGCGTTTCCTCCCGCCTGATTATGTGCAGGAACCTCCCGAAACATCCGTGTCCGGTGAGGACCTGCGTCAGGCGGTAGGTGAGGGCGCCGTGACGCCTCTCTAGCCACTCCTCAAAGAGGGGCCTTACCGCCGCTATCGCGGCGTGCCCTGCGCTGGGTTGCGACAGTCGCGCTTTCCATGCCGCCATGAGATCGCGCCGGAGGTCCGTCCGCTCCGCAGCAATTTGCCGCGGAAGCGGGTTTTCCCCCCGGCGTAGTGCCTCCGCGCGCCACTCATACAGGCGCGCGAGGACTATCGCCTCCAGGACGGGAGGATCCTCCGACCAGACGGGGTGTCTGGCGGGCAACTGAACGATGATTGAATTCGGGCCGTTGTATCTATGCTATGTGCGCGTGATTTTGGATTTTGCGTGACGTCAGTATGACGCGTTGTTCGCATGTGGCGTTGTAGATACCGCTTCAGTTAATTTAGTATAAGAAGTTTATCCCAACAGAATATCACGCCTGCCATGTATTCCCAGAGAGAGATTATGCAGAAGTTTACCTATAGTACCTACATCCAAGAAGTTCACCCAGTATTCTTGTACAAGTAATTTTGATATTTCAAGTAGGTAAACTGTAAGTATACGCTTCATTGAGATAATTATCTTAAGATATTTTCTTTTTACGACTGCGGGTACATTTTTCGTCAGATTCTATGCAATGAAAAGGCCATCTGTTCTTCGCCTGTGGGTGCCAATTAAGTCAGAGCTTTTTTGTAATTGGTTCAACATTTTTCTACCTACAGCCACGACCTTAGATACCTTACCTACATTTACGCAAAATTCAATAGCGTTTTTATCGTGAAATTTAAAATTGCAACTTTGAGAAAAGACGTATTTCATAAAAGTATGGT
The DNA here is from genome assembly GCA_963669345.1 of Gortyna flavago. Lineage (NCBI taxonomy): Eukaryota > Metazoa > Arthropoda > Insecta > Lepidoptera > Noctuidae > Gortyna > Gortyna flavago. Next base: position 7,579,841 of record OY770146.1, read on the forward strand.
TTCGATAATACTATGTTCGTGATAATACTATGTTCGTAACACTATAGAATATCTTTTAATATTTTAAGAGAAAATCGCTTTTGAATTTTGCGAAAATGTAGGTAACGTACCTATTTATGCTAGTGAATGTACAACTGAAATGAAACAAACCGATTTACTCACAAAACGAACAAAACTCCAAAGCTTTTAGTATAATTAACACATTCTAGATTTAATTCAACACACTGATAAGTCTAATAACATTAATTAACAGCGTGTTCCACAAGCCAATTTCGTCGAAATTTTAATCCGGAGATTCCATGTCCCGACAATATTGATGTTGTAGGTGACGGAAAGGTCGCATATTGAGTTTGCAGCCAGCGTGTTGCGGGATCCGGCGTTCGAAACAACATGGAGGCAGCAGCTCAAACTCGCTCTTTAATCAAGCCTGTTCTTATGTAAATACACTCTATGCCGCCACGCCGCGCCGCACCGTCCAAGTTCATAAAAAACTTTAAAATATTTAACGAATATGTTTTGCATTTTCATGTGTAGTTTGTGAGGTAGGTATCAGGGGTCGAAAACATTTTTAATTTTTAGCTCTGAATGCGAAAATCAGAGTAGTCGTCTGAATTTTTTTTTTGCTTGTTTTATGAATGGAACTAGTTTAGAGTTCTGCAGTAGAATTAAACCCGCAGTCGGCAGCACCCGATTTTTTTTTCAGTACACTTGTACTTTAGCTCAATATCTATTTACTAAATCTGTAAATATAAAAGAGGATGTTTATATAGAGGATGTTTCTCTGTCTTGAGCTAGTATGCACCAATCCTGTCTGTAGTAGGTAAACTTAACGTAAATACGCACGATTTTGAAATAAAAAAATATATCTATGAATTTATATTTAATTTATATCTAATAGTGATACTTATTGTGTTTGTCGCAATGTTATTTATCAAAATGCTGAAGCATAATTATCGTTTGAATTTTAGATATGTTTACGTAGCGCGTTCCTGTTGGATGCATACCTATCCTTTTATGGCCGCTTACTATAATTTACGGACCGTTATTGGATAAAATTAAGAGTCTTGTACGTTAACCAATTATTAAGCTAAGACCTTATAACTTTGCATAGTAGACCCTTCCATTTGAAAATAGCTATCTCAGGTAAAATGAACTTACTAGTTTATCTATGGCCAGTTTGGCAATAAAAAATGCTATCTTTATTGGTCAGCAAAACGATTCGTTTTTTTATAGGAACCGAGCATTACTCGATGATACAAATACAGCTTATAAGACTTTAATAAAGTGGTGTCATCATAACTAAAAGTCTGTAAAAAAGTTTTCAATATTAAAAAGTTTCAGTCTTTATTATAAATACTAAAGCAGGCAGCTCGGCGAAGTTTTTTTTCCCCACAAAGCGCCTTAAGCGCTTACCCGTTCTTGCTCGGTGGCGCTGCGAAGATCATACTCTATCAACAGAAAATATCTCTTAGCATCCTGTTTAAATTTTAAAGTGGAAAGAAATGCTTTGTAAGTTTACACTTTTCTAAATAATGTGTCTTTGACTAAAGCGACCTCTCGCTACCCTTGAATGTCTTTAGATAAGGCGTTTTGGAGATAGATAAGGTATTTTTTTTTTAATTTATTAGATTTTTGTGTTATCATCATCAGCCTAGCCTTTTCCCAACTATGTTGGGGTCGGCTTCCAGTCTAACCGGATGCAGCTGAATACCAGTATTTTACATGGAGCGACTACATTACATTTTTTTGTTAAATCTAAGTTAAATATTAAAGGGAAATTCTTATACACATAAACTTTCCGAAATAAATTCTATAAATTATGGTGAAAACCACTTTAACATCAAAAGTGTAGTTTAAAAGAACTAAGCCGTCACATAGACACGAAAAGCATAATTAGCCGACTGTAATGTTCCCACTGCTGGGACACAGGTCAGGGAGTGGGCTATAATCTAACAAGCGAGCCCGGTGCGAGTTGGTAGATGTGACATGTCTTCGTATTTTTGGTTCTAGGACGTGCCGGTTTCCTATCACGATGTTTTTCTTCACCGTTTTGAGAGCAGTGGTTTTGAAACAAAAAGCAACTGTGTTTTATACTAAGTATTGACAAAATATATATACCGTGATCATTAATGTTTACGTCAGTTACATCAATTATTTTGAAGGTTCAGAATGAACATAAATAAATGCTGTTTCATTAAATATGCTTTACTAAATCCGGAATATAAAACTAAATCGACGGTAAAAAGGAGGTAGGGAAAAGCGACATTTTGGTCAAAAACGTGTTATATATGCCATCCTACGTAAAATTTTCCGCTCTTTCGAATGCGCTTACTCCCATGGCTCTACGATGACTTTTTGGCATTTAAACCCAAGCAAAAAAAAACATATATGACAAAAATACGTCAGTTTTTCTAAAATTTAAAACTTTGAACGGCTCTCCAGAACATTTCATTTTTTGACACTTATACCCTATTTCCTCTTAACCGTCGAAATAGTTCTGCACAAGTGAGTTTCTAATCAACTTTAACTACGGAAGACAACATTTACTAAATTATTTCCTACGAAATGTAATTTCGTATTAACATTTGTACAAGATGGTAGTAGCGTGTACCCAATTTCCGCAGGAAAAAGCGTTGGTCCGTCGGGAGCCCATTGCCGCCTAACAAGCAGCCCCCGAGAATAAGCTGTTAAGCCTTGATTTAATGCTGACCCCAGGATTTGGATAATTTGACTCAGTTTTTAGTTTATTCCACTGTTTAATTCTAAACACCGAAAGATTGGTCTTTTGGATTTAGAATATTTGCGGACGATGTTTAGGTTAGTTTGTTTGTATACACATATTTCACGAATATTTTGAGGGCTTGCAAAGGTTTAATTTATCCAAATTACAACAATTTACACAAAAAAAAACATTTACATTTCATTATCAAATTTAACAAATGTTATGTTTATTGTTTTATTTTTGTGTGAAGAGTTGTATAATAATTTACTATTGTATTTATACTGTTATGAGCAAGTTTTCAATAACTACAGATACCAACAGACAATTAATGGCAAACTTGACACATACGTTATTCGATATGTAGCAGATTATTGACGTGCATTTCTACGACGTAGCCGGCGTAGCAGTGACGTCAAGTTCATACGATGTTCCTGACGTCATCGCTACGAGCCAGTTAGCTAGCAGTTAGCAGTTTTTTTTTCTTCCAAACAATTGGAAATTGAGTTGTTTTTAGAAAAAACAATGTTTGACATTATTTGTATAACTGAGCATTGGTTAAAAGATTCAGAAATGTTGATTAACTATGACAATTATAGTGTGGCCAGTTGTTTTAATCGAAATTCAATGCTGCGTGGTGGTTCATTAATCCTAATTAAAAGTTGTATTAAATACAAACCTCGTAAAGACATACTTGATCTATCGGTTGAACATAACATTGAACTGTCTTGTGTTGAGCTAGATAAGCATGTTATAGTGTGCGTTTACAGACCCCCAAATTATCAAAACTATTCTATATTTGAGTCAGTAATGGAAGATGTTTTGGCAAAGCTTGCAACTGGTAATAAGGCAGTAATTATCTGTGGTGACTTTAATATTAACATTTTAGAAAATAATTTAAATACCAGTAGATTATTAAATTTGTTTAAATTATTTAATTTGTCAAATGTGTTTGTAGAACCAACCCGAACAACTACGACTACTGCTACATGTATTGATAATGTTTTTTGTTGCTGCGACTATTTAGATAAAGCCATTGTTAATTATCTCCCTTCTGATCACAGTGGTCAAACTGTAACCTTTGAGTCCAGCATGCCAATACAAAAAGTGCAGATCCAATCCAGACCAATAACATCTGTTAATTTAAATAAATTCAATAGCAGTTTAATTTGTAAATTAAGTAATCAGAACCTGACAGTGAACAATGTTAATATTTTGTATACAGAATTCTTTTCGGTTGTACAAACTGAGTTCAATAATTATTTTGAAAAAATCACTGAAAGTATCAGCCCTAAGTTTTTATTTTGTGACTGGGCAACTAAAGGACTTAGGAAAAGTAGGGAAAGACTTTTCGAGCTGTATGGCCTTAAGCCTTATATTAACACAGATACTTTTACTAAATATGTTGCTACTTACTCTAGAACTTTTAAGAACGCTTGTAAGGCAGCTAAAGCCTTATACATTAGCAACAAGGTTAAATCAGCAGACAATAAAATAAAGACGGTTTGGAAAATTATTAATAACGAAACGAACAGGAACAAAAAACATAATTCTGATTACACACTGCAGACGACAAGTGGTCTCATTTGCGATAACAAAAATGTTGCTCAAGAATTTGTAAATTTCTTTACTAGTATCCCACTCAAAACAACTGAAACCTTAAATTCGTCGCCCTCGCTCGCTTTTGATTTAGTAAGGGCGAACGTTTCAGCCTGCCCGATTGAATTTAACTTTAGGCATATTAACCCCATAACAGTAATTAAAGCTTTTAAGCAAATTAAGATCAAATTGACCGAAGATCTTTGGGGAATGTCCATTAAGGTCTGTACCTCCATAATTGAGACTATTGCGCCTTACTTAGCCTTAGTATTTAATTCGTGTGTGGATCAAGGAGTCTTCCCCGATTTAATGAAATACAGTAAGGTAATACCACTTTACAAATCCGGGGACAGTAAAGACACTAATAATTATAGACCCGTATCCGTGTTGCCGGTTTTCAGCAAGGTGTTTGAAAAGACAATGCTTAATCAGATGCTCAATCATTTTAACACGAATAAAATCCTTCACGATCAACAGTATGGTTTCACCAAAGGACGTTGTACGACCGACGCCGGTGTAACCTTATTAAAACACATTTTTAACGCGTGGGAAGAGGCTCAAGATGCCATAGGAATCTTTTGTGACCTCTCCAAGGCATTTGATTGCGTCGATCACGAAACCTTGCTTTTGAAACTTGATCATTACGGACTTGGAAAACTTGCGCTTAGTTTAGTTAATTCTTATTTAAATGATAGACAACAGCAAATTCAAATAAATGGTGTCAATTCGCTTAGTTTAACAGTAAAAATGGGTGTGCCACAAGGCTCGATAGTGGGTCCTTTCCTCTTTTTGGTGTATATTAATGATCTACTCCATTTATTAAAAAATCAACCACAAATGGTGTTATTTGCTGATGACACTTCCTTAATTTTTAAGATAAATAGACGTGCTACAAAGTTTGACGACGTAAATAATGCCCTACTGCTGGTCCACAATTGGTTCACTGCTAATAATTTAGTATTAAATGGAAAAAAAACTAAGTGCATAAGATTTTCTTTACCAAATGTCAAGGGTAGTGATTGTGAGATAATATTGAATCAAGAGAAACTAGAATTCGTCGATAAAACTGTTTTCCTTGGGATCACGCTCGACTCAAGGCTACAATGGGGTCCTCATTTAACATCTCTTGCAGGACGGTTAAGTTCAGCAGCTTATGCTGTCAGAAAAATCCGTCAATTTACTGATGTAGATACCGCGAGATTAGTCTATTTTAGTTACTTTCATAGTATCATGTCATACGGTATTTTACTTTGGGGACGGGCTGCAGACATCGATTCTATTTTTATTCTGCAGAAAAGAGCCATCAGAGCCATATATAATCTCCGCAGGCGCGATTCTCTAAGGGAACTGTTTAAGGATATTAACATCATGACGGTGCCTTGTCAATATATCTACGAAAACATCATGTATGTAAGGAAAAATTTACATCTTTTTAGTAAAAGAGGTGACAGACATAATTATAGTACTAGAAATAGGGACCTATTAGTTCAACCAGGTTTCAGATTGGCTAAAGTAGACTCATCTTTTATGGGGTGCTGTTTAAAATGTTATAATAAAATACCTCCCCACATTCTTCAACTGAATGAGACAAAATTCAAGTCTTGTATAAAACGCACACTATGCAGGCAGGCATATTATAAGTTAGAGGATTACATCGTTGATAAAGATGCCTGGATCAATGCTGGTCCTGCTCCACAACCACAACTAATTGATTAACACTTGAACATACTGTTGGAGCTGCTGAAGTTTGTGGGACTATATTTGCATTGTATAAACTCAATTTCCTTTGTATTGTATAATTTCATAGCACAGATGTGAGTTCTATGTGAGCTACCATTTACCGGGTAATAATATGTCTTTCATTGACTTGAATGTGCCCTGGCGGCTGATAGTATGTCATGCTCACTAAAATGTCTCGCTGACGGTGGCGTGTGGGTTGGATCATTTAGCTCCCTTCAAAATGGTTGAGCTGAATGGTGCTGATCTATGCGTCATGTTCGTGAACGGGCGCCGTCAGTTGGGACTGGTCATCAATTGGCTGCCTCGGCTTATTTATTTTTTTTTTTTTTTTTGGCTTGTTGTTTTGTTAAGTACTATTTGCTGTACTCTGGGCGCTCTTAACACGTACGTCTTTTTTATTTTATTACATCGTTCTCACATATAATTATAAATTCAACATTAATGATGTAACTAATATTTTTGTAAAAATACCTATAATTTAAAAGAGTGTCCATGGAGTTTCTTGCCCCTTCTTCTCCATAGGTACCTACGCTTTGAAATGGGCAACTAGCTTCATATTTTCTGACTGACCGACTTCTTGACAATTCAAAAGTGCCTGTAAATGGTTTAATTGAAATAAATGCTTTGAGTTTGAGTTTGAGTTTGCTACGGTACGGAATATGCTATATGGCCAACGCGTAGTTCATGTATCTTGTAGGCATGTGTCACCAAGTTCAAAGTAACTATTACGAATAAAAAAATATTTACGAGGTTTGTACTAGTATATTGATTCAGAAATAAACTTTATTGTTTACGGCGAGCGATATTTGGAATTGCATTGTTTATGTTGGAAATTATATTGAGATATAATAAATGGTGTTGGAAAGAGAACAGTGTAATTTACTAAGCAGCGGGCTAATTGCCTAACACAATGGATTTCATGTTGACAGTTTAACAACATTCATGTTGACAGTTTAACAACATTCATGTTGACAGTTTAACAACATTCATGCTATTTACGTTGTTAAGCAGACAGATTTTTCAAACATTTAAGGTTAGCTATTTCTTTCAAAATCTTTCAGATTTTGATTGAATGTGCTACCCATCTGGGGTGCAGGTAAAAGGTTAAACAGCTTTAGTTTTTTATACATAATCAGCCTATAATGTTCCCATTGCTGGGACACAGGCTTCCTCTATGTGAGAGGGAGTGGTTCATAATCCATTACGCAGGCCCAGTGTGGGTTGGCGGGTGACACATGTCTTCGAATTTTTGGTTCTAGGACAACCGATTTTCTCACGATATTTTCCTTGATCATTTTGAGAGCAGTGGGAATGAGATAATTTACATAAACTAAAGTGCCTGCTTGGGTTCGAACCCACGACCTACAACTCTTAAGTCGCGGCCGTTACCACTGGGCTATCACTGCTGTTCGATTTTATTTTTTTGATTTACATTAAACTTCTTTCAAGCTGCCAATATCCTTGAAACCCTAAAATAATCGGTAAGTAGGTAAATATTCACGCCTGAAACTCACTGAACCGATATACAGCCATGATTGTTCTCACGGTACTAGCAATTAATTTGAGGTTAACCCGACCACTTCAGTGGTGATTAATTATTAGTGCATTACATAAACATAGGCTGACATGTGTTAAGTACACCTCAGGCCATGTTGTACCTGCCGAGGCAGCGGGATTGTCCGAAAGGGTTACCGCTGCCCCGGAACATAAAGGGCTAAGGAAGGAACACGGATGGGTTTTAGTCAGTAAGAGTCTGACACTCCCTTCCGCTCCACCCAGAGCGGGAGGGGTCATTAGATGATTTCCCATACTTAAAAAAAAAAAAAAGGCCATGTTGTACACACATGTACAGAGGCCAGCACATCAAGCTACCCCAATCTGTCAAATTTCTTTGATAGATTTTCAACTTTACTGTAAGGGAATAAGGTTCATATTCAATTGGGAAAATTTGACAGATTGGGGTAGGTTGATGTGCTTTCCTCTGTACTTATAAGTTCATATTATTACAATGTATAATGTGGCTGTTAAAGGAGACTAAAGCCTGATTTACACTGTTCGATTAAATTGCCTGTGGCGTATCATAACTTGAAGCAACAATAAAAGTTGCACCGTCGCAATGCAAATCGCTTGTTGCTTCAATTTTATTGTAGACTAGCTTTTGCCTGCGGCTTCGCCCGCGTTGAGGTCGAAAATTATCCCACGGAAAAGTATCACCGTGATAAAAAGTATCCTGTGTGATATTCCAGGTTATAATAAACTACCTGTGTGCCAAATTTCATGCACATCCTATTAAAAGCATAATACTAATTATTGAAATACTATCGTGAATTCATGCAAGCCTATTAATTTTTGTTAGAATACTTACTGCTCAGAAAGTCGGGTCATATTTCAATCATGATTCGAGACACGTAGCGCCATCTAGCGTCATAAAACAACTGTCACTGTCAAAAGTTATTTTTATCGCCTCCAGATCCCATGGCGTTTCTATACCCCTGACAACGTATGTGCAAAATTTCATGATGATCGGTTCAGTGGAACAAACAAACAAACTTACTTTCGCATTTATATTATTAGTTAGAATATGCCACAGGTAGCTTTGCCAACTTTTTTTATATCAAATGTATTTCGGTTTTAAAAATATAGTAGATGCCGAAAAAAGTTGCGATATTTAAAAATATTTTATTTTTGTAATATATACTTTTTGCTACTTTGTGGCTTTATTATCATAACTATTGAATTAAGGTTATAAAATACCATTGTGATTAGTACTGGCGCAATTGCGGCCATCTCCACATTTAGTATTGAAATTAAAATATAGTAATTCCGCCAACTACATTTTTATAGCAATATAGTAAACTCGCCAATTTACCACCCTCACGGGTTGGGTACATCTGAGTGAACGTCAACTTAGACCAGCTTGACGAATATACTGGCTTCCCTCGAGGCGATTGACCCCCATAGAAATATAGTATTTAGGCCTCTAATATAGCAATATACTATATTAATTATAGTAGTTACCCTGCCATAATATATAGTGGTTACCCTACCACCCTAGCCACAGGCAAGAAACTTACATCGAGTAAATGTAGCTTAAGGGATAATCGCCAGAAAACCCAAATATGAACCAAATGCAACTCAATAATTGTTAGTCGCCATTTGTCTCTGTTTCCTCGATGATTTAGATCTCGAATTCTTCGCACATACATGGTGATAAGCGGTCTTTTGAAGGTTTTTAAATATTTACTCATATTAAAAAATACATAATTAGATGCTTCATAGATTTTGACCTGTACTGCACTTTTCTATGAAACTGCAGTGTCTTTTTGAGAGTCGACTAATAAAAACTTACCACGCTGAAGGGTCTTATAATCATGTGCATAGTAACAGTTTGCTCGTAGATATACTTACACCCTGTATACTTAAACTACCGCCTTTTTCACATGGTGTTAGAAACTACAGAACTCCACCTTTAGGATCCTTACATACCTTGAAGGTTTTTATTGATAATAATCTTTTTTAGGGTTTTGTACCTCAAAAGGAAAAACGGAACCCTTATAAGATCACTTTGTTGTTCGTCTGTCTGTCCGTCGGTCAAGTCAAGACCCTTTTTCTCAGGAACGCGTGGAGTTATTAAGTTGAAATTAATATCAAATACTCAAGGCTGCAATCCCTTGAATCAGTATAAAAATCAAACTTCTAAGTCCACGCAATCAAAATATCAGAGCGTTTATGTTCCGGAATCAAAACCCCGTATTTCTCGTTGACCAAGAATCATGAAATTTGGGAAGAAGCAATGTCATGTAGTACAAGTAAAGGAAAAAATCCGAAATCCATAAATTTGTACTTACTTTACAAAAACAAAAAATCCTATGATAAACTATTTACATACCTACTTGTATGGAACCCTCGGTGCGCGAGTCCGACTCGCACTTGACCGGAATTTTAATGAGCAGTATTAACAATTTCATGACATGTACGATACCTATATTCGAAACATAATACAGTAATACTGTAAAATTATTTATTGGAGATTTACCTATGGGCTGTTGTTTAGGATTGAATTTCAAAATGAATACGTAATCCTTTTAATTTATTAACATGATTATTATTTGGGCCTGTTTTTCTTCTAGACAACTGCTTTAGTTTGCGAACAACATATTGTATCCAATCTCCTGAAATGCTTTAGCAAATATATATTTTGAAAACGTACCATTGTTTCAGTAATGAGAATAACAATGATTTTGGGCAAACAATCTTATATTAGGAGTACAACGAACGGACGCAGATTTTTGTTATTCATACAAACGGACTAGGGAAGCTCTTATTGCGCGTATCATTTGTTTTCCTTAGACATTTCATTAATTTTCTAAATGGTGTTGATTTTAAAGGGACGGGCGGCGCTTTGTGAATTTGTTTTAGTATTTACTGAGTTGGCGGCAATGATAATGGATATAAATAACTTCGGACAACGATGCACGGATTTTTAATGGCCTAAACACATCTTCCACACGAAAACAATTAGTGAGGTGATTCTAAATGTGTGTGGATCATGGCAAGAAGCCAATGGAATAGGAATAAGCAAATGTGATTCGTATAATTTTGGTTCCTTTTTGATGGCATGGATACAGAATTAGAAAATCCTGCGTTTCAAAAATCTTCTCTAACAACTTAGGACGGTTATGTAAATAATTACTGTATCAGCCTGCTAACTACTAGTATTTCTATGTAGTACATAATAAAGAGTACATCATACAAACAACACAACAACAACAACAACAACAACATCATACATCTATCCATCTAATTGCCAGTCAATCGCAAGTAAATACTGAAAACTGAGATACTGTGAACTGTGATACTGTGAGTGAGTGAAAACTCTCCTATTCGGGGAGCAGCTTCTGTCTACTTCCCATTTTCTATAATTTATAATTATATACAGGATGAAATTCAAAACTTGCGCCAAAGTGAAACGAGAGGTGCCGTAACTGTTACATAATCATTATAAATTGTCATTCATCAAATCTAAATTCATGAAAAAAATATGTAATTATCTTCTTAGATACTGCAAACTAAGTTCTTGTCCAGTACCTAAACAAGAACTATCGGCGTTCCAGCAAAAAAAAATCCTTCAAAACAAGTCAAAGTTTCAATTTTAACGCGTTGAATTTACGGCCATTTACATATTTCTGTCCGTCCCTACGAAAAAAAGGGCGCTCGTCGACGTTACCTAATCGCTTGCCTACGCGCACATATGTGCATCACACACGTACACGTTGAAATAGATGTTTTAATTTGGTGCTCCTATTCAATTTCATCCCGTATATTTCCTCATATCCCGTATATTATACATTCCATATTCGTCGTCTAATACTCTAGGGAAGCATATAATTCATTGTATGTACAAGACATACGGAGACAAGTTTATACATCGTAAAATAACAATAAATCACAGCACCTATCTATATTGTAGTAAACACCTGACTTTGAGTTATGATCCAAGTTATCGCAGAACAAGTTCATAACTCGTTTGATGGCTTGTATCCAAGTTTTTATTCCCACTGTTTTATTTACACAACAGTAAATGCCCCGTAAACCGCGGAATCCGTTTCTAAGTACCCTGAGATAAATCTTCTGAGTACTTCAGGACGATGTGATCTTGAAGTATGAATAAGTCAACGTACACACGGCGACATATCAAGTACAAGCTGACCTCTTATTTTACGGCAATCCGAACCAATGGTGACTGGAAACTATTGCTTGATACGTAGCCGTGTGTAACCTTTATGAGGTCAGTCTTATACGTAAAATTAAAGATTAACTGACTGATTTAACTGAAAGACCTAATACTGAAGAATGTTTAAGGGACAAAAAAAAACTGCCACGCCTAGAAAAACCTCAAAACTTAGACATTTCTCGTGCCGTCACTTCTCCAAAGATCTTTAATCTATTTTCGTAATTGTTTGTGAAACTCATTGTCTTAGGTGTGTCTCATTCATAATTTAAGGATCATTACCAAATTGGAAGATGTCTGGAGTTCTTGAAATTTTGTTACAAACTTCTGTAACTCTATTTGTAATTCTTGTTTAGATGTTTAATTGTTCTTGGGTTGCCAACCCTCAAATACTGTTCCGGTCTCTTTGTTCAAAATCAACATTCGTATTTATTGCCATCCTTTTTCAAACAATTAATCATATATTTCGGGATTAAATACTTTTTCCATCCATTTTGTTGACATGGTTGTAAAAAGTTCAAAAATACTTTACACAAAGTAATTTATTCGTTATTCCAGGGATAATGTACATCCATCAGGCTGCGTGCCAGTTTGATTAGGCAATTAATCAACCAGCGTTGAGCAATAACATTCCAGCTATTTAGTTTGAAACAAAAACAATCAACACACACACGACTTAACGAAAACAAAGTAATTGTACTATAAGAGTGTTGTTGGGACTTAAAAAGTATCGATACATTCATTCGGTCACTTTTACAATTTTACTCAATACTCGAATAGTTTCGATATTTTATCAAAACTCGATAACGTTTAATGTCCATGTAAAGTCTCTCCTTACGCTCTGTCTCGCATCGGGTCGTAGCATTATGCTGATTTGTGTGGATGTGACGCATATTTTCCCCCAACTTGCTCTTTTTTGTGTTATTTCTCTGCGTCATGATGTTTGCCGCTAATAAACGTATTTTCTTTCTTAATGTTTATGGTGATTATTGAATTAGATAAACAGGTTACCTACTGTATTTTATTTTCGCTTCAAAACGGTATATTTGTAAATACTCTTTAATGTTTCGTAAACGTACTAAGGTCTTCGATAACACAATTCAATGAGGGGCTTGTGGCTAAGAAAGAACAGCCGCATGAGTCGATCGATCAGGTTAAGCTGCGCTTGCCGCGGTTGGTCCGTAGATGGGTGACCATATTTACATGCTAAGACCCCTCCTTGCTTCGGAAAGCATGTTAAGCTGTTGGTCCCGACTGTCATTCGTGGATCTTTGACAGTCGTTACGGGTCGTCAGAAGCCCGAAAGTCTGACAACCAGTCTTATCAAGGGGTATCGTAATACCCAGTAACTGGGTTGTGGAGGTCAGAGAATACTGGTATTCAGCTGCATCCGGTTAGACTGGAAGCCGACCCCAACATAGTTGGGAAAATGCTAGGCAGATGATGACTAAGGTCTACGATATCGGATAACATATCATGGAAATCACCTGTCATCACTGCGCCGACAAGGCGCAGTGATGACAGGTGGAGTATAGCTGTGACCGAGTGGAGTCCAAGGACTGGAAGACGAAGTGTTAGTCGTCCGGTGGCGAGATGAGCGGAAGACATTGTTGACGCCGCGGGCAATATCTGGGTGAGGCTGGCACAGGAACGTGGGGATTGGCACAAGAAAAGAGAGGCCTATGCCCAGCAATGGGTGAAGTCGGCGTGTGGACGATGATGATGAAACATCGATATGTTTGCTACGTTGCACATTGTTAATAACATAAAGCATCGATACTTTTAATTCGATTCTTATTCCACATCCCTAGAGTAGTTACAACTACATTAAATACCACACAAAAGGCTTATTTGTCTATTCATTAGGGACGTTATAATTAATGCATTGGTATTAGTCGAATCTGCATTTTGCGATAATTCTGCTTTACATTAGTTTACATAGTTAAGTAATTAACTATGATCGATCATTTACAAAATCACGTACACTCTCCAACTAAAATAATACTCTTCACTGGCTAGGATATCACAAGTCTTTTTAAATTACTAATAATATAAAGTTTATTCTTGTCTCCTAAGTCATCATCTGCCTAGCCTTTTCCGAACTAGGTTGGGGTCAGCCTCCAGCCTAACCAGATGCAGCTGAATACAGGTATTTTACATGGAGTAGCCGGGATCACTGGCTTAACGTGCATTCTGAGGCAAGGCGGATATTGTTATATAAAGATGGCCACCCATCCACGGGCCAGCCGCGGCAAGCGATGCTTAACCTGATCGATCTACCCGTGCGGCTGTTATTACTTAGAAGTAACAGGCATTACATTTCTTAAAGAATGGGTGTGTTCATCATTCATAATCAGTCTATAATATTCCCCCATTCCCACTGCTGGGACACAGGCATCCTCTCGGTGAGAGGGAGTGGGCAGTTATCCATCACGCGGGCCCAGTGCGGGTTGGTAGATGTCACATGACTTCGAATATATGGTTCTAGGACATGCCGGTTTCCTCTCGATCTTTTCCTTCACCGTTTGGAGAGCAGTGATAATGAAATAGTTTACACAAAGTAATGCGCCTGTCTGGGTTGGAACCTACGACCTACAACTCGTCGGGGCCGCCACCACTGCTCTCGAATAGATGTGTATAACGTTAAAAATTCATAAAAAGTAAAAGCAACAACATTTGGTGTTCCAAATGCTGTTGTTTTTATTGCTTATGAGTTAAATAACGTGATGAGCTGTAAACGCGATCACCTGTGTCTCCTGCTTCCAGGCAAGTGGCACAGGTCACGTTTTTTGTACCTAATTAGCTCCATACAGGTATACTCACCTTGAGTATACTTGTAACAGAACATCGAGCATTCGCCGATTTATAATTTTATCGAACCGTACTATGAACACGATGCTTGATGTTTTGCTACAACCTGATTTGAAAAACCAAAGAGCGTGTTGGATTTACATTCTATCGAACAAAGGTACGAGCCATCAAGAACGCACAATCATCAACAGTGAACAATGTAGAAAGAAATGTTACAGGTAAATGCTCACTGGCCGTGAGTCTTCAGTCGCCTTGCATAAATTATAGTTAACGCGACAGTACACGATCAGCCTTCATACTCAGCAATCACATAGCATTCATATAGCATTAAATATATTCAATAAATCACCATCTTTGGCTATCCGTGATTTATCATTCAAGCTAACATCCAAAGTGTGTGCGTCCCATTCTGCAGCGCATACAGAATGAATTCTCTTTCCTTTTTTTAATAATCACCTAACTGATACAGAATGATTCCGTAAACTTTCACCCGACTTCGCACTAAATGGAGCTAAAGTCTATTTCGTTACCGCGTGACGAGTTCCGGTGGCCACGGCATTCCCATTTCCTGCCCGAACGTTTTCAATAAC
Source organism: Gortyna flavago (assembly GCA_963669345.1). Classification (NCBI taxonomy): domain Eukaryota; kingdom Metazoa; phylum Arthropoda; class Insecta; order Lepidoptera; family Noctuidae; genus Gortyna; species Gortyna flavago. Next base: position 7,595,031 of record OY770146.1, read on the forward strand.
TAACTTCATTTGTTTACCAAAACATTTTATTGGCAATCGTTTCCACACAACACATGACACGACAAATTGCGTTTGCAATTGAATAACGTACTGAATTATATTATGAGTGATAATAGTCGAATTATCGGGAATTAATGCAATTTGTGCTAATATAGTGTTAACCTATTTGTGATAGGCCATTATGAATGTTAAATTGAGGTTATTTTAGTTAATATTTTGTTCACATGACACATAAACAGCCTATAATGTTCCCACTGCTGGGACACAGGCCTCCTCACTGTGAGAGGGAGTGGGCCGTAATCCACCACGCGGGCCCAGTGCGGGTTGGTAGATGTCACATATCTTCGAATTTTTGGTTCTAGGACATGCCGGTATATTTTGTTCATAAGTTGTTTATTTAACCAGTATCATTTACCACAGGTAATAATCATAAGTTTTCAATTAAGTATAACTAATACTTAATTAAGGAAATTTTGTGTATTTGATTAAGAAACTAAGAAATAAAAATCACGGAATACGAAACGTTTTATATTCCAAAGAGTCCACGGAGCTCAGCTGATTATATTATTATTACAAACAAGCTACGCGCTACGCCGTAGCACCGTAGCACCGTAGCGCTACGAGACTATCTATTTGAGAAGAGGAGTGTCGCGAAGGCAATCGAAGTCGCTTTGAGCCGCGCATAAGGTGGTAAACTACTTAGAGAAAGTGCAAAATTCTGCATAAAGCCACTGTGCAACGAACCGAACTAAAACCTTTTGAACTCTCTTGATTTGTGGTGGGTTTACGATTTGACGGCGGGCGGCGGTGTCATTTACCTTCAACGTCTGGGTTTTCTTGTAAATCTTGTTAGAAGATGTCTGCGAGTAGAATGTAAGTTTTTATTACTTACTGACTTGACAGGTTAAGTTAGCGCTTGAGCTTTGCGAAAGGTTTTGCTAAAAGTTTATGCATGTTGGATTCATAGCCTGAATCGCTGCAATATGTTTGCAATAAAACTTAAGTACCTACACTTGTTGCCCCACATGCGATTATACAAACAAAGTTGCATAAACGCGAAAAAAATCGCAAACACGTATAAAAAGCAATCTACTCGCAAACCAGTTACGACATTGCCGTGTTAATGTAAAATATGTTCAAAAGAATGTAACATAGAAACGACTTTGTTTTTCAGTTAGAGTTACCGTCCGTGCGCCGGCAGAGGGTGCATAAATCAAACTTTGTTCAAGTGCTGCGATGTACCGCTGTAGTGCTGTAAAGCAGTATTTACGACATAAAGCCTCGTCCACACTAGAGCAAAACTCAGAACTCATAGCTCGTACAGTCATATTTCGTGAGATATGTGACGGCAAATACATCTGATATAATTTTTAATGTGGGATGTCGTGCAAAATGTGTCATGACGTGTGCCTTAGGGCAAACGGGGCTTAAAGCTAGATACACACTCGCATGAGGTAGATAGAATATTATTATTTGGTAATCAAGAGTATCCCAGTTGCTGTGGCAGCAGGTTGTCGAAAGGTGAAGAGAAAACACGTGTTAATATAAGGACAAGCTGAATATTTTGGCTTTATTGGCAGCCCTAACCATTTTTAAAGTTAGAGACTTTTTCGGTTTACCAGGCTTATTTATTACCTACACATTTATTAAGTTCATTAGCGTTCAATATAAATATACAAAAATGCGTCCATGGCGGTCAAAGGTTAAAAGGTAAGTACCAGGGTAATCCGCGTAATTCAACGTTTTTTGGTTTTTTTTTGTAATTAGCAGGTTGTTTAATTAACAAAATATGAAAAAAGTCGTTAATACAACTTTTTAAGTTTATTTATCCGTATTGATTGATATTTGAAATATCAATCAAAAATACATAGATCTATACTTGTTACGGTAGGAAAAATACAGTTTTTTTATGTTCAAACCGTATATTGGGATACGTTCCTAAAAGATAATACTAGCAGTACAGTAATACCAATTCCTTTGTGAATAGAACTTTTGTTTCGAAACTCCAGGTATTCCGCTCCATTTGTTAGTTTGCAATGCAGGATAGCAGGCCAGGACACAGTTGGCGCCGCAGTTTGCATGGCATTAGAGGATGTTGTAACGTGGGCTGCAGGATCTTTGTGTGGCCGTGGCTTTAATGCACGAGAATGTTCTGTGCATGCAGGTTTTTGTAGCCACGAAAATGTCTTACGTGAGTATTGTTATAAATTAGTTTAAAGGCTAAGTCACGCTTAATAAAGTAAGGTTTTGATCTCAGTTTGTTCTCACAATACATATTTTTCATTGACTTTTATAAGCCCTCACGAAAGTTCTATCTCAGGCAGCAAGGGTTGGGGGACACTTGACTCACAAAAAGCACTTTAAATCTTAATATTTCGCAAACGGAACCCTGAATCGAAAAATGGTTTTCGCACCCTCGCAATATTTTTGAACGACCGGCCTATCCAACGAGACCCCATACCATGGGATAAATGAGAAAACTATATGGCTTCCTTGTTGACTACGGAACCCTAAAAACTATAACTAGTGTCACGAATTTTTTCAAGCTATTGAAGTCAATATTGAAACTAATAACGTTACAGATAAAAATTGGTGACGTGTAGGACCGACGACATCGAAGCCGCCACCACAGGGTCAAAAAACCTAGCTCAACTCAACAAACTTCTTATCTTGTGACCTCACCCTTACATTTCGCGCAGCAAATCGTTTTTACATATATCCAATAATACCGTATGCGATATTCACAATAAGGAGCTCCGAGATATTATGGGAGTAAATGATCCCATTTATCCGCCCGAGTTTTCATGAAGTGATATGAGTGCTATTTAGGTACTTGTACAGCTGCCGCTTTCAATGCGGACAAATTATTCTGTAACACGAAAAATTTGACGATCTCCGGGATTGAGATATTTGAGCTTCATTCTCGCATTTATTCAGAACACGATGAGGCTTAAACATTTACATTTATCTTTAGAATTCGTGGTTTATCAAATTACAATCTAAATTCTATTTCTAATGCCCAAGGTTCATTGTTCATCATGCTGGCGGCGAGACGGGCAGACGACATTATTGCCATCGCGGGCAAAACCTGGATGAGGCTAGAATAGAATAGAATACTCTTTATTTTATGTACACCATATAAATTATAGACATACATATAGAAATTATACAAAAGGTGCCACAATGGGCGGTCTTATCGCTAAGAGCGATCTTACACGGCACCCACACACACTGGCTAGCACAGGAGCGTGGAGATTGGCACAAGAAAATAAAGGTATATGCCTAGCAGTAGGTAAAGGCGGCCTGTGGATGATGACGGTGGTTTATCTCCAATCCATGAAACATTTCAGAAACCCATGAGCAAAGTAAACCAGTAAAGGAGAACGTGCCATCCAAATTAGTTGGCCGAAGTCCTGCTTCAGCCAAATAATTATCACCAAGCGCCTCAAAAGGCACCACATCCCAGAGCTGAATAAATAATTACCATACGTGCGGGCCGTCAGGAGCCCGTAAGTTGACAACCAGTCTTACCAAGGGCTATCGTATTACCCAGTAACTGGGCTGAGTTGTGGAGGTCAGATAGGCAGTCGCTTCATGTATAATACTAGTATTTTGCTGCATCCGGTTAGACTGGAAGCCGACCCCAACATAGTTGGGAAAATGCTAGGCAGATGATGATGATGCGCATGCATAACCACGTTATGAACCATACAGCATATTTGCTTATAACCGAAAGGCTGATTACAGATAAATAATAACATTATATAAAAAAACATTGTTACAAATGTAGCTAACAAAGCTGGACGTTGATAACATTATCAAGTACCTAATCTACTAAATCTACCCTCCGCAATAAACGTACACTCTTTATTTTTCGCAGTTACTGCCTAAACAAGTTATGTCGTCTTCGTTTAATGATTTTCGCGAAATTTTCGGAAGGCGAGGGTGGCACACAATCAACGCTTTTGCTTTTAGCACCATTGTCAATTTTAATGAAATCCCCCGAGATATCAACTTTGTTTTCAGCCATTGTTGGAGACGGCGTCTACCGACGAACCGACGAGTTTTGTGTCGCTGACAAACTTTTATTTGACCCAATTGTTCATAGTTAGACACTTTCTTCTTTTTGTGTGGAAACGAGATAGAAATCCTCATAAAACTGAACTGTTTCTTACAATACTCACTGTAAGTGCCTTTTCACACGTCCCGGCAATTGGGTAGCTGGTGCCGGGTACCTGGCGGCGAAGTGTATTGCCATGTACGTAAGCTTTCACACGTACTGGCGTAGTTTGCCTGGCAAGTTTACCGGATGGTTGGCACCGGTTACCCGGTTACCGGGACGTAAGAAAAGGCACTAAGAGTTGTCTGGTACATTAATCACGAGATACGTTAAATGACTTTCAGTAATCTTATTCCTAAGTTCATATTATAAATGCAAAAGTAATAAGTTTGTTTGTTACGCACTTTCAAAACGGCTGAACAGAATTGGATGAAATTTGGCACATGGGTAGACCATGACCTGGAGAAGGACATAGGTTTTTCATCCTGGATCACAGACGAAGTCGCGGGCAACAGCTAGTAATTTTATACAGCTAAAACTCTAAGCATCGTGGTTGATCTTGATTGGTCATTTAATAATAATAATCTCTTAATTCCATAAACACAAATTACAATAGGTACCAAGATGTTAATAACATAAAAACTTAAAAACTATGTTAGTGAAAAAAAATGTAACTGAGCTCCAGTACTTACAGCTTTTGTAAAATAACTTTCTATTACTTATCAGAACTTCAGGCCTACTCGTATATTCTCCTAAGGTTTACTTAGGAGTGTACCTATAGTACCCCCACATTTTGCCTACCGTCGTAATAGGAAATGTTACGCTATGGAATGCGAATACGTGCCATGATAATATTGTAATCATGAAGGGTCAACGTTGTGTGTATTCATTACACGGTAACAGGGTGTTTATTCCGTAGATATCGAGGACGAATGGAACTTAATGTGAGCTGGCCTTGTCATCTGATTATCACGCTAGCATTTATTGCGTGATGAATTTAATTTTAAGTCTGTGGGTGTGCAATTTACATCATACAGTAGACTAGACGGCTTTAATATAGACTGGCTGCGCCCCGCGGTTTCACCCGCATAAGTTTCGATCCCATGGGAATATCAGGATAAAACTTAGCCTATATGTTAATTCAGGGTGTCAGCTATAAAATTTCTATCAAAATTGGTCCAGTCGTTTGAGCGTCATGAAGTAACAAACATATAAACATACACAAACTTTCGCCTTTATATTATTAGTGTGATGGATTATTCTGTTCCAAAAATACTCTACGTAAGACCGACACCAAGCTCTTTTCGTGGATACATAATATGCCATTTATTTCAGACCATTTTTTGTGGCACCCATTACTTCCAGACAGTCTTATTATTAGATAAGCCTGCTTTCAATCCTATAATATAGTTTCAGGGGTAGTTGGTTCTTTGAGTCGGCATCAAATGCCATCAGAGGTAAAAGGCATCTCTGTTGCCGGGCGGGGGCCATCGTTGTAACAAACGGTTATAGCTTTCACACGACGTGACGAGTGCCCCCAACACTCGGGGGATTGGGGAACCGCACAGTGCTCCAAGCCCCATTACTACTACAACGACGATACGATGAAAACGAATACGATCAGTCGGTTGTATTGGGGGCAAAGTGTCGGATTGGTGCTGGACATGGAAACTAAGCGGATTTAAACATTTTGAAATGTTCAGAAATAGTTTTCTGTGTTTCTTATTTCCGGCTTAGGCGGACTTAAAGAGAAATGGACCGTTGTTGTGCTTTTCTGCCAGTCGTAAAGGTAAAAGGAAATGGACTCATGGATTATTAAAGCTTGTGCGAAATTAATTTTAAGTATTGATAATAAAAACTTGTAGTAATTTTGAATAATTATGAAACCGCTGAGCAAAGCTTTTTTCTCTTAGAGGGAAGGGACGAGTATTGCTCACGCCTGATCATCGCGCATTGGCAGCTTTTTGCACGTAAATCATTTTAAACAAGCGTGTCTGTAAATCAAGATATAACATAGTACACCAACTAACAGAACCGTTGCTACAGTATAGTATATTTTATGAAGATCCTATCAAAAGTTATGGTTTACTGCATTCACTACACTATGGTCATGAATGCAGTAGCCATAATTTATATAACACGGAGTGAGATTTTGAGATAGGACTGCGGGCGAGAACCAAAATGAGCTATGTGTTCGATTTCTAAGAAAACTGAAACTGCATTACACGTATTCGTTTTAAACATAAATTATCTACTGTTGTTACATCGGCAAAACAGAAACGTATACAAAAACATTTTTATTACTTTTATTGAACAATCTCTTCTTGGTCGCGTACTTTATTACTAAAAGGCCTTCATGGCTGTATGTACGATGTTCTTCCACTCCGTTCGGTTCTCAGCTTGATCAGGGCGGTCGTAATAGAGTCCAGTGAGTATTGAATAATAATCTTGCTGATAAAGATCTTATACTGCAAAATTAAGTTACTTAACAAACGAAGGGAAATGGCCACAATTCGCAATAATCCTTCATTTTTTTACGTAAAGTTAGTTTTATGGCCACGCCATGTACCATGTCCACTGTACCACCACTCAATACATTGTCGGCTAGGTAATTTTCCAGTGAATCAATATGTCTCAGTCAATCAGTGGGTAGCAGCCTCTTGTAAACATCCACAACTGAGCACACAGATCACTACATGAACCATTCTGTTTAGTACTCGTCTATCGTAAATTCTTGAATGTTTTTTGACAAGCTGTGTGCTTCCATAAACTTGTATCTCCTATTTAGCATTAAAGAAAAGAAATAAAGAAAATACATTTATTTAGCACAGACTAAAAGACACAATACACCAGATACATACATCTGATAAAAAAAATCTATAGCTATTTGTTAATTTTGTTCGTTAAAGAAATGTGTTTAAGTTCAAACGAACGTCAAGTTACTATACTCATTAATTAGTTTATATATTTATTTAGCACTAGCTTCTGCCCGCGACTTCGTCCGCGTGACATTTCACCCTCCCCCCATTCACCCTCTTTGGAGTGGAATTTCGAAAAAACCTTTCTTAGTGGTTACCTATATACACTTCACAAAGAACACACTCTCCAAAAATGTCTTTACATGACCAGCGGTTTAGGGTGTGCATTGATATAATCAGTCAGACAGGATCACAGGACTTTGAATTTTATATTAGATTATAAAAGTAAACCTAAGTACCTACCTAATTTAAAAAAAACTCAATAACAGAAAATAAAATACCTACCTACTTAAATAAACCTATTTCTGATGATAACTAATCTAAACTCAATAAATAAGCAAAATCCCTAAAAACTAATATCTATACGAATGACTAATCCTACCTAACAGATTTATAAAATAACCTACGGTCACTACGTACACTATCAAATATACTACCCATACTTTAAAATTAAAATCTCTACCTACGACTTATAAAAATAAACCTAAATAACTCTAACTTAAACTGTACTTAGTAAAAACTAAAAGGAATAAAAAGGTCGCACTGAAAAGCACGGTTTAGAATTGCAAGTAGCAGTTAAAACATACAATTTACAGAATGCTAATAAGAACGAACGCTCGCCACTCGATACGTCCGTTCAAATCAAAGTTCCAAAAGTGTAAGCCAAATTCAACCTTCAGCACTACATTTACAGTGCGGGTGACGTAACCTACGACAAACTTATTATTTGCGGTTGGTACAGTAATCGGGTCTAGGGATCGAACCGCAAAATTAAGTTTGTTTTTTATTGTATATACTTTTCCGGGATAAAAAGTACCCAATGTGGTTTCTACGATAATAAAGAATAATTATACCAAGTTTCATCGTAATCGGACCGGTACGTTTTGCGTGATGCCTGAACAAACAGACATACAGACAGACAAAAAAAAATTTTAATCACATTTTTGGGTTCGGTGTCGGTCTCATAACAACCCCTGCCATTAATTTTTTTTATATTTTCAATGTACGAATATTTAAACACTACCAAAACAACTAATACCTATTTTATAAAATAACAACAAAAGAAATTCAAATAAACTATTTAAAGACTAAAAGTCGCGCTGATAAGCACGGTTTGTTAATATCAATTATTATCTGTCAATAAGGTCGAACGCTCTGAACGCATTGAATCAACAGCCAAATTTTGAATGAAGCTCGCGATTTTTTTTTTGACTTTACCACTCGTAGTTGCAACTCGCTAAGGTTGCCCGGACTTCCCGCCTTTTTATTATACCCTACCGCCACGACCCGCGTCGAGCGCGGCAACCGTTACACAAAAATAATCCTTATGGCATGATTCAGTATTCACGCGCGACGGCGCGATGGCTTATTAGCGTATTTCATGTATAAGTTTGGTGTTTCTATACCGATTACTATGATTCTTTTTTTATTGAATAGGTAATTCAAATTCAAATTCAAAGTCATTTATTTCAATCCATTTTTGATCATAGGTAATAATATTAACTTCTTTTAATTAGGGATGAGTGAGAGTATGATAAACGTAAGAGTAAACAAATATAATCAGAAAGCTCCGAACTGCTAAGCTATCGGGACATACACGTGTTATTGTGAGTCAACCATAAAAGATAGACATATGCTATTGTGGGATATTTTTTAGATAATTTTATGTAAAACATTTCCTTCATAAACTATTTGTATGTAGCTTTAACCATTAAGGCTGCACACGCGACGGAAGCTTAAAAAATGGAGCAACTTCTCCCGTTTTCCCAACATTTCCTTTCACTGCTCTGCTCCTATTTATTCTAGCGTGATGAAAAGTATACTATAACCTCCCCAGGAGTATGAAGAATAATTGTAGGTACCAAGTTTCGTTAAAATCCGTAGTATATATAGTAGTTTTTGTTTCTATAAGGAACATAGAGACAGACAGACAGACAAAAATTTTACTGATTGCATTTTTGGCATCAGTATCGATCACTAATTACCCCTGATAGTTATTTTGAATATATATATCATGTACAGAATTGACCTCTCTACAGATTTATTATAAGTATAGATTTTACTTTCGATGCCTATCTTGATTGTTGTTCGCAGTCAAATTCTGGGCTTAAGCTTATAAATTACAGCCATTCCTTCTAGAAAAATCCACCGAACCAATTTAACTCGTCATAAATCATGAGAAAAAATCTCCCAGACAATTTTTAGGCATAAATAATGTTGTTAGTTTTTGGCCTTATAAAATAGTGTAGGCAGAGTCCATTGATACAGACGACGGCGATACATTACGATATCAAGTAGGTAGGTAGCTGTGAAAAAACAAAATAATAAAGTTAATTATATGTTTACTCGCCCGCCATGTTGGATACTCAATTCCTTTTCGATATCTGCAGTGCGATTCTGTAACCATCTCACCGTGATAACTCAAGGTGAAGTGAGCTTAAAGTGAGCTGTCATTATTATCAATCCTTATAGCATCAGATGGAATGACAGCTCACTTCACCTAACTTCTCACGGTGAGATTCTAACAGAATCGACCAGCTGTAATCATTATTTTGTAGATTTGATTTTGGTAGGCATATGATTTTTGTGGTATTCTTTTTTTTCTATTTCCGTTGTTATTAAATGCTTTGTATTGTTCATGTAATAATTGTGAGTAGCTTCAACGATCGGTAGTTTATCGATTAAGTTCGGAATTGTGTTGCAAAATGTTTAATTTTACTTTTACGTATCTTTAGGATGTGTCTTCCTCACTGAAGGTACTTAGGGACATCTACTTATAAAACATCTTGATTTCATTCATTCATTTACTAACAGACAACGCTCAGCTAAACTAGACCGCTGGGCCTTTGAGAAGAGTTCCTTGATTATTGATACAGGATTTTTGAAAATTCCTGTATAGGCACGATCGTCAGAGTTGTATGGATCACTATGGAAGCTTGTTGACAGACATGTTTTTTCTACAGCGTGGTTTATACACCGTACCGTGAAGAAACCGAGGACCCAGAACCGAATAAAATAAATGTATTTTTTAAAGTCCATTGTCCATTAGAAATACAGCAATTGAAAGGCTATTTTCAAAATGCCATATAATCGCAATTCCATGAATTTGTGTCTTTTACCGGTTTTACTCGGACGATCGATAGCGGCCATTACACGCTCGCCAGGCTTATAAGTTCAACAGGTAATCTATATTCATACATCACCGTCAATCGGGCTCGCACGCAAATTGCTTTGTCTTCGTAAATAAAGTTATCTGAGTTACAGAATATCGCATTTTTGGTTGAGGAAAAAAAATAGATGTTTATGCAGGAATTATACAACGGTGAAGGAAAACATCGTGAGGAAACCGGCACGTCCTAGAGCCAAAAATTGGACATTTGATGAGACAAGTGACATGTACCAACCCGCACTGGGCCCGCGTGGTGGATTACGGCCCACGCATCACGGAGGAGCATCTCACACAGACTAGGCCTGTGTCCCAACAGTGGGACGATTATGCTTATGTAGGAATTGTGTAAAAAAATAACGGAACAAAAACTGGACCAGATATCACATTAGGAAAGTAGGCACTTAAGGTCTTTGTTATTTTATAAAGATAACACGAGACGTGAAAGAAAACCAAATGAAAGAAACGACTGTTATAACTACTTTGTCTAGGTTCACGATAAATCTTATCATGATTTTAAGCGGCTTATTATTTAAAGCTCTTGTAATTGGGAGCCTTACTTAGTTCCTTTTAATCTGTAAGTAAAAAAGAGAGATTAGGTGTGTTTTTGTGATTATTGCTAGTGCCCAACAATATTAGCCCAGGTATACGCGGGCACGTTTTACCCGCGGCGATTTTTTTCTTGCACTGTATTTTCAAAGCACTGCTTGATGCCGAGAGTTGAAAATCCAACAATGTGTTTTTTGACGCACTGGGATGCGCTCTGTTGGATTCTTAATGCTCGGCTCAACACCGAGAGTTGAAAATCGAGTGCGCGATAAAATCCCGCCGGTATATTTTTACGTCCATGCCACATAAAGTTCACCTAGGCACTATCGAATTACTAAAATTAATCGAATTTCCACCTCATCGAATAGCTTTATTCGAATGTCCAAACGATGTAATATTCATTACATCGGATGATAGTTTGAACAAATCTTCTTCAGAACAGAGGGGCAATTCTCTTAATTTTAAGAACGTTCACAGTCTGATCTAAGTTTCAATCTGTCAAAAATATCTCTAATCCCTAAAAAAAGCCTTTAATTTCCCTGCATTTTTGTCATGTCATTGCGACTAGATTTTGAACGGAAATTGACCTTCAGTCCGTACCTACTTATTACAAAACAAAAAAAAAATGTAAATAGGCAGCTTGCTACTTGCTACTAGGTAACTACTTTTAACTCATTAAGCTCCGCTAATGAGACATAATTGATTTTCTATTGTATCGTAGCACATAGGTTACGCGCGGAGCTTGACCGGTTAAAGAACATTATGCGTGTGCTGAAGAACAGTGGTGGCCGAGTAGGCGGCCCCGACCTACGACTCTTGTAGATTTAAACCCAGGCAGGCACTTTACTTTGTGTTTATAATTTCATCACCACTGTTCCCAAAACGGTGAAGGAAAACATCGTGAAACCGGCATGTCCTAGAACCAAAAATTCGAAGATATTGTGATATCTACCAACCCGCACTGGGTCCGTATGATAGATTACAGCCCACTCCCTCTCGTAGAGGGAGGCCTGTGTCCCACCAGTGGGAAAGTTATAGGCTGATTATGCTTATGTATGATGATGATGATGGGGGTCCCTTTTCCGCACTTAGACTAAAACTATGACTAAACTAACTTATGCTTATGTATATGCGTATGCTGAGTAGTCAAATCTTCGACATCCTTCTTCATTAGTTTAAACTCTTAAGTTCAAAATATTATTATTTTAGCACACAATAAAACATTGTCAGCATAGTGGAAAGATGGCCGTTTTTTCCTGTATGTCTAACTCATTTGTCGACTATACCATCTCTGTGGTTTGAGTGCAATTTGGCCAAGTTTGTCCCTCCATGAATTGAGACTTGCAGTATTCACAGTTTCACAGCTGAATTCATCGACGGCCTCTCTCTCACAAGTTGTGCCACAACACCCGGTTCGTCGCTTCTTGCATGAAATCCGGCCAGCTGCTTTCTACTGTCTGTTTCTCTAATTGAGTATGGACATGTCATAAACGTAAATAGAGATGGTTAGTGACTTGCCTGAAATGGATTGGCGAGTAAGGGGTCGTGTGTTTAAATGCCACCCGTGCTTTTAACGCACACATTTCAGCTTAGTTGAAGGTTACCATTACCTGTTTACCACATGTAAAGGTACTTAGTGAATTAACATGTTTTTTTCTTTAATATGATATATTATAATAATTATGTGGGTTGCACCTACGCAAAATACGCGCATTGACGTGGAGTTGCGGACAACAGCCCGTATTACTTATTACCTACCCAAAAGTCCTTACTTTAGTGTTGTTCGTCTAATCGTTGAGCTCCTTCTGTTCTGAGTTGGGCTGCATGATTACTGACAATTGCGTGCACTGACTGGACAGGTCCACTCAATCTGTGTGGTTCTTTCCTCAAAATACCATTTCAGATACCAATCTAAATGGTCTTTACATGATCTGACCAAATTTATGTCTGGACTTTATAAGAGACTGTGACCTCTAAGTTTGTTTCGGCTTTTCTTCTCAGAGTAGTCAGATAGGAAACGGCGACCTCATCTAGTTTTTAAAATATGATTGACGTGTAAAAGTGTTTAACACTTTTGTGATGTTATTTAACATCATTTATCATTTATCACCCACGTAAATAGTAAAGAGAAAAAAATAACAAACATGTCATCCAACCTGAGTAGAAGGTAGGGTTTCATTTTCATCTCTCGTTTACATCCCAAGAAAAAACACTGGAGACATACCAGAAAAAAGGGTTCCGCACTTCAAAGTGTTCTCAGACAAGTCTAAAGACAATACGACGTGTGTACCCTTCCATGTATCCATAAAAGGGAACATTTAGGAGAAGTAGCGAGTGATGTCACAATTTAATCCCGTTTGAGGTCGTTTTGAGTTTGGTACCCGCGGGCTGTTCTGTGTGTATAAATGTAAAACACATTGGGTCGCGTTTCCGTGGAATGACAATTATGAAAATTTACTGAAAAATGTTTAAGGAAGAATTTACATACGAGGCCGGTAAATATCCTTTATGAGAATAGGATTTTGCAAAACACGGCAGCAAGTCATGCTGCTGGATGTCTATATCAATGCTTTGTCTCCTTGGTAGGTAGATTGGTGAATGTAATCTTATCATACCAGTCTTATCAAGGGGTATCGTATTTCTTACTTGTGGAGGTCGTGGAGGCAGTCGTTCTATGTGAACTGGTATTCAGCTGTATCCGGTCAGACTGGAAGTCGACCCCAACATAGTTGATGATAATAATGCAGATGATGATAATCATGAGCTTAATGTTGTTAGGGAGGTCATTACACCTTTGACTAAACTATACAGCTACTTCTATTGTAACCAACAGAAAAAAGGAAGGCATGTATGTTATGATATCAAGCTTAAAAATGTCCTATTTTTGTCAAACCCTCTTTTCCTATTCAAAATAATTATGCCATAATATCAGATTACAAAAGAACACGTTCACATTTTTCCTAGCCTCATTTTCATGATAATTGGTTCCGTCTCTTGTGTCTAAAATAATTGTTGACATCGAGTACAGGCCCCGGAGACGACTCGTTAGCGGGACGATCTCGCGCCAGAACGGTGCCGGTTATACCTATACACTGCCTACGAGCTGGCAGATTATGTTTTCCAACAAATCGATACAATAAAAAAAACGAGTAAATCATTAAAAAAAACATAACAAGCTTAAATCGACTAGCTGATTGTTGTACTGTTGTAGATGAGTGTAATATTAAATAATAAACCTACATGTTTAATTAACCATAATTGTCTTCTAAAATATATTTATACTATATACAAGTAACATTTTTGCAACCTGTGTCGACACCCTCGCGCCATCCCATCTTCCTAGCACGGTGGGCTGTGCTGGGGCGGCTGCTGCAGGAGCAGAATACCTCAAACGGCGCAAATATAACAACCTTCTTGGGTGCTATATGTTTGAGCCGTTTGGGGTTGAAACACTAGGGCCTTGGGGTTCGGGTGCTCACCGAATATTTCGGGAAATCGCCAAGCGGTTGGTTGACTCTACGCGTGACCAGAGGGCTGGCCTATTTTTAGCCCAAAGAATAAGCATTGCCATTCAACGTGGCAATGCTGCCAGCCTTTTGGGCACTTATCCCATTGACAGCGATGCGGACGAATTTTTTGATGCCCAATGAGCTCCTGCCTTTTTCTTTTCATTTTTTTTTTAAACACTTTTATATAGTATAAATAATAAATATATTTCTTATGTAATAATATATATTAAAATAAATTATAAAATAATAAATATATTTCTTATATCATAATATATATTAAATAAATTATAAAATAAATAATAGAGTATATAAAAATATAATTTAAATGTATATAAAGGAGAAAATAATAAATATTTCATTCAGTATTAAAATTGGTAAAATATTTATGTAAAGTCCTAAAAATATTTTACAAAAGTATAATAATGTTAGATGCCTGTACTAGGATAAACCTGTATCACAGGCGGCATGAGTATACTTTACGGTTATTGTAGGACAATAAAACTCTTAATCATATTTAACATTAGAAGTCTTAAAATAATGTCAAAATTTTATTAACTCATAAACTGCTATTCGAACAAACTGACAGTAGGACTGGCTTTCTAGTAGTCTATTCTATTGTATTTCTTATTAATGTGGCTAGCAAAGCTGATGTCAATCATTCTGCCAATATCTAAACTGAACTGGAAGAGGAAGTGTGCAAAATAAAGAAAGGAAAATATTTTAATGAAACACCACAATATTGAGTAAACGTTAATCAAATGGATCATTTTATGTTTAAAACTAGCTGTGACCGTGATTTCGTTCGCGTGGATGTCGCAAAACTATAATGTTCTTCTGGGCACGCTCGTTCCATCATAGACCTCATCCATCGCTTTCCATCAGGTGTGATGGAGGTCAAGACCAGGTACATTTAGCAACAAAAAAAGAACCTCTTAAATAATTATTTTTGTAAAATAAAAATTACCCCTTATAACATCAGCTACGAGTATCTGCCAGTAAAAGTCCCGTCAAAATCGGTGCAGCCATTTCGGAGAATAACCAGAACAAACAGACAAACAATTGCTTATTTTGTTATAAGTACCGTTTATACTTACTTTCGTTTAAGCTGTTATTTTGACATTACAAACGGACACTTCACTCATTTTATTTATTTGTATAGAGTATAGATGTTAATTACTTGATTTATATTTTTTGATGATGTTGACCTTAATATTATTCCTAGCGTTTCCTTTATCACTAAGCTTAGGCACAGGCCGTGTTTAACGGACAACTGCGGGTGGATCCCTTAGTTAATCACAATGAAAAACCAACAGCACTTACCTTACAGCCCCAACAAAAAATATCACTTTCCCACATAATAAATATTACATTCCCAAAAAAGCCATTGTAACCTGTAGCATTCAGCTAACAAAACATCCCCGAAAGGAAACATATGTAACGTCAAACAAAGAGCGTCGGCATGGTAACGTGGTCGAAGCTGATAACTCACTTAAGCCTTATTTACAGAGAGCGGGAGATTCATTAGACGGAGCCAGTGAGCCAAACAGGACGAGTAGAGGGAATGTTGGCGGGGTAAGGACAGCGTCAGATAGAAAGCGCGTTAGTAAGGTTATACTCCGTAATAGTTAATAGGGGCTGTTGTCCGCAACTCCACGTCAACGCGCGTATTTTGCGTACGGATGGGAAAATCGATTATTCGACCATTCCACCCCAGCTCCTCAAGGAAGGCCAGCAACAGCTTGGTGTTACTGACCGTCTCACGGAGGGTACTTGGGTTACCGAAGTACGTTGCCCTGTGGCCCGTTAGTATCATTATCATCATTGTCTAGCCCTTGATCCAGTCGCCTAACGAGGGCCTCCTCACGTGTTCGTTGAGGTTTTTGGCTATTAAGCCATTGGCTGTCACAACTATCAGCATAATGATCGCTGAATCCACATCTCAAATGTTGACAACCCCGCGAGCCAGCTCAAGATACTCTCTTTGTTTATCTTTGTCAGCTTCTTGTCTTCGGCATGAACAATACGAAAATATGGATGAAAGTATTTAAAGATTGCCTAATCACAATTGTTGCTGTTTTGTCAAAATAATTACTCTCAAGTAATCATGGTGCTATCAAATCATTTACTTATCTCCATATGTCATATCGATAGATGTTTAGTTAATAAGAAAAAAGCTGTTACAACTCCCTCACAAAACGATATCGACTCGTTCAAGTTGAAGAGAGAAGAAAGCATGGCGGTAAAAGAACACCACAGCACAGGTCCCACGTGTGACCAACCAAGCATTCTGCACACACAGCATTTGTACCTATTATTGCAAATAATTTGTTTAACAAAAGTTTTCGGCGGTTGGTTTTATTTCTTCGTCCCAATAAAACCCCCCCGTTATAATATCAGTAAGTGTAGGAATTCCCTCCAACAAAGAACTAACAAAAACAATCTATACTGTAACACGTTAACAACAACACAACAACATCTAGAGCTGTACCTCTCTTTGTCCTGGCACGCTGTAAGAAAATACCGCACTGAAAGCATGGCGGTAACAGCACATTACAGCACAGGTCCCATGGGTGACCGCGGTTCCACAGTCAACCACTTCCGCTAAGCGCTCGGTTGGCGGCTATCCCTTAAGTACAGTCGAATAAGTTATTTGGTATACCTTTTGGAAGGGGCGACTGAATTCAATTCTAGTTTATTGTAATTTTTGACGTTCAAACGTGCCTGTTATGTGCCTATTTGAAATAAATGCTTTGACTGACAGGCAGCTGACTTGCAACTACTTTGAAACAATGTTGTCAGTGTACTGAGTTGACAGTTATTTTCGTCACTCTATTATGTATGCTATGAGCTCAAAAAGTTGTTTCGCACACAATAAAATTGAATATTGGCAGCGTTGTAGAAACATTAGTATTTTTGCCCGTGTACTTTGGTAGCTTTGCATAGTCAGCCTTTAATGTTCCCACTCTTGGGACAGAGGCCTCCTTACTGTGAGAGGGAGTGGGCCGCAATACACCACGCGAGCCCAGTGTAGATGTCACATGTCTTCGAATTTTTATTTCTAGGATATGCCGGTTTCCTGACGATGTTTTCCTTGACCGTTTTGAGAGCAGTGATGATGATATAAATTACATATACTAAAGCCTGGCCTCGAACCTACAACCTACAACTCGTCAGTCGCGGTCAAAACCAATGACCCACCACTGCTCCACAAGCGGCCCAAAAAAGGAATGTGAATATTTTATAAAAAATATTTGATTCTTCTACAATAAACATTTGAAACAAAACTGCTTAGTTGGTTTTAACAGCTACAAAACAAACTGACCTTAACAACTTCGATAATAACAATTTTTACAACATACGAGTACCTACTGATAATGTTAAAAAATAGAATGATAGTTCGAAAAGAAATTCAAATTTTAACATTGCGTAAATTTTAAACTAACGCAGATTTTTTTTTGGGAATGCCGTCTCGCAGTTCAACCTAGGAGGTTGTCGTCTGCTTAATCGGATTTGCCTCAATAAATTAAAGCCTCCAGCCAAGGCTTAAAAAACTAAGCGACTGCACGCAAAGGGCACCCTCTCTGGGCTACGGTCGCTACGGACCTCGGCATAGGGCGTCGCTGGGTGAGGGCAGTAAGGGACAGACTGGATCGGAACGCAATAATAGCTCGTGCAATAGTATTTAAAGTGTACTTAGTTGTCCCTGTTGCCCCGCTCCCCGCTCCCCGCTTGCAGTGTGGCAAAGGATTAAAGTTAGTTTGTGCAAACTCGACGTTCTGCGGTAACGGCGGATAAAACAAATTCAGTTATCTTCCAGTGTTAGACGTACCTGTTTCAGATAGTTATAGACGTCTATTTCTGTAATATTCTTGTCAATCATTCGGTATTTAATTATGACGGTTTCATGTAGGTAGGTACTTCAGTTAGACCGATGTAACGAATGCTATTTATGCGCGATTTACATAGTTAGGCATAGCCGCAAGTGACTAAAATTGCAAATTTCAAAGTAGAGTAGGTTTCAACTTTTGTCATGTGGCGGGGTGACTAAAATCAACAGTGAAAATACTCAGTACTTAGCAGGCGATCGCCCGCCGCATGAAAGTCGATATTTTGATGCAAAATTTCACCTGAGTTTTTTATCGATCTGTGTAAATGGTGTGACAATTCGACTTGTGAGACTTGCGACGGCTTTGCTAACTTGATAGTCTGTTCTATTGGCATTATAACTTAATAGGAACGCGAAGTCATCGTAAATTCGTAATATTCTCTGCAACATCGGTTGATTTTGTTATTCTATACAAAACGATAAATACATAATTAATATGAATGCAAGAAAATAATTGTAATTCATGATTTCTCCTGGGTCCGGACAGTTAGAAAAAGGTAAATCAATGTAGGTATCACTCACACTACGCCGGTTATGTCTATGTTCGAAGTTAAAGGGGGCGAACCACAAGACTCCGGTCTGCTGCTTAGAAATTCCTGAAGGGAAAATCCAATAGCTATCTGCAATAAGTTTTTTATGCAAAAGAGGGGACTCTGTTTTATCTGAAATCACGTATAACCGTTTCTAGTTCGTCGAGATTGAACAATGTTAGAACTTAGAAGAAAGCGCCTTAAGTACAGTTTTATTCGTCTCTTTTCGTAATGCCGCGTCGTTCCGTGTTCGAGTGTGACCCAATTTTATGAGGGACAAAAATTTAGGACTGGCCTTTATTTTTCTGGACATTCAAACAATCTGGGATAAAGCGACAAACACTCCTTTTGTTTGCAATTATCATTTGTTATTCTTACATAGTTAATAACTTTGCCTTATTTTATGTAGACAGTTTTCGCAAAAAGATTTCTTTGTTTGGCTTATTAAGAAAGTTTTTTTAAATGTAAAAAATAAGTTTTCAAAGACACTATATTTGTTTTTTTTTTTTATTAAAACAGCATATTAAAATAAATAGAATAATAACTAAAAAAAACTCGGGTCGTGGGGTCAGCGTGCTCATGATCTCTTTAAGGAAATCGCGAAACGGCTGGTTGACACCTCCCCTGACCCAAGGGATAGCTTTTACCTTGGCCAGACTTTTACAGTATTACGACGTGGTAATGCTGCCAGTCTCTAGGGTACAGAGGCCAGCACATCAAGCTACCCCAATCTGTCAAATTTCTTTGATATATTTTCAACTTTACCACAAAGGTATAAGGTTCATATTCAACTGGGAACATTTGACAGATTGGGGTAGGTTGATGTGCTGGCCTCTGTACATTTCCAGTCGACAGCGATGCGGATGAATTTTTCAACGCTAAATAGTTTGTTATTAGTTTTAGTTTTTATTTATTAATTATGTTGTTATTTATGTACATTTCATTTCAATTTTGAATAAACCAATACTTCGCTTGTTAAAACAACGATTTTGTGAAGGACAAATAATATCTTAGAGTTAACAATCTTGTAATCTTAAAAGAAAGTAATACCTATGTTGTGTAAACACACTGTCAACTTTGTATCATTCTTGTGAATTGTTATTTTTCTTTTGCTTTTCTACAACTGGCCTGCCGAGTTAAATGAGAAAATATTTATTAGAAAAGCTGTGTTGTGTCAAGTTTAATATTTGTTTGAAAAAATATAACTTGAATAAGACAATTTATTGTTGATTTCAGTTCTGTATTTACGGGCTATTCTTCGGCGTTTCGTATTTCAATTGCTTACAATGACCGCGATCGCGACACAGAGACAAATGTTGAACGCCTAATCACAGCTTATTAAGTACCTATAAGAAAAAAAAAGACCACAATACAGGTGGCAGGGACTTGGACGCCCCTTCGTTGAAATTTTTCGTCAGTAACTAAATAAAAGTAAGCTTTGCCATACATTTTGACCGCGTAGGTCAACACTTTTCTATGAAACATCAGATTTTTTATTTTATAACTGGCGATAAAGATCTACGCTAGGAGGGTTCAGATTCATGTACTGAATCCACGGTAACAGGTTGCGCGTCGATGTTCCTACCAACCTGTAGAAGTAAATTCAATATTTATTTAAATTATAGCTGTGCCCCGCGGTTTCACCCGCGTTAATTTGAGGAAATTTTGTTACAGTGCGGTTAGTGGAAGTGCTCAGGTGTGGTTCGTCCAAGTGCGGTTCAAATCAGTGCTCTGAGTGGAATACCTCAAACTACCTACTAAAATATATTCCATTATTTTAAAACGTGCGTTTGCGTTTACGGGAATGGTATGTTTTTTTTTTGTACCATCAAATCATCTGCCTAGCCTTTTCCCAACTATGTTGGGGTCGGCTTCCAGTCGAACCGGATGCAGCTGAATACCAGTATTTTACTCTATCCTCTAGCCTATTTAAATCCACAACCCAGTACTGGGTGATACGACCCCTTGGTAAGACTGGTTGTTAGACTTTCGGGCTTCTGACTACCCGTAACGACTGTCAAAGATTCACTAATGACCAAGCCGGGACCAAAGGCTTAGCGTGCTTTCAGAGGCACGGAGGGGTCTTGGTATGTAAAGGTGGTCACCCATCCACAAACCAACCGCGGCAAGCGTAGCTTAACCTGATCGATCAACCTGTGCGGCTGTTATTATTTAGCCAAGGGCTATGGTAAATATAGTCCAAAAAAATACCATTCCCGTAAACGCAAACAAACAGAAACTCTAGCATATTATTTGGTTCTGCACCACCTGCACAGCAGACGCAGCAGAACGTTAATCATCATGACACTTGAATAATGCTGTGCTGCCCCAGGGAACTAACAAAATTATTCTTTGTTTGCTTTTCTTTCTTTGTTGCTACATAAATAAATTATGTTCTTGTTGGTTTTGCTGTAAGATTAGACACAACGTGTAGAAATAATTAAACATATCTTAGATCGGTCGATAGGTTTGGGTTCATGAATTTTTTTTTTCAGCTTTTCTTTTTTCGGGACAATAACAATTATGCATATGTAAACAAAGTTTGAGTACCTAACTTTTAAAACCTTCATAGATAATGATAAATTGTTTTATTTCTGTAAGTAGGTTTGTACAAACACTTGTAGACCTGCTGTGCTATTCTGTATACATCTCACCGTGAAAACTTAGGTGAAGTGAGCTTAACGTGAGCTGTCATTCCACCTGATGCTAGGGATTGACACAAGTGACAGCTCACTTCACCTATGTCATCACAGTGAGATTTTTACAGAATAGAGCGGCTGTCCAGTCAGTGAACACATTTATCAGTAATGATGCTGCTCAACTGGGTTCAACGATTCGACGAAAAATACCAAAGAAAGGACATTTAGTTATGCAACATAAATTACTGAAACATATAGGATTATCAAAATTATATAGAAGCAACCAGAAGTCTACCTAACACATTTTTTGCCTCTCTAGAACTTCTTCGCCCGTTTTTTTAGTTTGTAGTAGGTAGACTGGAATAATAATAATAAACAACGACATCAATGAATAATAATAATCAACCATGATAGGTAGAAACGTATATTGTAAAATTTTGTTCACATTGATTGCCGTTTGACCTCCTCCGTATCTAATCTTTAGGGAAATCAGATTTACTCAGCACGATGTTATCAGAATACAGGGGGATCAGTGAATGCTGCGCCCTTGAGGGTAAACAGTCGTTTATTTTTTGCTAAGAATTAAACTGAAGATGGCTTACATCTACTTATCTACTTTATTTTGTTCGTCTACTAAAGGAATAACTAATAAGGTGGGTTATATCAATAAGATACAAAATTCGTAGATACGAAAGCATTTAGGTACCTATTTTATTTGAATTTCTTAAATCAATTTATGAATTTGTTTGGACCTAAGTAATATTATTAAAACGAAACGATCCAATTTTTATTAAATCTATACAGGGTTATTTTAAATTAGCTAGCTAAACTTGGCGAGGCGACATGGGTATCTTTATCTAACATGATAAAACAAAAAATTAATTAATTTGATGATTAGGGGGATTGTGGGGTCGACGACCTTATTGTAGTCACTTGAAATATCATAAATAAACATAAGAAAACAGTTTTGCTCAACTCATACTTTAAGTAACAATACTAAGATCTTCTTATTATTACTGAGAATTATTTTGAAAGCAAGAAAATAGAAATAATATACCAGATAGTTCCGTACTTTGTATCTATGATAATAACAATAAATCGTAGGTCTATCTTCAGATTTTCATATAAAATCACATAGTATGTTACATAAATACACACAAAACTACACTTTGTCATAGACATCCTGCTGCTTTTATTGTATTGTGTTTTGTTTTAGGTCATAAACATAAGTTTTCTTAAGCATATCTGTGAACATTACAGTATTATTCATTGAAGTTATTTTGTTTATTTATACAGGATGAAATTGAAAAGCTGCGAAAATTTTATAGAAATAGGAGGTGTAGTAACAGCTACATAATCATTATAAATTGTCATTTCCCAAATCTATTTCTTGAAAAAATCGTGTTATTATCGTCTTTGATAGTGCAAACTAAGTTAACTACTGTCTTGAAATAGATTTGAATTTTATTATCATCTTCCAGAAAAAAAAAATATCTGGATTTAAAGTATTGATTTATTAAATAATGTTGCTTTTAATATATTTTTTGATTTTGTAAGGCCATCCTGGGTAATGTGGGTCTATCAGAAAAATCACCCATTTTATAACATTTCCTATCCATGCTTGCTATACAACTAATGCAAATGTTAATCAATCTTGGAGTCATGAACGCATAAAGATTTAAAAGAAGAATATCGATTCAAAAGATTAATGATCCACTACAAAAGTTAAAAATGGAAGCCGTTAGCGGGGCCTATCGCTTGTGTCAAATAAATTGAAGCTTTTTTCGGTACGTTGCGTTTCCCCAGTCGCTAGCTGTAATATGATTTCGGTTGCGATTTAACGCTCAAACAAACTTTGAGGACGGATGTGCACTACTGATTTACTTTAGCTTATCGAATTTTGGTGAAAATCGTGTTATGATACATTTTTCAAATGTGGTTGAAATGCAAAAAAATATCAAGGTTTGATGGGATGATTAGTTTAAGTGTTCCTACCTGTTGTTTAGAGTGCTTTTGGCAAGAGTTTATTCAGTAAATCGGTGAAACTACGTTAAATTAAATTAGGACGTTTACCAAACAAAATAGCGTTTCAAAATTAGTCAACAATTTAAATGTCATACAAAATGTCAAACGATTTTGAATAAGATGCAGTGAAGCTATTGACTATCGCTGTATTCAGCTACTAATTCTTAACTAACACAAAGTGCATAAGTTCGACGGCTCTCCTCGCTGCACTGTCGTCACCACATGACGCTGGCACAATAGTCGACATTGGCTCAGTTGGCAAAGAGAAATATAAACTATCTGCAAATGATTAGCAGGTAAATTCGTTTTACAACACTAGATAAGATTTCTCTTCGGTAACTACAGTAACTAATTCATATCGTCAGCATCCTGAACTCTAGGTATAACATTTTACTAACGTCGACCTACATACATCTACCCATATACCTCGTTCTCAACATCTCCCCTGTAACATTCGCAGACTAGAAGCGCGTGTACCTCAGCAATCTGTTCATGTTCGCCCTCCCTTACATGGCGCGAGCGCTTCTCTATAAAACATGATGCAATCATGTGATTTCTGCTCAGAATCCGCTCAAGATTACAATCTCGGTGATCTGATTGCGCCCCGCGACCTTTTTCCAATTGGCTATTTATTTCAGACTTATCTTGAAACACTAGGCGATTTATTTTGGTTCTTTTTTAACGAGTTCCATTAGAATATTGGGGATTAGGATTTAAATCTATATCTACCTTTCTATACCGATAGGTACTATACTATCTCTCTCTTTGCATTTGATAGCCCTTAGAAGCCGAGCAAAAAGTAAAAAAAGTTAGAAGGAATGCTAAGCGAAAATGAAGTAATAGGGCGGACATGCGATGCGATGTGATGCGACGGGGTCGGTCAGGGGAACAATAAATTTCACGCGGACGAAATCGTGGGCAGAAGCTAGTTTATTTATAAAAATATCTCCGTTTACGATAACTTGTCGTGCATTGCGTAAATGTGTAAGTTCAATCAGTCCAATATTCGAGGCACGTGTATAAAAAAAACGGGCCAAAGCCGTTCAAGACAAAATTGAGGATTACAATATGAACTTAGAGGGTTGTATTGATTATTTTAATTATATTATGAGCTCTTAATTGTATTTGCTGATGTTTGTCGGCACCGATGGCAATTGTTAATATTAAGCGATGGCAATGGTTGTAATATTATTACTGGGTAATACGATACCCCTTTGGTAAGACTCGTTAGACTGTCGCGCTTCTGACGACCCGTAATGACTGTCAAAGATCCACGAATGACAGCCCAGCTGGGACCAACGGTTTAACGTGCTTTCCGAGGCACGGAGTGGTCTTAGTACTCGTATGTAAGGATCACCCATCCACGGACCAACCGCGGCAAACGTAGCTAACCTCAATCGAGCGGTTCGGCTGTTATTATTTAACCACAAGCTTCTAGTAATAATATTTGAATGTGTCTCTTTTTATGAGCTTCAAATAACTCTCATTTTGGTATCGTACCTAGTACCTAATTGCGATCAACTTGAATGTAGCGCTCGTCGGCCGCAACTTTGAGAAAAGGCCAGAAAGACGTTCATTCATTAAAATATTTTTTTACCTCTGATCACGATGCTATTATTTCTGGGATTTTTATTGATGTGCGCTACATCATTAAAATCTCAGAAATAATAAGATTAGGATCTTACGAAAAAAAAAAACAACTTGGTGAAAACATTTCAATAGCTGGCCTCTTCGTAAATGGAGTCCGTACTTATTCAGAATACCAGGGAGGCAATTCCCCTAATTTTAAGACAGTTTCATCTCAGATCAGTCTCAATCTGTCAAAAATACCTGACAAGTTTTTGACATTGATTGTCGCTGAGATGAGGTTGCGACTAAATTTTGAACCATAGAAATATAAAAAACAGTTTTGAATGTTTTTAATTACAGGAATTGGCAATGATTTCAAAAGTAATATGGGAATTGGCATTAAGATTGTGATTGTGTAATCTTTGTATCCGTGGCGAATAAAAGTAAAGTGTGTAGATACTGTGAGAGGTTTAATTCAATAACTATTCATAGAAATCGTCCTAAGTGTAATCCATCCTACTGTTTTTCTCTTATTCTTTATATAAATTAATATTTGTCTCATAATTGTGCCATCTATTTATACTGGACTCGCGGAGGTTGCATGTGAGCACCAAATAGGCTATAAGAGATTATAGCCTATTTGGTGCTCACATGCAACTGTAGAGATTACAGTACCTACAAAAGTGCTGACGCCAACGTTCGAACCCTACATGAATACCCATTATTCTTGTTTTACGACTTACTCGTATTCAGTTGTTTATGGATTTCTTTTGTTTTCAGATCACCCGAGAAACAAAGGAAAATATGTTCCATGGACTTAGCTACAATGTGATACTTAATGTTATTTTTTTTGGTTCTATCGTTCTACATGAATAATATACATACATAATCAGCCTATAACGTTCCTGGGACACTGGCCTCCATCCTGTGAGAGGGAATGGAGCGTAATCCACCATGCGGGCTCAGTTCGCAGATGTCACATGTATTCGAATTTTTGGTTCTAGAACATGCCGTTTCCTTACGATGTTTCCCTTCACCGTTTTTGTGAAATTTTAACGTAACTTTGGGTGTAGATAAGTAAGAAGTGTAAAATCTTCAAAATAAAGTCGGCAGCGACAAAGCTCAATTATCGAAGTGTGCAATAAAGTTTGTTTGTAATTGATTTATGCAGTGGTTTTTTCATAAAACTCGATGTTCTAAAGGAGTGAATCAGTTCAGGGTGCTTACTATCGAATATAATTCCGATAGTTCGACATTGGTCAAACGTCAGTTGGCTGAGTTAAACATCAGGGATTGGCTAGACTCAGTGAGTCCAGCCAATCCCTGACGTTTGACTGACAATTCCAATGTCGATCTATCGGAATTATATTCGAGAGTAAGCACCCAGAACAGTGATTGTGTGCGTGGGAACTAGACTTTGTGCCTGTAGACTAGCGTCTAACTGCTCATCACTGATACTATCTCTGGCAGACATGACGCCAGGTGACACAGCGCATGCTTTTTGGCCAGGCCCACCAGTGACTTCGAGTTCGCGACTAGTTCTACCTACCTTAAGGAGGTCGATTACCATGTAGTAACTTATTCAAGGCACAGTTATGGAAGACAGCTGCAACACAAAAGAAAAAAAAGCCATTCTCGAACGTGCTAACCCTGTATTTTATTTGCCTCTTAAAAACGTTGTAAGATGAATTATTATGAACTCTTCCGAACTTAAAGAGTAAAAGGATTTGGGTAAGATAGGAGAAGCGGTCTAGGTTTAAAAGTTTGTCATTTACGTAAAATTTTTAAGCGTCGTAAAGCTGGTTGTGGCGAAAAAGGGAAACATGATTGAGGTATTTTGTTAAAATCTCAAGAAACGGAAGAAAGTTCTTTTGTTTTATAGAGACTAACCTACGTTGTGCCCGCGACTTATTTCTTGTTTTAACATAAAATATAATGAGATTGATATTGATATAATACTTGGCAATACTGCAGCTTTCTATTAGTGAAAAAAAAATCGGAATCGGATCTGGGGGCCTAAAAAGGTCACTTTGGCAGAATCATAAAAAAAATCATATCAGGCAATTTCATCTGTATGACAGTTTTGTATGGAGATTCGTAAAATGCTATACGTACACCTCTGCCTAACCCTTCAGGGATATATAGGTGTGAATCTCTTCATAATTTGATACGCGAACTCATCAATATTACCATTCAACTTAGTTTAGTGTAAAAATAGCGTTATTAATACGATCATACAATCGCTTTTCTAAAACAACGATAACATAAATCAACCTTCCTCTAAAAGCAATACCTATTTATTGTATGCGATACCTCATCATAAAATATTCAAGGCTGCGACCCTGCCCTTCACTCAAGTTCAGATAAAATATAATATTCATTCAGCATCGAAAATAGCAGTGACACACACATTTCTCCATATATCGCCAACATAAAGTAGAATCACAAATATGTCAGCGTCAACTGATGTAGTAGCAGAGTTGCGTAACATATCGGGAATTGTTACCGTTCAAGTACGTCTCAGTTCTCACTGACGACGTGCTGGGAAGATAATATCTTCCGGCGTGAGTTGCGTAGGCGTACATCTTAAGCGATAACTTCCTACATCCATACTAATATTATAAATGCGTTAGTAACTCTGTCTGTCTATCGGTCTGTCTGTCTATCGGTCTGTCTGTAAGCCTGGCTGTCTGTCGGTCTGTCTATCGGCCTGTCCGTCAGTTGGTCTGTCTGTCAGCCTTTCTGTCTGTCGGTCATTCTATCAGCCTGTCTGTCAGTCGGTCTGTCTTTCTATCGGTCTGTCTGATGGCCTGTCTGTCAGCCAGCCTGCCTGTCTGTCGGTCTGTCTGTCAGCCTGTCTGTCCGTCAACCTTTCTGTCAGCCTGTCTGTCTGTCACTTATACACGACTTAACGAACTGACGGAACGGATCTGGATGGGCACACGGATAGACCATGACCTAGGTTACCACATAGGTATTATATTGCAATATAGGTTTTATCCTGTTAATGTTCCCGTGGGACAATATCCGAACGCCACGCTGGCGAAACCGCGGTCAAAAGCTAGTAACTTATAAACCACAATGTCTGTCTGTCCGTTAGTGTGCTTATAATCAATATTTTTCATGCATAGTACATCATTCAAGTATCGCACAGTTTATACCCAAAAATTAAAATGGCCAGAAAAAAAGTACTGTTTTTTTTTGTGGGTCTTGAGCATTTATTACCTATTACAGCGAAAGTTTACAATTAACCCTCTGGTTGCTATATGACATTGAAAATGGGATTGCAATTGAAAAGGTGCAGAAAATAAAAGCATTTAATTTGTATTTGCACTACATCTGAACAACGCCATCATCTCGAGTAGATATTTATCTTTTGTCACGAGTTGCGTAGGCGATTGTGATTATTAAATTATACTGCAATGTTCATTTTTACTATGAAAGGTATACCTATATTTAGTCGAATTAAAAAATTTACACCTACGTCCCATCGACGTACCGATATACCTTTCAGCACGAGTTGCGTAGGCGACGTTCTATTTTTACTTTAAATTTTTTCGCTTGCCTGGGCTCGAACTTACTACCAATATCCGTGAGTCACAAAAGTAGGTGTATTGCCAGAAAATAGCCAGCTGTGCAGTGTTACGAACTTTATCGAACAAAACTTTAGCAATTTATTTCAAAGAATTGGATTTAAAGTTCAACTGTTCCCAGTCTCTATGAACTATTACATTGTTCATGACAGATACGGCAGGGTATTAAAATTCGCGGATCTAGTTTTTATAGCCCATGGAAAATCTATTTAAAACGGAAAATTTGGTGACATCGCGTTTCACTAAATCTAAAACCCTTTAGTTTCAGTTTTGCATAATTATAATAACATAATATCACGCCTGTATTACCCGAAGGGTTCAACAGAGGTGTACTTTTTAGTGCAATCTACATTTCGCCAGTTATGTTTAAGTCCCATGTAATAGGGGCGGGCCTATTACCATCAACCGGGCACAAATCCAGACTCCGGGCTGCTGATAAATTCTAGTTGGAAAAACCGACAAACAAGATAAACAAGGTAAGACTGGTTGTCAGCAACTTCCGGAAATAATATATATATATATACTAGCTGACCCGGCCACGCGTTGCTGTGGCTAACGTTTTTGTCATATTTTTTTTTTCTATCCTATTTTTCAAGTTGGATCAAACTGCACACGGCGGTGTACAAATTTGATAAAAATCGGTTAAGTAGTTTAGGAGTCCATCGCGGACAAACATCGTGACACGTAATTTATATATATTAAGAAGATATATAATGTTAATCAAGTTTGCAATCGACTTCCGTTGACTACCCGGAGACAGTATTTAGGTACAGCACCGGAAGTAGGTTGCAGAAAGTCTAAATAATTAAATAAAAGATTTACAAAATAGTTTCACCCAATCAACAAGTTCCTAGCGACTTGAATGAAACTACGTACCGTAAAAAAAATATATGTCATCTTCTTCAAAGGTGAGCTTTATTCCCTTTTAACCCTGTCTCATGCAAAGAAACGCCCACTGTTTGATTTCACGTTGATTCCTTTAAGAGTTCCTTTGCTGAAAGCCACGTAATTTTATTAGATCGAACCGGCTCGCTTTGTAAAGGTCTGAGTACTTAGGTTGGTCAAGGAAAATAAATTATGTTTTAGTGAACAACAACAGGAAATCTATAGAGATAACCATAAGGCGGAAAATATAATCTTAAAAGGGAAAAAATGGGTCGTAATAAGGTTAAGAATAGAATACAATAATTTTTATTTAAAGAGCAGTGGTATCGGCTTCGCCTTACGAGTTGTAAGTTGTGAGTTGGCAGGCACTATATCATACATAAACCGGTATGTCTTAGAATAAAAAAATCGAAGATATGTGACTTCTACCAACCCGCACTGGCCCCGTATGGCGGATTATGGCCCACTCCCTCAAAGAGAGGAGGCCTGTGGCCCAGCAGTGGGAACATTATAGGGTGATTATCTTTATTTTGCTACCATTAGAATTACAGATACTGCAGAAAAAGTAAGATAAGTAATGCTCTCAAATCTAGTTTGGCTAGTTTTATTTTACGGTTAGCCAGATTAGTTTCGTGGTAAAGATTAGATTTCTAAACTGAAAACTCCTTTGAATATAATGTCACATGTATATTATGCTGTTGAGAGCAGTGGTGGCTCAGAAGTAACGCCCCCGACTTACAAGTTGTAGGTCGTGGGTTCGAACTCAGGCAGGCAGGCGCATTACTTTGTGTAAATAATTTCGTCACCACTGCTCTAAAAACTGTGAAGGAAAACATTGCGAGGAAACCGGCATGACCTAGACACAAAAATCCCAAGACTTGACATCAACTAACCCGCTCTGGGCCCGCGTGGTGGCTTACCGCCCACCCCTCTCAGAGAGAGGAGGCCAGCGTCCCAGCAGTGGGCATGCATGATCCTGCTGGTATACTTCTATTTCTAAACATATTCCAAATTAATGTCGCTTCTTGTGTCTGTCTTTGTGACATGTTGTTCTTCTAAACTACACAACGGATTATGATGTGGTTTTTACATGATGTAGAATTTCGGAAGGTTTTGTTAAATTTGCATACCATAAAGATAATCTCGATGTTTTTTTAAGTCGTAAAAACCGTGGAACCGGGGCGGGTCGCTTGTCTATCAAAAAAGGAGCGTTAAAATTCGTCGCCACTTTTAACTTCTTCAATAATGAAATAAGCATTACGTACACACTGGCCGAGATTAGATCAACGTGCAAATATAGAAATGGGTACCTGTAACCTCGTGCGTAGGTGGCCCTTTGGAAATAGAACTGGGTCGTTGATTAACTTCGAAAACGATGGGTTCAATTTGCTCACTTTTAACCGACGAAAAAACGGAGGAGGTTCTCATGTTCGTTTACTTATTATTTTTGTTAGTGTGCCGAATTTAGAAAAACGATTATTTCATGCATTGTATTGTCCAATGTTGCGTCATTGGCTCAGACTTCATACGTACTACATACTACGTAGATAGCGTAAAGTTCGCCTCCAGACTTTACCTAGCATAAGATTGTTATATAGGTACTAACATTATATATTTTTTTATAATTAGCCATTAATATCCTACTACTGGGCAAAGGACTCCTTACTCTCTTTCCACCACACCCTGTCCAGCGCTGTCAAGGACCAATCCAGCTCATTCCGCCTTCTCCGTCTGGGCCTGCCGCAATGTCGGTTGCTTTCAAGCGGGACCCGCTGGGTCGTAAGTTAGGCCCATTGATCGTCTGACATTAGTTATTTTAATTTAGTGATGGAATGAATTGTTGTATTCTTAACCCCGTCTACAAGTTTATTACCCAGAATACTCCATTTACCTAGCATAAGATTATTATTAGGATAGGTAAGTACCAATATTCGTTTAAAGTTTTGTTTACTAACACTACTGTATTTATTCACTGTGTTCTGCTACTGTAGGTTTGTTGTCTTAGAATAACTATTAGTAGGTCGTGTAGAAAGATTCTTGTTCCGTGCGAAAAGGCAAGGTACTCAGCCACTGCGATATTCAAGTCTCCTTATGTCATTAATTATTGACGTTAAAACCGAGTCTAAGTTGTCAGTTTTGTATTAAGAACTTAACCTTGCTCGGAACAAAGTTCAAAATACAATAACAGGCTCGGACTAAAATTAGAATTCGTTTTGTAATAAGGCCGTAAAAGATTTATTACTGAAGCCTCAAACGATTGTAATAATACGAGCAGAACAAATACTATCTCAGTTCGAGCCAAAAGTTTCCAATGTTACATAAGTGGCTAAAGCCACACAGAGAGGCTATATTTACCCTAAGAAAAACGATCCTACCATCAGATTAAGTACTATTTATGTCGGTTCCACATCCATTACAAGACTTCTCGGCGGACATTTAAGTAGCTCCCGCCGATGTTGTATCAACAACTAAGGAGTCTGAGGGCCCTAAACACATAACACCATGTTTGTGTGGTCGGGTAAAAAAACAAGACGATGTTTTGTTAGTGTCCTCAACTTTGCAAATTCGTTCTTGAGTTAGTGGCACAGTTTATTTACTGTCATGTTGTGGGAGGCGAGCTATATTAATTTGTAATGTTTTGTTTGTGTTACATTATTTTTATAATGATGCAATTTAATGTTATGTACGAGTAGGTAGGTACCAATTGGTTCATCGTCAATATTAATGAGATATTTCATTTATTAAATGAACTAACGTCTATTACTAAATAAACTAACAAACTATTAAAATAAAAATATGATATCCTAACCTAACTAAAACTATACTTAACACACTAAAATATTGTGTCGAAATATTCCTTCGCATTGCTGTCGACTGAGAGACTGACGGCATTCCACGTTGTATGGCTATACTTATATAAGGTCCCATTAAAATAGATGAACAAACTTATAATAATCATTCAGACCACCAAAATAAGGACGATTAGAGAGAAACGCATTAGATCCTAACTTACAAGAAAAATAATCAGCTAACGAAAATACAGTAATGTGCCGGCAATTTTAAAACCACTTTAATCAGTTTTTTTTTTGCTTGGATATATTTGGTTAGACGTACTGAGCGCTGTGTTAAAAATTGTCCATCTATTTTAATGGGACCCTGTATATTGCTATACAACACTTATACCCATGGGGGCAAGGGTTGGCTTTTTACCTTGGCCAGAGGTTATCCTCTGGCCAAGGTAAAAGCTGCCCTTGGGTCACGGAAAGTGTCAACCAGCCGTTTAGAGATTTCATTGAACAAACCATGAGTAGGTACTCGGACCCCACGGCCCGAGGGTAGGTACCTATCCACATTTCTGTCTTTTTCTTTATTATTTGTGTTTATTTTGTTCTTGAAAAAACAAGTCAAAGTTATTTTTGTTTTCTATATTTCATTATTGTGCGGATTTTGATGCTGTTTAGATGTTGGCTGTGGCTTTAGGGCACGGTGATTATTTGATTACGGACTGTTTGGAATTCTTTGTTTCCCCATGACAGTATATTAAGGATATAAATACTTACATAAAATTAAGGATATAACTCGTTCGCCAACACTGCTACACTTGTTCACATCTAAACACATAGTTAGAACAGAATATAAATGAATATCGTCAATCACTGACGTTTTAGTGACCTCTCCTCATACCAACTCAGACATTAACCTGCAAGGTCCTCACCTCATATGGCCAGACTAATATTATGGCTGGACTATAAAAGAGACGGTGACATCTGAGTTTGTTTCGATATTTCTTCTCAGAGTAGTCAGTTAGGAAACACTTTTACAGAAATAAATATATTTTTTATTCTTGCCAATGGTTTTTTGTTTTAAATATTGAAAATGTATCTTCTAGCTAAACTCGGTTGAGACTCGTTATCTCTTAATTGCCAGGGATTATTTTTATTAATCTTATATTTTGAATTGTTTCTTCATTTTGTCTTTTTCATTGTTCTCACTTATAGAAGCACAAGCATAATGTACCCAGGATTTTGTAATATCTTAATTTAAAAGAATGTCCTTGGAGTTTCTTGCCTGTTCTTCTCCATAGAGATCTACGTTTTGGAATGGGCAACTAGCTTCAACTTTCTGACTAACTGACCGACTATTTTACAATTCAAAAGTGCCTGTAAATAGTTTAATTGAAATAAATGCTTTGAGTTTGAGTTTAAGAAGTGTCAACATATAATAGATGCTCTCTATTACTGTAATAATTATTCAGTTAATAATTATGCATACTGATATCCAATCAATGGAATAATTGAACTGGGAAGACCTTTAACCACCAATCGAGCGTTACTAAACACCATGCAACCTTGCTGCAAGGCATTATCAGGGAAGGGCATGCATTTAATGCACACGGGGCGTGTCCGTGTCAAGGTACCCGGCATTGACACGCACTATTAATACACAAAGGCTTTTAATAACCCCGGGGTTGAAGGATTAAGTTGCCACAGAATCTATGTAAACAGCACCCACATAAAAAACCTGCATAGGCTTGGCTCTTGTACTAGGAGTTCCTGTATTACAAGACCAGACCTCTCAATTTACAGGGAATATGATAAAGAAGCGCGATAGTCAGAAATGAGATACGTATCTAATACATAGTTAAGTATGGCATGCACTAAAAGGTAGGTTTACAAATATACAAGAGAAACGTAAAAAATTATAAAATATATATATAGCGTGTGTTATGCAACTAACCCATAGTGCAATAAGCCGGCATGTCCTAGAACCAAAAATTTGAAGACATGTGACATCTACCAAACTGCACTGGACCCGCGTGGTGGACAGCACACTCCCTCTCGAATAGAGGAGCCTTGTGTCCCAGCAGTGGGACCAAAATAGGCTGGTAATAGAATATGGCCGATGTTTCGGTCGGCGGCTGCACAATTACATTTTTTGGGAACCAAATGGTGACATGAGGCGAGTGACTCACTCAGAGTAAACATGCGCGAAAGTTCGGACAGCTTATGTTCAGATCGACCGTATTGTACAGACGCCAGCACATCAACCTACCCGAAACTGTCAAATTTTCCCAATCAACTTTGAACCTTATACTTTAGCGATAAAGTTGAAAATCTATCAAAGAAATTTGACAGATTGTAGTTGACGTCATGTAAGTGTCAACTGGTCACGACCACTCTTTGCATGTCGCATGTAAACTAAGTCCTCGAATCGACGTGGCCAGAATAGTTCAACTTGATTTTTACGACGAAAAAGTACGAATCAAACGACAATAACGAATGCGAGATGCTCGAGAATTGCCTTCCAGGTACTACGTTATTAAGGGTGCAACTAAAGTGCGGTCGATCGACGACTTGCCACGTCTGACATGTCTTGAGACGTATGTTGTATGAGGTGACACGTTTTAAGGCGACGGACGACTTCGATCGACCGCTTTCTGCTCGTGTGGGCACCTGCCGTGGGCACCTGCCCACAGGCAGCCTTAGGGTGCGAGCCTATATAACCTTATAGGTATGCTAAAACCACAAGTGGGAAGTCACAAGCTGTGTACTTCATTTTCAAACATGTGTGAGGAAGCGTGTGCCTACCAAGCGCTCGCACCTTGACTACATCCTATGAATAATGCAGTACGGAGGAGTGGTCCACTTGTGGTTGTGGCATACACGCATACAGGCTTAGCAGCCTTTATACACAGGATGGTAAAAATTCTTCCAACAGTCTAGTGCAAAGTCATAGGCTAGCACTTTAGTCGACAAAGAATACTGTCACAAACAACGTTCGTCAGATCATTTAATTGTTGTTGTTCAAACTTGCACTACTGTAATGAAATGAAATATTTGTTTCTATAAGTAGGTTTGTACAAACACTTTTACACGTCAATCATATTTTTAAAAACTAGATGAGGTCGGCGTTTCCTATCTAACTACTCTGAGAAGAAAGGGCGAAATAAACTCAGAGGTCACAATCTCTTTTATAATTCAGACATAATCTTGGAAGAACATTTAGATTGGTGTCTGATATGGTATTTTGAGGAAAGAACCACACAGATTGAGTGGACCTGTCCAGTCTGTGCACGCATTTGTCAGCAAACGTGCAGCTCAACTAAGAACTTAAAGAGCTCAAAGATTCGACGAACAATACAAAAGAAAGGACAATTTGGTTGATTGTTCAAAGTTGTGCTACTGTATACTCTCTATTATTATTAGCTGTAACATTTTGAGGTCAAACGTTCCCCTTATCCTTGGGATCAAGGGGATGTAACATGACTTGTCAATCTGATGTTACATAAAACGTAAAATCTCCATGTAAACAATCTCGGTTATGATCCTGAAGGGTTACTCGAAGCGACGTATGTAAAGTATATCTGTTTATACAATGACATATCTGTGTTATTGTTCCACTTTGCTAAACTTGCTTAGTTTGTTATTTGTCAAGGGTTGTTTATTGAAGCTTAGTTTACCTTTCAATTATATAGTAATGGAAATGATGGATATACATGTAAGGCTAGCCAGAGCAAAAGAGAAATAAAAGTGTTCACTTGAAGAAATAAGCATGATTTATTTACTGGGTTCAAATACTGGGTAAAAATAAAAGCACAAATATTACGGCAATACATTTATAGTTATATTATTACAATTCTCAGTACTTACATGGGTATTACAAGTTCCTTACACTTTTGCAGCTCAACCACTACTGTCTTGCTAAAATGGCGCTACCACGTAAGTTTTGAAATCCCTCCACTTTACCAGACTCAAATAGTCAGTTGACAGTTAATATCCGGTGGCGCCATTTTAGCATTTTAAACAAATCAAATAACTTGCAAATTATGACCAAATACAATATTGTGATATTTCAAAAATACTGTAACTATCATAAGAATACGTAAAGATTTATATAAATAGCTAACATTCGGCCATCCAAAATCTCGTACGTCCTCGTACGGTAAAAAAAAAGAAACTATTGAAAGTGACAGTAGGTTAAATAATGAATTATTTCTTGTACTTACACACTATACAATGCTTTCGTATATCCTCAATAGTTTTATCTTGTATAAAAATAATAAAATCAAGCTGTTATTATTATAATTAATTACTAATTCAACAATAAAATTATTAATACAAGTTTTCATCTTTACTTTGGTTATCACAAGTTGATCTATACCTACCAAAGAACCTATGACAACTCAAATATTCACATTTACCTAAACATTGCATAATTATTTAATATTCTTCTCTTTCGTATAGGTACATACTTTACAATAATGTTGAAAACTAGAAGTAATTCTTTAATAAATTTCACATATTATGTTCTTAGATTATTATTTTATAATGCATGTTTATCAAATCAATGTCCTAAATGCTATAAGCAACAGGCTTTCTTACATCTTTAATATTAGTCCTAATATGTATTTATTTATTTATTTGTTTTGTCCTGAATACCAGTGGCATCAGGCCCCACTATGTCCTGAATACCCCTGGCAACAGGCCCCACTATGTCCTGAATACCAGTGGCAACAGGCCCCACCATGTCCTGAATACCAGTGGCAACAGGCCCCACTATGTCCTGAATACCAGTGGCAACAGGCCCCACTATGTCCTGAATACCAGTGGCAACAGGCCCCATTTTGTCCTGAATACCAGTGGCAACAGGCCCCATAAAATTATTCTTACATATTCACATCAACAAAAGAAAATTATCTGTAAAATCAATACAAGTTAATAAAACAAATATTATCAAATCTTAGTTTCATTTACCATCAATCTCATAGTATTAACGTCACTAATATTGTAACAAATATTATCAATTATCATTGATTAAGCAAAGATCGATCACCACCACATAGCCGCACATCTATTACCAGATAAACAAATGAATTATTCTGGGTCAGTACCATCACTTTCCTCACTTAGAGACTCATCGTGGGGACTACTAAAATTCAACCATGGTTTTATTTTGTCCACTGCCACTACAGCAGAGTATAATTTATTGCCCTTTCTGGTCAAAGGGGTGTCTTCTATTTGAAACCTATCACAATTGTAAACCTTTGTTATCCTGTAGGGACCCTGATATTTAGGTACAAGTTTTTTACTCTGTCCTGTAGCAGGTATTTGCCTTTCTACACTAATTAAGTCACCTATGGAATACACATGAGGCTTACAACGTTTCTTATCATATAGTTCTTTGGCCTTTTGTTGAGATAATCTTATATGGGAATTAATTTTGTCCCTAATTTCAGTAATATTCTGTCCGTCAGTAATATCTGTTACATCGTCGCCTAATTCAGAGACTACTTTATTGTCACTTGATCCTGACAGCCTTGTTCCGAAAAGAGCCTCAGAAGGAGTGCGATTAATGCCTTTATTAAAAGTATTGTTCATACCCCATTGCACATCTAACAAGTGATCGTCCCATTTATTGTCAGCCGTGCCTACACATTTTGCAGTGAGAGCATCTATTATTGTTTTGTTGTAACGCTCTACCTGCCCGTTGGCTCTAGGAGTGGCTACAGCATTCAATATATGTTTCACACCCTTATCGGTCATAAATTTCCTAAAAATTTCACTGGTAAATGAAGTACCGCGGTCAGATATAAGTCGCTTTGGGACTCCAAAAATACCAAAGTACTCGCGGAATACCTTTATTGATGTAGAAGACTTCGTATTCCTAACGGGTTTTAAATAGATATATCGACTGTAAGCATCAACAATTACAAGTATGTACATGTTCCCTTTACTACTTCGTATAAACGGTCCTACATGGTCCACGTGGATTGTATCAAAAGGAGTCGCGACTTTATCAATCGGATGCAAATACCCAGGTTTTTTCCCACCCATAGATTTCGAGTAACTACATTCTAAACATGATTTAACATATTTTTTTACAAAATTTCGCATTTTTTTGAACCAATAATGCGACTTAATTTTATCTAATGTCTTGTCAATAGCAAAATGACCAATGTCATCGTGGTTCTGCTTAACTATTTGCCAGCGAACTCCTTTCGGTACCACCCACTTATCTCCAGATGGCGTTATTCTAAACAACTTATCATTTTTCAATTTGTAATTGGTTTTAAGATCTATAACATTATCTAAATTAGGGTCTTTTAATATTCCTACAATTCTTTGTATCTCGCCATCCGAACGTTGGACTGTGGCTAACCAATTATCATCATTTACAATCATTACATTGAATTTTATCTGTACGTCATTTATAGGATTACGGCTTAGGGCGTCCACGTGAGACATTGATTTTCCTGGTCGGTATTCAATACTAAAGTTAAACTCCTGCATTTGCTCCCACCATCGAGCTACCCGAGGAATCATGTCCCTTTTCTGGAAAGTGGCTCTTAAAGAATTGCAATCAGAGACGATCTTAAATGGGATCCCAATTAAGTAAACTCTGAATTTATGTAAAGATGATACAACTGCTAAGGTTTCAAGATCATAAGATGAATAATTTTGCTCCTCTGGAGTCGTTTGCCGACTAAAATATGCAACAGGTCTAAGAACACTATCATATTTTTGAAGGAGGATACCAGCAACGCCTAATTTACAAGCGTCAGTATGCAATTCTGTGGTTAAATTTGGATCGTATAAAGCCAATATAGGCTTACGCATTAATTCAGCCTGCAACTTTCTAAATGAATTTTCTTGATCTGGGCCCCAAACCCATTTAATATCCTTCCTCAACAAATATGTCAGTGGTTTTGCTATAACTGAGAAATTTGGCACAAATCTTCTAAAGAAACTGGCTAAGCCAAGGAACTGTCGAACGTTGTGTTGACTAATAGGAGTTGGAAACTTCTCTATCGCTTCTACCTTCTTTGATCCAGGTCGAATACCATCAGCAGATATCTCAAACCCCAAGTATTCTACTTGAGGACTAAAGAACGTACATTTGGATAAGTTCAATGTGAGACCAGCCTGAGTAAATAACTGTAATATCGATTCTAACCGTAAAATGCCCTCATTAAATGTTTTAGATGGTATAATAACATCATCTAAATACGCCAGCGCCTCCCTATGACGCGCTTTACCTAATATTTGGTTCATAAGACGTTGAAAGGTTGCTGGAGCGTTTGCAAGACCAAACGGCATTCTGTTGAACTCAAAATGGCCGTCTGGTGTTACAAACGCAGTTTTATGTTTATCCTCTTCTCTAATCTGTATTTGATAATAGCCTGATTTTAAATCAAGTGTAGTATAAAGCGTATGGCCTGCAAGTACATCTAACTGATCATCGATCAACGGCATAGGATATTTTTCTTTAATAGTCTTCTTATTTAACGCCCTATAATCTATGCAAAGTCTAACCTCGCCACTCTTTTTCCTGACAAGCACGATTGGACTAGCATATGCCGATGTTGATGGACGGACTATACCGTTGTCTAATAGTTCTGAAACCATATTTCTAACCTCCTCTTTCTCTTTAATAGCTAACCTATATGGTCGGTAAACTACAGGTTCATTGTTATCAAGATTTATTGCCATTTCTCCTACTGAGGTACAGCCTAACTCACTTAAATTGAATGCGAAACAACCTCTAAATCGGTTTAATAAATTGAGTAACTGTTCCCGTTCGGCAGTAGATAAATTTGAACCTGTGTCAACATTTAAATTACTAATAGGATCTAAGCACGAAACTGAATGAACTTTAAATTGACTTTCTTCACGTGCAACCCTGCCTCTAGCAATAAGCTTGTTCTTATGTAACGTAATAGGAACAACACCCCATGAATTTAGCACTATTTCCCCTGTTCCGTCTTGAATACGAAATAACCCTGTTAAAACTGAGAACATAGAATCAGCTTCAATCCTAAAACCTCCATCAACAAATATTGCTCCATTATAACTAGGCTCTGTGTAAACGTCAACTGTTGTTATTCCAGAAACGGTGGTGTCACTTTTACAGTACAAATCTATCTTGTTATTTTTAGTGATTGTATGACTTAATTCCTTAATTTCTAAATGATCTTTAGTCTTAAGAATCTCAATGTGTGGCTGCTCTGTAAAAGTGTGACCAATCATCACTGGTACTTGCATGACGCTATCTGGTACTATCACCAACTCTACGTTGGCGACTACGTCATCAATAGAAACACAAACAAATTGTTTGCCTAAAGAGAGAACGGTTGAATTTCCAAATCCTACTAGCACTGAATTGTCTACTTCATAACCTACATCTAGCTTTTTAAATTCAGTTAACTTCATCATAGAACACTCACTACCTAGATCTACATACGACTTAAATGGGACATTATTAATTAATGCGACCTTAAAATATTTATCATTGGTTTTCCTCAAACTAGAGACACGCATGACATTCTTTTCAGCCACTGGAAGTTTAGTAAAACAATTATTTGTTTCATGCCCAAATCTGTTGCATCTAGTACATTTTTTTACGGGTTGTGAGCATTGTTGAATATGATGGCCCTCTTGTTTACAGTTGAAACAGCGTTGAGGCTTATTTGGGACACGCGGTTGAACATCCTGTTTACCGACATTTTTACTGGTGGCAGTAATAACTTTACGGTCACCAGGCTTTACGTTTTTAGAATTTCGTAAATATGTAAGTAGTTTATCGGGGTCATCGAATTGTACTGCTTCTGCCCCTAATCGTACCGAACGGTCGTCAATCCCGTGCAAGATACAGTCTACTGCTCTCCTACCTACTATACCGCACCTATTGATCAACGCTATTTTATCATAGTAATAATTTTCTAAGGAGTCTCCGAAACGAGCTCGTTTGAAAAGCATATCGCTAAGCATCTGTCCGTAATTTTCATCGGAAGGGAAAGCTGACCGTAGTTTATCCTGCCACTCTCCCCATGTAAAAAGTACGGATGGTAAACCCTCGTACCAACGCTGAGCTACCCCACGCAATTTCGGAAGAGCAAAATGAACGGTTTGCTTTCCGGACCACCCATAAATTGAAGCGCACTCATTAACTTTATGTAGCCACATCGACATAGTTTGTTCCTTCTTTGCCGGGTCAAATTCTGGTACAGCATTATTAAGATTCCCTAGTTTATGCATAGGATCTTCTCCTTTCAAAGACGTTAAAACTTGTAGAAGTTGTGACATGCTAACATTATTAGTAATACACTCACCAACATTATTCGGTTGCTGATTGTCGTTTTCAACCCGGTGCGTGGTTGCATTCGGTCTCGAGCTGCGTGTTCCATTCCTGGACCGGCTGCAGGACCGGCTCCTGGGCCGGCGGCATTCACCGCGGCGCCTATCGCAGCACCGCGAGTCGCGCCTGCCCAGTACCACGGAACGTTGGCTGCACTCGCTCACCGGTGACAGCGACCGGCTGGTGCGCCGATGTGAGCGGCGACAGCTCCGACTTCTGTACCGCTGTCTTCGATGAACTTTTCTAGCATCCGCACGACTCCGGGAGCGGGGCGAATGGCTGAAGCCATGGCCCCTTTCCCGACTGCATGAGCGTCTCTCTGATCTTCGTTGAGGTGTCCTCACAGCCCGGCTACCAGAAGGTAACACCCGGCTCCGCGATCTTCGCGCACTCTTGTCACGTTCTACGGCGTGAGATTGCTCACAAGGCGACAATTGGTGTACGTTTTCCATTATTAAACTGAAACAAGATATCAACGGACAAAAAGTTGCATTTAAAGTAAATTAAACGCTACGCATGGCTTAGAAGCGGACTACAAACAATTTAAAACAAAAAAAAGGATCGAATAACGACCACGAACTTGGATAACTTCAAACGATTTTGTAGGGTATTTAAATATATCGAGCAATAGAAAAAAAAAACAGAAGAGAAACAAATAACAGTAATAGAAGTTAGGTACAAACAATCCCACTTCTGAAATGTAAGGCTAGCCAGAGCAAAAGAGAAATAAAAGTGTTCACTTGAAGAAATAAGCATGATTTATTTACTGGGTTCAAATACTGGGTAAAAATAAAAGCACAAATATTACGGCAATACATTTATAGTTATATTATTACAATTCTCAGTACTTACATGGGTATTACAAGTTCCTTACACTTTTGCAGCTCAACCACTACTGTCTTGCTAAAATGGCGCTACCACGTAAGTTTTGAAATCCCTCCACTTTACCAGACTCAAATAGTCAGTTGACAGTTAATATCCGGTGGCGCCATTTTAGCATTTTAAACAAATCAAATAACTTGCAAATTATGACCAAATACAATATTGTGATATTTCAAAAATACTGTAACTATCATAAGAATACGTAAAGATTTATATAAATAGCTAACATACATTTATTATTCAAACATTTACATAGTTCCGCATATAACAAACCATAAAGTAACGAAATCCATATTAATATTATAAATACGAAAGTTTGTCTGTCTGGCATATCTGTTACCTCTTCACGCTTAAACCGCTGAATCGATTTAGATGAAATTTGGAATAGAGATAGTTTGAGTCCCAGGAAAGTACATAGGATAGTTTTATGCTGATATTCCCACGGAATCGAAACTTATGCGGGTGAAACCGCTAGGCGCTGCTAGTAAATTATAAAATTGAAAAAAAAAAAACTGAATTTAGTTTAAAGAAAGACGTTGATCCGAAGGCCAATTATTATTCCCGTAATTAAAAACGTTCAAAATCTTGTTGCAAAGAACATCTCTGCGACAATTAATGTAAAAAATTTAGGAAATTAGAAGTATTTTGATAGAATCAGACTGAGATCAGACTGTGAACGTTCATAAAATTATGAAAATTGCCCCTCTTGTATAAAACTTGGTGACAAGCATGTCTACGGCTGGACAAATATCCTTGTCAAGTTACCTCCTCCTCTGTACGCTTAGCTTCAAACTCAAATAACATAAACAGCACGATACTAAATTAATTAACCATATAATCATTACGTAATAAACGATCCGAATATATCAGTCAGTAAAGTATGTCGGTCCGCGTTATCTCGGCCGTATTAATCTAACCCAAGGAGGTAAGCTGGGAACAATTAATGGTTTGTGGGCGAGCGACGAACCCCACGCTACCCCACGCATTGGGCGATACGACCACGAAGTATGTAGGTACAGTTTATAAAAGACTTTAGTGTCCAGACAAGTCAGTCAAATTACTATCTTATCACTACGTATAAAAGTTTCTATATCTACCTATCAATGCTAATAATAAAGCTGAAGAGTTGGTTTGTTTGTTTGAACACGCTAATCTCTGGAATCACCAGTCAGATTTGAAAAACTATTTTTGCATTAAATAATTTCATCCAATTCTTGTCGAAGGCTATAGACAGGTAGTAGTTGGAGTTATCATCACTTTGTGACCTTTATGAGCTGAGCAAAAAGAAAACAATTCAGAAAGAACGCTAAGCGAAAAGTAATAGCGCGGATGGGCGATGCGATGCGATGAAGTCATGGCCAGAGGCTAGTTTACCGCTTAGTTCGTCACCGTTAGTGTGACCGCTTAGTTCTTCTAAACTAAACAATAGATCTTGTTGGGGTTCTTACTTCTCACGATCATTTAGAGAATTTATTCAGGAAGGATTCTGTACAGATTTTCAACTTTATCGCTATTAACATTAGGTTTAAGGTGGATTGGGAAAATTTGTCAGTTTCGTGTAGCTTGATGTGCTGGCGTCTGTACTTATAATACTTATGATGATGTCCATTTTGGTACCCCCTTCCAATAGCCATGTGTTATAAATCGTTGGATAGATTTTTGAACTGAATAGAAGGTACTATGACACCTAATTTCAAATCCTTGGCCGTCCAGAGCTATACTGTACCAATTTCCCATACACACATTACTAGGTATAGGAAAAGGTTTCCGTATCAGGGTTCAAAGACTCTTTTTTCTTTTTTCAAAGGCGTTTGCCCAAAAGAGTCTTTGAATCCTGATACGGAACTGCAACGATTGGCATCATAAAAATATAATGTTAGACGTAACGTTTTTCTAGCTGACTAGTACTCATCATCTGCCTGATTC
This sequence comes from Gortyna flavago, assembly GCA_963669345.1. Classification (NCBI taxonomy): domain Eukaryota; kingdom Metazoa; phylum Arthropoda; class Insecta; order Lepidoptera; family Noctuidae; genus Gortyna; species Gortyna flavago. Next base: position 7,639,363 of record OY770146.1, read on the forward strand.
TAGCTGACAGTACTATTTTTCCAAAATATTTTAATGCAGTAATTACTCAAGAAGTTAAGGACAGTCTGTCAGTTTCTTTTTAGTATAAATGAAAATAGGTTTCCTGTTTCTTTTTATCTCAAGTAAACTGAGAATTTGCAGAAAAACAAACAAACGTGGAGCAGTGGTGGCCAGGGTGCGGCGGTATCGGCCTCGATTTACGAGTTGTAGGTCATAAGTTCGAACCGAGGCAGGCACTTACTTTGTATATTTAATTTCATCACCACTGCTCTCAAAACGGTGAAGGAAAACAACGTGAAAAAACTGGTATATCGTAGAACCAAAAGTTTCGAAGACATGTGACATCCACCAACCCGCACTGGGCCCGCGTGGTGGATTATGGCCCACTCCCACTCATAGAGAGCAGGCCTGTGTCCCAGCAGTGGGAACATTATAGGCTGATTATGCTAAATAAATAATGTAGTATTAGGTATATAACTTTGTAGGCTAGGTTGTAAAGGAAATTGCCAATATTTCCTTTTTAATAAAGATACAATGTTTTATTAATTGGCGCTAGATTAATTAGTTTGATTAGAGCTTAATCCAATAAAATGGCTAGTCATGTAGTTAATGGATCGGGTATTTATCGAACTACTGGGCTTCGGGAATTTCATTAGATATAGGTAACAGTAAATTAAACTGCAAACTGGCACTGAGCTCAAACTGCAGCGCTTACAATCCGGTCGTCAAGATAATGCGTTGTTGACACCTGTCGGTTTCATACAAATGAATACGTTTTTTGCGAATTTGATCTTTATTAGCTACTAGTTCTTGTCGCACTGACGGAGGTCAGGAACGCTAATGCGTTCCTACAAGACCTAAATATTATTGACATAATTGTCAACGACGGCCGGTGTTGTCAATCTCATCGCATTTTTTTTCATTATAAATATTGCAATTTTTCGCTGAGATGAGGTCTATTACGTTCTCATTATTTTATTAGTTTTAAATGTTCCTCTTTTTTACTGATTGTATTTCTCGTGCGTGCTCTAAATAAAATATTTTTCTTTCTTTTCTTTAAAAGAAAAATGCCAGGTCAGGTTAAAGGAAAAGGTCTTCTTGTTCTTTGTGTCGCTGGCACGACAGCTATTTTAATTTTGTTGACCCAAAGCTTGGCCACTTCCACGGCGTTATCGGTGACAGCGTAGAGGTCACTTTGGGTACATGTTTCGGGGCACAGAGGACAGGATAGAAAGTGGGACATATTTGTGACTCAGCTCCACATCCACTTCCTGCTGCCGTCCGTTTTTTAAAGTGTATAAGCAAAATAAGACACCAATTAGTCATTTAAAAGCAACATTATCTAGACACAAGCAGAAGTATGGTTTAATGAGTACATCCACCTTTAAGATAAACGCCACTAAAGTTCCAACATCTATACTTAAAATCTTAGACAGTAAAAAATACAGACAGAACTGCATATAAATTCTAATAAAGTAAACGAGGACTGGGTTCAGCACGTTTTGGGAAAAGGGATTTCATGTTCGATCGTGTGATGGCTACTTCCATCCTCCACCATTCTTCCCAGGGGCCACTTTCATTATTGCCAGCTTCCAGATGCACCTTACATAGTTTTATATCTTTTTATAATAGTCTCACTGAGAACAATAGAGATAATTTATAATTTTGCACGGATGTCGTTTTTTTATTTTTTAGTTAAGTATAAGTTCATAAAAACGTTTCTTTGCATTTTCAAATAATAAATGACAACTATTTTACCTGGTTTTATTAAATTAACGATAGAAAACACGCAAGTGATATAAATTAAAGCAAAAGAAATAAAATAACGGCTTTAATCTGCGACGTTTTATTGTGCGTGTGGCTGTTGGGCCTGATAATCTTAATCTTAGAAAAAAAAAACTTTATGCACCAGAGCATAAAAAGCGACTTTATGTCACCTACGCACAACATAAAGACTAACTCTTAGAGCATGAGAGGTGAAAAAACTATTTCTTAGTTACTTTTACAACACTGACAGTTGACACATTTCATCGTTGTCATTGATTGATTTCGTTTACAAAGACAGAGATAAAATAGAACAATACTATTTTATTACGTAGTAACTCAACTGTGACTAATGAGACACAATTGAATTTCTGTTATTATAAATCAAATATTAATTTTTCATCAATTTTACGTTTGGTACAAGGAATGAGATATAGGTAGTTATAATTTCAACAGATTCTGTTTTAAAGATGGCGGATTTTTGTACAAATTAATTATTCATTTTTATGCACTAAAAATATAATCTATTTCTGTTTATATAAATTTTTTTACTGGCTTTCAAAAGATTATTCCAAGTTTATTTTACCAGAGCTTTTGTCAAAATAAACTAATGAACACATCGAACATTGTCATTCAAACTAAACTGCAAAGTGATACAAAAGAAGATTTTATTAGTTTCATACTCCCACAATATCCCCGCGGTGTACTTCGTAAGTCTCACAAGGATCCCGCGTGATTTCCAACTATGCAGAGAGTTGTAAGCACAGTTCATACCCTAGCTTAGCCGGGATTTGTGCACAGAGAGCAAACAGACCTAAGTGCCGCCACTTCAAGTAGCGACGAAGATTGGTAGTGCCTGTCTCGAGCCATCGTGCTTATCCTAAAACTAAACATAAAGGTATTTTATAGGTACTCTATGTCTACTGGTTATGGAGTATTATTGCCTAAACTAAATTATAGATCGTCAGAATTGAATGTTTTATTACTTGATAGATAAGTCTTGAGACAGTTTTGCTCAAACAATTGAAAGTGCGTTTATTTGAAGATTCTACGCAAATAATACCTACTCATGTTTACCTTCTAAAATAAATTATTAGATAATACTATAGTATAATAATAATATGTATATAAAAAGTATATAAAAAGGAGGGTAAATACTTAAAAAAAGGGCATCAAAAAATTCGTCCGAACGCTGGATGGCGCAAGGGTGTCGACACACGTTGCATCCTACACCAAACGCCTATATCTACCTTCCAATTTTGTTAAACAAGCAAACAAATTAATGAAATATCATACAATATTTATTTAGCTTTTGTACATACATGAGATGTCACACATAGAAAAAAAAAATTATGTAAAATATTTTATACTACGAACAATAAATGTAAAAAGAGTTATTTTGTAGCTCTTTTTGCTACTTATTTCTATTATTGAATAACGATAAATAGTCATTTGACCACGCCTTCGAAAAATGCTGCCGTGCTTGTTCACAAGATCTCCAAAAACGAAGTCGATTGGAAGGGACCTCTGTGATATCTGGGTGAGGATAGACGTCAAGGACATGACGCTTATTAGATTAATGCCTATCTGAATATCTCTTGGAATTTATTATGAAAAAAAAATCTAAGTAACTTTATTGAAACAAAATAGGTAAGGTAGGTAATTTTACTGATGTTTGAAGAAATTCATCATCAGTATTTCACATGGAGGGACTGTATATCTGACCTTCCCAACCCAGTTACTGGGTAATACACACTATACTCCTCCTTGGTAAGACTCGTTGTCAGACTTTCGGGTTTTTGATGACCCGTAACCACTGTCAAAGATCCACAAATGACAGCCGAGACCAACGGCTTATCGTGCTTTCCGAGGCATGGAGGGGTTTTGGTATGTAAAGTTGGTGACCCATCCACCGACCAACCGCGGCAAGCGTACCTTAATTTGATCGATCGACCCGTGCGGCTGTTATTACTTAGCGCCCTTTGAAGAAATTGTTGTTGAGCATTATTGTAAATAAAATTCAATATAAAAAAATCTTCTGTGCTGTTTATTAATCTCAATAGATTTGATTCCAATAAACATAGATAATAATCATTTGTAACCTCATTAAAGCAAAACTTTAGAAGACCAACCAAGCAGATTTCCAAGAAACTCCAACGATTATGGGGTTAACGTTTTGGCATTAAAAGTATTAGTAGTCTTCGAGATATCTCGAGTAGCGCTCCGTCAGACAAGTTTAAATGGAAAGGAACTTGAAACTGTTGGCTGAAGAAATCCGAGGAAGCTCAGATTCCGGACTGCTTTGTACTGCAGTGTTGTGCAAAATCGTCTGCGATTACGTTTAAAACTAGTTATATTTTAACATCTTTAAATTACCCTAATGGGTTTTTGTAATTAGAAAAAGACGTCTGAAAGTAAGTTTGAGATGTGAGTAGATACGCGGCGAGGAACGCCCTGGAAGGACATAATAGTGACCTTATTGGTGATGTTCTTGAGGAAGGTCAGGTGCGTAGTACTCGCAATCGGAGTGCGTGTATGACCAGATGTATGAACGTAAACGAAGCAAAAGGAGTAGGCATGTAAGTATCAGACCGTCGGGGTCGGCCCTTCAACTGTCCCGTTGGTCTCGTGGTCGCAAGCCCGACTGCTGAGCGTGGGGTCCTGGGTTCGATTCCCAGGTCGGACAAAGTGTTATTAGGTTTTCCATCAGGAATTTTTTAGTAACAGTCCGGAGTTTGGAAATGGCGGATTAATACCCCCGTGCCTCGGAAAGCATGTAAAGCTGTTGGTCCTGCGCCTGATCTCTTCCCGGTCGTGTTGGATTGCCGTCACAACGGACTATGAGAGTAAAGGAACAGAGTGCACCTGCGATTACGCACACACTTGTGCACTATAATATCTCCTGCGTACCTGGCTAATGTCCGTTGAGGTTGGCCACCGCCACCGAAATCAGTCGGAAGGTTATTATTTTTAATGTACCTAAGTATCGTAGTCGGTGGCGTTCTATAGTTTCTGCCTACCTTTATGGGAAGAAGGCGTGTTTGTTAGAGCTCCGTACACGATTAAATTAAACAACAGACAGACAGGATGAAATTATAAGGGTTTCGTTTTTGCCTTTGGCTACGGAACCCTAATAACTCAGACCAAAAAAAAAAACAAGACAGAGGGCTGTTAACAGTAAAGTGAAGCCGGTTTTGTAAACATGTGTGCACTTAGTGAGGTGTAGTTTAATTGTAAATGGTTGTAAATATGCGCGTGTGAGCATGTACAGTGCACAGAGCGGAGGTGTAGTTTTGGCATGCTTCACTTGTATTGTTCCCATCGCTATGTCTTTTTTATTTGGTCTGAGCCTAATAAAAGTTTAAAGTAGTCTAGGAGGTCTTGCAAATGACGTAAACCTTTTTATATATAAAATATGCAGACGCGTATTTGCGCCAAAGGCAAAATCGAAACTCTTTCATCCTGTCCGTGACTTTATGTCTGTTGTTTATGTAATTGTGTACGGATCTCTAACAAACAAATCCTCAGAATTATAGGTCAACAGCCGTCGAATTATTGAAAATACTTCCTCATCTTCATCACGATTGAAACAAAATACTTGTACCTAAGCATTTTTTTCACTTTTCTCCGTTAGAAGGCCCCGCTGTTTCTTCCGAACTTTACTTTTTTCTTTGAGTGCTTTATTTTTGTTTACCTTCGCCTTCGTTTATAAAATAACCGAGTGGCCGAAGCGACTTCGTTCAACTTCGGCTTTCGTCGGGGACCCAGTTAACCGATGCCTCGGTGCTTTAATGACTTTCAGCTACTAATTTAATTCTTGATTACTTTCTCGTCTTTGTTAATACGGCAGAGTTTTTCTTGGAATAATCCGATTATGTTAATTTTGGGTGTTATGTTTGGGCCCTGTTGTTAACTTCTTACTTGCATTCAGACAGATGCTAAGCCTAATACATATTTAATTTTCGGATTGAATTATTTACTAAACATTTCGTTTTGGGTTTTGTGCTGAAATTAATATTGTATTCAATCTAGCCCTTATTTGTAAGTTACGTGTCTATTTATTGGGTAATGAGTTGTATTAAATACAGATTGATTTTATATTTGCAAATTAATCAAGATACTTACGTTAATTAATCAAACTTAAAAAAAAATACCAAAAATATTTACGAAAATCAAAACAATGTTCAAAACCAAATCAAACCAAAATTAAACATTCTAATTTTAAATCAATGCAGCCTAATTCTGATACATATACTTAAAAAAAGAATCAATCAATGGTGCTGATGTCGGGTCGTGTGTGCGCGGTACACAGAACGGACAAAAAGGATTAGATACAGCAGTGTCCACAAAAGGAGGTTTTTATGAATATAACTTTTTAGGATAAAGACTCCTGAACCAATAGAGTGTGAAGATAAGGCTACGTTTTAATAATAAAACTTAGGATTTCTTTGATGAAAAACTTTATGGCTACTCAAGGGTTATTTTAATTTGGAGAGCGTGGCTTATCTATTGATATTTATTATTTTAGGGTGCCTTTTAATGTGAGTAGTTTGTTTCTATCCCTGGATTTCGGGGTTCTTAAATTTAATAAAGAAAATTGCTAGTAGCTAAATCTGTAACTTTAGAGTACTTACTTACGTAATCAGCCTATAATTTTCACTGTTGGCCACACAGGCACAGGCCTCCTCTCGGTTAGACTGAGAGGGAGTGGGCGTAATTCACCTTACGGGCCCAGTGCGGGTTGGTAGATATTATATGTTTTCGAATTGTTGGTTCTATGACATGCCGGTTTCCTCACGATGTTGTCCTTCACCATTTCGAGAGCAGTGGTGATGAAATAATTTACACAAAGTAAAGCACCTGTCTAGGATAGAACCTACGACGTCAAACTCCTAAGTCGCGGCCCTTACCACTCGGCCACCACTGCTCTCATATTTTACTTAGTGAAAAGGAAAAAAAAACAGTTTTATAAATCTCAGAAGTAGTATAAACTGTACCTATTAGGTGGTTGTTATTCCAGTTTCATAATTTATTATTGTTGTAGGTAGGTCTAGGTAGGTACAGACGCCAGCACATCAAGCTACTACAAGCTGTCAAATTTGACAGTCACGGGTAACTTGACGTGTCTGTACAAGAAAAGTTTTCAAATAATGCAATCTGTAGGTACGGCTTATATAGTGTTGCACCATTTATTAAAATTCTGTCTAAACAACATAATTTATAGTTATTTATAGTTCAATCGTTCGTCTACCAAAATGATAATAAATTAAAGTTCTGGATTAAGGCTTATCCAAGTATCGTCAGATGAACTTTTCTTTTAGAGAAACTTTCATAAATACTTAATGTAGCTGTCACTTTGTATTTTGGGAATTTGTATTTTATTTACGTCAATCAAAATTGACGAAATTGAAATTATAGAGGTTGGCAGGGACATCGATGCGCAAACTGAAACCATGAATGCTGTCAGCCCCCTAGCGTATATAGCGTAGCGTACATGATTCAAACTGCAATTCCTACACGGTTAAAATTTAAGGAAAAGATAATTATTTTTAAAATAAGCTACGAAAAATTTCAAAGCATCCTGCGTACCTACTAAAATTTTTCGTTGATTATGTACCGGATGAATTTGTTTACCGTCTCGATATTTTTACAGGCTGTTCTACTCATGAATATGAGCAACTTTCACTATGGTCCGTTCATAAAGGTCCGTTTTTTTCTATCCATTGTTGTGGTAAGTATGTCTCAGTGGGTAAGGCCTTCCCAAGCCCTTCCAGGAACTCTTCTCCCGCGCCTTCACGAACCAGCCCTCATGGTACGCGTCTACAGTCCAGCCGTCGAGAGAATGCGTTCTTGACACCTGTCTGTGCGACAATTCTAGTAACTAATAAAGATCAAATTCGCAAAACACAAATTCGTTTGTATGAAACTTACGGTGTTAAGAACGCGTTCTATCGACGGCTGTCATCTCACCGCCACTTTTTGGGCCAGCCTCGATGGTGTCCATCTTCCTATAGGTAGGTACAAGCACGATCAAGAAAATTAATTAATTAATTATTATTTTAATAATATTTAACCTAAAATTGATCTTTACGCGTTGCCCTAGTGCTATAGTTACCTACATAGATTTGAGCAAAATATTTTTTGTTTATCAGATTGTCACACTATGGCAATTTTTCGTGTTATATAGCCATTGCATACAACTGTCAAAAAATCACAGTAGTAATTTCAATGTACGGACAATTAAAAACAATTAATTTCCCTTACCGTAGGTATTATATTCACAATTACTTTTATCAAAATTTTAAAATGGCTAACTTAGATGCTTACAACAGTTTCATTCGTCGGAAGAGTCTGTATAATTGGTCAATTAAAATGGCCTAGTATACCGAACCTTCACGTGGAAAGCCTACATGGTACACAAAGATACCTACTCACCATTAATTCTAGTGGCTGTGGAGTGTGGAAGCACTCAGAGCAATTTGTGGTCCCCATTAAAATGCTCGACAGTGTACAATGCAATGTGAAACAGTTAGGCGAATATGATGATTAATATCTATGGAAATTTTGGTATGGTTAGCTGTTATTTAGAGATTCAAGGGTTCAATTATATTTTGAAGGTGCGACAATGCAATTTCAATTAGCGTAGCATAACATAACCAGCCTATAATGTTCCCACTGCTGGGATACAGGCCTCCTCTCTGTGAGTGGCAGTCAGCCGTAATCCATCACGCGGGTCCAGCGCGGGTTGGTAGATGTCACATGTCTTCGAATTTTTGTATTCTTTGTTTGTAGAAAAAATAATAAATATGTAAAGTGATAGATTGTAGTGAGGCATTTATTTTTAAAATATTTAGTACATAACGAAGCATTTTTGTCTCTTTGTATGTTTGAGCTTCACGCCGAAACTACTAGACAGAGCTTAAATTCATTCCAGAGAAGTAAAAGAAAGAAAGAAAAAAAAAAATAGTTTTAATTGTCACAGAAACACGAATGAATGAATGAATGAATTGCACCGATCCCAGCGTGGTTAAACCAGACTCGATTAATCGAATGAACCCCAAGATTCGCACTAGTTCCTGTAGCCTCATGTTCATGGTGCTACAGCGACCATTGCATATCAAGGAATAGACCGGGGGGCTCGGTAATGGTAGGGAAGACGTGCCCGTAGGATAGGTAAGGATATAAGAGCCTACCGGATATGCATCCTAGAGCAAGCCTTGGACTAGTGGAGAGATGGGTAATTATTATCTATGGATGGGCATCTTTTAACGACCTTGCCGCCATCTTGGTTCAGGTCGAGCTTCATCGGTGAGTCTTTTGGCGGGGCTCTACTGCTTTCTCTCTTCCTTTGTATGCCCTTGCTCTGCTGTGTTGTGTTAGATGTTGCTGTTTTCAATGTCATCTTCGGATGTTGCTGTTTTCAATGTCGTCCTTGGAAGTTTCGCTACTATCCGTTTCCGGTTTTTTGTAAACTTCGTAACAAAAAAAAAACTATTTGGATAATAACGGAATTGGGCAACTATCAAGCGGCCTTTTTAAACAATAGATCAACAGATGACCATATCTTCACGCTTAAAAGGGTCATACAAAAATATAATTAACTGTAATACCTAATATAGAAGAAAAAAAAAACAAAATCTAAAAAAGAACACAAATAAAAGCTAGTCGACAGCTACACGTCATAACTGTGACAAAACACAGTATAATGTTTCCTACTTTTTATCCAGACATTGAGGAGTTTCTCTATGGTGCGAAAGAAGCCACATACACATATTCAATTAATAAAAAAATTGCTTCTATTTGATTTTTTATTATAAAATTCGAACTATTCTTCAACGCACGATTTAATTCAATGTGGATTCGACTGTTTACATTCTGTGCCGTTTTATTCGATTTACAAATATTATTAGTGCCTGCCAGGAATATTGGAACACTCGAATGTTTTCATCACAACATAATTATTTTTATTTGTGGGCAAAGAGTGAAAATTCTTTTTGTATACCAAAACTCTGCTTCGGGATTTTATCGTGCGATACGTATCTATTACTAAATAAAACAATCAATTCATATGGCTTTCGCATGCTATGTGTGTATACACGCGAGCGACATGCGTCGACGACCGAGGCACCTGCAACCGTCGCGTCGATTACCGAACTCAAATCAACTGACGGTTGCAGTTGCCTCACACTAAGAAGAAAACTATGAGATGAATATATTGAAATACTTGACGAGGCAGCAAATGGCGCCGTCTATTTTGTTATGACACTGGCTGGTGACATTCACTGTAGCAGAGCGTCGCATCGATGGTTGCGTGGCACAGCCGCTACGCAACGTTTTTAATTACGAGAATTGGCCTTCAGGTATAGGATATAGCGTGTTGAGCTAAAGTTATCAAAATCTGTGCAGACAGACGTACCGTCTTCCTCGTTTACCAGTGAGTGTTCACTCATTAATCTGTAGTGCTGTTATGCTAGCAATGTAATTTCGCCCACTGCCATTTAATTTTGGTTTCAGTGCCAAGGGTCATCACTGGCAATACGCACTGTTCAAAGACTTTCGTCTGTCTTGAGACACTGCTGCGCTATGTGGGACGAGTAGATATTGCTTAGTTTCGCGAACGCTGCCCAGCTGAGTCAGATTCGACGATTGACCTCTTTCTCGAAGTTGGACCTACCTAACTGGACCATAATGCCTTTCGGGTGGACTATAGGTACCTACACCTCTGTCTAACCCTTCGGGAATTACAGGCGTGATGTTATGTATTATATTATAATGTCTTAGATGCAATTTGCTGCTTTGCAGCATTATATGACTATATGATACGTATTGCTCATTATATGACATTATATGACACGTATTGCTCATTCAGTTCAACCATATTCATATCATTCAATTTTCCACACAGAGCACGGATTCGCCGCGTCACTCAGCAGCGTCGAGGAATGGCACTACAAATAACATTCGTGGCGCTGAAAGTACGTTGAAAGCAAAAATTCTGTCACGGACTGCTTTCAAAGCCATCAGTTTCAATATGCATTTTTTTTAAATTGCTACATGGGCCAGCTTTTGACCTCGATCTCGCCTGATGGAAAGCGATGGATGAGGTCTATGATGAAACGAGCAAGCAAAGCGTCCTTATTGCGTAACGCATTATTGATCACAACCATTATTCGTATCATTATTGGTTGGCATTATTAGTCACAATCTGAATAATTTTATAGGATATCGTTAATCCACTGCTTCTATGTACGAAAAATTTGTCTGCTCAACTAAAAAAACGCAATGAATGTTGTTGAACTGTCAAAATAAAAGCCATTCCTACAGTTGGTGTGTTACGCATAAAAAATGCCTGTTCACTCTAGCTTTGAAGGCTGACGGGTCATACGTGGAAGAGAACACATTTGTGTCATATTGCGAGTAAACGGTGACACGCTTGGATTCTCTAAACCACAGAGGCGTCTCATGCTCTGTGGTGTTCATTCTGTAGCAATTGTTTTTCCAATAGCATTCTCGGCAACTTGTCGATATTCACATGCAGCTCGTTGCAATGATCGCCTTGTTTCAGATTGGCTCCAGACCAACGCCATTCTGACTGGGTATTGCCATTACTGTAGATAGAATTCCATTACCATTGTTCAATTCAATCAGTCTTTAACACTGCTGAATGCACAGTAAAAGTCTTTTATCTACACCCATGCTATAAATCCTCTATAAAAGTTTCTGAAACAGTTATCTTATTGCCAACATTAAAACAACCAGTGTCATAGTAACCATAATATCATCCAAACGAGTGTTATAATGTTGTACAAAATTTCATTATGCAACTCCTTTGATTTTTCGATCCCTTCCTTTCTCATCAAACAGCCAGTCTCTCTACTCAATTCGTGGTATCTTTATGAACTTCTAAAAAAGAACATTGTCATGCACGCGCGTTTCACTACCACAGCGCTGTAATAATATTTAAAAAAACTTATAGGTTATTCGAATTCACTTTGTACCCCGCTATTTTTGTTCGATATTAGGTAGTATTGCAAAAATTATTACTTTGTTGTTTACAAAAATGAGTGATACAAGCTTTGATACTTTGAACCTTGAACTTTCCATGAATTTACGGTACAACACCATAAGACTTCAGAAGCTTTGATAGAGGATTTATATCATGGGTGTAGATAGTCTTGAATGCAACTATACATAATTAGGTATAAAAACACTCATGTGATACTATTAAATAACAGATGCATTAATAACTATTATAACTTCGTCAATTTAAAATTATTTCTTTTATCAAGTCAGGATACGTAATACCTATTTTATGTTATGAAACTTGATAATAAAATATCAAAATACACCTTTCGAGTTGAAATTAACATAAGACCTTTTTTAATCGCCTGGCCACTTTATGACAGAATTATTTTTTCTTTTTTAAATTGTCATAATCTGTCAGTGTCATATTTTTAATTCGGTCTGATTTGTCTTCACTTATGTATTTAGAGTGTTGCCTCTACTTTTATCTATTAAAAAGTACTCTGTGATCTTTAAGCTTCTTGGGTCTGACAATGGGTCTGACATGTAAAGAAGATGGCTACATTCAATTCACAGTTATTTTAGCTCTGATTTTGCATATATTACAGTGATTTTTAATGTCGTGACAATAAGGTTGCTGTTGGGTTGCTGCAATTGTCAAGTCTGTCAAAATCACAATGAACTTTATTGTTGTTGCAATAAGGTTGTTTGTACGTCAAATGTCGTATTAATCAGCTGATATAGAGTCGTCCATTTTTTCCTTATAGTACCTACTGTTATAGTAGAGTTCTTTATTATTTATTTATTTATTTTACCATTTATGTACACACATATATAAACAGACAAGAAAAAAACAGAATAGAAAAATAGGTACAAAGGTGACGCTTTTTTCATAAGAAATCTCTTCCAGCATACCTGCGATAGGATAATAAATAGAGAGATGTAGACAGCGTGTGAAAGAGTATAGTAGACAAAAAAAATAACACATAAAATTTAAAAACAATTCACTTAATAAACTAGACAAATATTATGAGAATATACTCACATACATACAAATAAACATACATACTTCTAAAATAAATATCACTAGAATGTTAATTATAACGTAATAATAAATACACACACAACTATGATAAAGTGGAAATAATTTCCCTAATTTCTTTCTGAGTTTCATAACTTTATAGTAGGTTTAAAGAACGTTTTAGTGCTAAAATGCGTTTATGAATAACATTTTTTTACAACCAGACTGACTAGCAAGCCGATCTAGATGTTCGATAACTTTTTATGAATAAGAAAGTTATCTATGGTTATGATATTTCCGAAAATAGTCGATGATTCCCGAAGTGCATACTTTTATTTGTCTTTTTTTTATTTTATTTTTTTAAGTCTGTACCTACTTACTTATTTTTTTCACTTTCTCTTATTTAATTCTAAGTACATAACTTTGATATTTCAATTTAATAAGACATTGAACTCAGATTCAATTTCAAAGAACATGGTTCAGTAATTCGGAAAATAAACTTTGAAATGCGATAGGTAAGCATATTCGATTAAATTTATGAATTTGTTTTGTGTTATTTACGATTCAAATAAAAGTACATAATACTTTTAATTTTGGTAGAAAATTCAGGGTGGAATGGACGTCGATGCGCAAACTCTAACCATAAATTCAGCACATGATGTTAAAATTAAAGTCGTTTAAAGTCTTCGTCGGTTATTAAAAAAAAAAAAAAACTGCTGTTTAATAGAATTGTGCAATACAGACGCGGTCAAAATGTATGAAACCGTAATAAAAAAGAACACAGATGTAGATACACCTAGAGTTCGCAAGAGCAACTACTTCGCGTGCCCAGCTTACGTACAACAATCGTAAGCCGCCACTTTCGTGCTCAGTCCTGTAGTACTGCTGGCTGGGTGAGCGTGAGCGCTGGCGTTAGGCCCCGGGGGTAGGGCGAGATACGTCTTTGAATCGATTTGATTTTCCCATCACTAAAGCTGATCGCACATTTGTCAGCAACGTACGCGCCGCACGCGCCGTATGAACCGCATTTTAGAATTTGTTGTACGAAATCATGCGAAACCTAGCACATTTCAACCGCACCGTACGCGCCGCATTTCGTAAAATGCTGTAGGCATTCGAATATTGAAAAACCTAAATGCGGCTCATACGGCGCGTACGATGCTGAAGTGCGATCACCTTAAATAGTGCTTGTGATTTCATTCATAGTAGGTAGTTAAAATATGGCACGCTTGGTTTTCATACAGATCGTGATACTTGCGTTATCTAGGTCTATCTACATCTGTGGTTTGGAATCATGTACTGATGGTAAAAGGTTGCACGTGGATGTTCCTGCCACCCCGTACCTATAATAGTAGCCGTGATCAGATGAACTGCCGGAGCTGCTCCTGTTGTAAATTGCAGTAATTTCCGATGCCTACAATGTATACGAGTACTAAAAAATATTGTTTCAAATTTAATCCTCAATCCCAAATAAGCTGTTGTCTACAAAGCTGCCAATGTTATTCTTTTAAGTTTATCTTCGGCCGTCGGATGTAAAATGGTCCGCTCGTGTGTTTTGGATTGTTTTGTTTGAGTTGGCGACACACGAGGCTTTCAGTGCAAATGTGGCCTTTGGAGATTATAATTATTTTAGGATAGTATCATTTTCTCACTATCATCTTATGTAATATTACAAAGAGTTATTTGTTTATATGTTTGTACTGATCCGATTACAGACAGTCTTTCACTGATAGGAAGCTACGCTTTTTGCCGATTATCACACGATTTGTAATGTTAAAACACGTGGACGAAGCCAAGGGCAGAAGAAATTATACCTACATAAATGTATATCCACGCATTCCGATCTTTGACAGTCGTTACGGGTCGTCAGAAGCCCGAAAGTCTGACAACCAGTCTTACCAAGGGGTATCGTATTACCCAGTAACTGGGTTGTGGAGGTCAGATAGGCAGTCGCTCCATGTAAAATACTGGTATTCAGCTGCATCCGGTTAGACTGGAAGCCGACCCCAACATAGTTGGGAAAAGGCTAGGCAGATGATGATAAATGTATATCCACGCAATTGGGCTGTTACTGATAAACTCTTGATGGAAAAACTCAAAAACACTTTGCCCACACTTACACTTGCTTTTGCACTTTGTGATCGGAAAAATAGTAATTATCATACACCCCGGAAGTTCAAGCTAACCTAAGATGCTCAACCTTTTCGTACGTAGAGCAAAGAAAACAACAGTTTTAGAAGTTGCAAACGGTGAACGACGAGTTGCGATGGTCGAGCAGTGGTGGCTAAGTGGTAACGGCCGCGACTTAAAAGTTGTAAGTCGTAGGTTCGAACCCAGACAGGCGCTTTACTTTGTGTTAATTATTTCATCACCACTGCTCTCAAAACCGTGAAGGAAAACATCCTGAGGAAACCGGAATGTCCTAGAACTAATAATTCGAAGACATGTGACGTCTACCAGCCCGCACTGGTCCCGCGTGGTGGATTATGGCCCGCTCTCACCGAGAGGAAGCCTGTGTCCCAGCAGTGAGAACATTATAGGCTGATTATGCTAAATGGCGAAAATAATAGTACAATATTGACTGTTGACTATAACAAAAAAATAGAATGAAAGTATAGAAAGAAAGACTCGTACAGGAAGATCACAAACTAAACTAAAAACACACACACACACAGTCAAAAATAAAAAACCAAATTACCTATACAAAATAAAGTAACAAAAAGAAAAATGAAACAGAAAGTCCTTTATGAGGCCAAAAGGCTCCTATCTCAGCATGATGCAGCGACATTTAAAAAATAAAAGTCGCAGCGCTTTATTGTGTTATGGCCCGCTGTGATGTCACGGGCAGTTACAGAAATAAATAAATAAAAAAACAGATATAATATGTAAAATATTAGCAAATAAAATACCTATTAATTTTAATCCGCAAATAAAAATATTCAGCTAAGTGAAAGGCAGACATAACTTTAATTTGTTCTCGAGAACACCCTGAAGGCTTTATATGTATAATAATAATGTATGTCATTAAATGTTCTGAGAAACTCTTTGTGCCCGTGATAATGACATCGAGTTGTTATAAGTTTAAGTGAAAGAATTTTCTTATTTCAATTTAATAATATACTTGAGAAAGGCACGGTGAAAAGGACGATTATATTAATACAAGTAACACTGTTTGGGTTGGTTTCAGCCCTCGAGCTATGGCTTGTGTGTACATTTTTGTTTTAAAGGGCTTTGATGATCCTGTGGCATACCTTCGCGCCGTATTGTTTTTTTTTTCAAAATTGTGGCCACGCATGGAACCTATATACCTAAATCGATAGCTGGCATTAAGGCGCAGATATACGACTTCTAATGATTTTAAATTCAACATCACGTCTAATCGACCCGACTGATTTCTTTGAAAAAAATAAATGTTATACTAGACCATTTGCTTCGTAATTTGATATGTGAATATTTGCAATTATATTTTTTTAACATAGTGTAATTAATTTGTAAAGTAATGTCTACCGCGGACATAAAAACGATAATCACGCAAACACTATCGGGTGTATTTTCATAAAATTTTCACCATATTAAAGACAATTTAATTCCTCAAATTTTTGTATACGGTTATTATTTGTTTGGTGTTTGATAAATCAACAATAGATGATTGTTTCATATTTTGGAATAAATTACCAGCGTTGTGTCATCGCGCTTCTCTTTCTTTTCTATGCAGTCCGATAGTGACCGCGCTTTAGGTCATGTAGTCGCCTTAATGCAAACAGAAAACACCCAAAAAAAAGGATGGTAGCAGGTAGTGTACTGTAGTGTCTGCATATCCCATGGAAAAAAAAACCTTGATTTATGTATAGTGTAGGTAATGTTACAAGTCAAGCGATTATGGAAACTTCTCCTTAGATTGTGTTTATTTTCGTGTAGTAGGGATCATATTGCTAACTTTATTAATAAAACACTTATTTTTTTATATTTAGTTATTATTTCTTAGAAGTACAACTACTTACTACATTCAGACGGGGACTGTCAGTTATCCGAGCCGAACTTCACATCTTAGTCCTATTCTAAATATGAATTATGTTTATCTATTCATTTTATTATAGGTACCCATAACTTATTAAACATTTATGAAGGTCGATTGGTAAAGCTGTCCAGAAAAAAAACCTCTACTTCACTTGATGTCACATATTTTTGTTCACAACAAGGAATTTCTTCTGAATTTATCTGAGTATGCAGATATCTATAACGCAAGACATGTCCGATATTATTGCATTCTAAGAGGTGACACATCTTTTTAAAGCCGATGCGGCATCCTATATTTTGGCGTCACATGTCTCGTCGGATAGTTTTGAAGTCACATGTAGTTAGGGCTTCTTGTATTTGCAGTGTATTGTGATACTTACATATCATGATATCCTTGGATCTCAGGCATTCGGCGAGGACTCATCAAATAAAACAACCTCATAGAAAAAATACTTTATATAAATTTATACGACAACCCATTTTAAATTAGTTATACATACAGGTACATATCATTTATTCACAATATTGAAATATGATTTACGATCTAGCTGTAGCGAGAAGTATACATTTATATTAAGTTAATAAAATGTTTTACCTGAATAGTTATGTACAGTTTTAGGTACTACTGCGTATGTGTAAGACAGGCACACTGGTATGACAAAATAGGGATTGAAACAATTGAGATTAGTAAGGCCTTGTGGGCTATTCACCATCCGAAATAAACAGCTTTATGCTGTTAACACACCGTCGAGCAACACTGCAACGCGATACCGATACCAGAAAGCCAATTCTCGTGCTTAAAAAACGTTCAAATGTAAGTCGTAATCTCATCTCAGCGACAATCAATGCCAAAAACTTGTCAAAAATGTATGCAAATTGATTGTAATTTTGACAGATTGAGACTGAGATTAGAATGCGAACTTTCTTAAAAATATGGAAATTGCCTCTCAGATATGGTCAGTCAGGGAAAGAAAGATTCCAGCACTTCCAGGTTTTAAAGAAATTCTGGCAACATACTGCCAATGCTATAAATGAAAATGAAAGTTCAAAAAGAAGAGAATTCATCCATGAAAATTTCTCAAATTTTTAGTTCCGCGATTGTACAAATGTACAGTCAGGGAAATTGTAGGTAAAGCAAATAGCCAGTCAAAAAAAAGCTGGCAAAAGAATATAGGTATGGATAATATATATTCCAGGAAGAGGTGGCCAGACGACCTAGACGCGTAGACGGATGCCTTTGCTCAGTGGTGGGTCAGTGTAGGCTAACAAAAAAAAACTGACTTTTTAAGCTTAATCCCAGGTGATACTGTTTCACTTGCCAATGAAACCACTAGATGTTTCGTGTACTGCCTTGATCCCGATCAGTGTGCTAACAGAGCGTTAACACTACCCATAAGAGTGTCTAATTTATTTTATCTTTGCCTTAATCCATTATTATTACCATAATTTTAGTGATTCTTAGGGGAGAGGTAAGTGTGAAGACTTGTGAAAATTATTTACAAATTAAGCCATTAAATACACATCTTTAGATATTGTAGGTAGTTGACCTTAATCCTTAATTTATGTTATCGATTTCAGTATAGGTAAATCATAGTAACAGAGGTAACTATTTAATTATGTTTGTTATAACAATTCATTTTTGTTATAACAATTCAGTTTTATTACAAAAATTCGCCATTAGACATTGATATAATTGAATGTTAATTTTCAGGGTTCATTGAAAAGCAAAACAATATTAGCTATGAGACTTAAGACATTTTAATACAGTGAAAAATAAATGACTAGATGGGTACTTTTGGTGGAGGAGAAGCGCTAAATAATTTATTCTATATTGAGATCCTAAATTAGAGAGATACAATAATTTAACAATATACTTAATTATGACAGTTACACTTTGAGATCTGATATCAAAATAGATACAAAAATAAGTTAAGGGGAGCGGTCTTATCAGTCTTAAAAGCTCACCTACATGGGAGAGGATAGGTCAAGGTCATATCTATTGGAGAAATGACCTTGGCAAAGATTCCAGAACAAGTTAGAAATTTATTAAATACGCTGCGAATGTTATTGATGTTATTTTGCTGAAAGTTGTTTCGAAGTTATGATAAAACATTTGGAGTAAACGCTATCTACAGCGTGCTTAGAATAACGATAACTTTAGTAATTTTTCGTCTTTGCACGAAGCTTGCGGAAGAGCTTTAGAAGCTTTTTTTGGTGGGATAAAATATGTCAAGGGAAATACACTGTATCAATTTAACAATAAACTTTTAATTTCAAATGTTAAGATAATAATCGATCGAAAGGAATCAAATTCCAAAAAATTGATCTTTAATTAACCTAACGGTATTGGGAAACGCTTTAAATATTTTCATAGCGAACATAAAATACTTAGTTCGGAAGTCATAAAGAATCTACTTGACACAAAACATCTGACGACATTCAACGCTAAAGTACTCTGATGAAGCTACCGGCACCCTCTTTGCGTAACACACTATCAATCTCAATTTGAATAATTTTGAAGGATATTGCTAATCCCTTGCTTCATATGTTCGAAAAATGTGTCTGCTCAACAACGTAAATAACGCAATGAATGTTGTTGAACTGTCAAAATGAAACACATTGCTACTGATAGTGCGTTACACAATTACCCCACGGTTCCTTTAAGAGTGGTGGCCGCCACATAGTGTCCGCAATTTACCGGAGAATGACGTCACAGAAACGTTAAAGAAAGTAAGTTAGTGTGTTTTCCTAAAGAGCTTTTTTTGACATCGTAAAGTCAAACGTTGTCGGTGCCATCATTTTCATGACAGCGCTGTCATTACGGCCGTTGTTTGGCAGCCACCATTCGTTTAGGAAACCGTAAGTAGTATCAACAACACGTAGATGACAATAATTAATATGACGGAAGGAATATTTAGACCAATAGGATACAAATTAAGTCATTACAACAATAGTATTATAACACTAATATTTACATTCTGAGGTTTACCTCTAAAGAGGATGTTAAACAAAAGTACTAGTTGGTTGAAAAATGGAACAACTTTAAGAATCTTATCAATTGAATTTGAAATGGTTTGTGACAGAAACATTCGAAAAAAAAAAACGAGATTTAAACGTTTAAAACATGGTTGCTTTTTAAAGTTTTTGTGGAAATTATAATTTATCAAAATTAAATAGTTATTTGCAGAAGATTATAATTTTATCATAATTTACGAGTAATACGTTTGAAACTACTTAGTCTGCCATCAATTTTAATTTAATTTGCAAACAAACAAACAGGCTTTATTTCCCAGGGATAATAATGATTGCTAATTAATCACACTTACAATAATTAACTAATGCTTATTATTTTAGCACAAACATCTGGCTGCTACCAACTCCATTTGCAAAATTATTTGCACTAATAAGTTAGGTATTTAATTTTATTGTTATTAATAGTTATAACAATCAAGTCGTTAAAAGCTGGCTGCTTAAATGATTAAGTTTATTTAACGCTGTATTTATAGCATTTAATATTTATCTATGTATTTTATAAATTTATTATAGTAATTGACTATGATGTGCCGAATATATGATCTAGATTTACATATGCATTGACTTTGGATCTGTTTACCACACAAACATACATAACATCACGCTTGTAGTTCCCAAAGGGTTAGGCAGAGGTGTACCTATAGTACATCAACATTTCTCCAGTTATAAGTCTCATGTAATAGAGGGCGAGCCTATCGCCATCAACCGGACACATATCCAGGCTACAAGCTGCTACTGAGAAATTGCTGATGGAAAAACCCATCATCATCATCATCATAATTTTTTCCAATCTTCTACTAACTGTTTCAAACACGAACTGATTTATTCCGCAGCTGACCCTGGCTTATTTGTAATTATCATGATATTGTGTGAAGCAAAAACTTAAAGTCTATGAAAAAAACTTCTAGCTAGCACCCTTTTGTTTAACACCATTGAACATATTTGGTATGGCCATGAGAATTGGAAATATTGGAATGTTTTATGAACAGTGTTCTCAATATTTACAATGTAATGAAGCGCATTAGTTCCCATTTGACATACTTACACTATGGCACTAAGTATATAAGCGTTAAATGGGGACAACGTTACATATGTATAGCACATAACTATATACACAGCTAATCAGTAAATCACAGCTCCTGATTGAAATATTTTCCCGTGGAAAGTCATGACTAGAATTAATTGGCTGTCATTTGAGATTGTCTTGAGGAAATACCTCTTTAAATTACTTTTAGCCCTCCAAACCGTATGAAACCCAAAAGGCTCCCGACGAACTATTAGTGAATAAAATTATTAGTCACTAGAATAATAACCGCCTTCTTTTTTTGAAAGTTGGTTAAAAATAAAATTCTTTATTGGAAACTTGAATGACTTATGTAAAAAAATGTTTAAGTAATGATAAAAAACAAAATTCCAGCAATACAACTGATAATAATTTTCGGAAACATTGCCATGACACAAAACATCGAAGCACGTTGTAGCATTAATTTTCAGTGAGAGCTTATCGATAGTATTATTATGATGCTAAATAATACTGGCACAAATCAAGGCAATCTCACACAACAAGCCACTTGACACATACAACGATCTACACTTGTATACAATGAACACTATTACTAACTAGTTTGAGATCACGTCCGCTTTGGTTTGGTATGTCACTTTCTTGTTGCTAACTTTGCGTTTGATCGAGGGATTCCTACTGTCACTCTCAAGGCTCACTTCACTGACGGACTCCGAGTCGTGACAGAACGGTACGACGTCGGTACACAGGTGTCGTTCAACGCACGGTATGGGTTCGTCGAAAGAGGTGTGGTCTGTAGCCCTCATGCGGTAAGTGTCCGGGCACGGTGGCCGGTCGCCGCTGCGGCGGTGGGACCGCGACGAGCGGCGATCCCTGCATCAGGAGCATCGTCCGCGAGGCGCGCGGAAAGTGCCCGCGCGCGCCTGATGTCACAAGCGACACATCTCGTGCTGAGACACCGACGAGTACATCATCGTCGATACAGGGTACTGTAATATAAGCCTCGCATTATTCATAAGCTTTTGTAACCAGTAACAAAAGCGACAGTAATCAAGTCTGTTGGAATTGCTTGGAAAACATAAAACGTGAGGAGCTTTATTGCCTTTGCAACATTTTATTGGAGTCGTTTGAAGCGGAATGGCAGAATTTGATCAGAATCATGCAATTGACAACACGTAGGGATGAAGAAAGTTTTAATAAAGACAACACAAAAAATTCAGAAAAGACAGAAAATTTTTGGGGACTGATAATTGTTATTATTATTCTCTGTTTTGAACTCAATTAAACTTTCAGCCACGAAGCGTGTGTATACTGGCCTGACAGAATGATAGATGTAGTTTATTATATAAAAAACATCATAATGTAATAAATTTCATAATTAATACGACACAGTATGGTATCCATCGAATCCCAGTCATGCAAACCATAGATTATAAAAGAAAAACATTGAAAATAAAATTATGTTAGAAAACCATGCAAAATTCAAGCGTTGTCGTAGTTGGTTTATAATGATATAGGAATGAGAAGCGTTGAAGAGTAGTCAGAGAGTCGGGTTGTTATGTTATCTTAGTTAACAATGACACGAGTGCAGACAAATTGTTGTAAGAGCGTGGACAGTAACAAGGGCGAGGGCACACGAGGGCACACAGGGCACACGAGACAGAGTGCAACATGTGAGCGGTAAAAGTCTGCACGTACCTCTACACGTATGTATCCTATCCCTTACTATGAAACGTGCCAATACGGCTACTAATATCACCGGCTGAGATTACTCTCCTTCACGGCTCTGAATGGCTCCTAATTCGCATAAAGTATTCTAGAAACTTTTGGAAGATACGAATTGAATTTTTTTCATCAAGGCACTTGGAAATATGGAGGAGAATCGAAGCGATGTATAAAATGGAGCTGATTCGCTATATGTAAGTTTGCTCGCAGGAGTTCTGTCTGAGCTGTTGTATGCCCATCAGTTCGCTCGATGAGTAATAACGTCGTGTCGTGCGCAACTGAAAGTAAAAGAACAAATTCATGACAATCTAAAAAAAAAGCAATTTATTTTGCAACCGAATTAGAAATTCCTTTTATTTGAGGGCTTTTTATTTAAAGAAAAACTTATTTTCTATTAGCTTTTGTAGGTAAAGTTGGATACTCACTTGAGACTGTTTAAATCGGAGCTGCGGCTGATATTTCCGACGCAACTTTCTTGGGCAGCACACGCACAGAATTCTAAGGAAAGCCCTGAAACAATAAAATTAATTTTGAAGTTAAATGCTTTTAACATTAAGTAGCTTTATTAAGCTCCGTTACCAGGATCTTTGTAATTGTTACTTAAAACAGTTACTAAGACGATCTAGAAGCTTAATAAGAATTTAGTCGGTAAAGAAATTAGATTATGATTTTGATACTCTGTACGGACAAACTTGCAGTTTGCCTGGATAAGAATATTGTAATGAGGTCTTTGATGTAATAAAAAATGCTTGTAAAAGTAGATAGCTTATATATTGATTTAAAATAAAAAAAAATCTACGTAAATATTATTTTGTAAGTACAGTCTATTTATAACAAATGACTTGTGGATTGAACGATCGAGGTAAAGAGTTTCAATTAGAAAAAAAAACGAACAGTTGATACGTTAATTGATGAAAATCAATTATTTGTTTATCATCCATTGCTACACAAATCATGAAAATTTAGAACCAAAATAAGGTTCAACTCAACTGGTGATGGTAGTACGAGGTTAGAATGTTGACTTGTGCAACTCTTGCGAATTCCAACTGACAATTGCCTATCAAGAAAACTTGAGGATTACTTTTTTTTTTCCTATTCTTGTATATTTATAATATGTGTTTTTTAATTATTATCTATACTAATTTTAAGCTAAAGAGTTTGTTTGTTTTTTGTTTGAACGCACTCCCTGAAACTACCAGTAGGATTTGAAAAAATATTTTTCATTAGATAGCCATTCCCCATTCTGGAGGAATGTATATGCTATTTAATATAACGACCCTTAGGCCAAAATAAAAAAGTCATAAAGAAAGCTAAGCAAATACGAAGTAATAGCGCAGGCGGCTATGTACCTGTTATTTTAGTATATTGTGGTGTCTTACGACTTCAACGCGAACGAAGTCGCGGGCAGAAGCTAGTGTAATAATAAAAAACAAAACACTACTTAAACGGATGAACCAGTTGACGCTGCGTACTAAAGATGACCTTATCATAATTGGCAACATAAATATATTTAAATTCAAAAGAATGTTGTCTGCAGCTACTTTGCAAACTAATAAAAAAAAAAAATGCACAAAATAAATTACCTAGTCTAATTTTATTTCAGTTCACCCGATTGAATATGATTTATCTGGTCTCCGAAATTGACCTCCCCATTGTCGGGGGTGCAATATTTCATCACAAAGGCCGAATAAAAAGCGGCCAAGTGCGAGTCGGGCTCGCACACGAAAGCTTCCGTACCACCGTAACACATTTTTTTTTTAATATTCGTTGTCCCAGGGGCGGGCCTAGGAAACGCTGGCTTGACGATTTGGACTCAGTACTAACCGATTGGACGGAGAAGGCACAACACATAGAAAGGTGGAAAAATATGGGGGAGACCTTTACCTCGCAGTGGGACAAAATAGGTTGAAAACAAGAGAAGTGCTGAACTCGAACAAAAAACGCCGAAAAAACACGTAGGTATATCTTGTATCCTTTAATTTTTAAATTTATTACTTGTTGTTATAGCGGCCATACTGTAGTATCAACACTGTGAAATTTTTAAGTGCCTACCTGTTACGGTTCAAAATATATATACAGCTCTGCGACAGAAGGACAGACGGGCGGACAACGGAGCCTTACCTTGGGTACGGAACCCTAAAAAGTATCTTTGGACTGCTTGGGAAACAGTTTTCGAAGAACTCCAATAAAAGCAAGTTCAGCGAAGGTTTGCGAAGAAATTGAACGAGGACGATAGGAACAGTTCATTAACATTGTAATTCGGCGTTCCGTTCTGATAGGCCCGATTCGATTAGACCTCGCGGTTCCAGATTTGAAATGAACGAAATGCGGGTTTACAGTCGAGGATTTGCTTTTAAAATTGCTTTTGGGGTTCATCTGCGCTTAGAATTTTCACAATAACTACAAAGCCACTATCAGAAACGTGTGGTCAAATTAAAGGCTGTAGATCAACGCCGTAATCGCGAAAAATAAAATTAGCAGTCTCACACATTTTGGTCGAGTAGACCTTGAAGTTTTGTAAGGGACAGTTGCAAATTTTTTCACGATTACAATATTGACCATACCATTTCGATATCCGTGATTCTGATACATGTTGTATTATCCGTCCGTCGGCTGGTGATCCTTCACACAAGGTACCCTAGTATCATTACTTGTGATTATTACAGACGCCAGTCTCTCACAAAGGATCATATTTTGTGTATTGTTGTCGAAACACTATAATTCTTGTCTCTGATCTGTCTATGTGAACCTTTGTGAAGAGAGAAAAATAAAGATATTTTATACTATATTATTATGCGTTGATTGTATGTTGGTATTACTTATGTTATAGTAAATGGCTATGTTTGGCTAGAAAGATCACACATTATGGACCTTAACTTACAACCCGAAAGATGTCATCTACAACACGATATCGAAGACGATTCTCGTTCCTTTTATAACATTTATAGATTATTCTTAATTTGGAAAACTTATAGAAAGATAGACAACGTGCATCAAGATAAGCCTTTTACTATTTAACAGCTGAGGGAGGTCAAATCGGGGAATTTCATGTTTCCCTTTTATTTCTTGCAAGGTCACCTGTTTTCTAAAACTTCTGCAGAATAAGAACTTTTGGTTTATGCATAGGGTGATGTCATAAACATGCCCAATGCGTGTTTATCTAAGATTCTAACGTAATAAAATCGTTTCTCGTGTCCCGAAAATCATTTATACCTATTACTTACTTAATTTAATCACACCATGTGATCCGTCTGATTTCTTATTTCTGTAGCGTTTCTTAGAAAATATTGATACAGCATTTTGATGTAAACCTGATTCATTATATATTTTTGGCTGAGCGTTGCATCGGATTCTGTTTTTATTAACCGGTCAAGCTCCGCGCGTAACCTATGTGTTACGATACA
The DNA here is from genome assembly GCA_963669345.1 of Gortyna flavago. Lineage (NCBI taxonomy): Eukaryota > Metazoa > Arthropoda > Insecta > Lepidoptera > Noctuidae > Gortyna > Gortyna flavago. The sequence goes on from OY770146.1 coordinate 7,665,371, forward strand.
ATAGAAAATCAATTGTCTTTCATTAGCGGAGCTTAATGCAAATGAAATATCTATATGAACGATGCGGAGACATTTTTGAACGCCATATTTTAGTTTGTTAATTTATAGTTTTAGTTATGTTAGGATATTATGTTTTATAGTTATATAGAGGTATGAGGAACAGGGTGTAAAAATCACTCATCCTCTAAAGAAAAGGGAGGATATTTTTTTTTTTTTTAAGGATGGGAAATCACCAATTTACCCCTCCCGCTCTGAGTGGAGAGGAAGGGAGTGTCAGACTCTTACTGACTAAAACCCATCCGTGTTCCTTCCTTAGCCCTTTATTTTCCGGGGTAGCGGTAACCCTTTCGGACAATCCCGCTGTCCCGGCAGGCTTCGGTCCTGACGGGCCCGTCCTTCGATGCTGACATCTCTTTGAGGCGCGCGTGGAACACATACGCGCCGTCCGGCACGGGCCTGGTCCTGATCGGACGGCGAGCTACCCATTACTCGCCGTCCGCAGGCCCGCGCCTACGGTGGCCGGAAGTCGTCACGCGGCTCCCGACGCCCGGGGCGTCTCCCGAGGCGGCTGGGACGGGCGGCTCCCTCAGCTCTCTCCCTCGCCCATCCCGCCACCTCCTTCGCTAGCATGACTGCTTCGCAGAAGGAGGTGACTGCCTCCCACTCCCTCTCGCCCCGGACCATGGCTTGGACCAGGGCCGGACGCGAGAGGTCGCCGCCGCTGCCGATCGCCTCTACGAGGACACGGCGGTGCTCTGCCCAAGCGGAACAGACCTCCACTGTATGCTTCACCGTGACACCCGGGCGATTCCTCCCGCCTGATGATGTGCAGGAACCTCCCGAAACATCCGTGTCCGGTGAGGACCTGCGTCAGGCGGTAAGTGAGGACGCCGTGACGCCTCTCTAGCCACTCCTCAAAGAGGGGCCTTATCGCCACTATCGTGGCGTGCCCTGCGCTGGGTTGCGACAGTCGCTCTTTCCATGTCGCCATGAGATCGCGCCGGAGGTCCGTCCGCTCCGCAGCGATTTGCCGCGGAAGCGAGTTTTCCCCCCGGCATAGTGCCTCCGCGCGCCACTCATACAGGCGCGCGAGGACTATCGCCTCCAGGACGGGAGGATCCTCCGACCAGACGGGGTGTCTGGCGGGCAACTGAACGATGATTGAATTCGGGCCGTTGTATCTATGCTATGTGCGCGTGATTTTGGATTTTGCGTGACGTCAGTATGACGCGTTGTTCGCATGTGGCGTTGTAGATACCGCTTCAGTTAATTTAGTATAAGAAGTTTATCCCAACAGAATATCACGCCTGCCATGTATTCCCAGAGAGAGATTATGCAGAAGTTTACCTATAGTACCTACATCCAAGAAGTTCACCCAGTATTCTTGTACAAGTAATTTTGATATTTCAAGTAGGTAAACTGTAAGTATACGCTTCATTGAGATAATTATCTTAAGATATTTTCTTTTTACGACTGCGGGTACATTTTTCGTCAGATTCTATGCAATGAAAAGGCCATCTGTTCTTCGCCTGTAGGTGCCAATTAAGTCAGAGCTTTTTTGTAATTGGTTCAACATTTTTCTACCTACAGCCACGACCTTAGATACCTTACCTACATTTACGCAAAATTCAATAGCGTTTTTATCGTGATATTTAAAATTGCAACTTTGAGAAAAGACGTATTTCATAAAAGTATGGTTTCGATAATACTATGTTCGTGATAATACTATGTTCGTAACACTATAGAATATCTTTTAATATTTTAAGAGAAAATCGCTTTTGAATTTTGCGAAAATGTAACGTAGGTACCTATTTATGCTAGTGAATGTACAACTGAAATGAAACAAACCGATTTACTCACAAAACGAACAAAACTCCAAAGCTTTTAGTATAATTAACACATTCTAGATTTAATTCAACACACTGATAAGTCTAATAACATTAATTAACAGCGTGTTCCACAAGCCAATTTCGTCGAAATTTTAATCCGGAGATTCCATGTCCCGACAATATTGATGTTGTAGGTGACGGAAAGGTCGCATATTGAGTTTGCAGCCAGCGTGTTGCGGGATCCGGCGTTCGAAACAACATGGAGGCAGCAGCTCAAACTCGCTCTTTAATCAAGCCTGTTCTTATGTAAATACACTCTATGCCGCCACGCCGCGCCGCGCCGTCCAAGTTCATAAAAAACTTTAAAATATTTAACGAATATGTTTTGCATTTTCATGTGTAGTTTGTAGGGGTCGAAAACATTTTTAATTTTTAGCTCTGAATGCGAAAATCAGAGTAGTCGTCTGAATTTTTTTTTTGCTTGTTTTATGAATGGAACTAGTTTAGAGTTCTGCAGTAGAATTAAACCCGCAGTCGGCAGCACCCGATTTTTTTTTCAGTACACTTGTACTTTAGCTCAATATCTATTTACTAAATCTGTAAATATAAAAGAGGATGTTTATATACAATGCATGCATTAATTTAGTTGAATTAATGCACATTTTTAAAGTATTTCAGGATCGAAAGTATTCTGCATAGATTTCTGTAATTTTTAATGTAGGTACTTTTTTATCCCTTAAATAAATATATATAAAAATTATTTAATCATCATCATCTGCCTAGCCTTTTCCCAACTATGTTGGGGTCGGCTTCCAGTCTAACCGGATGCAGCTGAATACCAGTATTTTACATTGAGCGACTGCTATATAAAAATTATTTAATATATATGTAAATTACAGTCACACTTCCGGTGTACGGCTACAGTCAAAACAAACCAAAATGGACGAACTGCCTACTACGCTAGACTACGTGAAGTGCCTACTACTTATCGTGCGCGATTGTGTACGTGCGTAGATTTGTAATGAGACCACAATTTTCTCCAACAATCAGTATAACTAATTTTGTAAATAAACAATGTTTATATATAACATTAAAACTTCAGTGTTTTAACATCATTCATTCATTCTCCTTCTCTTATCCCAATTTTTTTGTGGTCGACGCAACATGTCTTTTGCTTCCATACTTCTCTATTAGTCGTCACCTCAGTAGTACAGCTGTCGAACGCTGAGCGACAGTGGAGGGGGTGCGTCTGCGCACGGGTACAGTCTTCTCCTAAAGTACCAGGCTATTGTTTTAAATATATAAACGTGTAATTGTTTTATTGTAAAATCATAATAGTTACTTTACTAGAGTCGCGCTCTCATTGTACCACCAATTTGATCGTTAAATCGCTCAGTGCGCAGGTAAACGCCAGTGTTCTTTTTACGTGACGGGATCCGTAGGGATGTAGATCCATCGTTTCTTTGATTTACCCCTACTCTTATAGCATTCGACATTCATACTCAAAACTTTCCTCACGACATTATGATTATGATTTTGTCTGAGAGTCTGGTGGTGTGGGTTAATTGTGGGACATGTTGTCTAAGAAATTCAATAAAATTAACACCCCGTCCCTCATACCTCTCTCTCTATACATAAACTACCACTGTTTGACCAATCACAATGAAAGTTGGCATAAGTAGGTATCTATGCATTTTAATTTAATTTAGAAAATTTACCTATATGTAGGATTTTTTTTATCCAACCTCCACGGGGGCGAAGCCGCGAGCAAAAACTAGCCGGTCTTCTGTAAAAATCTCACGGTGAATATATTTAGGTGAAACCCCACCTGATGCTAGGGATTGACACTGTTGACAGTTCACTACAAGCTCACTTCACCTTAGTATTCACGGTGACATTTTTATAGAATATATCGGCAGATGTACTCAATTCAATACTTTTTATATTACAAAGGAAAATCAATTATAACAGTGTGCTACCGTACAAAGATAGGTATTATATTTCACATAATTTCCTCATAATTGCCACGCGACACAAAATTCACGTACCAACCTAATGAGATACTAGGTACTTATTTTCAAAGCCCGTAAATATATATTATGTTCAAAAACGCGGCTCACGCTCTAACTTAAGGTTACGAAGGGAAGCCCTGCAAACAAGTAATGAAATTTCAATTGTGGAGGTTTTCCTCTTTGTCGGTAGCGATGTAATATTAAAGGCTTTTATTTTACAAGCTCCTGTGAGGGGCTGGTGGCTAAATAATAACAGCCGCACGGTCTATCGACGGTTAAGCTACGCTTGCCGCGGTCATTTCATGGTGAAATAATTTGACAACCAGTCTTACTACTGTTACCGAGTAACTGGGTTGTGTAGGTCAGATAGGCAGTCGCCCTATGTAAAATTCGGGTATTCAGCTGCATCCGGTTAGACTGGAAGCCGACCCCATCATAGTTGGGAAAATGCTAGGTAGATTGATTGAGTGAAAATACCTTGAGAATTTATACTCGTAGTACCTATATAAACAAGCCGTGTGCCCAATGGGACTTCCCTTCGGTAAACATTACGAATTTCCTTACAAAATTTTCATCGTTCTAAGGAACTGTAACCATGTGTACATTTTTCAAATAAATAAATATTGTATGCTTCTGGCCACCAAGCATTTTCATTTGCATTTACTGACGGTAATTGAATAAAATTTACTAAGCATAATCATCAGCCTATATCGTTCCCAAAGCTGGGACACAGGCCTCCTAAATAAATAAAAAAACTAAATAAACTAATGAATCCACTCATTTATACTAAGTAGATTTTATTAGGTAGTAGGTATATAATCATTCATTTGTACATTATAATAATACCTTACGGACTTACATAATATGTATAAAGTACAAAACAAAACTTGTGTTAATAATAGCTAGTGGCACTTCACTAGCTTGTCCAATTGTTTGTTGTACATACCTAAACATCGAATTACGATTCACTTTAAAAAAAACTCTTTGTCAATAGAATATAATAGAATAGACATTTATTTTGCACATAATTATGGGTAGGGTAATAAATAGGTGTATATTTCACCATCAATCTAGAGCAATTCAGGCAATTCTTTTCTTTGATAAAAACTCAGTCGTTTTATCTATCAACAATTACGTAGTCTACTCTTAAACAGCACTGTTTTAAAGTCCAAAAAACACAACCAATTTTTTTTTTCTATTATTTAATAGAAGTCTATTTATTCTTCAAACGTTTTTCTTTTAAATAGAGGTGTCCTGAGTCAGAAAATATCTGCACGTAAGTAACGGTGTTAATCCGAGTGCTACTCGAATAGCCCTCACCTGCTCTCTATTAGCCTATTACATTTTATTACTCTTTATTGCCACTACGCTGGACATTCAACTACCTCTGAGTACCTATTTCATGAAAAAGGTTAAAATATGAAAGGTTTTCGAGAAAAGTGTAATAGTGAGCCAGAGACAATTCAAGAATTGCTCAAAAAAATACATAGGCAACGTCTGTGGCAAAAGTTTCCAATAGACAATAAGATCATTTTGAAAATGGAATCGAGTGGCCAATTAGGCTTAGGTTTTTTCTACTTCTGGATCTGACCATTCGTTTAATCAATTTGGAAATGAACTGTGCATGCTATGAGAAGGAAATTGTAATTTGTAAAGGACGCAAGGAAGGTGCTGCATACGGTGGTTTGTTTTTTATTCTTTTCATTTAAAATAGGTAATTGATCCGTGATTGCTGGGCCGAATTGCGTGATTTTTTTAAATTTCATAGAGGCATCTCGCACGGTGGTCTCCTATAGATTTTATTAACTTGGCTTTGGTATATTTTTAGTTATCTTCAATAATACGTATTTAATCCACTTGGTAAGTAGATGATGTTAAAAAAAACTTCCTATCACTGTTTCACATACCAAACAAGTAAGTATAAATTTTTTTGTAGAGTGGGCACTGGGCAGTGTGCCTACACGGTTACATTTTCACAAAAAAAAAAAATATTTAGTGTTAAAAGACTTTTCGGTATCTAGTTTTGTATTTCCCTTTCTTGCAACCGACTTCCAAAACTTAAGATATTTTTCACTTTATAGTGTTTTATTTTTGGAAGTCGGTTGTTTTTATTTTGTAACATAGTTTTTTTTATCATCTTGATCACCTACCTTGATCTGCTTGTGTTTTTAATAAAAAAATATCAAAATATAGTATGTTCTGAAAAAATAAGGATATATGCCTTTATAAAGGCATTTCTGCAAGAAGGTACCCTTATTTTATATGAACGGAAAAATATAGTATGTTGGTATTTTACAGTACACACATTATATTATTATACGTACATAATATTATTATATCACTTCATTTCTAATACAACTTCTAATATTAGGGCTACTTTACATCACACTGTGAATCGAGTTAGGCGAATAATAGCAATTTTTCATCCCACCGCTTAACACAGGGGAAATTGCGAAACACTCCAAAGAAAAAGGTACAAATACTCTTTTGATCGCTAATTTATCGCCTACAGGTGGTATAATGGCATTATAGCAGACTGAGGAAAAAGGAGTCAATAGAAATTGAGGTATTGCCTAGATGTTAATGTGGATGCAGCTCATTTAATAAACCACTTATAATGAACGTGAAGTTAATTGGTAAGTATGTAAATTGTAATTTTCATTTTCAATTTAAAGTGCGTTTTGCTTTATTTCTCTTCTCTCTCTTGTGCTGAATGCTGAGGTAGGCATCCTGCAATGCACGCCACTCTTCTCTGTCTCTAGCCTTCCTAAGCCAGAGTCGTCCAGCAACCCTGACCAGCTTTCTTTATTTGCTCAGAAGCATGGTGGAATAAGATTTCTATACTGAGATAAGTAGTGTTTAAAACTGCTTCTAATTAACTGTAATTCATACCAGATTTCAAATCACCTCAGCCAGTCGCAGTCCACTGCTGGACATAGGTCTCTCCTAGGCTGCGCCACAACCCTGGCCTCCACCTTCCAGTCTGTGCCAGCCACCTTCTTGAGGTGACGACCTTAACAAGGTGTCTGGGTCTATCTAGCTGGCGGCATCGCACACTACGCTTACCTCGTCTGCTCCACCGGCCACAAACATGGCCATCCCTCTGCCACTTCAGTTTGCTTACTCTGCAAGCTGTGTCCGTAAAGGTACGAATTCGCAGCCGACCGCAGACAGCAGCAGCAGACGATGTGACGTTGCGACATGTCGTAGCGACACGTCGGAAAAACTAGTTTTTTGAGAAAGATTCAATTCAGCTAGCGTCGGTGGCACTACTGATCTGTGATCGGGCGACACGACGTCAGCGGTCGTTCGACTTGAAGCCGGACGACGTGTCGCTAGCTGCGGAAGGTATTCCATGGAAATACGTACAAACCGGTAGTGTCATAGCGACACGTCGTCAGCTGCTGCTGTCTGCGGTCTGCTATGAACTCGTACCTTAACTCCGGTATTTTCAGAAAAAAATAATTTCCGTTTTTATCTTTTTTAACCTGATTTATTTCGTACAAGACCAGACATTCGTGACTAACTTGAAGTTTGTGATTTATGCGACAATACGTTATTTTTGTACCGCCTTTGTTTACCTAGACAATTTAGGATGTATTTTTGTAGATGTTTGTAAAAAGGGTGTTTTGAAACAGGAAGCTTTGTAAAATTTTAAATATTTTCATACAAACGGAACCGAGAGTATTGTTATTATTTATTTGCACAATTCGCTGACCACAACGTATGGTAGATTTTAATATTTGTGGAAATTCGGTTATGATATTTGAGTTTAAATCGAAAATAAAATTTTAACGCACGCTTTCGTGGTTAATTACCAACCTACCACAATTAATTTAATCTCTAACACTGAAAATTCATACGACCATAGTTTCGAATTTACTTAGTGATGTGCAAATACATATCTATAGTCATAATCATTATCAGTGACTAGCTATTTCCCGCGACTTCGTCTGCAATCCAGGATGAAAAGTAGCCTATGTCCTTCTCCAGGTCATGGTCAACCTATGCGCTAAATTTCATCAAAATCCGTTCAGCTGTTTTAGCGTGAAAGCGTACCGAACAAAAATACAAATATCTAATCTTTTCTCTATATAATTTTCAAAATATTAGTCTACATTGGTCTATCCTCGCCGTCGTAGTCGTTACGGGTCATCAGTAGCCCGAAAGTCTGACAACCAGTCTTACCAAGGAGTATCGTATTACCCAGTAACTGGGTTGTGGAGGTCAGACAGGCAGTCGCTCCGTGTAAGATACTGGTATTCATCTGCATCTGGTTAGACTGGAAGCTGACCCTATCATCATCTTCCTAGCCTTTTCCCAACTATGTTGCTGTTGTTGATAGTTGGGAAAAGGCTAGGCAGATAATGGAGTTTAGATAGATTTATCGGAACACAATATAAGTAGTACTTCTTGTGTACTATGTTAACTGCCGCGTTGGTCTTGTCGTCGTAAGAGGTTCATTTCCCGTGTCAGGCAGTGTTTTTGGATATTCCCATCTAGATTTTTTTTGTAGCTGCTTGGTGTCTGGATTTGTGTACGGAGGCTCGCCCCTATTATATGGAACTTAAGGCGACTACATGACCTAAAACGTGGTCACTATCGGACTGCATAGAAAAGAAAGAGAAGCGCGATGACACAACGCTGCACTGGTAATTTATTGCAAAATATGAAACAATCATCTATTGTTGATTTATCAAACACCAAACAAATAAAAACCGTATACTAAAATTCGGGGAATTAAATTGTCTTTTATAAGGTGAAAGTTTTATGAAAATACACCCGATAGTGTTTGCGTGATTATCGTTTTTATGTCCGCGGTAGACATTACTTTACAAATTAATTACACTATGTTAAAAAAATATAATTGCAAATATTAACATATCAAATTACGAAGCAAATGGTCTAGTATAACATTTTTTTTTTTCAAAGAAATCAGTCCGGTCGATTAGACGTGATGTTGAATTTAAAATCATTAGAAGTCGTATATCTGCGCCTTAAACATAACTGGCGAAATGTGGGTGTACTATAGGTACACCTCTGTCTAACCCTTAGAGGAATAAAGGTGTGATGTTATGTTATTGCCTATATGTACAGTCAAAAAAAGAGATAAGTATGCAGGATCGTCGGATATAGTTTGATAAAGGAGCTGTTTGTTTTCTATTAATAAAATTAAATTTTATTCGAGAACATCCATCGGTTTCTTACTCAACTATATCCGACGATCCTGCATACTTATCTCTTTTGTTGACTGTACCTATACGTAAACTGGTACAGACGCCAGCACATCAAGCTACCCAAAACTGTTAAATTTACAAAATCAACTTTGAACCTTTTGCTGTAGCGATAAAGTTGAAAATCTATTAAAGAAATTTGACAGATTGTAGTAGCTTGATGTGCCGACGCCTGTACATTAGTGTAAAACTCATTGTACTCACTCTTTTAAATGATAAATTATATTGACTCTACCCTCGTTTTAAAAATCCTTATTAACCTCAAGAAAAATTGTTCATAAAAAGAAATATCTGGTGTTGCCAGTGCATGCAAGGAATCAATTTGTAAGACCATTAATTAAGTAGCAGCGTTAAATTGAAGCTGACACGAATGGCTGCCAACACAGTATGATAAATTGCGACTTTCAACCATATTTGTTTTGTTTATTTTTGTAGGATTTCCAAAATTTGACGTCCATGTAGGAGTCTTAAAGCTTTTAACTTGTTTTAAGTGGACTGATTGTCTGTGATTGAATTCGGGTAAATTGTTAGTGTTTGTACTAAATATTGGACGCGCATTTTTTACTCTTGAAACATTGAAAACTACATAAATGGACAGCTTTTATTGATGTGTCGTTGTGTGTGAAGGAATTATAACTCGTTGCTTCATTTTTCAGATATGATTATAACAATGTAGTTTCCCTACTTACTTGGTAACTTCGCACATATTTTAAAGATTTTTAAAACTAATTGACGTAATTCCGGTCTGACTGTACTTCGGTTGACACTGTGACGGTTAGCTCATTCCTTTTTCGTGCGCGGTAACTATCGCACGCGCCCTCTCAGCAAACATGCCAAAAAGAAGCGCGCAATCAAAAATTGATCACTACGCCAAGAAAATTAGAAAAATTGAAGAGAAAGAAAGACGAAGACGAATAATAAGACCGTTACAATCGTCATCGGATGATGAAGGTAAGCAAAGGTATATTTAATTCGTTGGTGATCTAGAAGTGAATAGTGAAAATATCAGTTTTGTTAATGCTCTGGGATTGACTGCGAGTCAATAACTTTGACATTGTTCAAAACTAAATTATAAAACTTAAACTTCAATATTGCATCGGGATTGACTGCGAGTCTTTAACGATGACAAACAAGCACAAAATACGTACAATCTAAAACAGATGTAACGTTAACGTGCAAAATCAATTAATTATATTTTTATATCTAAATTATAAAACTTAAACTTCAATATTGCATCGGGATTGACTGCGAGTCTTTAACGATGACAAACAAGCACAAAATACGTACAATCTAAAACAGATGTAACGTTAACGTGCAAAATCAATTAATTATATTTTTATATCTAAATTATAAAACTTAAACTTTAATATTGCATCGGGATTGACTGCGAGTCTTTAACGATGACAAACAAGCACAAAATACGTACAATCTAAAACAGATGTAACGTTAACGTGCAAAATCAATTAATTATATTTTTACACTACCCTCAAAATTGTTATCTTCACAACCTTGATTACAAATTGTAATTTTAGGTAGCGAAGATCCTGATGTGGTCCCAGGCAATGATAATGAAGCCATTATGGAGCCAGTACCCGTGCCAACCGATCTACCACGGCGATAACATTCACGATAATCTATCGCAATTGTGGCTTCCTTTGCTAAGAAAAGGAATGCCTAAAGAAAACAAGGACAAGGTACTGAAAGAGTACCTTGTACCAGACAATTGTAGGCTCCTTCAAGCGCCCAAGTTGAATGCTGAAATCTCGGCAGCAGTACCGGACACGGTTCGCAACCGCGACATGACACTCACAGCGTATCAACAACAGTTAGGTACGGGAATCACTGCCATCAACAGAGGCATGTGTGCTAAAAAGTGAAAACAAGGTTCAAGCTATGAAACACTTGAGCAATGGTTGCCGTTTACTTTGCGACTCGCACTACTTGGCAACGCAGGCTCGAGTGAAATTAATCACTCCTAACTTGGACAAGGCATTCATAAACATCATCAACGAGTCGGAACGGGATGAATCACTGTTTGGCTCGTCCTTATCAGAAAAAATTAAAGCCGCCAAGGCCATTGAAAAGCAAGGTCTTTCCATAAAAAAGACGGCAAAGGCTTCGAAACCGCCTCAACTCCCTAGTACCCGTCAGTCCTACCAGGGAAACTGGAACCCGCCTCCTCGATACCCGGCGAACAGGGGGGGGGGGGCGGGGTGCATACAGAAGGCCAACGACGACGGGGAATCGCCGTCCATACACGACGTCAGCACAGCCGTCACAACGCCCGGCCTCGCAGGACAAACCTCGGGCTCCCGCTCAGTCACCGTTAACGCAGGTACATGCGGGTAGACTTACCCACTTTTATGACCGATGGCTAAAAATAACAAATAACAATGTTGTTCTTGATTGGTTAAAAAATGGTTACCCAATACACATGTAAAACAATCAATAATACCTAAAAACAACCTATCATATACTGAGAAATCAGATATGATGAAAACCATTATGAAACTCAAATCTTTAGGGGCTATCTCAGAGTGCAATGTGACTAAAGATCAATTTATTTCTAAAATATTCCTCACACTAAAACCTAATGGCGAAAGCCGCTTTATATTAAACCTAAAAACCTTAAACAAGCTAATCAAGAGCGAACATTTTAAAATAGAGGACTACCGAACAGCACGCAAAAACTCACACATATGGCTTTAATTGCATGCCGTTTGGATTATGCGTTGCCCCACGGGTATTCATTAAGGTTATGAAGGAAGTCATAGCTTACCTCAGACATCGCGGTTATCAGTCAGTTTGTTATTTAGATGATATTTTATGTATTGGAAATACTTACGAAAATTGTCTTAATAATGTAAATGAAACTTTGAAACTATATACTCGAGTTTCTAGGGTTTGTTGTCAATTACGATAAAAGTATGTTAAAACCGTGACAATTCTGCAAGTATTTAGGATTTTGTTACGATACCAGGAGTCTCAGTATAGAATTGCCAGCCGATAAGCGACGTAACATTATCGAATTAGTTATAAAATTTACTAAACTACAGTCATGTTCCATCCGTGAATTAGCTCGCTTTATCGGTATTCTAGTCGCCGCTAGCCCAGCCGTTAAGTACGCTTGGGTATACACTAAGATTTTAGACCGTCAGAAGTTTCTAGCGTTACTTAAGCATAACAATAATTACGAAGCTAAAATTAAACTACCTAATATTATATTAGAGGATCTAAACTGGTGGCTAGCAACCGTTAATACAGCTCGCAACTTTATGCGGCAGCCAAATTTTGATATTGAAATCTAAACCGATGCGTCGAGGTCAGGCTGGGGTTCTGTTTGCAACAACGCTCAAGTACATGGCAAATGGAAGTCTTCAGAAAATGATCGTCATATCAATTACTTAGAGCTGATGGCAGCTTTCTTGGGTTTGAAGTCCTTCGCCAGTAATGCAACCAACTGCACAATATTACTGCGCATGGACAACACCACTGCGATCAGTTATGTAAATCGTATGGGGAGTATTCAATACCCCCACTTAAACGACTTGGCTAGGTCCCTTTGGAAATGGTGTGAACAGCGCAACCTTTGGGTTTATGCATCATACGTAAATACCAAAGAAAACCGAGCAGACGCCGCGTCTAGAGTAGTCAATCCGGATACTGAATGGTCACTTTCCGATGAAGCATTCCAAGACATTATAAAATATTTTGGTCAACCTGAAGTAGACTTATTCGCGTCTCGCGATAATGCGAAGTAAGCCACATTCATCTCATGGAAACAAGACCCTGACGCAGTATCCGTAGACGCATTTACGGTAGACTGGCAAAGATATTTCTTCTACGCTTTTCCTCCATTTTCTTTGGTATTAAAATGTCTTAGAAAAATTATCGATGACAATGCACACGGCATATTAGTTTATCCCAACTAGCCATCACAGCCATGGTTTCCACTATTGCAAGATCTTATAGTTTCCGACGTCGTTTACTTAAACCCCAATAAAAACCTCTTGCAATCTCATTTCAGGGAGTACCACCCTTTGCACAATACCTCACTTAAGCTGTGGTGGCAATATTGTACAATCAACAGCATGAATGTATTTGACCCTTCGAAATCTGCTTTAATGTCATTCTTAGCGTCACAATTTAATAACGGGTGTGCATATGGCAGTCTAAATTCTCATCGTTCTGCCCTGTCAACCTTTGTAGGCAATAATATTGGTTCAAATGAATCTATATAACGGCTCCTTAAAGGGGCGTATAAATTGAGACCCATAAAACCCAAGTATTCTACCACCTGGAATCCCCAATTGGTTTTAAACCATGTTTCAACATGGTTCCCTAATAGCGAACTATCATTCGAAAAAATTACAAAAAAAAAAAAAAAATTGGTGATCCTACTTGCAATTTGCACAGCTCACAGGGTACAGACGCTGTCTTTAATTAAACTCGAGAACATACTTTTCTCTGATAGTGGCATCAAAATCGTCATAACAGACATCAAAAAGACATCCGCACCTGGCAGAGACCAGCCAATATTGTTCCTGCCATACTTCAGGGAAAATACGCGTATATGTCCAGCTACGGTGCTCTCAGATTATATTTCTATAACTAAAAACATAAGACCTGAGAATACAAATAATCTGTTGTTGACGTATAAACGGCCACACAAACCTGCCACCACGCAAACCATCAGTAGATGGATCAAACAAGTCTTTTCAGAAAGCGGCATTGACACCAGTGTATTCGCCGCACACAGTACACGGCACGCGTCAACCTCGGCCGCAAACTTAGCAGGAGTTAATATAGAAACCATTCGCAAAACCGTAGGGTGGACTAGTTCATCTAACTCATTTGCTCGTTTTAAGGCGAATTTGCCAGATCTGTTTGCCTACCTACGCTCAGACATCCAGACTGATTATTAATTCCTATTAATTAATTATAAGATTATACAATTACACTACAGAAATGTTTATTTATGTGTTCATGTTATCGATAAGATCTTTACGTTTAATTCGTTGAAGTTAATTCGAAAAAAGTAAATGTAACTTACCGTTACGGAAACATAAGTATTACTATAAAGCTGATTTGTCTTTAAATAAAACCATAATGTTTAAAACCTTATTGTTTATTTTCCATTTCAAAACTTTCTGACTCTTAACATCTACATTGTTATAATCATATCTGAAAAATGAAGCAACGAGTTATAATGTATGATCAAACGAACTTCCAAGTGAAGTTCGATCATTATTATGATGAGTTGCTTCATTTGAAGATATGATCACCCTCCCTCCCCGACGCTTGAAGATTCCCAGATATAGAGAAAGTTTTATATCATACTCATAAAGTTACAGGACTCTAAAAAATGAGCTAACCGTCACAGTGTCAACCGAGGTACAGTCAGACCGGAATTACGTCAATTAGTTTTAAAAATCTTTAAAATATGTGCGAAGTTACCAAGTAAGTAGGGAAACTACATTGTTATAATCATATCTTCAAATGAAGCAACTCATCATAATAATGATCGAACTTCACTTGGAAGTTCGTTTGATCATATATTTTATAGAATATAGTGCCCTATTTAGGAGAAAGCGAGAAGCCTTATGCCCAGTTAGTGAAAACATTCATTCCTCATACGGCCTGACCATGATTATTTCTGGACTTAACAGAGACTGTGACCTCTGAGTTTGTTACAACTTCTAAGAGTAGTTGGATGGAAAACACCGAACTCATCTAGTTTTTAAAACATAAATTATTTTTGACGTGTAAAAGTGTTTTTTTAAACTTAAAAATAAACAAAAAAATATTACTTAAATATTAGTATGGATAATGAAAGGGTACTTTTCCTAGTAGAAATTCTGTCTGTCTGTATGTTACCTTTTCACGCCTATACCACTGAACGGATTTCGATAAAATTTGGCAGAAAGATAGATTGCATCCCGGGGAAGGACATAGGATAGTTTTTATCGACATACTTCACGGGCAAAGCCGCGGGCGGAAGCTAGTATTTAATATATCTGCACTCTAATTGCGTAACACACTTTCAAACACAATCTGAATAATTTTGAAAGATATTGCTAATCAATGGTTTCATAAGTTAGAATAATTTGTCTGCTGAACAATGTTAATAACGCAATTAATGTAGTTGAACTATCACAATGAAACCCATTGTTAGTGTTAGTGTGTTGTTACGCATTGACCCGCTGTTTAAGTTTAATACCTACTGAAACAAAGTGCATTACTCGTATAATGTAACAGAATCCTATTTCACAAAAAAAAACTGTCATAGAATAGTCACAGGCATCCCATTGTGAGATTTTAACCCTTGTTACTGAAAATATACGGACAGGAAAACATTTGAGCATTTTTCGGTTTAAGGGGCAAAATAAAGCGTGATTTATGATTACTTTGTCACTTTTTAAAAGGTTGAGGGAACCTTTTGACGCATACCATTCTGCGACGTTTTTTTTACTTAATATATGTATAAAATGAATCCGGGTTTGCGTTTAATGGAAATGTATGTAAATGTTTCTGCATTTTTTTTAGTCGGCTGCCAAAACGTTTTTGATGTCACCAAAAATTATAAACAGTTCTGAATAGGGTGGGATGCTGCTTTATTATTACAGTAAAAATCTATAGCGATGTGTGAATAAGAAGTGAGTTTAATCTGTTGAAAATAAGCTTGAAAGAAAGGGCAAGAGCTCTGGCTCTTGCCCTTTCTTTAATATAATAATTAATATTTCATTTAATATAATATAATTTTAACTGTATTATCTGTAATACTGTTAAAATTATATTAATCCTACTTATAACTTATCAAGTGACCTTTCCCTGCTTCACAGGGTTTTTACGACTTGAGAAACTATTGAGATTTTCATATTTTATGAAACTTTAATATCATAAATGTAAATATGTATTCTGTTGCATCCGGTTAGACTGGAAGCCGACCCAAACAAAAGTTGGGAAAAGGCTAGGCAGCTGATGATATGTATTATATTACATGTAGGTACTATAATTATTATAAACCTAAGCCTCTAAATAATGGTGACAACCGCCTCAAAATCCGTGGCGTAGTTTAGAAGAACGACGTGGCCGCACAGACACGAAAAGCAACTTTAATTTATAATAATTATGTGTATTATACATATAGAGTGACAACAGAAAAGCCAGAGTAATTCGTGCCAACTTAGAAACAGCTGATGCTGTTGACTTGTCTGCGCGGTCAGAAGATATTAGCTTTTCGCTTACACTTAGGCCGATATCTATAAACGTTTCTTAGCACGTGTACTTATACATGTTCTCGTCTATGTAGTTTGACAAGAGTGCAACAGTGACAGGAATAACGCTTTACCAAATTAGGGACGTGCTAAGCACCTCAATCAATAATCAATTCGCCTGTCTCAGTTCACTGCTTGACAATTTGACATAAATCTTTCCCAGACAGCACCACAACAACCCGCCCTCCGCTTTCCGCATCCAGTCTGTTCCAGACAACTTTTTTAAGGTCGTCGGTCCATCTAGCTGGGGGGCGTCTCACACTACGCTTGCCAATACGTGGTGTCCACACCAGGACTCGTTTACTCAACCGGCCGGTCCTTCGGCAAACATGGCCAGCCCACTGCGACTTCAGCTTGCTTCTTCTTTTTAGCGTGTCGATGGCAATTTAAATGGACTCGGCCCAGGATTCGGCTACGTGTTTGGCGCCATCTCTAGCGTCTATCAGTTCCTGTAACATGCAGCTGACAGGACACGCAGGACATGATATTAAGTGTCCGTTTCAGCTTGCTTATTCTGAAAGCTAAGTACCTACCTAACGCTTACAGATGTCGGACTTACACTAAATTCCTTTGCCAAGTGTAAATAACAGAGTAAAGTGAGAGCACTACATATTACTGAAGAAGGTACGTAAGTAGCAAGCTGGCATGGCTGTTCTTTAGACGCCGTATTTGTGTCAATTAAATATTCCTTGCCTCGCCAAGTCGCGGTGCGCACTTCTTGCACGGCTTGCAAAATGTTTATACAGAATTTTGCTTATAAATTAGGTAAGTGGGAACTTGTAATGGCATGTGTTTAGTTTAATTAAACCTTTAATAAATCCCATTTTTACCTGACAATGGCGAAGCAAAACGGAGGGTTATGATTTTGACTGACTTGAATGTGTATGTATGTTCGTCCCTCATAACTTCTAAACTACTTACCATAATTTGACAATTGAGGTATCGTTGAAGTCTTACCAAGGGTTATCGTATTGCCCAGTTACTGGGTTGTGGAGGTCAGTTAGGCAGTCCCTCCATGTAAAATACTGGTATTTAGCTGCATCCGGTTAGACTGGAAGCCGACCCCAACATAGTTGGGAAAAAAGCTAGGCAGATGATGAGGTATCGTTAGAAGCGTTTTGATCGTCCGCTGGCGATAGGCTATGTGACGTCACATTAAATATGTTGTTGTGTGGTGTTGTTGTTGTTGTGTAATGTTATAGTTATGTTAATATTGTATTGTATGTGTTTATATTATGGGCCTTGATGCCTGAAGTAAATGAATAAATAAATAAATACATTAAATTGAATATGGCGCCCTCTAGAGGACTTAAAGCCATGAACTAACAAAACAATACATTCCAATAGTAGTAAATGGTCATAAGCTTCAGGGCGTGGCATATGACGGCTGTCCTCTGAACATCACTATGAATATGTATTAAATACATTAAAATAATTACATTACGTATAAGTTGTTTATTTAATAGACAATAAATATAGAATAGTTTGTACATAACAGTTTCAGATGAGAATATTTTCTTGTGGTTCATACGAGATTCTTCATTTGCGTGATTTTTCAGTAGCCGGTTTTTAGTTTTTGAATTTACTTTTTATGCGATCCTAAAAATATTATTGGACACTACCTATATGAATATACATTGTACCCTTACTTACTTGTGGTCAAAAAACCCAGACTCCGCTCTACGTCACTCATTAAAAAAAACTCGAAAACACAGTTCATGACTGTGCAATATAATATGTCAATTAAATGAATAGTGCTTAATAGTACTAATGACTCCCAAGTTGTAGTTACTTATGTGTCGCTTGTTTCATTCGCATTGTGACACTGTTCACGGCATTAATTAGTATAATTAGCAGCCGTTTCTTAAACATTAAGTAACACAAGTCAACACAGGCCAGTTAATATTAAACACATGTATGAAATAAAACTTGCCTTTATGCGGAAGAAACATAAATGCGTACAACATTTTTAGTATTATTTAAAATTTGTATTTGTTCGTTGGAAAAAGGCTACGCAGTTGATACGGAGAAAGTAATTGTCTGTTAAAGTTGTTTGTAGTAAAACACTGAGAGAAAGTACAATATGGATTTCGCATATATTTGAAAATAAAGAAAAAACAATGACGAGTTACACTCAAAAGGTTTTACAGAAGTGACAATAAATAAAAAGTGTGTGTTGCCACACTAACATATATTTTTGGGGCACATTAATGTTGCACACAAAAAACAAGAAAAAACTAAAATATTTCATTTGATTCTAAATTGTTATAAATCAGTGCAATTACTTAATTACACTAATTTACGATATTTCAGACTAACAAAATATGTATAGGTATGTACACATTGTATTGAATAAAGTTGTAAAAGTTTATGAGCCCATTGCGTGAAGACTTGCGGTCTAGAAGAATTAAAGGAGGGCTTTGCTTTCACGTGTTAACACGTTCTCTGGCGTCTGTTGTATGACGTTGAACGTGTTAAGCTACAGTTTCCTGGAAGAGTGGTGGCCACTACATAGACTTTACGTCTAATAACGTCACTGAAACGTTATTTAAGAAAGTAAGTCGGTGTGAGAGCGTTTCTGGACACCGTAAACCTTAACCCCACTGCCATCATTTTCACTGCAGCCCTTCTGTGTCATGGCCAAACTCTGAAACGAACTGAAACTGAACTGATGAAACGTTTATTTTCTCTTGACTGTACTTACCTGCCATAAAGAGTAACCTAGCATAAAATTGGATAAGATAGATATTAAAACAGAAGAAGATCTAGCAGGGGATCGAGGAGGGGGGGGTGGAGGGGGGCTCAGGTGATCAGACCGGAATAAATCGATCTTATAAAAACTTATTGCACTTCGATTGATGGACACTGTTTTAACAATTTAGCCTCTTTTTAAATTTCTTGTCTTATACCACAGTTGGTCGCTGTAACTAAGCTTGGTCACCCTGACTAAATGGGTGACCAATCTCGCGCGAGCCTTGTACGGTACCGGCTGGCGCTCGCTACATCCAAGTTGGTCACATAAGTATTTTGGGACCCTAAAATTGGAATATATTGTGGTTTATAAAAAGAGGCACAATCATTACATTAGTTAGAGTGTTATTTTTTTACAGCGATATGGGAATTATTAGAGTATCGACTAAATTCATTCCAATGAAAATTACACCCATCCTTACAATAAAGTCGGAACTAATATGGACTGGGGCAGTACTAATATGAACTAATATCAAAATACGAGTTGCCAACCATGTACCCCGAAATTCTTGTATTGAAACAGAGCGACCACGAAACTTGTGTGTTCGTGCTCGCCGCCCAAAAGTTTGCCACTCCGTTATCTAGTTGCGATGTTTACTAGCAAAACATTCCGTGTAAATACTCCTAGGTCTGTACTAACATCTATACGGCTAACCAAAGGAATTTACAAGGCAGCTGTCAGTGGAAACGTCGGGTGTTGACGCCCTTGGAGGACATTATAGTAACCTCATTGGTGATGTTTTTCAGACGATCACGTGCGTAGTACTCGCAACCAGTGTGCGTTTACGACCAGATTTATGAAAGAAAGAGAAGAAAGAAATAAATATAATTCATCATCAACTGCCATTGTTATACAGGGTGAAATTGACAACATGCGACAAATCGAAATGGGAGATTGTACTCATCATTATGAACAACTTTTACTATGGGACCAAACCTAAAATCGCGATTAAAAAATCAGCTGTTCCCTACATTTATGTTCGCATAACTCGTCAAAATGTAGGGATCAGCCCTTTTTTTTGCGATTTCTGGTTTGGTCCCATAGTAAAAGTTGTTCATTATGATGAGTACAATCTCCCATTTCGATTTGTCGCATGTTTTCAATTTCAACCTGTATAATAACTTACATAACTTTGAAACGTGTCGAATCAATCAAGAAACTCATAGTAAATAAAAAACAACTGGCAGTTTCTTTTTTCAAAGTAGATAATAAGCAAATCTAATAAGAGCGTGTTATGAACAGCGGGATTCGTAGCAAGTCAGTTATCGTAGCTTACGTAGCTGGCGTACGGCGTAGCCGGTGCCTACGGCTACGCCGTAGTACCAGTGTATTTCTTTTTCCTACTAAACTATATTACTACGATAAACAAGGCTGTGTATTTGAGATAAGACTTGGGGTCTATTGTATAATATAATCACTTGTTTGTTACATAACATTTATTTATTTGCGGGATTAGATTTGGTCAATAGAAGCCGTATTATCGCTGAATATAATTAAGCTACAGATGGATTTTTTTGTAAAGAAACAAAACACAAAAGACTAAAATCGTATTTTCTAATTGGCCACTATTTTCTAACTTACAGCTACTTGCGAATTTTACCGTATAGTCACCTCTCAAAAACGTACCCTGTATTATTATAAATGTATTACAACTCCGTTCAGAGTTATTTTACCTATGATTTTGCATCACTGTCCAAATCACAGTGATCTTTATTTTCATACTAATAATGGCTGGGTTTTTGCCACTGACAAGTCTGTTAAAATAATTGTGACCTTTATTCTCGTTACAATAAGGTTGCTGTTAGGTTACTGCTATTAGACTTAAAATAACTGTGAACGGAATTGTAACTAACTATTCACTTTGAACCTTTAAATCTCTCGACCGCTGTTTCGCGAAGGTTTTATTTATAATTTAATGCTAAAGGTTTAGCTACGTGTAATTTAATACGTGACCCCGAATCTCCCTTGAAATCCGAAAGCTTAACAAAATGGGCCCGGGGAGGAAGTTTTACGATTTCATGGATTAGTGTTTCTGGTTAGTAGAGTTAATGTACGATGTAAACTGAAATGAGTAAAGATTTGTAGCAGTCTGGGTAAGCCTAGCTTTTATAGTTTTAAACGGCTTAGACTGGTCTAATGTGACCCATATTTTACCAGAAATATTACGATTTGTACCGGGTGGAAGGGGCTTCGACGCGAAAATTGTAACCATAAATTGAGCACATGATACTAAAACCCCTAGCGTAAAAACTTTTCGCCGGGTATCGGAAAAAAAATCAGCAGAAGTCCAATCCAAATAACTTTGAAGAGACTCTAAGCAGCACCTGTCGTGGAAATGTGTCAATGTGTCAAATGTGTCGCTGATGTAACAGTGTTTTTAGATCTTTGACAGTCGTTACGGGTAGTCAGAAGCCCGAAAGTCTGATAACCAGTCTTATTACCAAGGGGTATCGTATTACCCAGTGACTGGGTTGTGGAGGTCAGACAGGCAGTCGCTTCATGTAAAATACTGGTATTTAGCTGCATCCGGTTAGACTGGAAGCCGACCCCAACATAGTTGGGAAAAGGCAGGCAGATGATGATGATAATGTAACAGTGTTTAGCAATTCGTCGTATTTGTAGGTCGTAATTATTTTTTTATCAAGCATAGAGCCAAATAAGTAATCTGAACTGTTTTTTTTTATTAGCCAGTAATGTTACTTCTTTTCCACCTGATTGACCAGAAAACAACAATATGAATAGTTTACTGAACTGATATAATATTATGTTAGAATGTGGTACCTATAATTTATTATCCTAACTTCCACTCATACGGCAAAACACTCAACTTCACAACTTTAATGACAATGGGCTAATGTTGGCAACACTGCACTAAGCAAACTTGTCAGTTCCGCCAACACTCGGAGTCCAACCGGAAGTGGAAACTCGTCGGTATACAAGTATGTGTATATACTATGTTGTACCGACAACACAAGAACCGTCATACTTGCGCTACAGAATCCGACCTTACTGCAACGACAGAAGGTCGCTTTTAAGGTGAAACTGTTGCCATTGACTTGCGGTTGGCAGTACAGGAAGCTATGTAAACGTTTAGTTTGGTGAGTCTTTGCGTAGTTGAGAACAATGTCACAATACAAATTATTTGAATTGTGGGGATAAAGTGCTAATATAGTGACAGTCTGTGATGATACATTGCTTTCTACACGATTTTGAACAAAAATAAACTAAGATACTAGACTATAATAGTTTAATGTATTGCGTCAACGTAGTTCAGTGTACATTTATTATTAAAAACTGGCAGATATACAGGGTGGCCAATTCAGATGTATCCAACTTAACATTAAGATTATTTTTATTAAAAACGGATATTTTCCTATAACTATATTATTCAGGCTTGGCAATTTTATAAGGTAAATAAGATCTCATCCGCAGCTGAATACCAGTATTTTACATGGAGCGACTGCCTACCTGACCTCCACAACCCAGTCACTGGGTAACACGATACCCCTTGGTAAGACCCGTTGTGACTAACCGTAAAACCTGTCAAATATCCACGAACGACAGTCGGGGTCAACGGCTTAACGTGCTTTCCGAGGCACGGAGGGATTTCGATGTGTAATAGATGCTCACCGATCCTCAAACCAACCGCGGCAAGCTTAGATTAAACTTCGATCGAGGCACGAGCCCCTTCGTATCTCCAACAATTCTCATTTCATAAAAAAAAAACATGTTACTGAGCTGATTTTATTTTAAAACACGATAATATTCACTATAGTATACAATATTGAAACTAACAGTCTTAAAATAATAAAAATAATAATAATAACATACATATAACAATAGTACCTATATGTAGGTATATAAAAAAAGGAGGGAAAAATCACAGGGTATCAAAAAATCCGCATCGCTTTCAAAAGGAATAGTGCCCAAAAGGCTAGCAGCATTGCCACACTGTATGCTAATGTTGATGATTAGGCCAAAAAAAAGAATATTAAAACTTTAAGAAGAAAAGAATATTAATTAAAATATTAAAAAACGTAAACTACCTACTTTTCTCACCATACAGCCTCCGGTTACAGGCTTTCAGCAGCACAATACTCGTAACAATAGGCCGGCTATAGAAGTAGATAGAAATTGCGAACATCCGTAATTAACTGGTCTGGAAACAATGTCGTGTAGTGCCAGTGGCCATAATGTCGACGTTTAAACAGTTGCTACAAAGAGCGCGGTGTTGTATGTGTCAAGCGGGGTAGGTTTTAGTGTTAGCTATTAACGGTTGTAAAAAGCCGCTTATCGAAACCGAGAACCACTTAAAATCCACATCACTGTGATTATTTTTATTACTGGACCATAACTGGGAACAGCGATATTATACGAGTAAGGTCAAAGTTGCAACTTTTATTACAAAAATAAGTTTAAAATGTCAGGTTAGGTTATTCCTACATTTTAACGACTGTACCGTTGCACAATATTTTGCATGTAATACATTGCGCACTGCCGTAAACAGCGATTTTACACATCAAAAACAGTTGCTTCCTGGCAATGTTTTTTGCTCAAAGTACATTGACATTTTTTACCTGCTGCACTCCAATCAGAATATTCAAAATACAATAGAATATAAAAAAAAAGTTTGGTAGGTAAATGAAAGTTGTAACCAAGTCAAAATAACAAATTAAATATGTTATTTTTTATATTATACAGAACTAACTAACCGCAGGTTCTAGAATAGCTCTTTTCAGGCTTATTTTGGGCGCTGTATAACATAAATAATCTCGTATATTGCCAAATTTGCCAACGATTAATATAAACTCATCAGAAACGAGTTTCTGTTTGTTTGCTTCGTTTTCATGGAAAACCTGCCAAACCTATCAAGTTTTTGCAGAAGTTGGTATTGGCTTGTTTTCGAGGAATAGGATAATGGGTGTCTAGGTATCCAAGCTTTTCTAAGGCAATCATGAGAAGACCGGCTGTAAATTTTGTGTACTATGAAATACTTTTTGTAAAAAAAATCCTTGGAATACCTACTTGTTCAGTCGACTTCATCATCATAATAAGCCTTTTAATTAATGTTCCCACTGCTGGGACACAGGCCTTCTGTCGGTGAACAGGTTGGTAGAAGTCACATGTCTTCGTATTTTTAGTTGTAGGACATGCCGGTTACCTTCACCGTTTTGAGAGCAGTGGTGATAAAAAAAAAATAAACAAAGCTCCTGTCTGGGATCCAACCTACGACCTACAACTCGTAAGTCGTGGTCGTTACCACTGGGACACCACTGTTCGTCACCTCCAACTCCGTCACTAGGACAAAAATACCTTTTCGTTTTTGATTCCGATACTGAAAATTTCAAGCCTAATATTGGGTTAGGTGTTTTTCCGAGCGCTACAAACAAACAAAGCCTCCATTTACGACAGTATAACCGTATTAAAGCTAAGCTAAAAACTCTGAAACGTCCAATAAAAAGAGAACGTTCAACATAACGGCATTTTCAATACGTGCGGGCAGTGACTACAGTAGCACGAGCCATTTCGAATTAATTTTACAGTCTGACTGGTTAAACAAGGGACATATTGAAAAACGGTACCTATTCAGTATTTAATATGTGTTGATGCTTTTTATTTTTTTGTGTTTGTGTTCTTTTTATGCGTCATTTTTACCGAAAAAAACGTAATTTATTTATTTTCTTTCTTTCTAAAAATAGGTCTTATATGAACGAGTTAAGTATACGTGTACAATTAAACACACTGTTGAGGATAATCGCAGTCATGCACACTTTGCGAATTTTAACACAACAATTTTATAAGTGTTACTAGCTTGTGCCCGCGACTTAGTCCGCATGAAATTTCCGCCCTCGAATCACCACGTCACATCCCATCGCGCGCTCGCGCTACTAGTTTTATTTATTTATGCACAAGTGAAAACTGTACAAAGGCGGACTTAATGCCTTGGGCGTTTTCGCTTAGCGTTCTTTCTCACTTTTTTAGTTTTGTTTGGGACCTAAGGGTCGTAGCGTGATGTTTAGCTCAAAATTTTCTCTATCAAATGCTAAAAGAATTTTTAAATCCGATTGGTAGTTCCAGAGGTTAGCTCATTTAAAAAAACAAACAAACTCTTAATTTTTACAATTAGTATATATTATATTATAGATTTATATTTTTATTCTCATCATAATGAGAGTATAAACTATCGTATCCTTGCCCATGTCCCTCGTTTTACCAGTCATACTTTATAGACACAAGAGCGCTGTGAGTTGGTAGTGTAATACGGGTGGCGCCCGGAACATTCACAATTCATATTTGTCTCCAACAGCTCCCAAATTAGATCATTTTTTTTATTTTTTTTATTTGAAATGGGTTCGCTCTTGACTCTAGTCTAGGTCAGAGGTGACAGAGACAGAGTCGACGATGGAGTGAGCTTACCCAGAAGAAGCCTATTCACTCTCACTTTGAAGAGATTCGGGTTGTATGCGCTCGGAAACACAGACGCAGGTAGAGAGTTCCACTCTTTTGCTGTGCGTATTAAAAAGACATTTGAAAACGCTTAGTTCGAATTTGTGGAATAGCAACTTGATAGGGATGGTAACTTGCAGTGCGTCTGGATGACCGAAGGTAGAAGGGGGCCGGTGGAATGAGGTCGTGGAGTTCTTGGGCACACTCACCGAAGTATAATCTGTAGAAGACTGATAAGCAGGCAACATTGCGGCGATGAGCCAAGCTGTGAAGCTTGGCATCCACCAGTTTTACGTCGCCAATGAGCCTCTTAGCTCTGCGTTCCACCGAGTCAAGCGCGGCAAGTTGGTATTTCGCTGAGCCATCCCAAAGGTGGCTGCAATACTCCATGCAGGATCGAACTTGCGCTTATACATATTTTAGGTTCACGTTCTATGAATTAAGTATGTAGCATATATTTTCACAGCTATTCCTTTCCAACAAAGGCTACAAATAGCCTTGTTTTGAGCCGAGAACAATTATGTTAATGCGCTCAAGTAATTATTAAAATGGGCATCTAAATTAAATATGTATGTACTACTAGGTGGTTTGGATATAATATTTATGTTAATAAAAATCTGTAAAAAGTGGCCAGCCTTTTATCTTTACTTTCACTAAGGCCTGAGTTCACCAACATTCTAACCATCGGTTAGGTATTTAAACAGTTGATTTATGTCAAATTTCCTAAGGAAATCAACTGTTTAAATACCTAACCGATGGTTAGAATGTTGGTGAACTCAGGCCTTAGTTTTATTTCTGAGAGATGGATAGAAGCCTGAACTAAGTCACAGTCGAGGGAGTTTATAGAAAAGTTCGTTAAAAATTCAGGGACACTCAATCGACACTATATAAATATTTGGTTCACAACAACGAAAATAGAAATATTCATGAAGATTTTCGAATAAGATTAAATATAACGCCGTTGTTGTGTGCAATGTTTGTCAATACCCTAATAAATATCTGGCTTATCGCCTATTCTGATATAAAAATCGTCACTTTCATAACATGTGATTTATTAACACAAATCCCCGCACTAAAAAAACTAATATATTTGCAGTGTGCGTACAAAACTGCGCAATTTGTGGTATTGTCAGATGACAAAAAGCCGTCGTTTGGCTTCCCGAGTCCTCCATTTGGAGGGTAGAACCCCTCGGAGGTCGTAACACTTTTTTATTCGTAAGATTACGATGGCAGTAAAATGCAAAGTGATTCCGTTTTTCTGAACACGATAGCAGTGTTGTTAACATTGTTATGAAATGCATTCACTATTACAAAGGTTGTGGTATTAGATTAAAGGGATTCTTCAAGTAGAAGCTCGAATTGTGGCGAATTTAATTTGTTCGCGGTGAGAATTTTCTTTTTGTAATTTGATTCAATTGTTGCTGTTTTTGTGATTAATTTTACATGTATGAAATAGGCATTGTAAAATCTACAGATGTATAACTTTGTTGTTATAGCGATTTCTGTTATTACTTTTAAACCGACTAGTTACCTCCTGCTTCAAACGGTTTTTATGACTTGACAAAACACCGAGATTTCCCCATTTTATTTAAATTTAATATTAATGTTAGTCAGTCTTCCCCCTATACCAGCCAGAATCAGCCTTTTCCCAACTATGTTGAGGTCGGCTTCCAATCTAACCAGATGCAGTATTTTATGTTTAGCGACTGCCTATCTGACCTCTACAACAAAATTACTGGGTAACAAGATACCCCTTGGTAAGACTGGTTGTCAGACTTTCGGGCTTCTGACGACTCGTGAGGACTGTCAAAGATCCAAGAATGACAGCCGGGACCAACGGCTTAACGTGCTCTCCAAATATGGTCAACCATCTACGGACCGACCGCTGGGGTGTCATTACTTAGACACGAGCCTCTCTAAAAAAAATTACAAAAATATTAATGTATTTACACATAAACTTTTCGGAATAAATTTTTTAAATGATGGGGAAACCATTATCAACAATGTGATCATACAAACAGACACGAAAATCGATTTTAATTTGTAACATGCATACAGATCATAGATATCCTCCCGAACAAATGTCGCCACCTTTTTCTCCATTTATATCCATGATACAGATACAGGGTGGCATGGGACATCGACGCGCAAACTGTAACCATGAATAATTCAGCACATAGCCACTTAAATAAATAAAAAAAAAAATCAGCACTTTCACACTTTCACATTAGGCCCCTCGCGTAGAAACTTTTAGTCGATTATCAAAAAAAAAAACTGTTTCACAGAAAAGTGCACACAATACCTACGCGGTCAAAATGTATGGTCATACAGAGAGACACGGAAAGCTAATTTGAATATATATATGAATATATATAGAAGTGGCTAGACCAGACAGTATTCTCACTGCGACCACAAAAGAACTTCCTACTAAAAAGGAAATGTGGACGAAACCGCTGAACGTTTGAATTTACATTTAATATAATAGGTATTTTAAATAAATTGAATATAGTATTTATTAAAAACATTTTATTCACCATCCATTCCACATCTTCCATAGATTTAAAGCGTCAAAGCGAGAACCGGGCTCCTTTCACAAGACAATGCCGGCCGTGTGCCCGAGAATCCGTGGCCAACACTTGACGAACAAAAGGCAACTTAGCTGTCTTGTTCACCCAACATGGCGGCAAAAACTATTAGTGCTATAACTAAACTAATTTGGACTCGTGCCTGCAGGCTACCAGGAGGTGCAATTTAATTTTGCAGGACGGAAATTCGGTTTATTAAAGCACAAAAAGTATTGCCTTAAAATATTATGGTTATAAAACCGTCTATGATACTACATAATATACATTATGATCTACAGTACTTAATATTGAAAACTGCAACATAATTTCGTATGCAGATGATACTATCCTAACATTCCATGATGATTATACTTGGAGTGAAACATTCCAAAACACACAATGGCTCGCTCAAAATTAAACAAAATATATAGATATTTGGTTTAATTTTGAGCGAGCTAGCATTTACAATTCGCAACCCTGGTGACACAATCCACTCATCGTATAACCACCCAAATCTACCTTAATGAATCTATCAATTGTTCTTGTCCGTCTCTCTCTACCGTTGAATATATAAAAAATCGTAATTTTATAGGTTCGGAGGTATAGATATTTTATTTGGGATACGCTTAAGTTACAAACAGTAAAAAGCAACAAGCAATCATTATCACAAAAAAAAATACTATCTGAAGAAATATTAATGATGGTCTTATAACTAATTGTTGTCCAGTAAACAGGTTGATTTTTGCATAACATGCAAAATCAGCCTACAATGTTCGCACTGCAATAGCTCAAATGTGATTTATACTTAACAAACGAA
Source organism: Gortyna flavago (assembly GCA_963669345.1). Lineage (NCBI taxonomy): Eukaryota > Metazoa > Arthropoda > Insecta > Lepidoptera > Noctuidae > Gortyna > Gortyna flavago. Next base: position 7,694,303 of record OY770146.1, read on the forward strand.
ATCCCAGAAGGCTTGATTTAAGTTATTAACTTTGTTTGTCAAAATCCTGATTCATTATAATTATGACTAGACATTTTATTGGATTAGGCTCTAACCAAACTAATTAATCTGGCACCAATTAATAACACATTGTATCTTTATTAGAAAGCAAACATAATTGGCAAGCAATTTACTTTACAACCTAGCCTACAAAATTACTTCATATTACAGTGTTTGTTTAGCATAATTCGTCTTTAAATTTCCCACTGCTAGGACAAAGGCCACTTGTCTGTGAGTGGGGGTGGGCCATTATCCACCACGCGTCCAGTGCGGGTTGGCGGATGTCACGTAAACGATTTTTTTTCATATTTGTTGGATTGATCGCGGGAAAGACCTGGAGGAGACTAGGGCGGGAGGCCTATATCAGTCAGTACTGGGTGAAACAAGGTTGCCGATGATGATGATGAGATGTTGGATGGTGAATAAGCCGACGGTACACCTAATGTAAAGTGGTTACCGCCACTCATGGACATCGCACTACCAGTGGCATCACAGATGCGTTGCATCCAAGAGACAAACCGAAATGAATGTCAGTTGCATTACATTCTTGTCCATACGAAACTACCTTTTAAAAGGGGCCAAAAGTCAGTTCCATTTTTAACCGACTTCCAAAAAGGAGGAGGTTACCTTGTAAATTTTGAGGTTTAAAAGTGCCTTTTAACAAAACTCCAGCTTTTTTTTCAACATAGCATTAATGTACATAATGATCGCAGCTGTCATTTTGGTCTAGCGAATATATATAATATATATATATAATATCTGAGTTTAAATTGTTTGACAAGACTTCATTTTTTTTTTTTGGTTTGACTTCTACTATCTATGTTATCTATGTTATGGGTTTGGTTTCCGCACTTTGTCCTTCAGTGGACCATTGTGCGTGTCATCTTTTTTTTTTTTGACTTGACTTGACTTCGACTTTAACTTCCTTGATAATTCCAACATACGTAAGTATATATACCGCCAAAATAACAGCTTTTCTTACCAGACATCAAGGCCTAAATTCAGTCAAAGCTAGTTAAAAACTTAGGTATAACATAGACCTAGAAATTACAACCTACTAGATGTTATTTGTACGTAGTTCAAAAATAAAACTGTCTCATCCAATTTGTCGGCGAAGCAACTTTATTAAATTAAAACCCAGCAGATCCTGAAAACCAATAATTGGATTGAGTCCAATTTTCTTGACGATGCCTGGTCTGGGTTTATGATAAAAAGAGTACCTATTTTGTTTGATGTAAGTGTTGTACCTATAACGTCCATATTACGAAATATGTCATATTTGTTATTGAACTAGGTTGGTTGTTCCACTAAGTATCTACCTATTTATTTTTCGGGAGATTTCTTATGTTTATGTAAGTAATTTCGAAAATTTGGGAAGTATCTTGGGGCTTTTACCTATATGTTTGAACTCAGATTTGTGAAATAAATGTTGCAATTTATTTCATGTAGGTAATGTAATAAAAAAAAAATGTTTTAAAATTAGCATTGCCATTTACATTCGTGCTTTAAAGCACCCCCCCCCCCCCCCTTTGAGCACCACGACAAAATATTGATTGGTGGTCAAATGGGAATACCTTTGGTGATCCATGCATAGGTGCTCTAAAAATAGGTGCTCAAACGGGAATACTCCAGTGTCCGGACGACAGCGATGCGGATGAGTACTTCGACGTCCTACAGTGTCCTTTTGTTTTTGTATTTATTTGTATAGTTAGTAGTTAGTCATGTAATCTATATAGTATATCTACATGTATAGTATATCCAATAAATCTACCTAGTTTTAAAAACCATAATCACAAAATGGTCAAGATATAGTCGAGGTCCACCAGAACTATAATTACGAATCTATTGATACCTAATTCATCAAAATCGGTTCAGTCCATAGATATCCGGTTCAGCCAGTAGTTTAGGCGCTACGGTGGAACACACATACAAACATACAAAGACAGCTAAAATTATAATCCTTTGTTTTGGCTTTGCCGTAGTCGGGTAAATAGTGAGTTGGTCATTGGTTTTCCAACACAAAATCCGAATCAGGTTTATTCCACAATTACTTGTTTTATCATAAGCTGGGCTCACCCGTTATCTCGTTGAAGGTTATCTGTTACTATTAATGAATCACGTGAGCGCGAGATGAGTTTGTAACTAGCTGAAAGTTTAATTACATCTCGGTACTTTCATGTCCGCGTGGTAACCGTTCAAGGATATGCATGTCTCGCTATTCCTACGGGAAAAAAACTGAACTAAGCGACTGACTGACTATACTGGGTCAAATTAAATTAGCTAGCGAAACTCTGCAGACGTGATGCGTATCTATATCTAAACACGATACGGCAGATTTTTTTGGGGGTCAACGACCGCGGTTAGTGTTGTTACTTGAACTACGAGTTGAGAAAATCTGTTTTCTTTTGTATTATCGTGTCTAGCTAACGATACTCATCACGTCTGTGAAGTTTACACAAAACGTCACGTTGACGTATGTGTTTGTTTGTCAATTGACTACAGAAACTGCGGTCCATGATGCCATAAAAAAGCATTAAATTAATTTCATTTTTGTTTGGATACCCATAAGGTCTGTGAAGTTTCGCTAGCTAATTTAGTTTGACCCTGTATATAAAGAAAATATATTAAAAAAACGTAATATAATAATATTAGATTTAGTTGAGAAGACTGATAAGATAAGCATAATTTTTCAAAGGTTCCTGTCTCCTACGATTGTGCCGGACAGTCCATAATGATCACACATAATTGTACCTTTTAGCTACCTACTTAAAACGTTAAAGTTTACTGTCATGAAAGTAACATTTTGCCTTAAGATTTAAGTGTTTTCGGATCAGTAAAAAATACTGTTTTGAACGTTAGGTTCAGATCAATAATAATATAATATAAAATCCTTGGACATTTCACACAACGCCATATAGTCCCAAGCTAAGCAACTTAATGCTTGTGTTATGGTAACGAGATGGCTGATAAACTACCTATATACATTTTTTTTTGTAAATACATACATATTACAGAAATGTATGTATTTTATGTACAATGTATTTTCATTTTTATTTATTGCTATTTCTTTCAGTGTGCTGAACGCCTATTAAATCTGTTGCCAAATGATTTGAATGGTGATGTTATTATTTATTTATTTTTAGCCGTTAATATCCCACGGCTGAACAAAGGCCTCCCTACTTTCTTCTCACCTGTCTCTGTCCAGAGATGTTAAGGACCAATCTACAAAAAAAAAACAAGGTCTAATTTAAACAGTGTTTGACCTGAAAACGAATAATTGTACCTACTCATCATTATGAACAATTTTTACTTTTAAAACAATTCAGAAATCGTGAGAAAACAACCAGCTGTTGTGTTGAAGCAGGTGATTTTTTAAGCTTTTTTAGGGATTCAGGCCCTATTCCATTAAAATTACACTTTTTTCTGTGAATCAATCACAAAAGCTGGCAGCAGAATTACTGAAGAGTAAGTACTTCCTTTTAACAGGGATAATGGTCTCCATTATGACCCATTTCTGCGTGTACAACTTTTAAAAACAACATTCATACATTACCATACAGCAAAAATCTAATCTGTTGTTTTTCTAAAGGTATGTAGACAAATCTGGTTGCGTGTCACGCACACCCCATACGACGGTATTATTTATTGTCTATGTCAGTTGACCACGAAGTGATAATTTATAGCGCTTGGTCATGCATCTTGGCTATAAATTGTATTTGTTAAAATCATACAACAGTGAAAAGATCATCTAACAGAAAAAAAAAACATTATTTGCGCAGATTATTTATGTTCTAGGTCCTATCGAAAGTTAAAACAGTTTAAAAGACAAAATAAATATGAAACATTTTAATAAAAATTTTTATTGGATATTTTTTGGTTAACCTTGGCCAGATAAACCAAAAAATAAAATAAACAATAAAATGATTGTTTTGTACTTAATAGAGACCTAAGAAGGATTGGATTACATTTACATTACGTACAACCAACATTTAGGAAATTATAAACAGTACTGCAACTGTATAATTGTTACAGGGTAAGTATAACATCATGCATAGCATACAGGTTTTCTATGATAGATTAGAATAGAATACCCATTATTATGTACACCATAAATATTACAGATATAGTAATATTATTGACCGAATAATTAAAATATCAATTTTTCATAGTGACCCATAGGCGGTCTTATAGCTAAAAGCGATCTTTTAAAGACAACCTTTGGATGGATTTAGAGAGAAAGGGGAGACAATACTACAGGTAGTCTGTGGTGTACCATTTACAACATACATACAATAAATACTTACATACATAAAACATATTTCTAAAAAAACGCCACGTGCCTTACGCAGTCTATTTTTCATCACATGCATCTTTTCACACACATCTCACATCACATCTCGGCAGTGAGCATTAGACTGCTGTCCTTTTTGAAGGTCATCCCAAATAAGGTCAATAAGTACATAATATCCTTCTAGAGTCCCCTTATCATTTTGTGCTATAAATCCCTTTCGTTAATCGTCTTTAACTCATCCTCTCCATAATATAATTAAAACGATTAATGCATACTTACTCGTATTTGATTTTACTAAGGGATGTATTAATGTTTTCATACTTGAAATATATTTGTTATTCTTGTAAATCTTGAATTTGATCTATATTTGGAATCAGATTATGAATCAATTACAATGAATCGTATTAAAATCCAAAATTTCCGAATATAAACTTCTTTGGTCGTTTTAAGTGACAAGAAGAAATTTTCTTAAAAGCTATTTGCCAAAAACGGGATCCTTTAAATAATTAATTAACAAATACATATTTAAGAAGCAAAGGATTTAAGACTCAGTAATAATTTAGTTGGTTCAGAATAATTTTTAATATCCTGGCAGCCATCTTGGTCTACGGATAATTATTTTCCGGGCGACTTGACTGAGTAACAGCCATCCGTCGTTATTGTAAACGGTACACTAAACTAATGTGACAGATACACTCGTCTTTTGGATAGATCTACCTAATTTAGGAAATGTAGTCTTCCGAAATTCTTTCTTACTTTTCTGCTTCGTTTAATTGTAATTGCGAATTTCCTACTTACAAAGCAATTCTAAGCAACTACATAACATATATTATAACGTTACCACTGATGGGACACAGGCCTACTCTCTTTGAGAGGGAATGTGCCGTAATCAACCACGCGGGCCCAGTGCGGGTTGGTAGATGTCACATGTTCTCGTATTTTTGGTTCTAGGACATGTCGGTTTCCTCTTAATGTTTTCCTTCACCGTTTTGAGAGCAGTGGTGATGAAATTATTTAAACAAAGTAAATCGCCTGTTTGGGTTCGAACCAGTGCAAGGCATTTTCTTCTTTTTGATATTTTACCTTTTTATACCTTTTGTCTATGCTTTTTCTACCTTATGGTTTTTACTTTTGAGTGACTTATAATACTTTGTTTTACGACCGAACCAGCGCCTTTTATTCGGTATTTAATAGAACCCATGACCTACAACTCGTAAGTCGGGGCCGTCACCATTGGACCACTACTGGCTCTAGTCGTTATTCTAAACAACTAATAGTTGTAAATACCTAGTACTCTTTATATGTACATGGTTTTAAACTACTAACTTACCTACTACTAATAAACACGAAAACAACAAATTTTCCTTCAATGCTACAAAAAATCGGGTAAGATAACTTGGCTCCAGAGGTTACTAAACCCATCTACAATGTAAACCGTAATAGCTCGTAATATTAAACTTTGTTACAGTCAACGATTATTATAGTCAATTAAGAAGCTGAATGGATTGAATATACACTTGAAAACGAATACAAAAAGTACATAACATAACATCACGCCTGTAATTTTCGAAGGGTTAGGCAGAGGTTTATAAATACGCTCAAGCAAATATTAATTAAACAAGCATACTACAGGATAAACGAATACATAGTACATGATAAAAAAATCTATTGTCTAAAAAATCTATCACAAGCAGACATTACACACAGTTAGTCGTATAGATACATTCATACATACATAGATAAATATTATAATATGATAGATATATGTTTTAATTAACCTTACCAAATAGTTATTACGTAAGTAGTAACTATTTGGTAAGGTAGTTATACCTACTTACTAATTTAATGGTAATAGCATATTTTAAAAATTACTTAATATTAATTTGTGTCCTAAATTTATTTTAATTTTAAGAATTAATTTTATACTTTTTGCTGTGCCCTTCTGGGTCCATAATTGTACCATAACTTTAAGCCCCTCTACACACCCAGATTTCGCCAGTTATTTTAAGTCCCTTGGTATAGAGCCTATAGCCAACAACCGGGCATAATTTCAGACTCTAGGCTGCTACTGAGACCTTTCAGACGGAACAACTCAATAACACTTGTGAATCGAGCTCATGACCATGAGCTAGCAATAGCGCTTGCGACCACTAGACCAACAAAGCGTACAAAAATTGGTTCTGTGAAATAAACTTAATAATATATGCAGGTATTGTATGGCACGAGTGTGAAGGTTGATGGCACTGATCCCATGCCGTTTGTATACGAGACTGTTTCTTTCTTTTATTTATTTCAACAACATAACATAAACATACCTACATAATCAGCGTATAATGTTCCCACTGCTGGGACACACGCCTCCTCTCTATGAGAGGGATGTGGGCTGTAATCCCAATGAAGTGGGTGGTATTTTAGCAAAGTAAAAAAAAAAAAAAAAAAACTTATACGTGACGTGTTTCACTATCACTCGCATCCACTTGAGATTTTTTTGAACTGATTCAATTTGTAAGCGAAAAGCGATCAGCGGACAGTGAATGTATTGTCCAAGGACTGGCCGATAATTGAGTCCATCGTTTATCTGATTCCTTATCGTCAATATGTTCATAAATTGAATAAAGTTATGCACTTTTGCTTTCCCGTTGGACTGAGAATGAAACAAAAGAGGAATGTTACAGCTGGTTAAATTTGCATTCGTTTTGTGCCGTCTTTTGTTCTAGTACCTATTGGCTCGAACTATAGGAGAATATTCCAGTGTTCATAAGATCAGATAATTTACATTCCATCTCCAAACTGTTATCGACTTTAGAGAAATGTCAATATTGATTTTTGAGTGACCATTTCTAACAAAAAAGGTCCTAATAATATTTTGGATGCAATGGAATTTGAACTTTGATAGGTATTATGTTCAGTTTGTTTTTCCATAACATGAAAATTATATCAAATTCTTAATTAAAAAATAGAGAAGGAATCAGTAATTTAGCATAAAATTAGGGTGTGTCCAAACTTTTTCCCTTGCGAACTTTTGTCTATTACCAGAGGTGCAATTCTCGTAATTTTAAGAACATTCGGGTGAATATTTGAAGATAGACATATTCAGGATTCGTAAGATAAGTTCAAATAATGCTTCCAATTACAACTTTTATGGATTTAACCTAAAGTTTATAGTGCAGATTAACGAAATAAAGCAAACGGACAGTATTTGAACTGCTATAAAGGTCTGAATCTGAAGCTGAAAATTTTCGTCGAATGGTGATGAGATATGAAACACACGGTAATTAGCATTTAAAAAATGGTAATTATGCTTCGTGATTGGTAATTAGAAATATAATTAGTAATATACTTGAATCACATATTTATTAATTATTAAGGTGACAATAAATGACATCAAACGTTTGAAAAAAATACTCAAAAGTCAACAAGTTTTATTAAAAATCAATAACATTATCTGTCTAGTAATTCAAACAAAATCAACTAAAACACTAGTTCAAAACTCAGTATAAATAGAACTTAGACCTATGTAAGTTACATCCAAGATATTTCTTAAACTCGATGAAATCATACAAAAACTTAGAAAATATTTACGAGTCTCACTTTCATGACCAGAAACTGTTCATGTACAGACGCCAGCACATCAAGCTACTACAATCTGTCAAATTTCTTTAATAGATTTTAAACTTTATCGCTAAAGCATTAGGTTCAAAGTTGATTGAGGCAATTTGACAGTTTCGGGTAGCTCGATGTGCTGGCGCCTGTACTTAATCATAAAATAATTCAGTCTCAAGAGCATTCACGCCGTAGTACAGCATTTCATACAAACTTTCAAGCCCCTGCCTTTCGAAATGAATGAACCGATTTTGATGAAACTTCGTATGCGTAATCAGGATACAAAAGTCTAAAAGTTACAAAAAGGAACATTTTCAAAAAATAGTGTTACAGTAAATTTAGGCGAATTTGAAATTTTCCATAGAAACAGAGATTTCCAGTTATCTTTTTTAAAATAAGACATTTCGAAAATGTTCTTAAATATCCTCTTAGACCTTTGCATCCTACTTATGCGTACGAAGTTTCATTAAAATCGGTTCATTCATTTCAAAAAATAAGGGCTTGAAAGTTTGTGTGAAATGCCGTGCGTCGTAAATCAACACACGGCAATGATAGACAGAAAAATACAAAAGATTTGCTGTTTCCGTCAAACTTTGGTAACGTTGACTTAATTGAAAAAAAATAAGGAAAATAACAACAAAATAAAATTTCAAAACAATAATAACTATCTTTTTAGTAATCTAAATAAAATCAACTAAAACACTAGTTCAAAACTCGGTGTAAATAGAACTCAGCAACATACAAGTTTCATCTAAAATATTTCTTAAATGTAATGAGATCAGTTACTTACAAAAACTAAAAAATAATATAACTTGAATCCGAATCTGTATCACTTTCATAACCAGGAACTTTGCAAGTACTCTCAGATGCAGTCTCATGTGGATCTGCAAGATCATCACACACCAATGAAGATCCAAGAACATTAGGCTGGCCATGAATTATCTCATTTGCGCTTAGTTGCAATTTAGATTGAACGTAGTCTTGAAATACACCCGAAAAATTCATATCACTGCCAGTGCCAGAAATATTATATTGATCTACCATATTCTCAATATGTATATTAGGGTCCAAGTGTAATTTATTATCAGGTTTTAAATCAGATAGCATTTTAACGGTGGTTTCGTCTCTTTTGCGTTTTGGCTTTATTAAAACATTACTTAAGATTTTAATAGTCCTGTTATTCCGTGTAGTTTTAGGTATTACGGTTGTGGTCGCAACCATCATATTATATACTATTTAAATTCTCTTTATTTGTAATATGTGTAGATTCATTTTTATCTTTACAGCATAATTTTCAGACAAAAGTATGTTTACAGTTCATGTCCAAGCATATAAAGCAACTAGTTTCTCTGAATATCAGGTGGTCCTTTTCCTTCTGCCACAATATTTGATGGATTTTCATTGTACCTTTTAATGGTTTCAGCTGTTCTGAAGGTATCAACATATCTTTTTCTATTATTTGGTATTCTTCAACAGTTGTTAGGTTAATTTTTTGTGTTTTTTGTCTTACTATTATCAAAAATCCATCCAATGTTACAACGTCTCTACCTTGCGCTACAGCAGTGTCAGCAGTGCGTTTAACAACTGCTCTTACTCCATCTGCAGCACCTTTGCCGTGAGCTGATTCGAAGTAATTCCAGGTGACCATCTTCACCAACAATCGATCACGCGTTGGTAGCAACAATTCGACCTTGGGCTGGCCTAGCGGAGTTAGGAGTTTCAATTTCAACACAATAAGAGGCCAGCTTATACTGGTACTAATTACCATTTTTAATTACTCATTACCGTTCGCCAAAATACGAACGGGAAAAATGGTGATTATATAAATGGTAATTAGGTATTTGTACACTTTTTCAAATTATACGTTCTTTGTAGAACTTTTAAAATTGGGAACTTAATCAAACCAAAGAGTATCTTATGGCGACTATTACAATGCATAAAAATTATAAATAAAAATATTCCACTTACCACAGGAAACTCGAACGGTAAGGAGATTTTTTTTTGCCAAACACGATTTATGGGCGATTAAGGTAGGCTAGAGTTGGCGCCAAAACAGTTTTTGAAGTGTGACCCACACGAGTCGAGACGCGAAACTGAGCACTACCGCCGAGGTACTCTTACAGATAGCAAGACACTACGCAGAATAAAATTACCCTGCGACTGTGTGAACAAATGGTAGTGAGTAGAAAGTGTTGGGACAATTTTCAAAGTCGTTATAAATTACCTAAAAGTGTTCTTTAATGTGTATAGTTTTGCTAATTGGTAAAGCATGTTGTGTGCTATCTAAATTACTTCTTAAAAATACGATCTTTAGGGTATTTTTATAACTTTTTGAGCATGAACTGCTAAAATTTGGAAATTGGGACACGAATGGTAATGAGATTTGAGGAACGTTTATAAACATAACTTAGTTGTTTATAACATCAGGAATATATTATGTACATCTGTATATAGTGCTGGAGCTATGTTTTACAGGAAATAAAAAAAAACATAACCTTATATCTAACTAAGTAGTTATTTGGGGAGGGCCGCGTGATATGCACATGTTCAAATAATCACCCATTCACATTCTGAAAGCCAATTCTCGTAATTTAAAATATTCAAAATCGAGTCGCAGTGTAATTTCGGCGACAAAAAAATTTCAAAAACTTGTCAAAATGTAAGGAAATTAGAATGATTTTTTGACAGATTGAGACTGAGATCGACTGCGTGTTCTTAAAATTACGAGAATTGCCCTTATGATCTCAGTCTCAATCTCTCAAACATACTTCCAATTTCCCTAACTAACTTTTTTACAAGTTTTTGACATTGATTGTCGTTGAGATGAGATTGCGACTAGATTTTGAACGTTTTTAATTACGAGAATTGGTCTTCTGCTAATAAGGTCTAAATGATCTTATTTTTGTATGTAGGTTTGCACAAACAGTTCTACAAATAAATCATATTTTAAAAAATAGGTGAAGTCAGCGTTTCCTATCTGACTAGTCTGAGAAGAAAGGCCGAAACAAAGTCAGAGGTCACAGTCTCTTTTACAGTCCAGACATAATCTTGGTCAGGTTATATGAAGACCATGTAGATCGATGTCTTTCTTTTTTTTTTAAGGATGGGAAATCATCAAATGACCCCTCCCGCTCTGGGTGGAGCGGAAGGGAGTGTCAGACTCTTACTGATTAAAACCCATCCGTGTTCTTTCCTTAGCCCTTTATATTCCGGGCAGCGGTAACCCTTTCGGACAATCCCGCTGCCCCGGCAGGCTTCGGCCCTGACGGGCCCCTCCGTTGATGCTGACATCTCTTTGAGGCGCGCGTGGAACACATAGGCGCCGTCAGGCACGGGCCTGGTCCTGATCGGACGGCGAGCTACCCATTACTCGCCGTCCGCAGGCCCACGCCTATGGTGGCCGGGAGTCGTCACGCGGCTCCCGACGCCCGGGGCGTCTACCGCGGCGGCTGGGACGGGCGGCTCTCTCCGCTCTCTCCCTCGCCCATCCCACCACCTCCTTCGCTAGCATGACTGCTTCGCAGAAGGAGGTGACTGCCTCCCACTCCCTCTCGCCCCGGACCATGGCTTGGACCAGGGCCGGGCGCGAGAGGTCGCCGCCGCTGCAGATCGCCTCTACGAGGACACGGCGGTGCTCTGCCCAAGCGGGACAGACCTCCACCGTGTGCTCCACCGTGTCCTCTGGGCGATCCTCGCAGTGGTGACACCCGGGCGTTTCCTCCCGCCTGATTATGTGCAGGAACCTCCCGAAACATCCGTGTCCGGTGAGGACCTGCGTCAGGCGGTAGGTGAGGACGCCGTGACGCCTCTCTAGCCACTCCTCAAAGAGGGGCCTTACCGCCGCTATTGCGGCGTGCCCTAGATCGATGTCTGAGATGGTATTTTGAGGAAAGAACCACCCAGATTGAGAGGACCTGTCCAGTCAGTGCACGCATTTGTCATAAATCGTGCAGCTCAACTCAAAACTTAAGGAGCTCAACGATTCGACGAACAATACAAAAGAAAGAACTCGAGCGCGAGTAGGCTACATAAATTACTTAATCTGCCACAACAAAAACCACCATAACAAAAACTAACAGATCATAAAGAAAAAACAAATTACCCACATAGTCTTCACATTCACAATAATAATATAATACTTTACAAAGTAAGCAAATGTCATTGTATATATAAAATTCATTAATTTCAATGTGTAAAAAAAAAATCATTATGTTTAAATTGGAAGCTGCTCAATCCGAAGCCTTTCTTTTCTCAATACAATCTTTAATGATATAAAAGGCTTTCTGGCACAACTTACGTTTAATGAATGATTTGAATTTATTAAGGCTTAGATCTTGAACGTGACTTGGAAGTTTATTATAAAAGCGTAGGTATACATTGGCTTCTGAACGAGCCACCTATTTTCTTGAGCCTTGTGGTACGTATAACACATTTGTGTTTTGTCCTAGTATTTATATTATGGATATTACTGTATTTTTTAAACAGTTTAATATTTTTATGGGCATATAAAAGATTTTCATAAATATACTGAGAATGCACAGTCATTACAATAATATCTCTAAATTTGACTCTGAAAGAGTGTCTCGGACTTAATTTATAAATTGATAGAACAGCTCGACGAACAAAGATGGTCTGAATATCGGCGACATTTCCCCAAAATAGAATACCGTAATACAATAGGTCTAATATTCGGTAACGAAGCAATTAATCATCGTTTTACCAATTGCATTATTAATTAATTTCGTCATAGTTATATCAAATCGATGTTAACCTTTTGACACGTCAAAAAATCAAAAACGTTCTGAAAAAGTCTGTCATGTAGTCGAACCGTGGCGTGCTGGGCATTTTGGTTTGTCATCTATAAATGACTGTGGCGGTCAAAAGGTTAATTAGTATTAACGCGTGTTGCAATTGTACCTTAAAAAAAAATATATATCAAATGCTGAGTTTTTCTTCCATCGGAACATCATCATTATCGCATGACATCAGTCCAAAACATCATTATTGGTACTAATACCAAACTGACATTCGTAATATAAATCTGCCTAGCTTTTATTCAGTCTAACCGGATGCATCTGAATACCAGTATCTTACAAGGAGCGACTACCTATCTGACGTCCACAAGCCTGTTACTGGGTAACACGGTACCTCTTGTCAAATTTTCGTACTTCTGACTACCTGAACAGCACTTATTGTCAAAATTTTGTTTCATTGCGGTTAGTGGAAGTTCTCCGGTGCCGTTCGGTCAAGTGCTGTTGAAACCTGTGCCCGGAGTGGATTACCTCGTAACGACTGTCAAAGATCTACGAATGACAGCCGGGACCAACGGCTTACCGTGTTTACCGATCCAAGAAGGGGTTTTGATATATAATGAAAGCTCACCCAGCCACAAGCCGACCGCGGCAAGAGTAGCTTAACCTTCGATCAACCCGTGCGGCTTATTTAGCCACGAGCCTCTAAAAACTGAAACTTTCATTCTCGTAATACCTAGAAGTTAATGTCCCTGCCCCCAAATAATACAAAGGCAGCCAATCATCAACTGTCCGCTGTTGGTATAACTATGTGCTCAAAGCGGTATTCACGTCAAAAACAGATCGATGGCGGGATTAGCCCCAGTTTTGACGCGGCTTATGCACCGCTATTCTGATTTGCATCACAAAATGTGCCTGTATCAAGAACGCTGCGAGTGAAACGTTTCCCTTTGTTTGATAGACTCGTTATGTTTGCCTTGTTTGTATGGTACTTAAGAGGAAATGCGGGTGGTCGTTTCTCCATAGAAACGCTCTCGCCTGTTTTCTTTTTGGTTAATGAACCGCAATGATTTTTTACAGAATAATAAACATTAACTACTTGTATGTCCCTGTTTTCCTTTTTGATGATACATTATTTTATAAGCACTAGAACCCTCAAAAAATGCACAAAATTACCGCAGTAAACAGAGGCCTAGTGTATAAATTTGACAACTATTAATGAAAAAAAGAAAACATAGGGACACAGCATATTTCCTTCTTATTCTGCAGTTATTTTTAAATTGGTCCAATATTGGAGGAGAAAATAGCCGAGAGCCAAACCTCGAATTACGAATTTTTATTTAGGATTTTTCAAGTCTCTCCGACCGCGTTTCTACTTTAGAGGTAACGTTTGATAATTCATTATTTGAGTCGTGGGGTAACAAGATAAGTAACAATATTGGATGGGCAGGTACATTCAACAGCGCATTTCTGGTAACACTTGCACATAAGGGCACTGTCAATGTGAAATTGTAACCACTGATGTGGTTAACTGTACACAAATAATCTCATACACAAACAGATAGGGTTTTGGTGAACTAACCACTAAGTATTTGGACTTGAAAGTTAAGAATTTCTTAGTATAAAAGATTAGCAGCTACCTTCAGAGTGTGATAAAACCCATCACAGAGCCGTTACCTACGTATTCTGTTCGTCAAACTAAGTAAGATTGAGCAAAATTATTGCTGGGAAACAAGTTTTATTTAAAGTGTGAGAAACCGACGTTTACGGCAATGCGCAATATACCTCGCAGATAGGCGCGAGAGATTCTGGTGGAACAATTTCCATTAAGTTTTCATAGAAATTGTTCTACTAGAGTCGCGTTGCGTCTGTCTGCGGGAGCCTTTACGCACGCCAAACATTGTGCTTATGGATGCATGCAATGGTAAAATAGTTGTGAGGGTATTTAAACTGGGCAGCGGGATTGTCCGAAAGGGTTACCGCTGCCCCGGAACATAATGGGCTATGGAAGGAACACGGATGGGTTTTAGTCAGTAAGAGTCTGACACTCCCTTCCGCTCCACCCAGAGCGGGAGGGGTCATTGGATGATTTCCCATCCTTAAAAAAAAAAAAAAAAATAAAAAAAAAAAAAAAAAATAAAAAAAAAAAAGGGTATTTAAACTTTACTTAAAACATTTTTTTTTTTTGAAAAGAGTTTTAAAAAAAAGATCGAACTTTGACCTTCAATTTCTACGTAACCAGAAGGTATGGTCCAGCAGTAAGTCAGGCGTTAAGCGTCTTTTTACACCCGATATATCAAGAAATACCTGTATTTCTATCAAATCTGCCAATCAAAGAATTTTTTCTTTTGTACGTAAAGATTTATAATGTCAATCACCGGAAAAAACACCGAAGCAAAACAAGGTTTATCGCCAAAGCCACCATACAATGTACAAACGCCAGGACATCAAGCTACTACAAAACTTCTTTAACAGATTTTCAACTTTATCGCTACACTGTAAGGTTCAAGGTTGATTGGGAAAGACAGTTTCGGGTATATAGAATTCACTATTTTAGGGTGAAGTTACCATACTTATAATGCAGGAAAGAATAACAAAAGACAACATGATACACACAAACCGTTGTCTCCATCTTATATTGTGTATCTTTTATCAAAGAACAAAAGAGTTGCTGATGTACCGAACACAAAGAAGTCTGAAACAGATACTATGCCATCTTTATAACTAGTACGTTACTAGTTCCTGGCCGTGGGTTTACTTGCATCCTAAGCCAACTAATTCATGTATTCGAATAAAAAGTATCAATTTCCGTGACGGTGCAGGAAATAGTTTACTTGTGTGTTGAATGTGTTTTTTTTATTCGTGATTGTGTGAAAAATATCTTCACAAACTTTCAAATTTTGTTATTATTACTTACTTAAAGATTTATGTTTCTCTCTCATTTGATGGCTTGCTGTTGAAGAGCTGTCTAAACAGAGAGCAACAGATTTTTTTGAATTATGATGTCAAGGTAAAAGTCACGAATGAACGTCAAAATGTAATTCATTTAATGATGAATTAATATTGGCGCAAAAATCAGACAGCCATCTAAGAGCTCTTAAATATAAACAGCTCTCTGAGGAAACAGGCTAAGTTAATACAAACTAAAACTTAGCTCTCACTACTTAGTTCCTCAGCCGTTAAGTGCACTAAGTACGGGGCGATTATTTATGTTACTTTAATACCTCAAACCAGAAAAGGGGAAGAAACTGATAAAGGGTGCTCAATCTTCCAAGAGTCAGCCAAGTTGATGAGGAGGGTTTCACGAAAGAAGAAAGGAAGAAGAAGAAGCCCTGTTCTCGTAACCTGTGTGGCACCGCACCGAGTGGACCCAACATGCTGCTGCGCCCTGCTGTGCCTACGACTACTGCACCACTCCACGACAACTGAGGAAGTCGTGCAGTATTTAATGGTGAAGACCAACTGGACTCTGAGGGTCAATACGGTGGAATCGCGCCACAACATCCACTTTAAGTCATTCGTGGTACGAGTTCCAACCCAACATCTACAGACCTGCCTGAAAGAAGACTTTTGGCCCAAAGCTGTCGTATATCGACGTTTCCGAGGACGGTTACGCGACACCACGCAGCGGGACACGACGCCGACAACGTTACGTGTATAATCATAGTTTTAACGTTTTTAATATCTTTTAGTTTATTATTGTAATTTTGTGTGGATCACTACTTAAGCTTGTTGAGAGACACGTTTTTTATACTGCGCGGTTTATAGGAATATTCCCGTTTGAGCACCTATGCATGGAGCACCAAAGGTCCCATTTGAGCACCAATCAATATTTTGCCGTGGTGCTCAAAGGGGAACGACGGGCCGTAAAGATACCGTAGTATGTACAAAGGACCTAACTGTGTGCCGCCTGTTTTCGCTCGTTGTACAAAGCCGACCTTCTCTACTAGAGTGTAACATTCTGTGGTCGACCGATCGGCGTCTGTAACTTTAAGTAGATTATACAGGCGTTGAAAATCGCTGGAGGCTCGACCGCTTTCCAACCGGATTATGATTAATAGAATTCGCTTGTTAAATTTATCAGAAAAACAGTGTCGCTTTCACTGCTATGGGTGATTAGGTGTTTGTGAAGCGATGATATTGAAATGGTGATAATGAGTTTGTGTTTTTATATATTATATTTTTGGGGTCAAGTGTTGTAAAACGTTAGCCTTTAGTTTGGATAGATTTGTATCCATATCAACTAGAGGCAAATAGACACATTTGAAGAAAACTATAGTTAATGGAATTAGTTTAACGACATCGTAGCTGGCGTAGCTGCTGCTGCTACGATGCTGCTACTACGCCGTAGCAAAACTACGGCGTAGCAACATTTATGATGTAAGTGGTTTATTGACTCGTAAAAACGATGTAAACATTTTTACACGTAGTGGTTTTATACCCTTTGTTTTTCATGTGATGTCGAAGGTTGCCACATTCGTGACTTATTTATGCGTAACCGAAAACACAAAAAGCTTACCACTCTTTTTTGTTGTATGTATTTTCAAATAGGTATTTCCTGGAGTTGTATTAAGTCTATTGTTGTTCCAAGCTGTCTCAGTACCGCTTGATCAATAATGGATGACCATGACGTCACATAGCATGTACAAGAGATTGAACCACAAACTTGAAGAAGAGATCTACTGAAGAATTCAACTTGAATTCGTTTTTGTACTTACCGACACAAGAAGTGTTGTTCGTGTATTTTGTTTGTGAAAGGTGGAGAAAATATATCAGTGAACGACGAGACAAATGGATGAAAAAATATCAAAGCCTGAGACAGTTGTTTTATGTAAAATAAAAACGTAAGAGTTATTCCACATCTTTAAACATAGTGTATTTTGCAAAAAGTTTGGTGGAAAAAGAATGAATGAAGACTCTTTTCAGTCTATCTTTAATTATAATAATACATTTTTTTTTCTATAAACACTACCTTTTATCTGTCCTTTTTCTTTACATAATGCATATGCATAATATTTGTAGCTATATTTGTATTTAGAGTTGATAATCATTAGTCTATCTAACTAAACCGTCTGCGCCGGGTGACGTGAAATCTGGAGAATTAATAAACATTCAGAAATGTAACGTGGCGTGCAATAAATCCGGGTTTTACGATCCCCTCCCGAACGGTTCAGTTAGGGAATTTGGTTTAAATTAATTTGGATATAGGTAATGCTTCGTAAAGTATGGCTTTGAAAGAGCCGGCTTGATTGGTTGGTTTCCAAGAAATTGAAATGAAAGTGGATAAGTGTTGAGAATAGGTTCCATTATACTATTATATATATTACTACTATTATATATTATTATTATTACTTGTATTCGGGATTTAAGCCTTCTTAAAAGTAATAAATAAATAAATAATTCACATAGCATATTTATTATATCGTTGTGTATTGATTAAGTATTATATTAATTTTTATTCATATATTATGTTTGTAGCATAATTATTTATCTACTGATGAAGTTCGTTTGTTTTTGCGTTGATTACTTACTTTTATGAAACTTCTTGGTACGTAAATAGTTTTATTAGTTAAAATATCACGATTGTTTATTGCAAGTATCATCTTACTGTTATTGTTACTATTAGCCTGTATCATCCCACTGCTATCCCCTATAAATAAATAAAGAAAAAAAAAAAAACCCACTGCTGGGCAAAGGCCTCTCTCATTGACTTTCAACTCTTTCAATCCAGGGCTTAAGTGGACCACTGGTCGTTTGTTTTCTGGTTAGTCGCCAACTGGACACGAGAGACTAGACACACGTGTGTCAGGGCTCCACGTAGTGGTTATTTTGGTCCAGAGCTCATTGGGCGTACGGCACACGTGGCTAGTCCAGTCCCACTTCAGCTTAGCAGCTTTAATCTGTTTTGGAGCGCAGTGTAGTGTTGCGAATATGGTCTGTTAATTTGACGCATAGAATACTGCGCTCTAATGCACGTTGGCAAACCATGATTTTGGACTTTTGAATGAATCATCCATTTTGTTATTAATGCCTGCATTTTTCAGGATCCACCTGTCTTTATTCAAGTATAATAAAGTCCCAAAATCCTATTTACGGTAAACAAAACTACTGGATCAGCGACGTTTATTAAAAAAACCTGTTTTTGTTCACGCAGACGTGTTTTTATACCCACATATATTATCTGATATACAAAAGAGAGACCTCTATATATTTCCGCCTCAGGATATTTTCATACAAATGCCCCGATGAATGGTCAACACAAAATAGTGTTATTTGTTTATTTAATAAATATTGGCTTGCTGCCAGATATTGCTCAGTAAAGTACCAACATAAAAATACTAAGAGCGGTCAGTGAGTACCAATAAAAATTCTGGAGGCAAATCTCAGAAGTGTCTTCGATAAAACAGTAATTCAAATGTAAATGGCATTAGCTTTGTGATCTAATAAAGTAAACAGGGCTGTTAAATCTGCTGATTGTGATTGGATAAAATATTTTAGTTTTTTTTTTAAGTAAAGCCTTTCTATTCTGTAAAAGTCACACCGTGAAAAATTAGATGTAGTGACCTGTCATACCACTTGTTGCTAGGGATTGACACTTTTGACAGCTCACTTCACTTCATTTTTCAGGGTAAGATTCTTACAGAATACATCGGCAGGACTCAAACTTGACAATTAGCGACAAAAAGTTATGTCAAAATAGGCATTTATGAAGATTCCCAATCTTCATAAATGGATAACCAGTGCCATACGCAAATACAGCCAAATACCTTGGCATAACGCTTGACGCGAAACTGCGCTGGAAAGCGCACGTCAAGAAGAAAAGACAGGAACTAGAAATGCGATTTAAAAACATGTATTGGTTGATTGGACGGGATTCCTGCCTATCGATACATAACAAAATTTTATTATATAAGCATATCCTTATGCCAATATGGACATATGGCATCCAATTATGGGGCTGTACTAAGCCGACCAACATCAATATTATACAAACATTCCAGAATAAGGTACTCAGGAGTATTGTTAATGCGCCCTGGTATATAAGAAATGACGACCTCCATCGTGACTTAAAAATGGAACCCGTCACAAACATAATCCAAAAATTTGCTGAGGCCCATGAACACCGACTCCACCGACATGTGAACATCGAGGCAATTCAGCTGTTAGACCAAACAAATACAGTGCGAAGACTAAAACGGACAAAACCTTTTGAGTTAGTGTAGTGTAAGAAGTGTAGAAATAATAGTGCTAATGACACACATAATAACACATGAACAAAGTGTTTATAATATCATATCAGACTCTAAGAAAGTGGAACGGACTTGTGTAAAGTACAATCAACACTATTCTAAGTTTTAAAATAATTATCACGTAAAAAATTAAGTTAGATTCAAATTGCTTATTAGTCTTATAGGCTAGATTGTAATTAATTATTAAGAACCTAGTTCTTATTAATAAAGGATAAAAAAAAAAAAAAAAATAGGCATAAGTCAATCTGCCAACCGCACTGACTATGTCCCACTCCCTCTCACAGAAAGGAGGCCTGTGACGTTTCAGCAGTGGGAACATTATAGACTGATTATTCAATGCGGTGGCGAATAGACTTGTTTTTAGCCGACGAAAAAAAGGGGGCGGTTTTCAAGTCGACGCGTATATTTCCGATTTTATTGTCAACACAAATAGGTACGATGTAAACGGGCAATGTCTCTTGAAAAACAGTTTCAAAGTTTATTTATGAGATTCAGGATTTTTTTAAGAACGTCTATACAACAAGTTCAGCTGTTTACTTTTCTTAGACTAGCCTAATAAACCAACGAATAATATAGGTTAACTTTATACAAAGCTGAACAAATCCGTATTAAGCCGAAAGTAGCTCAAGCCACGCCACCACGGCGATAACGACGCGTCAACAATCTCACACCTAAATGTTTGAGGGTAGATTGAATATTGCTGCGAACTTGAGATATTTCACATTAATTTATTATTAATTTACTTATTGTTCCGTGCCCACTTTCAGCCGTTGGTACTGGCTGTCATAGATCTTTGGCAGTCGTTATGGGTAGACAGAAGCCAGACGGACAAAAAAAAAATCTGCTGTTTAATACAAAAGTTCAATAGCTACTAGACCAAAATGTATGTTGAAAGCTGATATTTTTTTCGTGATTTCAGAGTTGGTCCCATAATGAAAGTTGTTTATATTCAAGGGTAGAACACCCCATAAAAATTTCGAGATGGTAAAAAAAAAACATCCATTATAATTTATATATTAAGAAAAAAAAATTGAGGGCCTAAACCCAGTAGTGGGGCAGGTAATTCCGGGCTGAACTCATGATAATGATGTGTGACTAGGAAAATTATATTCTAAAACCAAAGCGTCGTAATTCAAAAGGTACAATAAACAATGTTAAAACCTTCCAACACTTGTTTACTTATCTAAAGTAACAAAGTTTCTGGTACTAGATAAATCCTTGTTTAACTTTCGATCACACGAAACCCATGTTTAGCGTTTAAATCTAAACTAAACACGGTTCTCTGTTTAGGGTTGTGCTGAAAGTTTTAACCATGTTTTTTTTTATTGTTTGTTTAATTTTGTTTTATGTTTACCTGAAATACCTACTCTAACCTAGCTCTGGAGGGGTCTCACATTATTCAGTAACCCGTTTTATCGCAAAAAAGAATTATTTATTTTAGTTTGTTTTGTTGAGTCTTATCGTGAATCTTGAAGCGCTAAGACTATTACTAATATCAGGTCATTTGGATATTTGGCATAACTAATACGATATGCTAGTCTAATAGGCGTTCTACATCCGAGAACAATGTGACTCTGACTGACTTTGCTTAAATATTACTTCAGAAATTGCCAAAACACTGCCTTGAAACTTAACACAAATACCTATATGAGCCTAGCCTATGTTTGAATGAGCGTGAATTTTCTTGTTTCCCCAACCTTCCCCGTCGCATCGCATAACCTACGTTTTTTCTGATGTTTTATCTTTTTGCTAGGCTCCTAGGGTCATAAGATGATGTTTTATAGCCTTTCTCAAGAATTAGGCTATCAAATTCAACAATATTTTATCCAATCCGACGACTGGTAGTTCCAGACAAATAAACAAATTAACAAAGTCTTCAGCTATGTTATTAGCATATATAGATAAATATAAGAGAATAGAATCTAACGTCATTTATTTTCAGGAAGAAAAATATATTTCTATAGTTTATTAACAAGGTTCGCGTTTTATAATAGGAGTTTCAGGTTTAACTGTCAAAACCAAGACTACGTTCGTGAATTATGGTGTCACGGTTGGCAGCGTATAGCGCCAGAAACCTCTGGAAATATTTCTTTAAAATCGACAAAACAATCAGACTGTATTATGAGGTATGTGCAATAAAGATTGAGTATCTATAATATTAATATTAGGATTTTTCAATAAAGATTAAGTTCACCTTAAGTTTCAATTTCAGCAGAAACGAGAACAGAAGCAAAACTTTTATATTGGTTTCGGTTGTTTAGAACTAGGTAACGTAGATTTATTTTATATCCTATTTTGATTGTTGTTTTCTTTTATATCATAGCGTATGCTGTCCCGGATGACGTCATCACGTCAACGTCGGCTGTCGCTGAAAACCAGCGCTGGGGTCTGTCTCGCATAGGGTCTTAGCATTATGCTGATCCATGGCCGTTTTGCGTGGATGTGACGCATGTTTTCCTCCAATTTTTTTTTGTGTTTGTGTTTTGTATCTGCGTCACGTTTACCTCAAAAAAAGATTTTTTTCCTTTCTTATTTTTAGTAAAACTCTGATGTATTCAACAATATAAATAAATTATAATGAAGTCTCTGTCATGTCAATATAACAGCTCCTTACTAAATGCTAAAAGTATATACGGTACTTATAACAAAAAAAAACTTTTGTTCCGGCTATTCTCCGAAACGGATGGACCGCTTTTGACGGGACTTTCACTGGCAGATAGCTAATATTATAAGGAGTAACTTGGGCTTTATTTTAGAGAAATAATTATTAAAGAGACACATTATTGTTTTCCGACATCCACGCGAACGAAGTCGCAGGCACAGCTCGTCCATAATAATAATAAAAATGCGAAAGTAAGTTCAGCCGTCGAAAAACATCGCTATTCACATAAGCGTTTCTAATTAAATTTGTACGAGAAAATGCGTAACTGTCAATTCGATGCGCTTACGTGTTCAACATTACTCAGCTACCTGAGTTACCTTCAACATAAATCTACGATCTATGTTATTTTTCAACGGCTGAACGGATTTCAATGAAATTTGGCAGACTTGTAGACCATAACCTAGGTTAAGACACTTTTATATGCAGGCGTTCAAGTGGGATAATATCCGACCTCCAAGCGGATGAAGGGGCAAAAGCGTAATATAATATTTTCATACTGGAATAAGTTAAGCCATCAACCATTGTCAGTTTGACGTTTCATTTGAGTACTTGTTTCATAAAATATTTTAATACATGAAAATGAAATAGAATACTATTATGATGTCAGTCGCTTTCATGACCTCCTTTTATTGCATTATGCTTTTTAACCTTATTCCTATTATCTGGTATAAATAAAGTTTTAGTGACCTACTACCTACCTACTTACATCGTTATAAGTCCTCTTCAGCGTATCCGGCGACAGCGACCCAGACTAATTTTTATTCCTTTCGTGAGCTCTCTGGTGACCCAAATTTGGGCTTGAAAACCCGGTCACACCGTGCAGAAGAGCTGATCAGCATCGTTGTACGTATATTAGTTTAAGAAGGCTTTGGCCGAGTTTTGCGTATTTGGCGCTTGTTGTCTAGATTTTCAAAATGATTTGTTTCAAAGGAATTAGTTTTATAAGTAGGTAGGTAGTAGGCCACTTTTCAACGTGGTCTCATTAACGTTAATATAAAGTCGTTGTGGTAATAAAGTTGTTTTCAGACTGATTTCCTTAGTACCTAGAGTAGACACAATAAATGTTATATATACCCATTAGACGAATAGTCATCAGAACATCATAATCAGCCAATAATGTTCCCACTTGCTAGGAGTCAGGCCTCCTCACTTCGAGAGAGAGAATAGACTGTAATCTATCACGCCTGCGCAGTACTGGTTGGTAGATGTCACATGTCTTCGAACACGAATAGAATTCGTTATTATTTACGTTCCTGTCAATAACGCACAATGTGTTTAGTTGGTAAGAATCCGCCAAGGAACTTTATAACTAGGTTTGGTTTGTGTCTACTTTGTCCCTAAGTCTATCTAGAAGCGTCTAAAATACTTGTATAAGGGTTAGGTTATGAAATCAGACTAGAATTAAGTATTCTCACGTCTGCCAAAGAGCTATATTTCTGTACCGCCATCTTCCCACGGGTGTAGCAGAAACTACAGACTGCCACCTTCTACGATCCTTACATACTCCTTTTGCTTCGTTTACGTTCATACATCTGGTCATACACGCACGCCGGTCGTGAGTACGCACCTGACTTTTCTGAAGAAGACAGAAAACTCATCTTACTGTCAACAAAATTTTCAACACAACAAAACTTTTTAAATTCCATTGCATAGAAACAGGGTGATATTTAAACGTGAGTTCAATAGAGGGTTCAAAGTAAACTTTGTAAATCTGAGAGGGGGCGGGAGGGGGTGTAATAATCAAAGACGTTTAATAACTGCTCTGTCGTGTAATATTTTCAAGGATTTAAGAGAGAGTGTTGAGTTTCATTGTGTTTAACATGTTTATGATTTTATATTTGGATGAGATTGTTTGAGCGGTTGTTGTTGCGATTGAATTAAGGTTTTGTCTTTTTAGTTTTGTTTGTATGATTTATTCCGGTCTGATCCCCTGAGCCCTCCCCTTCACCCCGCCCCCTCCTCGATCCCCTGCCAGTTCTTCTACTGTTTTAAAATCTTTCTTATCCAATTTTATCTAGGTTAGGTACTCTTTATGATAGGTAAGTACAGTCAAGAGAAAATAAACGTTTCATGTTTTTTATAGGTATGTTATGGGCTCGCATAGGAGATTTTTAAACAGCTCACATCTCGAAGAGAGAGGGCATGTGTCCCAGCAGTGGGGACATTAAAGGCCGATTATGCTTCTGCTATGTTAGGAATGGCAAGTACCATTAAGACCATGTTAACGTCTTTTACGAGCTAAAAAATGACGTTGTTATATATTAACAAAACGGTTTAATATTCAACTATAGTATTAGTTTGATTACCTTTTTGTGATGTCAGTAAAATAAAGCTAGACCTTTTACTCCTTTTACGGAAACTACTTACAATTTGCTTTCCAATCAGCTGTATGTTTTTATTACTTACCTACTAGTAATCCAGATAACAAACTTACTACTGGGCTGTAATACTAATATCCAATATTTGAAAAATAATATTGTAAGCCCCGAGTACCATTAATACCAACATTAAACCTTATCGCACTGTATTCCAAGTTGTATATTGTAAAGCACAAAAGTCTGTTACAACGTTTTCCTGTAAATTGCTCAGTATGTTATGGTATCGAGTGCGTTCCACTTGCTACTGGCTGTTAGTGACTGGTGCTATTAACTGGGTCACTAGTACACTGTCAACCTGCTAATGGGTTCATTCCTAGTCTAATCAGTTACACTAATTTATTCACTATTATGTTTTGCTTTTAACTATGATTTGTGAGTGTGAGATTAAGGGAAGTAAATAATTATGAAAGTGTTTGGATTATTGCCTTAGTAGGTATAATTACATTAATCTGCGTAGCCCTTTTCCGACTATGTTCGGGTCGGCTTCCAGTCTAACTCGATCCAGCTAAGTACCAGTATTTTAAATAGAGCGACTGCCTATCCGACCTTCACAACCCACTTACTAATATTATAACCCTTGGTAAGTCTGGTTGTCAGACTTTTGGGCTTCTGACGAGCCGTAACAACTGTCAACGGGTCCACGAATGGTTGCCAGGAACACCGGCTGAACGTTCTTTCCGAGGCACGGTGGGATTTTGGTACGTAAAACGTCACCCATCCAAACGTCATCCCGACCGCGGCAAGCGTAGCTTAACCTGATCGATCGACCCGTGTGGCTGTTATTACTTAGCCACAAGCCAAACTATTACCTTAGCAGGTATTTATTAATAAAATAAGCTGTGTGCTCATGGGATATCTCATCGGCAAAAAAGACGAACTTCCAGGCACTAAGAAATGGTGAAGGGCGGGCGAATTGGTGGACTGTCTTATATAATTGTAATGTTCAAAAAGTGCTGATTTTCAGCCTAGTTTGAATAAATGACTTTTGATTTTGAATTTTTTATCCTCTGTTAGACCCCATCAGAAGAAGAATTAAATAAAATCTTTAATTAGTGCTCACTTTTCGTTTACCTCTAAAACAAGTTGTAAAGACAAGTTGTTTGCAAAAGTTGTAGAAAACTCGTTTATTTGTTTCCATTAAATAGAAAATTAAAAAAAAAAAAACCTTCAATAATTCATTCATTCACAGACAACGCACCGCCTAAACCCAGCTGTGTCTAGAAGCTTGAAATTTTGCAAAACAGTTCGTCATTCAGTGAAAGGTAGAACAAGTTGACACAACACGTAGAATACATGTTTCATACCTATGTAAATGTAAGCGTTTGGTAACAAACACAGCCCCACAGTACAGATTATTTTCCTGTCCAAACATTCAACGAAAAAACCACTTCATTCTACTTACACATAACAGCTGCGACAAAAAGTCGTCAGTGCAAATGATTTAACGGGGTCTCATCCATATCGTAATCAGGGGCGCATGATTTATAGCTGGATTGTTATTCCGCGCACGATCAGCCACACGTCACGTGATCCCTGGGAATCTCATTTAATTGACACCGTGCGGTGTACGCTGTCTTTTTATCGTTACGTGGATTATGGAGGCGCTTGTAATATGGATATACATATTATATGGTTGTAAAGTAGCGATATAGCAACTTTTTTTTCAATTGGGATTTTTTAATTTACGTTGACAAGAGAAAGTTGTACAAAATTAGCTACCTATGGTCTGTTCCAAAAGTATCTGATAAAAATGTAAACAAATGGGTCAGAAAACGTATCTGTGGATGCCAATTTGTAGTGCCACTTGCAGTGCTTTAATTTGATTATTTTAATACTTTAACCAGAAGTTCTAATTGGTTTTATTTTTGTTTGTTTGGTTTTACGTCGATGATTTTTCAATTAAAAGTTAATAATTTTAATCAAATAATAATTGTTGGAAAAATTGGTGAAGTACAAAGTAGAAACCTTCTAAATACAGATGAATGTGTTACTAATGCCATTTAGTGAGTCATTGCGGAAGAATTTAACTTGAACTTGAAATGTAAACAAACCCTTTGTTTACATTTTCATCAGATAGTTTTGGAACACACAGATTCTATCTTAACAACCTAACATGTGAAGTTACATAATGGTTTGTTCAATTCGTGTCTAAATGTTTATTGAATCTTGAAGATACTATTTGTGTAGTTCAAAATACGTAGGTGCCACAGAACAGTTAGGTGCTGTAGGTATTAATTTCCATACATTTATCGATATCTACACGATAACGATAACTTTAGTGCTTTAGGGTAACTAACTGCAGTAAAAAAGCACACACAAACGGAACTAAATTTGTAAAGCGAATAAGAAAAACATTAGATCGTAAACTTTATAAAGGGATTTGACAACATTGTGTCCTATGGGTTATTCTGCTCAATGTGGTGCAAAGTCGTGCGAGAACTTGTATTAGACTATTCACTTTATTCCTGTAGGTTTGGTCAAAGGAACTGTTGAAAAATCAATTTTACATTTATAACAATAGTAATTAAATTGTGTCTCATTAGCCACAGTTGAGCTAATATGAGAAGGCTAGCTGCATCCACCCAACAAACTAAAAACAGCCACCCATTTATGTGGCGATGACATTGGCTCATAACCGTTTTTGTTGAAGTTCTATCACGGAGTAAGTTCTATGCTTCGAAGTGGAATTTAACCGTGTTTTTAAAATCTTAGACGAGGGACGTTAGAGGAAGGAGTGGAAACGTTTCCAATAGTATGCACTAAACATCGTAGGTAAAGTAGGGTTCTCATTGTAAATTTTATTATTAAAGAGTATTCTATATATCGAAGTATCGTAAACAAAATTGTAAGATATAATAAAAGTTCGTTCTACGTGTCGGAACATGGTTTTGCATTTGATATCCCCCAGCAGAATCCCCCAGAAAAGGCTTAATGAAGCACACGAAGCGGGTTCTCTGTAACTACACCGTTGGGCCTCTGTGTACCTACAGTTAACAGCCTTTGTAGTGAAATGTTGCCACAGCTTAAATTAAAACCGGTCAAGTGTGAGTTGAACTTTGAACTTGCACCTACCGCTTATGGCCGAATTTTGAAGCCTTTTACAATGGACTTCGAAAAAGGAAGAGGGTTTCGTTCGGCCTTTTTGTGTTATACGTAACGCGATATCTAGTAAGATCAAGTGAGTGCTGTGAGTGTGAGTATTCCATGTTTTATCTTTGTTTATGTAAGTAAGTATTCAGTTTTCCAACAGTATGTGTCTTGATAGAACAATATTATAAAACTTAATAGAACGCTGGTATGTGGCTAAGTAAGAACAGCCGCACGAGTCAATCAAGTAACAAAAAGTTCATTATAGTTTGTCTTTTGTAGTTTGTGCTCCATATATTTAATTTGGATTCTCATGTTCTACTATAGATGGTGTAATTCTTTGAGCTATATTATTTTGAAACTTGTTGCAACGACATTCTATTTCATGCGGCTTTTTAATAATCCTCAGTGGTCAGATGTTAAGTCTCCAGTGCTCAGACGTTAAGTCTTTTAACACTAATTGATTGTTGGCATCATAATCACTAAATATATATTATCAAAACAAGTCGACGAAGATGCCGTGATTCTAGTAGGTTCAAAAAACAGGGTTAATTAAATTAAAATACCTATTTTTTACTGACTGTAGTGACTTTTATATGTTATCGCCAATTTTGAACTTAACAAAGACACGCGCTCAGAAGTTTTCCGACGCTGTAAACGTCGGGTCCATTTATTATTGTCCAGTTCTAGGGCGAGAAGTATATTATAGCTAAGCAATATTAATCGAACTCTTGTCTATAAAATAGGAACGTATTATATATCATAGTATGGCCGGATTAGTTGTTTGATGTATGGCTAAAACATCTTCGGATAATTCAGTTCATTTTGTAGGTTCGAGCGTTCAAGGTAATTTTTTGTTTTATTATATTGAAGTTATGGCCTAATTCGATGTCTTTACTGTCAAACTTGGTAAACTTTGTCTCCTTTTCAAAGAATATTGTAAGTCAAAATTAATAAATAAACAACGTAAAATTCGTTTAAAAATGTTTCTAAGAGAATCCGTCAGTTTGAAGTGGCTATAAAACAAAGTGGTCCATAAAAACTTGGGACACGAAACGTTATCCTTAGAAACTTGAGTGAAATGTTTCAATTTAACATCAGTAACAAAACGTTTAAAAATGTTGCAACTAGCCTAGTTTACAAGCTTTTCTGTTTTACCTTGCATGTCGCCCGTTATGAAATATTTGCATAAAACCTCACAGTTTAGACATGACAGTTGAATGGTATTATTTGTAGGCTAACTAGGTTATGAATCACTAACAAACGACCATAGCTCAATTGTTATAATACTTATATGTAAACTGATATACCCCTAATAATTGTAAATCCTCTCTTTACTAAATAAAGGTATATTTAAAACAGAAATAGTACGTAGTACAGTCGACCTATGAAAATGAACGCCTTGACTATACTTGGAATCTTAATCGATGAAAATAGTGAAGTTATTAACAAATATATCAGTTGAAAAGTAAAGAAATCACAGTTTTACGTACCTTCTAAAATCTCTGCTCCAACATGCGTAGATGACGGGGTTCATGGAGGAGTTGACCCAGCCCAGCCACGTCACCACCACGTTCACGATCTCCTCGTGCGCGATGCACGCGGAGCAGATGCCCGACAGCAGATTCACCACGAAGAACGGCAACCAACACACTATGAACACACCCATCACTATACCTAACGTTTTCGCCGCCTTCTTCTCTTTCGCAAACTTCGCCAACTTACGAGATAGCGAAAAGTTTTTCGGCAGATGCTTGCCGTGTGTCACGTTCGTCAGACGTGTTGACGATCGTGACAGACCATTGTTTTGTAACGCGGTCAGAGGCTCTTGATCAGCCTCCTCCGGCGTACACACCCCGTGACACGCGTCACTCCGCTGCCGCACTGTTCCACCTCTATGTATACGCAACGTCAGCTCTAACTCACCACTAGGTCTCATCACTTGCTTAGTACCAATTTTAAGAGACCGCGTCTGAATAGTCGCTGCACGATATATACGATAATAAGTGAACACCATCACAAACAGAGGCAAATAAAACGATATTGTCGATGAAAATATTATGTACTCCAAGTTTTCCGTGAACGGACACTTGTAGTCTGGCACTTCCTCCACACGCACAGCGCGCCACCACGCGATGGCGGGGAACGATATGGCGCCAGAACACACCCACACGGCCGCGATGAGGAATGCAGCCTTCCGTCCACTCATACGCATCGGATATGTAATGGGGTCCGTAATGGCCCAGTACCGGTCTAACGAGATCACGCACAGATTCAATATGGAGGCCGTACTGAACAACACGTCTAGAGACCGCCACACGTCACACCAGTCCACTCCGAAGAACCACGTGTGTTCTAACACTTCGTATAATGCGGAGAACGGCATCACCACGAGACCGACGAGGCAGTCGGCGACCGCAAGCGACGTCACGAAGTAGTTGGTGGATGTGTGGAGGTAGCGTTCGCGTACCACGGCGAGGATGACGAGCATGTTGCCGAAGACTGTTGTTAGGGAGAACAGTAGGAGGAACGAGACGAGGACTGCTCTGTCCTGGAGGAGTTTGATGTAGTCGTTCCACTGCTCTTCGGGGTCACCGGTCACGTTGTAGGCGGAGCTGTTGTCGAAGGAGATGTTGAAGTCGATTCCATTAATGCCGTTGAGGCCTTCGACGGCGGCGCGGCCGGTGTCCAGGGTGTACTCCACGCCGCGGTACAAGACGTCCAGTTGGCCTCTTGCCACTAGTACATCCGGATCCGTGGCGTTCATATTTTTCTGATAGTCACTTGCTCACTAGCGCCATGGTGAGTGTTTATGTTTCCCTTGTTTCGCCCGCAGCCATTTCGAGATTACGTTCTTGGCAGGCATTGTATTCCAGCATTCCAATTTCTGGCACATGTTTCGTTGGCATATTTTTTTTAGCCCACAGATATGCTTAGCCAAGTTCTGTAACAAAAAAAAGCAAAATTAGAATCTACACAGAGTTTTTATTAGAATTTTAGATTACCTCATGAGAAAATGGGATTAAAATATTACGCTGTATCAAACGTTATAAGAGAAAATTAAATTGGAAACAGTTAATATTATTATCGCTTTTGAACTTTTGCGAAGTTTAGTGATGTCAAAAGTTGAAGGTTTTGTTTGTTGGCTGTGTCATTGTCACGGGGATGATCGTCACTTGTATAGCATCATCATCGACAGGTGGCCTTGCGGGACATAAATAGCGCTCAGAGCAACTGGCGAGATCAAACGAATTGTGTGCCGTGGGCCGTGACGGGTCCGTCCACATGAGGGCGCCTGAACCGCTCCCCGGCCTCCCCTCGACCTTCCCATCCCCCTTACCCCCCGAACTTTACGTTAACTCGTAGCTTTAGTCATCCTACGTGTAATGTAAATAAACAAGAGGGTTTCAGTTACGCAATTGAGGCATGGGAACACTTGTGGAAGCTAAAAGAGGCTCGATTGATTACAGCCTGACCGGTTTTGGTGCTCAATGGGTGCGTTACGTTCAAACCTTTTAATATTAATAGCTGTTTAGTATTAATATTTTGACTGTGATCATTGAGTACGATAGCGAGAGAAATTTTCGCGCTAAGGTTATATGTAAAAGTCAACCAGAAAAAAAACTAGGTACATTTTATTTCCATAATCTCCAAATATACCTCTCCAATATTTTGTTTTAAACAGGATCTTTAAATTTTCTCGTAAATATGCATGTTTTAATAGGAGTTCTCCGATTTTGGAAAAAGTTGTCGAAAAAGCAAACATCGTCGTCATAAACATCTAATTGTCAATTTACGAGTTAGAGGGACTTGAGAAAATATTATTAAATCCTTAACTCAATATTTTTTACAAGGGCGGCGCTGGTTTATTATTTTTATTTCTTGGTTTTATGAGGAATTATTTTATGAGCCAAAGATTATTTGTAATAAATGAATGATAATATGAAATATTTTTTAGAGATTCAAATATTTACATAATTAAAAAGCTAATAGTCTTAAAATGATAATATGTACAAGTATATAAAAAGGGGAGGGGAAATAATCAAAGGACATCAAATATAATTTATTATAATATTACTGATACGATACCTTTAATGGCAGTTGAGAGTACGTCATGCTCACTTTAATGTCTCACTAATAGTGACGCGTGGATCATTCGGTTCCCTACAAAATACTTGAGCTGGATGGTGCTGATCTACGCTGTATGTTCGTGAACGGGCAACGTCGTTTGAAACTGGTCATCTCTTAACTGCCACGGCTTATTTGTATTTTGTATTTGGAATTGCTTCTTTATTAGGGCTGGCATTTACCTTGGCGAGAGGATAAGGATTGCCATACAATGTGGTAATGCCGCCAGTCTCTTGGGTACATTACCAGTCGACAGCGATGCAGATAAATAGTTATATACAAACTAAAATATAGCGTCGAAAAATTAGTACGTATTTTTTTTTTACATTGTTCTAACGTACAGGGTGGAATCCCCGACGCGCAGCCTGTTACCATGGAATCAGATTCTGAACCCCTCTACGCTGATGAAATAAAAATTGCTTTTCTGTACATTTCGACCGCATAGGTATTTATACTTCAATGTCCCATGCCACCCTGATAAATGATTTTATTTTTGTAAGTAGGTTTGCACAAACACGTCAATCATATTTTTTTAAAAACTACATTTTATATGACGACCATGTAGATCGACGATATGGTCTTTTGAGGGAAGAACCACACAGTTTGAGAGAACCTGTATAGACACAATAAGAATAATATACCCAGCATTATGTAATATCATAATCTGCCTACCCTTTTCCCAACTATGTTGGGGTCGACTTCCAGTCTAACCGGATGCAGCTGAATACCAGTATTTATACCAGCATTATGTAATATCTTGATTTAAAAGTGTGTCCTTGGAGTTTCTTGCCCTTTCTTCTCCATCTCCGAAATCTACGTTTTGAAATGGGCAACTAGCTTCATTTTTCTGCCTAACTAACAGACTCTTAGACAGTTCAAAAATGCTTGTGAATGGTTTAATTGAAATAAATGCTTTGAGTTTGAAAGCAATTTCATTTCACTAGGAAAAATAATTAAATAGTTTAATCTCTCTCTTTGATCTACTTTTAAACTCTTTAGTAAATAACTTCTTCTTGATACATAATAATTGTCAATTTAAACTTAACTCCGAAACAACTAGCTTTGTAACTTGTAAATAGAGCCAAATCGAATCCAAAAATAATATCATGCATTAATTATTCAAACGCAATTATTAAAGTTCACTTATTAAGTTTGTTGAAAGTAAATAGTTTTGTTTATTTCATATGAACTAAGATAGAAACAAAATTATTTAAATTTAAACATGGTTTATTAACACGAGGCCAATTCTCGTAATTTTAAACGTTAAAAATCTAGTGGCAGTCTCATCTCAGCGACAAACAAATGTCAAAAACTTGTCAAAATGCAGGGAAATTAGAGGTATTTTTGACAGATTGAGACTGAGATCAGACTGTGAATGTTCTTAAAATTACGAGAATTACCCCTAAGTACATGATTCGAGATATACATACGCGCTACGTGGTTGCTACGATCGCGTAGCTGACAGCTACGGCGCGCTACGCCAGTTGCTACGCGGCTTGCTAATTTGACGTTTATTGTATTTTCTTATATTTTTGTAATAATTTTGCCATGCCAGTGTTTACGGCACTTCTCAAGTACGAGGTATCAAAGTGACTTTTTCAATACATATGTACTTTTTGAGTTTATCTTGGACATAACTGATCTTGGTGGATCCTGAGGAAACCTGGACTTATAGTTATAACAATCTGAAATCGCCTTCCCGTCTTGAACAAACGGGGTGATCAATGCTCATGCATTCTCTGTATGACAAGAGTGCCTTTGCACTGCAGTAGGACAATAATAGGCTGGTATTATTATTATATTTTGGAGCCAATACTAGAACATGTTGAGGGGCTTGTGGTTAAGTATCAACAGCCGCACGGGTCGATCGATAAGGTTAAGCTACGCTTGCCAGAGTTGGTCCATGGATGGGTGACCATCTTTACATACCAAGACCCTCCGTGCTTCAAAAAACACGTTAAGCCGTTGATCCCGGCTGTCATTCGTAGATCTTTGATAGTCGTTATGGGTCGACAGAAGCCCGTAGGTCAGGTAGGCAGTCGCTACATATAAAATAATGGTATTCAGTTGCATCTGGTTAGACTGGAAGCCGACCCCAAAATAGTAGGGAAAAGGTTGGGCAGATGATTTGACTTTGACTCGAACATGTTGAGTTGTATTTTCCTAACACAAGGTGACAGAGATATCGACGCGAAAACTACAGATAACCATGAACTCTGAACATGATTCTAGTCCATAGCGAAGAAATATTTCGTCGGTTATAAAAAATCTTCTATTTCGTAGAAAACTGCAATTTCTTTTTTCAGGCTACGCAGGCCCTTTTATAAATAGGTACCTTAACCTAAACATACATATTTTTATTATAAAATAGTACTTCACTAGCTTGTTCTTGTGCTGTTCTGTGGTACTTGTCCGCGGAAGCGACGGAACACCACGTCCTGAGGCTCTAGCCTCAGTGTCCCGTCGCTTAAAATCTGCTCGTCAGATCCCTCCGCGGTCACAATGTAAGGAACAGATTTTTTTTGCACCTGGAGACTCTTTGACGAAGGATCTAAGAAATATAGCCGAGTATACTTGTTAGGCCTACCGTAAATAGAGTTTAAATATTGTAACCGTTGACTACCGACCCATAACGAACGGTAATCCTGTTTGGATGCCTTGAGCTAACTACTGACAGCTGTTAAATGGCATGCAAGTCCCTTTAGATTAGTTTCGACTTGAGGACACACGTACGGTATGGCTAACTACCTACCAAAGTGATAGCTTTTGTAACTTCCGAGTTGACGGCTGTTGGTACCTTGAGTCAAACATGAAAATTTGTGAGTCAGAGTTGAAGCATTAGAATTAGCTACAATTCCTGGCTCCTGGATAAGTAATAACAGCCGCACGGGTCGATCTATCAGGTTGAGCTAAGCTTTCCGCGGTTGGACCGTGGACGGGTGACCATCTTTACATGCCAAGACTCCTCCGTGCCTCGGAAGACTTTCTTTGACAGTCGTTGCAGGTCGTTAGAAGCCCGAAAGTCTGACAACCAGTTACCAAGGGGTATCTGTTACCCAGTAACTGGGTTTTGGAGGTCAGATAGGCAGTCGCAACACGAAAATACTGGTATTTCATACTACACATTTTTACTGTGTATTTTTGGTTAGACTTCAAGCCGACCCCAATAATAGTTGTGAAAAGGCTAGGCAGATGATATTTAATCAATATTTTTTTTGTATCAGATTCCTCATGAGAATAAATGAAGTAAAGTGCTGATGTTTATTATTTCAAATACATCCGAAACATGTATCCTTATAAAAGTTTTTTTTTTTATATTTGCCATCTGCAGCGCAAAAGCATACCAGCTGACCAACCGAACCTTCCAATTATGACTATTATCCGACCCAAACATATTTGGTTTACTAAGACAATAACGAACAATGTATCCGACATTAATTATACACTCGATCAAATCAGCTAAGCAATCGAGTTGTTACAACAACTACTCGAATGAAGTTGATACAACATTCATGTGAGACTCGATAAGCATAATTGCTTTGTTCTAATTGAAGCTATCAATGACTTTAGCTGATTGTGAGGCAGCTGACATTAGAAAGACCGGTCATGGTCAGCAGTTGACATTTTGTGGAGTAACAAGATGATGATTTGGTTATCATGTTTGTATGTAGTTCAATACACATTTGTATGTACTTCAATCAACAAAGCAACTGAACACTTCGACAGAAATCGTCTTGAAGACCTAACAAGAAGCGCCAAATATGCAGAAGTCCAAAGTCTTCACACATAATCTATGCTAATAATAAAGCTGTTTTTTTTTTTATTGAATGCGCTAATCTCTTAAACTACCAGTCGGATTTAAGAATTTATTTTTGTATTTTAAAGCCTAATTCTTGAGGAAGGCAAGGGGCATATAGGCTACGAACCGAGAAAAACGGAAAGATATTAGAAAAAACGCTAAGCGTACAAAACTAACGAACTAGAGCGAACTATTTCGTGTATTGCCCATAGTCCACCCGGCTAGTGGACTATGGGAAATAATTTTTCCCATGGTCCACCAGAATTTCCATACTATGTAATTAGGTATATATTATATTCATAGTTTTAATAGGTGTATGCGTATCTTTATATTTAAAATATTTATTCCTCAATTTTCATGATTGCACTTACCATTGTTTGTCTCTGCATCACCCAAAGGTTGACTGGTAGAAAATGCCTATGGCATTAAGTCCGCCTATGTACATTTATGTGCTTGAAGTATTAAATAAATAAATAAATAAACAAGAAATTTTACACTGACGAAGTCGCAAGCAGAAGCTAGTACATACATAGTTATATTTGTATCTGAGTGTAGTGTTGTAGATACAGCGTTCGTGACAGGACTCTTCAAAGTTGTCAGTATCTTTATACTTTACAAATAAATTGTACCCGACTTTATCAACATTAACGCGGCGTTCCCGGAAAGTGTTTGTCTACCGTGGTGGCAACGATAATAATGTATTTTAAAATAAGCGTCGTAGCTGTCACACATGTTTGTATAAGACTTTGTTCGCTCATATGATAGTTTGCAGTTACATTTTGCTGACTCATAAATTATTATAGCGTAGTCAGTAAGAGACTACTTGCTTAATAACTGCCACTATGTAACTACTATGTAATGTGTCTATGTCATTACGCGGCAGGCCCAGGCGAAAATGGCGGGATGTGCTGGACTCCTTTAATAAACATTGGTCCTTGACAGCTCTGGACAGAGAAGTGAAAAGAGAGTAGGGAGGCATTTGCCCAGCCGTGGGACATTAATGGCTAATAATAATAATAATTTTATTATGATTAGGTATGTAACAGTTACTGTATAATGAACTTTTTAGGGTTCCGTACCCAAAAAGGAAAAACGGAACCCTTATAAGATCACTCCCACACCCTTACAAGATCGACTACTTAACTCGACTTATCAAGATCACGCTCTTATAAGATCGTCCCTCTGTTGTCTTTATCAATCACATCATGTCGCTTATATACAGGAATTGTCAATTCTACAAACATCAAAACACCACATTACACGAAAGTAAACATCAAAATTCACTTTGACCAGAGATTGCAAGCGTCTGGACCATTAATCCAACACACAGCGCTGTCTTGTGCACCCGATTGCTCCCGACGTTACCCGACATTACACGAAGTTCTCCGAATGCGCCCGAGTGAGACACGATTACAGACGACACGCGAACAAGCTATCAATCACGGAATACCCAACTACGATTTGGTTTATTCGTTTCTTATTTTGTTGTGCAAACTTTAATGTGATTTCGGAGTTTTTTGGATTTGTCGGTTAAATCTTTTTCTTCCATGATTTATACGAGTATTGATAGCAAGAATGCTTATTTTATGCAACGCCTCGAACGACCATATTTTATTTAAATCTACTAACTTAATATACTCCGACTTTTAATTAGCTGGAGCAAAATGACACTTCTTAATAACTCATTTCGGACTGCGTTTAGAGATATGCATGACAAATAAGTTTCGTTTGTTTCTGTACTAGAAAAACAGAAAAAGCTAATTTCAGTCATTTAAGTAACACATAAGCTGTCATTTTACTGCAGCTAATTAAAAGTCCGACTACAAATACAATTGATTGATTTCAATTTTAAAGGTCTTCATCAACAGAAAACTAAACATAACTTAACAAAAAGATCTTATTTTTTAAATATAAATTAGCATAGGTAATCCGAGAAATGTTAAATAGGCTTAAATAATTAAATTTTTAATTAATTTGCCTGTTTTGCCCAACTTCAAAAACAGGTTCACAAAGGGGTTTGAGTAACTTTGTATGCACTAGTTGCGTCTTTTGTTTTTTCAGCGGGCACCAATAATTTTCATGTTAGATTGTGCTGTATTATGTTCAATTATTTTTGTACTAAGTAGTATCGAAGTTGAGATTTTGTATTTGAAGATTATAAAAATGTCATCAATATAAATACTTCAATTACTGTCCAGCCTAAAGAAATATTAGTAATGTTTTTAGAAGGTTGATATTAGAGATTGGCTTTACTGTTTTACGAACGTCTGTCAATGTGACGTTAGTATGTACCTATGTATGTTTATAACACTAACAGGTTCACAAATTTTTAGTGTTCATTAACAGCTACATTAGTTTACAAAAACTGTGATGCAACCATTAGCGCCCACCTCCAAAAGTGTAACGTTGACGTACAACTTGTATTGCAATACTAAATTGATTGTGCTCTTTATTTTATTTATGTATATCCACAATTTCAGTGTTACTTTTATTCAGTGCCATTGCTGATTCATTTATTGCCTACTTTAATGGGATTTAATTTTTGAAACGTGTATAATTTTTCAAACCAAGGGGTTTATTTATAAACGTTGCTTATAGTTAAGATACCTCTAAACGACAAAACTGTATGATTTAACAGTTGTAATTCACTTAACTTTAAGCAACTATTATAAATAAAGCGGTAAGTATTCAAAACGGTTATGTCTACGCCCGTACATGAATGAATTTTAGAATACTTCACAGGTCATAACAGCAATAAAAAGCCTCACACGTGAGACACCACCGAGTTTCCCCTTCGTGGTAGTGTCCCAATTGATTGATGGTCTTGTCTTACATTCTTGTGGTGGTGGAAGACAATGTGGTCGACACCGATACGGCGGCGCTAGGAGGTCCTAATTTGAAAGAGGGTATGCGTGCTATTCATTAATTACCGTCAGTGTCTTTCACGTAGGTAAGATGCAATGCCTTGATTAGGTTAAAGCGTTCTTCTTTTGTTTTTTGAAAACGCGCGCCGCCGTTCCGTTCCTTCGTGTATAGCTTTATTCTAGTGAACGGGTCACTCGAGTGGCTGTTTATTTTTGTTTTATTCCGCTTTCATACGGCAACGATAAAATTACACAGGAACTCATTTCATTTCATTTTTCAAAAACAGGCGATTGAAAGATGCCTAGTGACGAAATTTAACATCTTTGCATCGGTTCACCACTAATGAATTCATTTTTCTTCGAGTGAAAAGTGCCGAATGAAAGAAAATAATTTTAAAAAAAGTGAAGCGTCTGTTACCTGCTTATGATATGGCAGGTAAACTCTTTACTATAGTACTCTAGAGATCATAGCCTATGGTGCTTAAATGCAACCTTTATAAATACTTTGAAAAGTAGATGACACAAACGACGACGACAAACATTGATTTATAAAAAGAACAGATTAATGAGATTTTAGCGGACAAGAGAAGACACAAGGATAAAAATGTAGAACCATCTTCTAGGAATAACTATTAAAGTAATATGACAAACAGTTGTGTTATTTAATCGTCCCGGTACTGAGAGCTCGTAAAAGCACATAGAAAATGTTCTTAACAAACTTTTTAGACCTTTGTATACTGCTGTTGCGTACTAAGTTTCATTAAAATCGGTTCATTCATTTCGAAAAACAAGGACTTGAAAGTTTGTATGAAATGCGGTATGTCGTAAACGCTCTTAAAGCATACCATTTAAGCATTAGGACCACACAAGGTCACAAAACAAAAAGCTGTAACCAAAAATACTATATAAACAACGCTCTTGATTTAAGTAGAATGACAGCATTTGATGTAACTGCCTTGTTAGTCCTTGTTCTTACGGGTTCCTCTATAAATCATGGCAAGGCCTCGCCTTGCCAAAACTAACAGATTTGTTACTGTCGCGCCCGAAAATAGTGAACTCGGACAAAGACTCGCTGAACGGGAAAAGAACTGTTCACAATAATTCACGACAACCTAGTTTGTACTGGTTATTGTTGAGATTTAATCAAGTTAACAGTATTGTTACTGATTTAGTTAATATTGTTTGTTGACTTTAGTGTCAAAGTTTTGGTGTCAGGGCTACCATTGTTCGTTCCATTTACATCCGATTATACGCGTAAATCAGTTTCAATCTGCGTGGGACGAGTGTCGGGTCTGCTCAAGTAACCAACGCAAATAGCTATGTGATCTATACATTTGATCAAAGTTGTGAGTTAATTTTGGAGAGATTGGCCTAGTAACGGTTAAAATTAGAAATTAATCAATTATTTTCTCTATTCTTATTTTTATCCTGTTTACACCGTTTGTAATATATCTCAATCTTGACATGTTACCTAATTTTATTTATTTTCTTCCACTAATTTTATAATTAATATTCATCATTCATAATTTATTTGCCCTATTTTTATTTTATCGTGTTTACACATAATTACATGTGCATGCTGTGTTCTTCTTTTAATGAATTTATTAAAGGAGCACACGTAAAATAACCTTTTTTATGATTTAATTGTAGATTTATATTGTTTAATATGTGTATCCTTTGTTGGAGATCCCAAATAAATATCTACTTACGAATTATACAGTTTATTACTTCATTACATTATACTTCATCTGTAAATCGAAAACAATATGATAATATAGCTTAACGGACGATTCACAGAATACATTACAGTACTAACAAATTTTCAGCTGCTGTGTAACTAACCATGATTATTAAAGGACAATTCACTAACGATAGTTTAAAATCCAAGTATCCTTGAATCTCCTTCAGCCCATAAACGAGACTATTTTCAATTAATAGCATGACGGATTTATTTTTTCGTGATAGCTGGTTTGCGACAGGTCACGCATACTATCAGCTTTATATTAATCAAAGAAACATCATGTGAATGAGCTTTTTGTGAGGGTCTCAAATATATTTTTTTAATAACAAAAAAAAACAAAAAAAAAAATATTAAAAATATAGACTCAATTAGTTCTGAAACCATTGAGCCAAAAATGTTGAAAATAGTTCTGTGAGATTCCAGGAAATCCTATCAGAAGTCTATGGTCGTGCAGTTGGAATGTATGGGAGAACATGTTTTTCAACTACAATGTTAAGGGTTTTCTTGGGATTAATTATTGGTACAACATGGTAAATAACATATTCGTCGTATGGAACCCTCTTCACGTGACCTCAAATCACACTTGTCCGGTTTTTTTAATAGGTTAAAAGTGGAATTATTTACATATTTTTTACCAACTTTAAATAAAAAGAGGAGGTTCATAATTCATCTAAAACATGCATCACTACCTACCAAATATGAAACGAATTGATGTTTTTAGGGTATCCGTAGTCGTAAAGGATACCTTATAATAAAATAATGTATACTGGGCATTCTGTAGTAAACTACCAGAAAGAATAAAAACTTTTTAACAAAAAAAACAACCGACTTCCAACAAAACACTACAAAGTGAAAAATAACTTTAATTTCAGAAGTCGGTGTCGTTGGTTCTGCATTTTCGTTTTTTGACACCGACTTCTGAAATTAAAGTTATTTTTCACTTTGTAGTGTTTTGTTGGAAGTCGGTTGTTTTTTTTGTTAAAAAGTTTTTATTTTTCTCTTTTGAGTTGTGGTACCTACCCCACACCAATTCGTATACCACTACTTGCTAAATATATAACAGTGACAGGAAGTTGTACAGAATGAGCTGTGATCGACCTTGGTAAAAAAAACTTTGCAAAAGGGCAAATATACGTCGCGCTAAGTCGTGTCAGAAGTTTGGAAGGTATCGTTTTGTCAGATTTGGATGCCAACAAATTATTAAAGCGACCACACGACGACAGATCATTGACGGAAATAATGAGGCTACGAAATCTGTCTTCTGACAATCAAAGCCACACTTAATGTACCTACGACTCAAGGGCGAAGATCTCTTTGGCGTCTTATAAAACAGTCTTCAGCGGTTTCATTTTCGAGCAGTAGCCTTCGAAATAGCTTCTCGTATCACATCTCCTGTATCATGTGGTTCGCATTTACTCGATAAGCCCAAACACGGCTAGAATACATTGTTTTATTACGATGCTCCGGTACCTACCTTCCAGCTTCATAAGATCGGTTTGATGGTACCAGTTTCGTCAGAACTATTTATTTAAATTTGCTTCGTCATAGTCGCTTAACTATCTTAATCGAGATATCTTATCTCCACCCATGAAATACTTATAATCATTGAAGAGTTCCTGTGGCTATCTGTAGTCTCCTTCATCAGTTCCACTTCACCAAATTATACTTTCTGAATGCAAATGCTTGAGTTGTCGATGAAAATACCAGAATTGCTATATGTATGCCTATAATATTTGAGGAGTTCCCTTAATTCCTTATGGATCCCATCATCAGAACTGGATTTTGACAAAAATGGGACCAATCTGGAAGTATACACTTTTAAATAAAAAAAAAAATTCTAAATCGGTTTTGTAACATCATCTGAAATTGTCGTCTTGTTGTTTTTTCGCGGCCATCAACCAAACCTTGTTTTTCTAGTACAGAGTAGTGTAACAAATAAAACTTATTTGACATGCATATCTCTAAATGCAGTCCGAAATGAGTTATTAAGTAGTGTTATTTTACTGCAGCTAATTAAAAGTCGGAGTATAGGTAAGTGATGACTCTCGGACTCAAACACTTGAATCATCAATAGGTTTCATTTGATTAGAGAGAGTTCAACTAACACACTGTACATGCCTACCAAAGAGGATTTTCCTCGACTTTCATGGGATCCCTTCATCAGACTCTAACTTGGTGACAATGGGACCACCTCAAGAGCATACCGTTTCAAACCCTAATGTCAACTGCTCATCACCTGTTACAAAATATTGCTTTTCCCGATGCTGGGACGTTAATTGTTGAGGAGTTCTCTTGGTAAGAACCAGGAGAACTTGAGCTGATGGTGAAGTCACCATCAGCTCCACTTTACCATACGTATTGTGACGATCATAAATTGCTTAGCAACCATATTAAAGCAATCGAATCGCTACCCGTGAAATATTTTTCATTGAGTAGTTTCGATGGCCATCTGTGGTCTTCATCATCAGTTCCACTTCCCCAAATTATACTTTCTGAATGCAAATGCTTGAGTTGTTAATGAAAATACCAAAATTGCTATATGTATGCCTATAATATTTGAGGAGTTCCCTCAATTCCTCATGGATCCCATCATCAGAACTGGAGTTTGACAAAAATGGGACCAATCTGGACGTATGTCCTTTCAAATAAAAAAATATTTTTTTAAATCGGTTCATAAATGACGGCGTACTGAGGTAACAAACATAAAAAATAAAAAAATAAAAAAAAAAAACATACAACCGAATTGAGAACCTCCTCCTTTTTTTGAAGTCGGTTAAAAACTAAAATCCACAGTAAATTAAAATAATTTTAAACAACAACAGGAAATGTAATAAACACGCACGATTGGCGCGAAACTTCGACTTTGGGTATCAAAAACTTTTTTACAAAAAAAAAACAACCGACTTCCAAAAAAAAACTACAAATAACTTTAATTTCGGAAGTCGGTGTCAATAAACGAAAATGCAGAACCAACGACACCGACTTCCAAAATTAAAGTTATTTGTAGTTTTTTTTGGAAGTCGGTTGTTTTTTTTGTAAAAAAGTTTTTATTTTTCACTTTTCAGTGAGAGAGTTTGTGATTTATCTAAGTTACAATAGCCTAACGTCAACTGCTCATCATCTTTTACAAAATATTGCTTTTCCCAATGCTGGGACGTTAATTGTTGAGGAGTTCTCCTGGTAAGAACCATGAGAACTCCTCAAACCATTCACTATAAGCATTGTGACGAGCATAAATTGCTTAGCATCCATATTAAAGTAATCGAATCGCAATCCGTAAAATATTTATCATTGAGTAGTTCCGATGGCCGTCTGTGGTCTTCATCATCAGCTCCACTTTACCAAATGATGATTTCCGAGGGCAAATGCTCAAGTTACTCTAAAAAATATCCAAATCGCTATAGATTTGCCAATAAAATTTGAGGGTTTCCCTCGATTTCCCTGGGATCCTATCATCAGATCCTGACCTGATGATCATGGGACCTCTTGGGAAGTATACCCTTTCAAACAAAAGAAAAA
The DNA here is from genome assembly GCA_963669345.1 of Gortyna flavago. Taxonomy (NCBI): domain Eukaryota; kingdom Metazoa; phylum Arthropoda; class Insecta; order Lepidoptera; family Noctuidae; genus Gortyna; species Gortyna flavago. The sequence goes on from OY770146.1 coordinate 7,738,415, forward strand.
ATTTCCAAATCGGTCCAGGCGTCTTCGAGAAATCGGGGAACATACATAAAAAATAAAAAAAAGATTCCGACGAATTGAGAACCTCCTCCTTTTTTTGAAGTCGGTTAAAAAACTTCATCACCACTACTTACTTATTTAACTTGAAAATTGGTTAAATAATTAAATGATGTATTATTCACTACCCCTGTGGAGTGTGAATGTTTGAAATCCCTAATTTTGATGTTTTTTAGCCTCGACCACTGTCATCAAATTGACGATGGCACAAGACATGTCGGTCACACCGGTTCTTTTCCGAATAATTTCATTTCTGATTTTATCCTTCAAAGAGACTCCGAGCATAGCTCGCTTCATAACGCAAACTTATTATATAACATAAACAATTAAAAGTAGTCAAACCAAACCTAAGTTGTTGCCACTCTTTTTTACTTAAGGGGGGGCATAAAGCCAGAAAAAAATCAAATTTCACCCGCGCTTCCTTGCCTACCCCTCTCATCAAACACGACAAAAACAAAACACAATCCTTTCCCGCCAGCAGAAACTTTTCGCCCGGCCAAGTAAGCCAGAGATTAAAACAGAAGAAGAACTAGCAGGGGATCGAGGGGGAGGGGGGGGGGGTCTCAGGGAATCAGACCGGTCGGTATAAATCATATATTTGTGTTTGAATTTCCATCTTCTGTAATAAGTATACGCAAAATAATCAGATGAAACGGCTCTATTCAATGTAGGTACCTAAGTATGATAGCAGGCTGTGCAAGTAGATATCTTGATAGGGCAATATTATTGTATGTCCGTGAATCTGTTCCGATTCTGGTAACAGATTCACGGACATACAAGTAATACAGCCTATCTATGAATTTCCAATTCTGGATTGAAGGACTAACTTTACTATACTGTAAAAAAATATCTTATATTAGAGAGCAAACCGAGTTAAATGCCTATACATTTTCGATTCCGAATGAAATTACAAAGGAACGATTTTCGGATATTTTCCTGTACCTATTTATGCTGTGAGACCTTGCTTCTTGCCAATTTTCATTATTCTAGGTCAACGGGAATAATTAAAACCTATAAGGTACACCCAAGGATTTAAATTTCAAAACACGCGACATGAATGGCAATTTATGCCAGCTTCTAAGTCAGCGTATTAGAGGCTTGATATTTTTACAGCTCCAAGAAACCGTAGATCTAAGTATTTGATATCAATTTCAACTTGATACGTATTCCTGAGAAAAAGGCACAGACGGATGGACAACGAAGTTATCTTGTATCTTATGATTTTTTACTTTGAGCTATTTTAATCAAGCCTTTTTAGAATGACGACGTTATAATGGTCGTATTAAGGACAAAGATGATTGAAAATATCTATCAAAAATCTTAGAAAATTTGTTGCGCAGTGATGAGCAACCCTATTTAATTTTCTCGTAATGGTTTCTCAAATTACAATATTTAAACAAAATGTGATCATTGTTCATTCCCTTTATTTTCAATGCAATTCTTTAGTAAGTAAAAACATCTGTTTATTTTGCATATACTTACTATACGCTAAGTTTGAATTCAGAATCTAAGAATCATGTATTAGTATTTTTTTTGGAACTAGAAACTCAATGTTGACGTGACAAAGTTCAAATTCCAATGTAATCAAATTTTGTTTAGGACCTACAAGTTGGACGTCACTACATCTTGATGAAAAACAGTGTTGACCAAGAAAAAAATTACATTTGTATATCGTGGATTTTTCTTTGCAGGATCGTGCAAAGTCAATAAATTAGCAACAGTGATACCCAAGTAAAAAATAATATTCGTATAATGGATTTTGCACTGTAGTATGCAACGTCAAACGGCATGTGTCATAAAAGCCTTTCCTGCGCGAAGTGCGAGTAGGAAAAAATCCCCGCCGAAAACATTTGTGGAAAACGAGCCCAAGTTTGGTACAAAAGAAGTACATGTTTGTCGGATTTACCGATATGGCATCTATGTAAATGGGTTCCAAAGTCTAAAGTTGATTAGGTTCCTCTTTTGTAACTGTTGAAACTTTAGCTTTAAAAACTTGCCAAGTTATAATATGAACTTTAGACTTTCTCTCAACTCTATAGAACTTAGCACCCATTTAGAGCTTAACTCTTTTATCGGCGAAGCCGACAATCCCAAACATGTTGATCCGTCACAACCTTTACTCATCCTCACCATAAAAAGAAGGCTAGTCATGAGAACACTATCTGTATGAAATATTGCATGTGCACACCGTTTCGTACTTTTGTCCACAATAAACTCATTACGCATTTAATTTCCGATATTTCTTTTGTATGCTCCAATAATAAACCCTTTACGCTGAATTTCGAGTTTCAAGTTGATTTAGGGAATAGTACCTACTAAAACCTTATACGGAGTTTGTCAAGAAAAGTGGAAGAAAACGAATTTGGATTCTGAGTTAATCGCCGTAAGGTCTAAAATCTCCAGCACGAACTTTCAAATGAACGCTAGTTGGCTATGTTGCAAATTTTCTCCGCAAGAAAATGAACCGAAATGCAGAACAAGGGCGCTAGTGGTACTATACCAGTCAAAAATCTGTCAAATAAAATGTATGTCATCTTGACTTTTCAAATATCAACATTGAATTATTTCAATATTTTTATTTTATAGTTTTGCCTCGGTATTTGTTTACTTTATCAAGTCTTGTTGTTTTTAATAATCGTTTCGGCAGTGGTTTTAGTTATTTTGCCATATTTTCTATTTCACAGTGTCTTTCCTACAAAGTGATAAATTACGAAAATATTGTTTACGTAAATTAAATATATAGCAGCGCAGCCGAAAATTCGAGCGCAGTCCTCTCGTCTCAACAGAGCGGGGGCGACTGATTTTTGAAACATATATATGATTGAAGTTCCCGCAACGTGCGACGGAAGATGTTTTCTTCCACGAACTAAGAACGTCGTAAGTGCTATAAGCTTATCGTCGTAATAAAACCACAAATAAAAGTAATAAAAAAAAATGCTTCCACAATCTAAGTCGCTTTATATTAACAAATTAATCATCAAATTTTCATTCTAGTAGTCATAAGCATATTAAGTACAAATCGAAAAGTCGTGAAAATTGGAGGTAACTTCGTGATGTTTTTTATTAGAGAAAATTTTACTATTTTGTCTTTCTGTGCCACAATAAGTTTGGAAATATCATGTAGTTATTCGTGTTATTTTTATTTTATACCTAAGTCTCATCAATTTCATGAAAAATCATATTGAAGTTAGGCTATTTTGGTTCTTTTGGCTCTTAAACCTATCTGACATAAATGAAAGTTCTAGATAAATCACCTCCATTTTCTTCTGTTTAGTCTGTTATTCACTTGAAAACACAAAACTTAACCCCTGTGACAGCGCATAGCTATAACTAACTTCGAATATTATGATTAATGACCCTAACCCCTTGCTTGCCAATCCGTTACCCCACCTGTTCGGGTAACCTATTTCTCAGAAACCCGGTCTAATTACGGTGATCTAATCATCCGCTTTGAATCCCGCCTTTTTATTATAATGAACGGTACGAGTCACGGGATTTGGGAGTGATTGAAGAAGGATTAAATGAGAATGAGGCCAAAGCCAGTTACGGACGTACTATGTTAATGATGATGATAGAGAATTCTTTGAAGAAATTTTCTGGCGGGAAAAAGAAAGTATAAGTTGTGTAAGCTGGTTTAATGGAATCCTATTATGTTGCACAATCATGATTAATTGATCTATATTATTCACAATAGATTATAATAATAAAACAAAAGGTTTTTTTGTATGTTTAGTTGATTAGTCATTTAATTTAGTACCTACCTAGTGTAAATAATTGGTTGCGATCTAAATTATATATATAATTATTTTAATGTTCACAATAATTAGAACGAAATTACACCTACATATTTGTGTCGCACTGACCTGATTGTGTCGAATCAAGCGTCGCGTTGACGCGGCGTTGGGCCCATTGTTCCTGCACGGCACGGTTTCTTTACGGTACGGCGTATGAACCGTGCCGTAGAAAAACGTGACTGTTAACAAGCTTCCATACAACACTGACGACCGTGCCTACACATGGCGAATAAACCGTTGTTTTTCACGGCAAGAAAAACTTTGGTGTACGAAGGGCCTTAGTGGTGATAATGTATTTTTGATAATCATTTAAAATGCCCAGAATATGCTTAGCTCCGCTATAATAAACTGTATGGATTCCAAAGTTGAACCGACCGCAATGCTTTCTTCACGTCAGGTTTTTTTTATGTACGGAAATCCATTATTCGTGACATAGGTGCCTGAGTACGCCGTGGTTCTAATTGTTTAATGAAAGACTGAAGTGCTGGTAGCAAAATGACTAAGTAATTGACATTGATTAAAACCAATCTATATAAATAAAACAAAGTCGGGTTAGTTACTCAGTTACCGATTTTATGATCTTCGATTTGTTGGATTTGTCTCCGCCTCGAATAGCAGAATAACTATTAAAACATGGGATAAATTCACGAAAAATAAATTCATTCAATAATAATTCATTTTCTCATACATCTCGAGGTTATAATAATAACCTCGAGAACGGATTCAGTCAATCCGTAGATATCATATAAAAAGCTGTTTAACGAAGTTCGCCGGGTCAGATAGTAAGAAAAGAAAAGTAACTTTGTATTTCTTAGTAATGTCTTCGTGTCGTAAGTTCGTAACCAATGACGTATTTGAGACAGCAACGTGGTTGTGTGACTACATTAATCGATTCCCAATGGATTTCATTTGACATTTAAACCAGAGGAACAGCAAATAAACTGACTGTAATTCCGATTATCTACTGCCTCAGTTATACATATATTAATTGTTTGAAATTTGTGCATCGGTCACTTAATTGAGTTAGGTAGCTTATTGTTGGACCAGTCGCTTTCCACTAAGAATATTGTTTAGGTATAACTTAGGTACCTATACTTCTATATGTACCCAACCTTCAGAAATTATTCAGAGACACGTAGCGTTATCAGCCTATTATGTTCCCACTGATGGGACACAGGCAACCTGTCGGTGAGAGTGGGCATGTGTCCCAGCAGTGGAATCATTATAGGCTGATCATGACATGCCGGTTTCCTCACGATGTTTTCCTTCATCGTTTTTAGAGCAGTATGGTGAAGAAATTAAATATACAAAGTAAATTGCCTGCCCGGGTCCGAGCTCACGACCTACAACTCGTAAGTCGGGGCCCCGGCGTTTCCACTCACATCTGCATTTCATTCATCCTCTCAACATCACCAAATCATCTAAGCGTACTCCACCATTCACTTTATTTCCCCGCATTTACTCTCCTTTCCGCATGTTCATCAATTTTTCTATCCCTTGTAGACTAGACTAGACTAATAGACCTTTTTTTTTTGTTGTCGTGGGAAACCTTCGAAAGGCGCCCGACCTCTGGGGAAGGAGGTCGGGGAGTGTTGGATTTTTACCTCACTAAAACCACCCCGTTGATCACCATCAGCACATAGGGGTGGTCCCGGTTCCTCTTAAATGACCAATTCCGGAACCCCCCCGTGCAACGCCTGTAAGGCACATCCCTGGGGAGACTAATAGACCTAGCCTCCCCAAATATACGAACTCACTTACTTGCTCCACACATTTATAATTTATTTTCACATCACACACCGATATATCCTCTTCTCTTTCAAACACCATGAGCTTCGTCTTATTCACATTTATATTCATCCCTTTATCTTATATGCTTCATCCATCACAGTCACCATGTCTTGCAACTGTTAAATAGTCGATAGTAGTTACCATAACTTTGTTCACATGTTACATTTTGAGTATATATTTGTAAGTATTTTGTAATTAAGCATTATTTTGACACAAATGTATTTATGTTTGTTTATGAAATAAATAACTTGAACCAGTGAATCCATCCATACTATCCATACTAATATTATAAATTCGAAAGTAACTCTGTCTGTCTGTATGTTACCTTTTCACGCCTAAACCACTGAACGGATTTCGATAAAATTTGGCAGGGAGATAGATTGCATCCCGGGGAAGGACATAGGATACTTTTTATCGACATACCTTACGGGCGAAGCCATGGGCGGAAGCTAGTATAATATAATATCACTATCTACTACAATCAAAGGTCCAGTGGGCTGCATAAATTGGTTACCCCCCTTGAAAGCATTTAGCAACTGGGGTAGGGTACCCAATTGATGCAGCCAGTCCACCGTACAATCAGTCCCCTTAACATCTAAAGCGTGGAAGAGAAGTAGGAGCCTACTCCAAGCTGAAAAATAAAACCTAGCGTACTTCGTTCCAAAAACAAAGTCTAGCCTTTATAACCAAAATGATCTACGCTATCTAAAATTAATTTTCCCCAAGTATTGTGTTGCCATAATCAAATAACAACGGTAGTAGGTATTTACAGGCGCTCGCGTGATAAATTTTCTAAGCTCTATTTATTATTGTACGAGTAGCCACAGTGTTTACCTCGAAGAAATGATTGGCCAGTCGGAAAATGATGTTTGTATAAGTTACTAATTAATATTTTGTAGCTTGCTGAAATGTTTTAAATAGAATTGTAATTATTATACTCTCATTTTCAGGCTTTTGTTATTCAAGTTTTTAAGAAAGTATTGCTAACAAACAGGACATTAATCTCGTGAAATAATCGCATTCGCAGTGTTATACCGTTTATGTTTAATTGATACCGTACCCTCATATGGAAGACAACAAATCAAACATCTACAACGCAATCAAAAGATACGGATGTTTAAGTTCCGGAATCAAAACCTATAGAGTACTTCCCGTTGACCTAGAATCATGAATTTTGGCAAGAAGCAATGTCATGTAGCACAAGTAAAGGAAAAAATCCGAAAACCGTAAATTTGTTGTTATAGTACAAAAAAAAACCCGTGATAAACTATTTACATATCTACATTGTTCGCAACCCTCGGTGCACGAGTACGACTCGCACTTGACCAGTTTTTTTTTTAAATTAGATAAAGGTAATTAATTAACGGGATTTTTTCGCCCTGATCACAGTTTATTTTATAACATAACATCACGCATGTTTTCCTGAAAGGGTTAGATATACGTCTACCTTTAGTACCTAATCAGGGACGATATCGCGGCAGGCCGAAACAGAGATGGCGGGATGAGCTGGACTCCTTTGATAAAGATTGGTCCTTGGCAGCTCTGGACAGAGAGAGGTGGAAAGAGAGTAGGGAGGCCTTTACCCAGCAGTGGGACAATAGGGGCAAAAAAAAATACTACACACTGGATTTTTATACTTTGCCCATGACATTTAGTAAACGAATTTTTCTAAAACCTAAAGGTAATTTTAAATCAAAAAACCTTTTCAACGACTCAATAATTTTCTATGTTCTAAAATAACAGTCCTAAAAAACACACCTTATCTCCACTCCTAGCCTAACTAATAACATCTATAAGTTCCTAATAAAGTAGGTTTTAGTCACAATACATTGACGTCAAGTGCCTAATAAATACAGTAGCGCTCTAGTATAATGGCGCCTTAATAGACCCGTCCCTATTATTACTGGAGCGTTAGTTTCGCGGATAATAACTGATATTAAGCCTATCTATTGTCACCGTTGTTATGGATAATTTCTACGATAACAGTTTCTTGCCTCAATAGTCAAATATTGGAACGAGATAGAACTGACATTGTGGGAACAAACATTTAAAAGACTATTCTTAGGCGATTTGGTCATGTTCAGAGGATGAATGGAAGGCGATTAACAAAAGATATTTACAAAGACAGATACTTCTTCGTAGCCCTAACAGGACATAATTATAGTGACCTGATTGGTGATGTTCTTCAGAACGTTCAGGTGCGTAGTACTCGCAACCGACATGCGCGTATGACCAGAAGGCCAATTCCCGTAATTGAAAATGTTCAAAATCCAGTCGCAAACTCATCTCAGTGACAATAAAATGACAAAAACTTGTAAAAAATTTAGGGAAATTAGAGGTGTTTTTGACAGATTGAGACTGAGATCGAGACTGTGAACGTTCCTAACATTACGAGAACGGATCTAATGTATGAACGTAAATGAACAAAAGAAGTATGTAGGCTACTGGCTTCTGCCCGTGACTTCGTCCGCATGAAATTTCTTGTTTCCCCCCCGTCCCACTACCTCGCCCGCCCGCACTATTACTTCGTTTTCGCTTAGCTACTTTTTTCATTTTGTGTGATATTAAGTAGCCTATAACCTTCCTCAATAATTGAGCTCTTAATGCAAAAAGAATTTTTCAATTCCGACAGGTAGTTCCAGAGATTAGCACGTCCAAACAAACGAAAAACATACTCTCAGCTTTATTCTTATTATAACCTAATATTTTATCACAACCTTTGATGTAGGTAAGTAACTTAATTACAGGTAAACTATCTTCATTTAATCAGTTAGCTAACGAGGTACAAATATAAAAAAATATAGTAGATACATTATAGATTTATAAAAAAAGTGCACGCATATCGAAAGTGAAGCACCGTAAAGATCTATGTGTGCGTGATTGACGATTGACGCTGTCGTGTCACGTAATGGCGGCCGGTCGGCATACTATGACGTAAATGTGAGCGTTAGGCGTGTTTGTACAAACGGTCTCGGCATACTTACTGCGCTTCACTTTCGACATGCATGGCGCGGAGTCCATCTTTTTTTATAAGTCTATGAGTAGATAATGCTGATGACAAAGGTAGAATTTCCAAATTGTTGAAATATTAAAAAATTGCGTGATTTTCAAATTAACTTTTTAACTGTTTGATGGGACATCGAATGGCGTGTTAAAGTATTAGGTATGTATTTAATTGGAATAGCAATGAAGGCCTTCAATTTGAGAGTTCAGAGAAAAATTATATTTAGTAAGGAATTATGGGAAAATTTAAAAAATACATGAATAGTGGGTTTTCTCGAATTCCATGAATTTTCGCCTAGGCTTTATGCTTCATCATCATCATCATCACTTCAGCCGAAAGACGTCCACTGCTGGACATAGGCCTCCCCAAAGCACCTTCACTTCGACCGGTTTTGTGCTTCTCGCATCCAACGGGTTCCTGCGGCCTTCACAAGGTCGTCGGTCCACCTTGTGGAAGGCTTAATGCTTAATTGTTGCAAATAGGTCTCACTATCACTTCCGAAAGAATATGCAAAATTACAAGTCACCCTGTATAAATACATACTTACCCCCTTACTAATAAACGTAGTATAGCGTCTGTATAGTTACACGACGCTTTGTCTTCTTCTTTCGAAAATCAAATTACTAACGACTGAAAGAGAGAAATCGGTGTGTAACTATTCATCTGATATAATACGTTTATTAGTAAGGGGGTTAGATTACAAATGGCTGACTATGACTAAATTACAATGTACGTTTCTGTACACAAATGTACGTTTCTTGAGTCTAATTAAGGACGCTTCTCATGATTCTAACTAATTTAGAAGGTACTTTGCATAATGCAATTAACGGATATTCAAAGATAAGTATAGTGAGACAGCTATACGCGCATTAGAATCTAATCTCAGGAGACAGAGCAAATAAGAGACATGGGTTAACAAAACAATGCTTTGGACATTTATAAATAACGCAAACTCAAATAACACGTTCTATGAACTTTTTATCACATTTTTGTAAGCTCAATGAATGATAAAAGATATCAAATAGCCGCACGTTAATTTCGCGGTAAGTGGGTCCGCGGCCGCGAAATTAATAGCCATCATTATGTTAAAAAAAATTCAACTCAAACAGTGTTATTCTGTATAGAATTCGAGTCACAACCGCCATAAAACAGCAGCAGCAGCAGTTGGTTTTCTCGTGAATGAAATAAAACAGCAATAAACGGCACGCAGGTACGTACCGCGGCACCTACCCCGTTACTAGGGGTTTGTATTGATTCCCCCCGATCTTGTTTCCCCCCATTTATAGTAAAAATATCGTTTAATTAATTCTCGAGTTCCCCCAAAATTTAAAAATTTTGTACAGTGAAGCGAGAAACACCGAAATATTAATAATGGGTAGCTATTCTGATAAATAAATGAATGAGAGATAAAGAAATCAGCTCAATGATAACTATGCACACCAAAATAATTATGATTATTTAGTTATTTTTACTCAAACTTATTGATTTATGTTTAAAATATGTATTTTAATATTATATTGTAATTATTAACCTTTACACCTGTTGATTTATGTAATTTAAAATTATTCTTCAATGTGTTTTATATTTTAAAAGGTAAAATTTTTTGTAGGTGTATTTAATTAACCAGTATTTTTTTCTACGCAATATTTTTTTACATTAATATTTATTATATTTTTTTAAAGTAAGTACCTAATTGTAAAAAAAACGAATTGTAAAATTGACGAAAACTCTGATGTGAATTTTTTTTGTGATAATTTGATCTGGAATAAACATTAGTATTTTTTTTCTTTATAATAATAACAATAAACTTTATTTCAGAAAACAGAACATCCATATTTGTGTTAGTAAGTAGGTACTTAAGAACGAAGTTAGTAAAGTCCACAAACAAACAAAACAAACGAAATTAAATAGACACGTGGAGTGCGATCCAGTGTCTAAGAAAAGGACTCTTTGACTGTACGACCTCGATTACGTCTGATAAGACGAACGGATTATAAAGTATTTATTTTTTCGGGGGGTAACAAGAACGGGAATCAGTACTAACCCGTTACGAGACGGTAGCAAACATTATGCAAAGTAGAAAATCCCATTTACCACGTGTGCCACCGTGTCGCCTCACGCCAAAGGTCTGAAACAACGTAATAGACTTGTTTATAAACGGAAAGTGAATTCGTTCCCCTCGATACGATGATTTTCTTTTTACACCACACATTTTTTCCTGAAATCTGAGAAATTTCACTTTTGTTTGCGTGTAACATACTGCTACTGGGATTTTTTTGCTTTTCTTTTAAGTGAAAATAATAGATGCTGGGAGTAAAGAAACACTATGAAAATATTAGTGATCGTTTCTTGCCAAATTGTGCAGTGTTCGCAAAGTTGTGACATAAAACATTGGTTTATCGAGGTCGAGGCAAGGCATTGGGTCATTGAATAACTCGACCCTTTAGTTACATAGCTCTCCTCTCTGATTTAATTTGAGAGTTACTGCCTGATAAAACTGGCATTGCTGAAGGAGCTTGTTCTAATTTGAAGTTCTTTCTTCGTTAACTCATTTAATTGAAATCCGATTGTGCCGAGTCATTGAGTAGACCTATCAAAATTAATGGAACGCCATTCCTTCGCGTTTGCTGGCTACTAAATATTCAAAAAGTGCCATCAAAATATTGGATTCTTGGTATTCCTTTCAGCTTTTTCTTTAGGGAGTATTCGATTGAATATTTTCATCCTGTCATACAACTCGATTCATCGATTCGTCTTCGAGGAGAAGTTCTGTGATTTATTGTAATGTAGGCGGAAAAAACGTCTATCGTAGTTTCGTACTCTACCAAATAAAACCGAACTTTATCATTGTATACCTGGAAGTCTTTAAATAGACTCCGGGCCCAGGTTGACTGAAGCAAGAAAACCCTGGTCAGGTGGAGATTCATAGACGACTTCGCCGTGGAGTGTAGATGTGGTGCTGTTCCAAAACGATGCGGCATTTAATATCATGTCGTACATGTACTGTCAGCTGATTGTTACAGGAACTGATGGACGCTAGTGATGGCGCCAAACACGTAGCCGAATACTGGGCCGAGTCCATTTAGATTGCCTTCAACACGCTAAGAAGAAGGCCATTGTATACGATTAGTTTTCTTTTTAAAATATTTTGCATAATCATTTTGACTACATTGAGTACTGATATGAAGTACCTAGTTGCATTTGCAATGCCGAGCTAACTGGGTTAAGCAGAAATTCTATTAAAAATTCGTGAAATTTACCAAGAGATCATAATATATTGACGTGGCGTGCTCTGCAAGCGACTCCAGTCGTGATCGCTAAATAAATCCATAACTTAAATGAGTTCCTCAAACAATTTTTTTTCCAAGGAGACTGTCTGTAAAGTGTCAGGAGCACCGCAACCGGTGAATAAATTACGAATTTTAATTTTATTGGCAATATTTACGAATATGATGCCTTTAATGTGAAATAACTCATTAAATCTACGGTCTATTACAAAATTAATTTACTAAAGTATCTCTTACTTGGAAATGGCAAAATGTTTGTTTTCCCAAGTTATCATTTTCAAAGTTAATTGCATATTAATTAAGTTACAGTTTAATATTTAAAATTGAAGAAGAATTTGAATAATGTTTTGCCGCATAGAATGCTAAAATTTTGAGGGCAATGACGAGCTCTCTTCAGAAATAAAAAGTGTTTTGGGAATGAGAGTAATTAAGATGTAAATTTCAAGAGAATTACAGCGCAGGGCGAATTAGTCCCGTGTTAATGAAAAACAGAGTTCTTTGTGGAACGAGCATGAATAAATTGACTACAGGATTGTGTTCTAAATAGGGATATGTTCCGTTCTTTTCTGTAGAAACAAAACAAATTGTTGTATTCCATTCACAAATGAAAATATTCCGATATTTTTGCTAGCCTCATAAAGTGCCTAAATTTTGTAGCTTGGGGTAAGTGCATTTTGATAACTTACGGTAAATAAAATACAACATTAATGTCAACAATTGTCACAACATTAATGTTCTTGTTTATTTGAAAGGCGTCTGAAGTTAATGAAAACAAAAGGTTTTTTTTTTTTTTTCAAATAAATGGTATTAACATTTGTTTGTCGTTTTAACAACTTTTTAAGGTAGTTTTATGGCGGGTCTTGGACTTGAGATGTATCTTCCGCGTTGACATCGTTTGTATGTACAGACGTCAGCTGCACATCAAGCTACTACAATCTGTCAAACTTCTTTAATAGATTTGCAACTTATCGCTACAACATAAAGTTCAAGGTTGATAGGGAAAATTTGACAATTTCGGGTAGCTTGATGTGCTGGCGTCTGTACTTATGGTTAAATGCAATGAACATATGTTGTTATTCCTTTTCAAGAAAGCGTATCGATCACTGTAGTAGGTACCTATAAGAGATAAACAATTTCAATTCCATGGTTTTGAATGGCTATTATTTGCTTTTAACAGATGCTAAATTTTATTTAATAGGTGCTAAATTTGCTTTTAATAGGTTTTAAATTTAAATGGGTGCTAAAAATATAATTTTCATAAATGCAATAAATGTAGTTGGTCAAAAGAAAGACTTCATGCCTATAACACTTTAACACTTCCTTCGGATTAAAATCAGTTTAAATGTGTACCATAAGATGTAAGTACTTGTAACAATGATATAAACTCCATAAACTAAATCGTAACGTATTTAACTTCCCGGCGGTAAAAACTAAGAGTAAAATAATCGTAAAACAAAAGCTTTTCTAATGTAAATACTGTTTGTAGTTCAGTGAGAAAGTTTCATTTAACAATACAATAATATGTTTGTTCGTTTTGAAACTAAACAAAAACATGATTTAGTTATTGGTATTTTGTATATAGGTACTGAATGGGCTCAATCGGGACTTTATAATAAAAGAAGCAGTGGACTGTATTTTAGATAGGTTTTAATACCATAATTTACTTAATCAACTTATAAGATATAACAATGAAATGCCCGTGGTCGAGCGCGTCTGTGAGCCGAGTGGAGTGAAGGGCACGCAGCGGCCGTCGCGTACCGGGTTCGGTACCCCGACGCCCCGCGCCGTCCCCTCGGTCAATCACGCGCATATGTGATGCGCCAACATATTCCCCGGGTTGAAGGGAAGTCTTCAATTTTCGACTGGAAGGGGGCAGATGCAGTTGAAGGCACGACGAATGGTGCCCCGCTTCGTCTTCAATTCGGCCACTCTCGTGACCCCGTCGACGCCGGGATAGGTCTTCGTGACCCGGCCCAGGGACCAGAGCAGAGGTGGCGTTGTTTTGTCCTTTATCAGGACTAAGGACCCCGGCTTCACTTCACCTCTGGAATGAAACCACTTGGATTTTGCCTGCAGCAGAGAAGTGTACTCATTATGGAACCGTCGCCAGAAATGCTGCCTGATATGCTGGATTCTCTTCCAGCGATCCAACCGCGTGATGTTGGCTTCAGTCACCTGAGGATGTGGTACTGATAAGAATGGCCGTCCAATTAGGAAGTGGAAGGGAGTGAGTGCCGAAAAATCGTTAGGGTCTGAAGAAAGAGGAGTAAGAGGGCGTGAGTTAAGAACCGCCTCTATGTGAATGAGACAGGTGGCCATCTCTTCGAAGGTGAAATGAGTAAGATGCAGTAACCGTTTTAAATGATGCTTACATGATTTTACAGCAGCTTCAGCCAATGAATTAAAATGAGGGCTGTATGCAGGCGTGAAAATAAATTCGATACCTTGCTGCGCCATTTCAGATGCAACATTTGATGATTGCAAGAACCTATGCATCTCGTTTGATGCGCCTACAAAGTTAGTCCCGTTATCGGACGTGATGCTTCGAGGCTTGCCACGACGCGCCACGAAACGATTTAGAGCAGCCATGTAGGCCTCAGTGGTGAGGTCGGTGACGAGCTCCAAATGTACGGCTTTCACTGCCGAGCAGACAAAGATGCACATATAGGATTTTGTAAGTTTGCATCCTCGGCCTTTACGATTGGCCACCAATACTGGCCCAGCATAGTCAACGTAACTATTTAAAAAAGGAAACTCAAGATTTGTTCTTGAGCTAGGTAGTTGACCCATTATAGGCTGTACGTTCTGAGCCTTATGTCTGAAACATTTAAGACATTTATTCACTACAAATCTAGACAAGTTTCTGCCACCTAGAGGCCAATAAGTTTGTCGTATATGTGACAATAACAACTGTGGACCAGCATGTACAAGCTGTAAATGTTGCATTTGAAATAGAAGTTTTGTAAGTATGTGCTTACTGCATAAAATAATAGGGTGTTTTACACTAAAATCGTAGGGGGAGTTATCGAGCCTCCCGCCCACGCGAATAAGGTTATGATTGTCAATGAACGGTGTCAGAGGAAGCAATCTACTTTTGCGTGGTAATTTTTGTCCAGACTTTAACAAATTATACTCTTCTGGAAACATTTCAAGCTGTGAATAATGTATAATTATATGTAATGAGTTTTCTAGTTCAGTTGTTGAGAAATTACCATACAATTTATTTTTATTTTTTACATTGTAAATAAAGCGTTGTACATATGTAAATATATTTTGAATTTTTGTTAAGCTAGAATACTTTACTAACAAATCATGAATGATTGATGAATTAATGATTACGTCTGAATGATAATTACTTAATGAATGATTGTTACTATCACTACCAATGAAATGAGTCACTACTTCCGGCAGACTATCTTTCCCGTTGTTTGGCATGCTGGGCCACTCATTTTCACTATGCTGTAAAAATGAGGGTCCAGACCACCACAGAGGTGTGTCTATGATAACGTTGGCACTGAGACCACGGGAAACAAGATCCGCCGGGTTGTCCTTCGACGGTACGTAGCTCCAGGTATGACCACAAGTACTTTCCTGTATCTCGATGACTCTGTTTCTGACAAAAGGTTTAAGTTGATTAGAAGGAGTAGAGAGCCAACCCAGGACTATGGTTGAGTCGCACCAGAATCTACATCTATGAATGGGCATGGTAAGCGATTCCTGAACCTTAGTACACAGCCTTGCACCTAACAAAGCTCCACAAAGTTCAAGCCTCGGTATCGTCGTTGGTTTGATGGGCGCTACTCGATTTCTAGAGACTAGAAGTTGTACGCCTATGGATCCACTACCATTACAAGACCGAATGTACACACAAGCGCCATACGCCCTCTCGGACGCATCGGTAAAGACGTGTACTTCATGCGTAATAGAGCCTTCACGCAAAACCCAACGAGGAATTTTTAAGGTGTTTAATGCTGTTATTGTGCCTTCAAATGTAGACCAAAGGTTTCTGACTTCGTGCGATACTTCGTCATCCCAGTCATACTTGTCTAGCCATAGACGCTGCATGATTATCTTTGCTTCGACGACGCACGGACCTACGAGGCCTAGTGGGTCAAAGATTTGACTGATAACAGAAAGAACATGACGTTTGGTGACTTTAGTAGTGGAGGTGATATTTATAGTGTAAGTAAGTGAATCAGAGTCACAAACCCAGTTAAGACCTAAAGTCTTAGATTGAGATGAGTTTGGACCTTGCTCAGAAAAATGTAAAGTGTTATGTAACTCGTTACTATGTGTAATTTCTTTAAGAATTTGATATTTATTTGACCGCCATTTACGTAAATTGAATTTTGCAGATGATAGAACCGAATGTACCTTTTTAGAAATGTCAACAGTTTCAGCTATGGTATTCCCTCCACTAAGAAAGTCATCGACGTAGAAGTCACGTCGAATGGCACACTGGACACGACTATCCTCAATGTTATCAGCCAAACTTACTAGACACTTAGTGGCTAAATAGGGTGCAGAAGCGGTACCATAGGTAACCGTATTTAAAGTGTAGGTATTAAGCGGTTCTGAAGGTTCAAACCTGAAAATTATTTTTTGAAGAGGTCGTTGGACTGGATTTAACTCTATGGCCCTGTACATTTTTTCCACGTCACCTGAGACCACGTACCTATGCTGACGAAAACGTGTTAAAATAGAAAACAGTTCGTCTTGAACTACCGGGCCGACCATCTGAATGTCGTTAAGTGACACCCCCGAACTGGTAGAAGCTGATGCGTCGAATACTACGCGTAGTTGTGTAGTGGTGCTAGAACTGCGAATGACTCCATGATGCGGAATGTAATATGTGCTCATGGAGTTTTCTGGTGATGGAGTACAGTCTGAGTCTAACGTCATATGACCTAGGCGCTCATATTCTCTCATGAACTCATTGTATTTTTTATGAAATGATGGATCGCGTTTAAATCGCCGTTCAAGGGAAAGAAAACGATTCCTAGCATTCCTAAAAGAATGACCTAATGTACTAGGATCCCCTTTTAATGGCATAGTGACGACGAATCCCCCACCATCATTACGAACGGTGGTTTGAGCAAAAGACTGCTCACACATTCTCTCCTCAAGTGAGAGTGAATGTTTTGAAGCGACGTTGTCAAGCTCCCAAAATTGAGTGAGGTCAGGAGTGACGTTGGAATGATGGCAAAAATGATTAGCGGAAAAACATGATTGGTGCGAAATACTACCTGAAACTAACCATCCTAACTTGGTCTCGCATAATTTAGGTAGGTTTTTCCCTAAGTCTATCGTTTTGCTACCTAAGACATTCCAGAAAACTTCAGCCCCTACCAGGATGTCTACGACCGACGGAACGTTAAAGTTCGGGTCTGCAAGCTTGATACCTGAAGGAATAGGGACGTGATTGATATGCACGAATGAAGACGGTAGAACCTTTGTGATTTCAGGCAAAATGTGACACTCGATATCTACAGTAAAGGCACAGCATAAAGACTCTATAGAGAGGTGACAAGACTGTGTACTGGTGGATATGTGATTATTAATACCCGTTACCTTGGTGCTCGTACCGCGTCGTAACAAACCCAGCTTCTCTGATAAGCTCTGCGTAACAAAGTTCGCCGTACTGCCGTTGTCCAGCAGTAGGCGCGCAGTGTACTTCTTACCCGTCACGCCAGTCACGTTCACCATAGCTGTGGACAGTAAAACATGCGCAGAAGTAGCAAGCTGCATGGAATTGGCTGAAAGCACAACATTTGAAGAAGGCGAAGCAGAAGGCAGTGCAGAAGGCATGGCAGAAGGCAATGGATCGGAAGCAAGTTTGGGATCGTTACTTTCCAAATGCAAAAGCGTATTATGCTTTGTTTTGCAATATTTGCAATGTGAAAATCTACATTTTTTAGAATTATGTCCAAAGCGTAAGCAATTTATACAAACATTAAATTCAATTGCCTTTTGTATGCGATTTTCTACGGACAAGTTTCTAAAAGATTCACATTTAAATAATGTATGTGCTTGGGAGCAAAGTGGACATTTACTGTTTTTATCTAATTTTTTATTTGTTTGATTTTGTTTAGAATCAGTTTTATTTGTATGACTATTATTCAAAGCGACAATAGTATCGATTTCCGAAGAACTATGATTAGACTCCACTGATTCTAACCAGTCCGCTTTCCTGCTTAAAAATGAACAAAATTGTATTAATGTAGGATCATCTTTATACGTATTGTTTCTATGCTCTTCCCAGTCTCGACTTGTTATTAAATCTAATTTTTTAACTATGAAATAAATAATAATATCGTCCCAATACTGAGTGGGCTTTTTTAATGTAGTTAGTGCCCTTACATTTTTGTTAATAACATCAACAAGGTTTCTGATGGAAACACTTGACTCTTTTGTAATGGGTTCGACATCAAACAAAGCTTGAAAATGATTTTTCACAAGAAGTCGGTTGTTATTGTAACGTTCGCACAACAGGTCCCATGCAAGATTATAATGATCGGCTTTAAAATCAATATTTTTTATAATTAAAGCCGCATTTCCTTGGAGTGAAGCTCGCAGGTAGTGGAACTTATTAATGTCACTTATGTTAGAATTGTCGTGAATCAATGACCCAAAGGTGTCCCTAAACTCAAGCCAGCATTGGTAGTTCCCATCGAAATGAGGTAAATCTATTTTAGGCAAACGAACAAAAGAATTCCTAAATGAAACATGTGCACCTGAGTTAGCATCTCTGAAGCCCGCCTCCGACGCAGCACCGTTGGCCGAGACACCGAGCAGGCTGCGCGTGAGTGCCACCAGGTTGAAGAACTGGCGGTCGAAGTCCTCACGCTCAGCCAACGCAGACTCGTCGTCATCGGAAAGCACTTCGATCTGTGTCTGCAAGGCATCAAAGTCACTGTGTATGGTTTCGAATTTATTAAAACGCTCCTCTAAATCTAAACGTTGCAACTCAGACATTGCGGAACTACTTTTTACCAAATTTAAATAGTTGCTGTAAATAGTAAGCTTCGATTTAATTGAACTACGTTTCTTTATCAATGTTTTTAAATTATCTGCCATTGTAAAGTTAAATAACAACTGGATGTACTGATGCTAATGAACTTAATAGATAAAAAACTGCAAAACAGCTGTGCGTTAATGAAAGGGATCGAGAATCAGTGTCAAGGTCAATGACTCAACACGTGTTAACAAAGTGTAAATTTGCTAATGACCAAGCGTTTTCGATACAAAATATGCGTATTTTAAAAAGCAGTGCCGTAGAAAACACTAATATTGAAGCACACTGTATGAAAACTGAAAGATAGGAAGATGAACAACGATTTTCAGCAAGAAAAAGAAAGCAGAAAAATAACTAATTGGAACGGACTCACTCATATACAGTAAAATACTCCCAAAGAATGACATCAGCTCCCACGATGACGATGCAGGCTGCCTCGGGAACGACTTCTTTGTTCTCTTCTTCGTGGTCGTACCGCGTGGTGCTCGCGAGCGGTCAAAGTCCGCAAAAGTGAACACGACGACCGACGATGTTGACGGCGTTAATTACGGCAATACCGGTAAATATTTCTTCGATCGAAGGACCACTGAATGGGCTCAATCGGGACTTTATAATAAAAGAAGCAGTGGACTGTATTTTAGATAGGTTTTAATACCATAATTTACTTAATCAACTTATAAGATATAACAATGAAATGCCCGTGGTCGAGCGCGTCTGTGAGCCGAGTGGAGTGAAGGGCACGCAGCGGCCGTCGCGTACCGGGTTCGGTACCCCGACGCCCCGCGCCGTCCCCTCGGTCAATCACGCGCATATGTGATGCGCCAACAGGTACCATCATGAAAATCTATAACATCATAAAAATTTGTGCTCCTTATAGATTTCGATAACGGCGACCCTTTAAGACCGTTTACGACGTACGGCATTTCATACAAACTTTCAAGCCCTTATTTTTCGAAATTAATAAACAGATTACACACGGATTATAAGTACATACGGATTATAAGTTTTATTATTTATTTAACCATTTCCGTACCTACCGCCATACAATAATTAAAACTACATATAAAATAACGGCAAAAAAACACGTTTGTTGTATGGGATCCCCCTTTGAATATGTATTTAATTCTGTTTTTAAGTGTTAACACAAAAGTGAATTGGTTACCAAAAACTATAGAAGGAGTATGGCCCCTGCTCAGACCAAATAAAAAACCAAGACAGAGCGCTGAGAACTATACAGTGAAGCATGCCAAAACTACACCTCCTCTCTGTGCATACACGCTCACATGCACACATTTACAACCATTTACAATCAAACTACACCTCACTAAGTGCACACATGTTTACGAAACCGACTTCACTTTACTGTTGACAGCTCTCTGTCTTGGTTTTTTATTTGGTCTGAGGGCCCCTGCCTGATCAACATAATATTATTATAACTTTTTTTACCCGACTACGGAGGGTTATGATTTTAACCGGTTTGTATGTGTTATTGTTAAAAAAAAAATTACAATATACGTATTTTATACACGTGTATGACATAAGATCTAGAATGCTCTAAAAGGCAGCCGTTTAGAGAACATAAAAATGGTTTAAGGATTACCGGTGGATCGTGGTACCTTTTATGTGCCGTACCTTTGTGATACGTCTCGGGGGAAACGACTAATGACTCGATCGTATCACTATCTACTGAAGAGACGACGCTGGTTACACACTGAAGTACATCCTTGTAAAATAACGAAGGGCGGATATTTTTAATGAAAAATTGTCTTTGGCAAAGTTAGTCATTGTGGGCTGGTCTAGAAGAGAAACGTTTGATATGCTTTAAAATTAAAAACACAAATAACAAAAAAAAAAAAAAAACACGAATAACTGTCTTCGTAAACACGAATAACTGTTTCATTCAGTGAGCCCTCCAAATTGAGAAAACATAAGCCCCAGCACGTAACGCAGAAACGATCGGTTTTTGAATTCGAAACTCTCGAGACTTTATTTATACTTTTCCCCGCGGCTTCGTCCGCGTGGATGTCGGAAAATATCCCACGGGAACCTACCACCGGGATTAAAAGTACCATATGTGGTAATCCAGGTTGTAAACTATATGTGTGCTAAATTTTATTCAAATCTGTGCAGTCGTTTTTGCGCCAATCCGGAACATATATCCAGAGAAACAGACAGACAAGCAAACTAAAATACTAAAAACTACATTATTTTCGGCATCAGATTCGCATATTGTAGCAACTTCTTATTTTTTTTTTGAAATATTCAATGTACAATTTGACTTTGTTACTATTTTATTAGATGCGATACTTTTTGTGTATATTGCATAAATAAACAAAATTTCCTAGTAGCATTTTCGATTTAAAAATCGGTTAGGTTTACTTCGCGCATACGTGCTAGGCCCGCAGAAGAGGGCAACAAGCAAGTTTATTTTCGGAACTATCTCTCTCAATATCAATATCACAAAAACAAACGAAACTCAATTCGTCAACAACAATATCAATTAATACATCCAAAGTTGTAAAGAGGTGGAGAGAAAACTTGTGTCCTCCAGTGTCAAAAGACTTGACACTGGAGGACACAAGTTCCGCGGTGGACAAACACAAAGTTAGGAGATATAGTTGACAACTACTTGCATCAAGGAACTGGGTCGCTCAACTGTCCCCACTTCCGAACTCCTTCAGTTTCGTCAAATGTAAAATGATATTAGTTACTATGGTCCACTGGTTTCAACTCAAACTCAAACTCAAAGCATTTATTTCAATTAAACCATTTACAGGCACTTTTGAATTGTCAATAGGTCAGTCAGAAAATATGAAGCTATTAGTTGCCCATTCCAAAGCGTAGGTACCTATGGAGAAGAACGGGCAAGAAACTCCATGGACACTCTTTTAAATTATATTTTACAAAAATATTAGTTACATCATTAATGTTGAATTTATAATTATATGTGAGAACGATGTAAAAAAAAAAAATATACGTACGCGTTAAAGTGTCCAGAGTACAGCAAATAGTACTTAACAAAACAATAATCCAAAAGTAAAATAATTAAAAATAAGCCGAGGCAGCCAAGTGATGACCAGTCCCAACTGACGGCGCCCGTTCACGAACATGACGCATAGATCAGCACCATTCAGCTCAACCATTTTGAAGGCAGCTAAATGATCCAACACACACGCCACCGTTAGCGAGACATTTTAGTGAGCATGACATACTATCAGCCGCCAGGGCACATTCAAGTCAATGAAAGACATTATTATCATTACCCGGTAAATGGTAGCACTACAGTACATAGAACTCACATTTGTGCTATGCAATTATACAATATAAAGGAAATTGAGTTTATACAATGCAAAGATAGTCTTACAATCTTCAACAGCTCCTACAGTATTTTCAAGAGTTAATCAATTAGTTGTGGTTGTGGAGCAGGACCAGCATTGAGCCAGGCATCTTTATCAACGATGTAATCCCCTAACTTATAATATGCCTGCCTGCATAGTGTGCGTTTTATACAAGACTTGAATTTTGTCTCATTCAGTTGAAGAATGTGGGGAGGTATTTTATTATAACATTTTAAACAGTACCCCATAAAAGATGAGTCTACTTTAGCCAGTCTGAAACCTGGTTGAACTAATAGATCCCTATTTCTAGTACTATAATTATGTCTTTCACCTCTTTTGCTAAAAAGATGTAAATTTTTCCTTTAATAAGGGTCTCTTGTTAAACTAGGTTGAACTTTTATCTGAATAACTTAAGTAAAGATAAATGTACTTGCAAGAGCTTGAGAAATGATGTGTTGAAAAACATTAGGGCAAACCTAATGAGGTAAAAACTAAGATAACTTTATAATAAAAGCCGTGGCATCATGTGCTGCGGTTCTGTTTTACAAAAATCTATATAAATAAAACAAACACCATTTAAAACTCAAGAACAGCTCCAAAATCCAAAGAAATAAAAAGAATATATTCGTGTTTCTTTTCCAAAAATAAGTCTAAAAATTTCAAGATCAGCAATCCCAATAATTGAACCACATAAATAATAGGCAATTATAATAACTAAGTACAGACGCCAGCACATCAAGCTACTACAATCTGTCAAATTTCTTTGATAGATTTTCATCTTTATCGCTAAAGCATAACGTTCAAATTTGATTGGGAAAATTTGACAGTTTCGGGTACGTTGATGTGCTGGCGTCTGTACATCCGAATGTGCCGCGTAATTATGTTCCATTTCCACGGCTCGGCGCTGTACGCAGGCAATTAATTTTCTCAGTGGCAACACTACGGTACCTACATGTTGTGTTTTGGTGCATGACGTCGACGTCGCTCGTTAGACAAGGAACTTCATTAGAAGCAGGCAGTATTGATTGCTACTTGCTGAATCATTGTTTTCTCATTAAATATGGTCTAACGATGCCATCAGATGTTACATGATCGTCTGTTGTCTATTAGTAGAAGAAGGCTAGAAATGTTGTACGAAGTTGGTTAAGTGTGAGTGAATGGGCTCAATCGGGACTTTATATTGAAAGAAGTAATGGATTGTTTTAAAATAGGTGTACCTAATACCATCATTTACAATATTAACTAATAGGAAGAAATACAATGAAATGCCCGTAGTGGAGCGGCTCTGTGAGCTGAGTGGAGTGGAGGGCACGCAGCGGTCTTCGCGTACCGGCACAGATTACTAAATACTTACTTCGTAAGTACCGGGTTCGGTACCCCGGCGCCCCACGCCGTCCGCGTCCCCTCGGTCAATTACGCGCATATTATGTGATGCGCCCACAGTGAGAAAATCTCCAGAAAAGAAAAACCATTGTTAACCGAGTAGGTACAAGAAAAAATTTAAGGTTGACACAACTTGATGTTTTTATTTGAGGACCACCTTCTGCTTCTGCAAAATTTCACAAAAACGAAGTTGCGGGACTTTGTTCGTGTGAAACTTGTTCCCAACCCACCCCGCCGCATCGCATGGACTGCCCGCGCTTTTATTTCGTTTTCCCTTAGCGTTCTTTCTTTTTTCTCGGCTCCTAAAGGCCCTAGCGTGATGTTAATTAACATATAGCCTTCCTCAAGAACTCGGCTATCAAATGCAAAAATAATTTTTCAAATCAGACTGGTAGTTTCAAACAAACAAAATCTTCAGCTACATTATTAGTCTAGTATAAAGTTGGTTAAGAAAGAGATTAAAACAGAAGAAGAACTACCAGGGGATCGAGGAGGGGGTGGGCTCAGGGGATCAGACCGGAATAAATCGATAGATAACATCGCATTTTCTTCGAATTTCAAAGCTTGAGGATAGTAACCAAACAAACCACCATCATCAAAGTAATTAATAAATAAATATAGTGATGCTTTAATATGTACAAGCCAACCCGGCGAACTTCGTGCCGCCTTAGAATCGATAAGAACGAATGTGTGAGAAAATTAAGTGATGTTTTAATAGTTTTTCTGCTATTCCGAAAATTTACCAATTATATTGCAGTATCAAGAGTTAACTTTTCTATAGAAATCATTTAAGTACAAACGCCAGCGCATCAAGCTACATGAAACTATCAAATTTTCCCAATCAACCTTGAACCTTATGCTGTAGCGATAAGGTTGAAAATCTATTAAAGAAATTTGAAAGATTGTAGTAGCTTGATGTGCTGCATACCTACCACGAGCTCTTAACGCGATCCACTTTAGGACCTAAACTGAACTGTTCTGCTAATTCGTACCATGACGTCAGTTTAACGATTAAATTTAGGCCGTGCCATCTGGATACCTACCAGTAACTGGGTTGTGGAGGTCAGATAGGCAGTCGCTCCATGTAAAATACTGGTATTCAGCTGCATCCGGTTAGACTGGAAGCCGACCCCAACATAGTTGGGAAAAGGCTAGGCAGATGATGATGATGATGATGATGATCTGGATACCTACCACGAGCTCTTAAAGCTCATTCACTTTCAACGATCCAAATGCCGCTGAGCGTATTGGACGTCACGGTACGACTGTGAACGATGCAGTTTAAGAACCTAAACTGAAATGTCTTGAATACCATAGGCCTCCTGGCGTCTGTACCTTCTGAGAAGCCTACGAATATTTATTTAGCTTAGGGCTGATTTTTCCAACGCCAGATAATTTTATCCGAGGAATAATTTTGAATTTTTGATAGTGCTTCCATACCAAAACTGTCAGACGTCAATTTTATTCCACGAATGAAAATTATCTGTTGATTGAAAAATTTCGGAAAAAAACAAGGAAATGTACCAATTTTACTGCAATATCGGGAGACCTTGTCCATAGAAACTATTTAGGGCCTGAGAAGCATGGCCGAAGGGTTTCCGAGTTACGAGCCTTCGAATTTTGTTTAAAAAAAAATTATCTGGTAATAAATTGTTGCTCTAGCCGAAAACCATGGGATGGTCTAAAAAAGAGGTTAGTTATTAGTTATCGAGATCTTTCTGGTAGCAAAATCTTCGATTAAAATCACTTTCAGCTAAAGGTTTGATTGGATCTTAATTAAAAATGCACCTGACGAGGATCTGAGCAGGAGATGATCGGTCGAGAGGAAATATTTTATGTTTTACTTTAATTAGATAGCTAAGGTGAGTAGGTAGTTGTGTCTCGAAACCTAGACAAAGTTATAGTAACAGTTTAAGCTAAATCGTATATTTCAATTAGACCGTTAAAGGCACTTTTGAAGTTCATAATTTACAAGAAAAAAGAAAATTTTTACTGCCCCTTTTCAGGACCAAATGGATGAAGTGGCTAAGTACTTTTGATTTGATTTTAAGACCGAAAATCCGAATCAAAATCTCAGTCGAAAATGTAATAATGAATATCTTTCAGGCGCGCTTTATTTGCCGAATGTAATAATATAATACTTAATCACAAAGTTTGAGTTGATACTCAAAACTTGCATCAGATGACAAGCAGTTAATAACTTGTTTTATTAATGAGCGTTGTTAAAATATAATGAATTGCTTTTATAACACTGTTTATTGTTTGCCATAATTTTATAACGTGTCGGAGTACTTTCGAATGTTACAAATATTTGTGATGAAATATGAGTGTTACAGTTTTGTTGCTTGCTTATTCGTGGAACAATCTTATTTCCACAACAGTGCGTTCATTATGTTTGGCTGAAACAATGAACATTTTTTGCACATAATACAGAACTACTTGTCTCAACAAGTTGTTATGTATAGTTCTTTGGCAACAGCTCATGTGAACTGTCCGCGGCTCACGCAATCCCCTTAAACTTAAGGTTTAATATTAATGAAACTATGTTTAGATCTGCTGTCTTGTATGGAGCAAAATGTTGGGCCACAAAAGGGATGGATGAAAAGCAATTGCGTGCAGTGTGTGTGGAATTAGGCGAATAGATAAATTAAGGAATGAGTACATAAGAGGAAGTCTAAAAATGGCACCGGTGACTTAAAAGTTTTGTGGGTATCGATTGTCATGGTATGGGCATTTGATGCGGACGAATGAGAAAACGTCGTGAGGAAAGTTTGAATGTGGATGGCTATCAGAGTAGGAGAAGACCAAAGAAAAGTTGGAGGGACAGTGTGAAGGATGATATTGCGCTAGAAAAGGGGTGACTACCGAAATTATGAATAATAGAGAAGTATGGAACAAGTTTTTTTTTTATATTTTGTGACGAAAAGAAGTGTACCTACGTGATTATTTGATTATGTACCTATGCCACATGGAACTCTAAAAAAAAGGTTGGCTTAGCAGAGTATCTTCTCTATGTCTAACGAACGGGTGCGTGAAGGCGAGTAGCGTCAACACAATAAGACACACACATTTCTTTCTTTCTTCCTTTTTTTCTTTTTTTCTAGAGCGCGTCGTTTCGTGAGATAAAATAATATACTACATAATTATAACAGTGTGACAGTCTCATTCTAAAAGTTAACGTCTCATACCGACTTATTATACTTCCGGATACTACACCTACTTACTTACTTTCGTTATAAGATATCAGCCACGCTTTCGTTTTTATTGTTTGTGTTATCTAAATGACATCGCGGCCATAAAGATATGGAAGAAAAAGTTAAATCAGAATTCGGGCAAAAAGTTTAAAATAAAATAATGTTTTTGTGTGACTGGATCCAGCTGGGGACTACAAGAAATACATATTTCGCAAAACCTGAAAAATCTCAATATGTAAATTTTGTAATTCAGGGTTGGCTAGCCGTCGATCAAACTTTTTCAAATAAGTACGTGTTCGTTTTTCAAATACATCATTGCCCTCAAACAATTTTTGAGACCAGTAATGCTATTCTGTAAAACAGTCACTGTGAAAACTCAGGAGATGTGAGTTTGTTTTTGCTAGGAATTGACACTATTGACAGCTCACTCGACACTCACTTCACCTAAGTTTGTTAAGTGAGTAAGTTGTGGTAAGTGAGATTTTTACAGAATAGCACTGCAGTAACTATTCTAAAACGATACTGGGTCTTGATTTAAAAGATTTGAGTTATGATTATTATGAAATCTGTCAGTTTGAATTCGAGATTCAAAATATTGAGCATTGTTCAAGATTACAGACCATTTATAAAGTCACTCGTTATTAATTTGTAGGGTCTTGTGGCTAAGTACTAACAACCGCACGGGTCGATCGATCAGGTTAAGCTACGCTTGCCGCGGTTGGTCCGTGGATGGGTGAGCATCTTTACATACCAAGACCCCACCATGCCTCGGAAAGCATGTTAAGCCGTTGGTTCCAGCTGTCATTCGCGGATCACGGGATACGGTAACGGGACGTCTGAAGGCCGAAAGCCTGACAACCAGTCTTCCCAAGGATTATCATATTACCCAGTAACTGGGTTGTGGAGGCCAGGTATTCAATCGCTCCATGTAAAACACTGGTAGGTATTCAGCTGCATCCGGTTAGTCTGGAAACCGACCCCAACATATGTGGAAAAAGGCTAGGCATCATTCCACTGTTGATCTTAAGATTCACCCCTACGGACACCCCTATAGATTCTCACTACAAACTTGCAAAACTGTGGTAGAATCTAAAAATAGAAGAATAGTAGAATCTAAATCATAGTTTCATTTGCAATATTGTGCCGGTGATGTGTCCTCGCCTAATGTGCTACAAATAAGCTTTTAATTCAAGTGCGCTTTGGTAAACCACTGAAATTAGCCGACCGATGTGTTCATTAAATACGATGAATGCCCCGTGTGTTCGGAGGGATCTATAAATAATTTAGATGTAAATTGCGTAGGTGTCTTCAATCATTTTACTTTAGTATATATTCCTATTTCCAGAACTGCAGCACCCTAATTGCATAATACTATCAATCTCAATCTCTCTCAATCTCTCTTTCCATGAAACAGCAAATTTTTTTGGATAACCGATGCCGATTATCGGTTAGGGTGTTTATATATGCTGAATTCATGGTTACAGTTTGCGCGTCAATGTCCTTGCCTCCCTGTACATTACTAACTTATCACAGCTTATCACATAATATTGTCGTCCCATTCTTTAAAAAAACATGCCGTTTTATTTACCATACCTAAATATTATGGCATCAAAAGAGATCATTAAAAGCCGATACGAAATTAACACAAAACAGTACAAAATACTTTACCAATTTTCTCTATTAAGTACCTACTCATTAAAAGAGCAAGTAAAAATAAATAGGGAAAGAACGAAGGAAAGTTCTGTAGAAATCGGATTAAGTACTTTGGCTGGCCGCTCGTGGTGTTGCGATGGTATTTTAAAGTTAGGCGGCAAACGAAACAACGCTTTTGTTTCGATTCTGTTTTCCTTTTTCAAGTGTTCCTTGAGGCTTTCTTCCTTGAGGCTTTCCGTTTTGCTTTGTGTTATGACGAAAAAAGCGTAATCATAAAAATTTCAAAACACAGTCGTTATTTTTTATAAGTATATTCTGTTTGTCATTAAAAGTTTTTTGGTGCATTTCAAAATCTTTAGTCTATAATTTAACTTAATAAACGCTTATTGTTTAATCGCTTGCATTACCTAGTTATTTATATTAAACTCTGAAAACCCATTTTAGACTAGGTATCTACTATTTCAATTACAAAAATCTTAATAAGTAGATAAGTACGAGTTGGCATTTATAGAGTTTAGGATGAACGAGCCAATAATAGCATGATTACTCAGATAACTAAACAAACATAACTTAAAGTTATGTGTATCTGTATCCACTGTATCCTTAAATAAACGATTGTACTTAACAGTGGTTTGGTGTGAACTAACTATCTACTTGCAACAAATACCGGGGTGTCCGTGAACGACGAGAAAGTCCTAACACAGGACATTAATAGACAACATTCGCAAGCAAGGAACGTCAAAATGTCTTGCTACACAGATGCATACATCGTTATTGCAACCACACAAGGTAATAAAGCACACACAGTCTGGTCCAAATTTTAATGGTCCATCTTTGTCGCTCGCATGTCGTGGTCGGATGGTCACAGTCATCATTAAATGTCACAAATACGAGAGTAGTTTGAGATTAATAGTGAGGTTGCATGTAACATTAAAGTAAGGGGTAACGACGTAAGGGAAGCCTAAAGCTAAAGATCTTGTTGGTAGATGCTGCAACATTATGAGCGTGGATTTAAAGCAAAAGAGGATGTAATATGGCCAAGTGCCCGACATTCTAAGCTGCATAGTGACGGGTGTGTACAGAAGGCCAATTCCCGTAATCAAAAACGTTCAAAATCTAGTAGCAGTCCCATCTCAACGACAATCAATATCTAAAACTTGTCAAAAATGTATGGAAATTAGAGGTATTTTTGACAGATTGAGACAGATCCGACTGTGAACGTTCCTAAAATTATGAATGCTCGTAATTTGCCCCTCAGATACTGTACTTCCTAATTATTAATCTCGAAAGCAGTGAATCAAGTGTCTTGGATTATAAAGTCATTATATTTGAAATTATTGTAATTGGTTTTTATGGAGTTATATCAATGTTAATATTACGTATGGTACAATTCAATAGCATATCTATGGGTAACCATATTGTAAAATTTGACAGTGAAAGCGCAGTAGCTGTAAGGGCTGACTGAACGGCACCTAAGCTCACTTACGCCACCGAAACAAAATATTGATAAATACGGTTCGGTGGAACAGTTTAGTTTCAATATTATATTGCACGACATTATAACAATATGCTTGGTATTATATACCTTATCTTGACGTGTGCGAGTAGCTCGCTTATCTATTCAGCATTTTACAGGTGTGGTTATATTTAAGGGTGCAGTACAGACTATCAAACTGAACAACTTTCTCTGTGTAACCAACATCAATCACGAAAAAAATATCAACTGTCCGATACAAAACTTCAATACCTACTCGACCCAAATATATGGGACGGCTAATTATTTATCGTAGAAAGCGATAAGGCCGCTCATTGTATTTTTTGTATTGTTAAATCATAGACTTATAAAAAAGATGGACTATACAGACATATCGAAAGTGAAGCACCGTACCGATCTATATGTGCGTGATTGACGATTGACGCTGTCTGTCACGTAATGGCGGCCGGTCGGCATACTATGATGTAAATGTGAGCGTGAGGCGTGTTTGTACAAGCGGTCCCGGAATACTTACTGTGCTTCACTTTTGATATGCGTGGCGCGGAGTCTATCTTTTTTTATAAGTCTAAGTGTTAATGTATTTTTTTGTTATTTATTTTCCGGTGTACAATAAAGTACAAAAAAATGTATTTACTGATATGACTGTAGATACTGTACTGTGTAGTTCGCCTCTTTACTTGCTCAAGTAACTTCTACAGTAGATATCCAAGCGATTTTGTTAAGGCGCGGCGTCCACGAAACTCCGGAAGCAATCAATCAGATACGTGGAAGGTCATAACTGTTGTTTCGGTTCCTGTGAAACGTGTGGACGAGACATCGATCAAAGTCGAATCATTCATCAGCGAGAACTCACCAGTGGTGCTGACAATACCTAAATGGAAAAACATTGTGCAGATTTGTTTGTAGCGGCGAAAACGTTAATGAATGAGAAAAGGTGGTTGGGAGTGATGCCATGACGAACGAATTATAATGAAGTTGCAACAAAATTTCTTTAATAGATTGAAATTTCTTTAGATAGAAATTTAATTGAAACTGTTCAGCCAGACAGATACTTTAACATACATAAAGTTACGCCTTCTTTCCATGGGGGTAGCAGAAACTACAGAATGCCACCTGCTGCGATCCTTATACATATACTCCTTTTGACCTGACCTTTCTGAAGAACATCACCAATAATTTCACCATATATTATGTCCTCCTAGGGTGTCCCCTCCCGGCATTTTCACTCACATCTGCCTTGCCAAATCCCTTTTGTTAGTCCCGCCCCTCCCCCTTCATCCTCTCAATATGACCAAAGTCATATTGAGAGGATGAAGGGTACAAAGATGTAGGTTTTATGCTTAGATAGTTTGCCATCTGAGCATAAAACCTACATCTTTGTTCAAACTGCACCGTTGTCTTAGCACATCATTCCTCAGTCACTCAAAACACACGCACACACACAACATAGAAACACCACACACATTTTATTGTAATATTAAGATTAGTATAAATACATAAAGGCACTATGCCCGCGGCTTCTACCACGTGAAAGTAAAAAACTAAAATAAATCTAAGCCAAATGAAAAGAATCTTTAGCATTTCCGCAGTAACTAAATCATGTTAAATATCCACGAATGACAGCCGGGACCAACGGCTCAATGTGCTTTCCGAGGCACGGAGGGGTCTTGGTATGTGAAGATGGTCACCCATCCACGGACCAACCGCGGTAAACGTAGCTTAATCTGATCGATCGACCCGTGCAGCTGTTATTACTTAGCCACTGGCCCCTCAAATATGAAATGAAGTTCATCGGTTAGCTTCATATTTTCTGACTGACCGACTTCTTGACAATTCAAAAGTGCCTGTAAATGGTTTAATTGAAATAAATGCTTTGAGTTTGAGTTTGATTAAAAAAAAAAACTCTGTTTGCTGTTTGTTGTTGCATTTTGACCGAGTAGGTTAACATTTTTCTATGAAACAGCAGATTTATTTATTTTTGGTATCCGACGAAATATTTCTACGCTAAGTCTGGAGTCTAGTTATCCCTGCCACCCTTTATGTTTAGATAAGGGTTTAATGTTAATGGTTAAGACCATTAGTGTTTGAGGTAAGGAAATCGGAAAGACATTAGGTTCTTTCAGAGAGAACAATCGATTATGACTAAAACCAAAACGGCTTTGTAGGGAAATGGAATGATTCATGAATTAGTAGAAGTAATTATCACTGACAGGTAGAGCGATACCTGGAACACTCAAGAATCCACCAATTTAGGTCAACCTAATCGGTCAGACAGAAAGATTAAAGCCAATTATAGAATTAGACAATCATTTTGAAGCCAAAATGGTGAAGGAAACATCGTGAGGAAACCGGTATGTCCTAAAACCAAAAATTCGAAAACAAGTGATATCTATCAACCCGCACTGGCCCCGCGATGTAGATTACAGCCCACTCTCTCTCGAAGAAAGGAGGCCTGCGTCTGCGTCGACATTATAGGCTGATTATGCTATAGAATTAGACCTCAATTATAGATAACACAAATGTTTACAACAAAAAAACCTTTCAATTCCACGTTAGTTATAAAAAAGGAACCTTTACCCTTATTGAAGGGTTATTATAGAAATTCCAAGAAAATAATTTTGTTACAGTGTTTCTGCGAACCGCCGCCGTGGTTTTGCTGATCGATAATATGTGTGGCAACCACGTCACCGAATAGCTGATGGAAGTAGAAATTAACGTTAATTTAATTTAAGTTTTGCTCAATTAGTTTTTATTATAATTGGAAATAGTCAAAGGAACACCGGATAAAGACAAAGGAGCGATTGTCTATCGATGATAAAAAAAAAACATAGAAATGATAACATAATGAAGAGCATGGTCATGGGATAAACAAAACATGGATAGATTGTGTGAGCAATTATATAAAAGAAAAGGGAGTGATAGCGTGACGGCTTGCAGTGGATAATGAACGAAAAAACGTGTTGCGCCGACCCCGAGTAACATGGGACAGGGGTATGGAGGAGTCCGCGTATAAGTGTTTAGTTTCCCTAACTCATCAGTTTATGATGATAATGATTAATTAAGAGCATAGGTCGTTACCTATGCTAAAATATGCAGGTGCATATTTTTGTCATCATCGCCATCTGCTCAAACCAATTTAGATTTGAGCAGGATAGTATAAACAGCCTATAATGTTGTCACTGTTGGGACACGGGCCTCCTCTCGGTGAGAGGGAGTGGGCCGTAATCCACCACATACATGTCTAGGACATGTCAGTTTCCTCACGATGTTTTCCTTCACCGTTTTGAGAGCAGTGGTGATGAAATAATTATTACACAAAGTAAATCGCCTGTCTGGGTTCGAACCTACAACTCGTAAGTAGCCGTCGTTACCACTGGGCTATCAGTGCTCTCACATGATGAAACTGCATCTTTATATGATCAGCATCTTCCTATCTTATCCCAGTTTGCATCAAGTTAGCGCAACATGTCTTCTTTTCCCATACCTACATCTCTATTATCAATCTTTTCAGCATTCGCCTCCCTCTAGCCATTTCATCTTTCATAATAATATGTATAATACATCTAACCCTTCTTTGATCTCTGATTAATCTACATTCATACTTTATCAAGTATACTCATATTCCTCACATGCAATTATCTACGATTATTAATCTGCCAAGCACGTTTTAATACAGACAAGATATTTTATTACGACAGTAAAGATAATGAAGAGATACTCATTATCAGTAGATATTAAACAGGCTCATTTTATTCGGTAGAAATTACTTTCACATTAACTGCGGAACCACGGAGCAACTAGACCGTATAATTATCCTATTTCACGCAAATGCTTTCAGGGTGATAATATTTCAAAAGTTTTTATTGCCATAAAACAAACTAGCTGTTTCATGCGGCATCGCCCGCCTGGATGTCGAAAAACATTAAAGGTACTCTATGTGTTAATGTGTGCTTTATGTGTGCCAAATTTCATCTAAATCCGTTCAGCTGTTTTTGCGCCAATCCAGAACATACATCCAGACAAACGGACAAAAATTGTTCGTTACTATAAATTACTTATGATCTTCTGAACAGGACATCCACATCTTTAATATAATTATAGTTAGAAATTGAGAATAAATAGTAGATTGTACAACTAGCGCATAAAAGAAGCAATTTTACGCCGAGACGTTTATATCCACCCGAGCCGCAGGCGAGGGTGGATAGTTAAGTCGAGGGGTGAAATGGCTCGTTTATACCCGAGCTATACACTCTGCTTTTCACTTCGATTGCGAGAAAATGAAACAGGCATAAAGAATGTTGCAAAATTGAAGAAGAGAATAGCTAATTCCAGCCACGAAACTTTGTAAAAGTTTTTTATTTTTATTTTCAACATGTGTCATTCGACTTGGGTACTTCATACTGCCAAGTTAAAAACGTTTCTTTGCATTTTTATATAATAATTAATAAATTACAGCTATTTTATCTGTTTTTATTAAATTAACGATAGAAAACACGGAAGTGATATTGAATTAAAGCAAATGAAGTAAAATAGCGACGTTGGGCCTGATTATCTATGTCTTAGAAAAAAAAAACTGCTCTAGAACATAAAAAGCGATTTTATGTCGCCTACGCACAACATAAAGACGAACTTTTAGAGCATGAGAAGTGAAAATAATATTTCATTCTTAGTGTACCGTATTATTTACACTGGTCCCCAAGTCACAGGCTATAAACCTAGTTTGGGTGCCAGGAGATAATAGTCAATGCACTTTATGTTGTACCATATTACTGTACTTGTAACCTTTGTGAACATTTTACTGGTAGTAAACATTATTATTATTATTATATTATTATTTAATGTACCTAATTATATTTGTATAGCTTCTCTCTCTGGAAGGCTAGTTAATAAGTTCTGCTCACATATTTATAAATTGTTGGGACGGTAAAATTAACCATTTTTTTAACCGACTTCTAAAAAAGGAGGAGGTTCTCAATTCGGATGTTTGTATTTTTTTTTTTTATGTTTGTTCGCGCATAACTCCGTCGCCTGCCAACCGATTTGAAAAATTCTTTTTTTGTTGGAAAGGGTGTACTTTCCAAATGGTCCCATGAAATTTTTTTCGGAATCTGACAAGCGATTGTTGAAAAATCAACAAAAATCTAAAAATTCAAAAGCAATATTTTGTAAAAGGTGATCAGCAGTTGATATTAGGCTATTGTAACTTAGATAAATTACAAACTCTCCCACTAAAAAGTATAAAATAAAAACTTTTTTACAAAAAAAACAACCGACTTCCAAAAAAAAACACTACAAAGTGCTAAATAACTTTAATTTCGGAAGTCGGTGTCGTTGGTTCTGCATTTTCGTTTATTGACACCGACTTCCGAAATTAAAGTTATTTAGCACTTTGTAGTGTTTTTTTTTTGGAAGTCGGTTGTTTTTTTTGTAAAAAAGTTTTTTTTATAGAATATTATTTTCTAATTTAAATTGAATTGCATGTATTCTTATATATTCGTACCTACATCTAATAATGTTGTTAATGTTTCATGCTGGATTATATTCGAACGCAATGTGAATTGTTACTAAATAAAAATTGAATTGAATAATTATAAGATAATGGCATAACATTATAAGTATTATAAGTCCATGCGCCAATATGAATTGAGAAGGCAGAAAAACAGTAGATAGGCTTCAGATTTGGCTGACAGGCAAAAGTGATAAGTAAAAAATGTACATAAAAGCACGTAGAACGATTTCTACAAATCATTGTTGAACGTACACGACAACCCGGTACACAAAAAGATAAACAAGATCAATTTAGTAAGGAAATAGGAAATACTTTTCCTTCCGTCTTCCTAACTGTTCAGTCTAGTTAATAAAAATATATGGAAGCATCGATACTTCCCGAAGGCACGACGATGTTTTAACGAGTCAACTTAATGTTACCGTCGCAGATCGACTCTCAAACAAGGTGCCGCTCCACAGCAGCCCACGTCTAAGCTACGACCATAAGTATTCCTCACGCAGTTCAAAAGCATTTTTGGGAAAGAAAAATTGCAACTTTGCGCTTAAAATAAGTAGGTATCTAGGTACCTAGGTTTTTTTTATGAAATAATGAAAACTACATAGATTACAGTTACACTTCCGCTGTACAGTTAAAACAAACCAAAATAACCGTAAATCAAAGCTATAAGATTTTTTTTGTTGCCTATGTGTGAGTTCGTAGATTTGTAATGTGACTGTAATTTTGTACCACAATCAGGGGGCCTAAAAAGGCCACTTTAAGCAATTCCTCTAAAAGCAATTCATTTCCAGAATTGCCAGCAGATCATTAGCAATTCCTCCAATTTTCGTAAAATGGTGACACTTATTAGCAGATTCATCTACAATTCAATTCATATCAGAATCATATTTGGTGTAAATATTACCGCATGTAAAAAATAAAGACCGTAACTTTATCGGTAAATTTTTCTTTACAGTTTTTATAAATCAAATTGGTTTTAAATTTTTTATTTCTGCAGTATAAATGTTATTACATTATAATATACCTTCTAACTGCTAAAAATACCGCAGATAAGCCCTGAAAAGTGAAATTAGAAACAATAAAAACTTTTTAGGCTGGCAACGCGTACAAAAGAGTTTTTAGGACGCATTCCGAATTAAGCGCATACATTATTCAATTTGTGGGAAATCGAAAGATAAGACAAAGACATTTATTTATTTTATTCGTCGGATATGGTAGGTACAAAGTTGGTTGGTATATATGGATACGCTCAACAAATCCGCCGTTTAGCTTTTTAAAAATTGGTCTACAGCCAGCTCTCTTAAGGAGGCGCCGCGCCGCAGTTATTGCTCGCAAGCATTTTTTTTGCGCTAGGAAGGCGCTTTGTATGTGTGATGAGTTACCCCATCCCATAGGAGGAAGCCGTAACTCAATACAGACGCTACGTACCTGTGATAGACGTTGAGTACAGCTTCTTCTTAGATGTAATTGAAGATAGAAAAGTTAGATTCCGATTAGTGCGAATTCCCGACCGCACTAATTCCTAAATTAAGTAAGTGTAATTGCATCGCTTTGATTTAGAGCGACTACTTTAGTGTTTACTTTTTAACACGCTCAAATCGATTACATCATTTACATCCCAACTCGGAACGCACCCTTAGTTTCGTAAGTCAAAAACAAACTGTCAATTATCAACACAACGACGTTTGTTTGTAGTTTTTAAAACAAGTATTTATTTGGAGTAAGATCGTTTTTATTACAAAGTAAGTGTATAATTGTTTGACTTAAATCATTATTTAATTTTATTGCTGTCCAAAAGTATTCAAATGTAGGTACGTAATATTTTGTAGGAATGGAAAGGCGTGCAGCTAGTGTCTGAGATACAATGGAACAATCTGCTCGACTTTCTACAGTCAAACTGGAAGCGCTGTTGGTGTTGAGCCCCTTTTCGAGATCACTGCAGCCCCATGTTCTGGCCAGACTCGTGCGTCAGCACCAAGCCCTACCCCTGCCGATGCTACAACATTGCCTCTGCCTCGTCGAACTCGGCAAGCGAGATACCGCAGTAAGTGGATTTTTCTAACCCTACTGCTATTCATAATGCGGTTAAGACTTATGATGACTATTGAAAACGATTAAGTATGGTATTTTTATTACGTTTTTAGGTCGCCCTCTGGCTGCACTAGATGAGGCTCGGAGAATTTTACCACAGATGGAGATGCAACATGCTACAGCTGATATGGTACATTAATAGTGCAGAACCTTGGGAGGCTTGCTGATGCAGTCGAAAGACTATTTATTGGTGTCCTATAGAGGTAAAGTATGAATTTTTTGTACATGCAATAAAATAAGTATAACATTCATAAGTACCTACTTAATATAATTATAAAGAAATAAGTACAAAGGAAACCATACTATATTTTAACAATTAAATAACACATAAACTTTGCATAAAGGGAAAAAGGTATTGGGGCTCTGTGTCCACTTGTGGTGTCTTCAGTGTTGATTTTAAGGGATAGTCTGCATCACCTGAAATATAATTATTATAATATGTACTCAAATTAAACAATGATATATGCAATTTTTATAAAGTTATTTTAATTATTGAGTGATGATTACTAGTCAGAAACCCGAAAGTCTGACAACCAGTCTTACCAAGTGATATTGTATTACCCAGTAACTGGGTTGTGGAGGTCAGATAGGCAATACTGGTATTCAGCTGCTTCCGGTTAGACTGGAAACCAACCCCAACATAGTACATAGTTGGGAAAAGGCTAGACAAATGATGATGATGATTTGACTTACTAAAAACCACAAACTTTCCTTTTCAGCCTGGTGGAGTTGTTCCAAGTGAGTCTTAAGTGGATGGTGATTCCATAAAAAGGAGACATGGTTTGCCCCTCTGCAGCTAGCATCGACACAAATCAGAGTTGCAAACCTAAATGAATGAATGAAAAAAGCCTAATTAATTATTATGTTTGTATTAGTTTTTTAATAATATAAGATGAGAATTGTTAATATAGGTAATAAAATATTTTTCCTATCACCATTGTTTTATTTTAGTAAGTATAAGGTATCCTCTTCTACGGTCCTCTTATATTTACTACTTAATAAAAATGAAGTAAAGTATGATAATATAACAATATCACACCTATTATATATCCCTAAAGGGTTAGGCAGAGGTGTACCTATAGTACACCTAAAATGTGACTAGAAGATTGTAGTAAGTAGGTAGGTACTAATTTAAGCACATGATCAATTTATTTAATTGAGGGGTACAGAGTACCTATACCTCTAAAATAATAGATGATAGTGTCTATCTAGAACTACTTAGTTAAAACACACTACTTTTATCACAATACTTTTACTTGCCTTGGGGATAGTACTTATGCCATCGCGGCGGGTACATATGTATGGCTCCAGGCCATAAATATGTACCTACTTACCCGCCGCGATGGCTAAGGAATAAGGTCATTAAACACACTTATCTATTCTGTATAAGCAAACAATCTCGAGGTCCGGCATTTCGAAGGCTATGTCCAATCTTCAGAGGAGCTACACTTCGACGGCGCTAAAAAATGGTTTGCACCCGCGCGTGCCCAAGAAAATTTTCATAAATGGCAAAATCTGCCATTAGTAGAATATTTCTTCAGAAAATCCTCAATATGAATTGTAAGATGTTGCTGTTGACTAACTTCTTATGAATCTGCTATTTGACATTAAAGCAATTCTTCTTTTGTGGACCATTTTACGAATCTCCATACAAAACTGTCAAACAGATGAATTGCGTGATATTAATTGTAAGCAATTCATATTATGAATTGTCAGTTTGTGACCATTTTACGAATTTTAATATGATCCATAATGTGATCATTTTATGATTCTGCCAAAGTGGCCTTTTTAGCCCCCCAGTATAACTAATTTAATCAATAAACAATTGTTTATGCTTAATAGTAAAATTTCTGTGTATGTTTTATGATACCTAATCTAATTGGGGTGTTTGGTGGTATCCATTTATCATAGGTACCTATAGTGTGTCGATAAATAGCTGATTAATAAATCTGCTAGTTGCAGATATGTTGACTAGCTAGAGTTGGTGAAGTTTTCGTCTTATCTTTTCATAGGCAATAAGTCAGGGCGGAAAGTGTACTTGTACGTACGTAATCAAAACTCGTACTAGATGAACGCTATCTTTGTTACTCATTATACTAAGTAATGATACTAATCGTACAGAATGATAATGGTACTACAGTAGGGTACTGATTGGTGAATAATCACATCGAAGTAAGCTATTGTCGAAGTACAGCATGCCGGAGTAGAGTACGTCGAAATTGACTCATGTCGGACTACCATTGTTGTCGAAGAAGCATGTCGTCGAAGTCGCATCGTTTCCTAGTTAGAGTACAGTAGTGTCGGACTTAAGGTATTTCGAACTAAAGTATTGTCGAAATGAAGATGTGTCGGAGTTCCGTATTGTTGAAATAAAATCTTTTCGTATTACGGTTTGTCGAAATTCAGTTGGTAAGTCTACATCATCATTCATCAACATTTGCGATAAAAAAAAACATCCAGACAAGTTCAAAGTAAATTATTTATTTCATGTCGCTTTTGAACATTTAAATTTGCAAGAAATTAATTATAATTGCCCTTTCTAAAAGATGGGTTCGAAATGAGAAGAATGGGCAAGACAAGATTAAATCATTTAGGGCTGATTTTTCAATCATCTGTTAACTTTATTCGACGAATAATTTTGAAATTTTGACAGTTATTTCATACAAAAACTGACAAACGTCAATTTTATTCCTCGAATAAAATTTTTATGGGAATGGCAAAATCAGCCCTTATTTTTCCAAAACATGAGTACATACCTACACACACACAGCATGCAAGAAACCAACGTTAAAACAGCGTCATTCAAATGGCTTATAGAAAAAAACATTATATTCTGTGAATGAGTATGTAGACTTAAGGGGGTTTATTTATAAACGTTGATTAAGTGACGTTTGAAAGTCAAAAATGTATGGTTAAACAGTCGCTGGTCACTTATAATTAACTTTTCAACACACTTGCTCGTAAAGTGAGCCTTATTATATCGTTCTTAGGGCCATAAACCGAACTATAACATACACGTGCATAATAATATTACACACTAGTGCATAATAGAATGATCCCTACAAAGTTAAGTTAGTACCTAACTGCAAATTATATGCGAGTAAACAGAGCATTTTCAATTTAACCGGGTAATACAGTTTTTTTTTTTTTTTGTAACAACAAAGAGGTTTTATGCCACCGAAAATCTATTTACATTTTTGAAATAAATAAATGTGTCCTAATTAAGACGAAAAAACATTTATTATTATCAAATTATTTATAATTCACAATAATTTCTTATAAAATATTTGCATTTTATCACAAAAATTATCATTTTGAAGTAGGCTGTATGGCTGTAATCAATCAACTTACATTTGGCGCGTGCAAAAAAAAAAATTGCGCGCCATTTCCCAATTTTCCCCTAATTTTCATATTTTGTTTGTATCGCATTTGTTGCTGTGTGGTAAATAATTATAAAAATGTCAGGTTTTAGTACAGAAGATGAACAATTGATTGATTTAACCCCGCCAGAAATACTAAATGCAGCACAAAATGCAAACGAAAGCCTAATACCTGCAAAATCTAGAGAAAAGTATTTAGCTGCTTACGATAGTTTCCTGCAATGGAAGAGCAACAAAAAAACCCAGTCATTTTCTGAAAATGTGTTTTTGGCGTATTTCTCTGAACTCGCCAATACATACAAACCTAGCTCCCTGTGGTGCATCTATTCCATGTTAAGAAGCATGGTTAAGCTCAAACATGGTGTTGATATCAAAACGTACTGTAACCTGATGGCATTTTTGAAGAGACGCTCGGATGGATATATTGGTCGGAAATCTAAAGTTTTGTCACCAGCCGACGTTGAAAAGTTTTTGAATGAGGCTCCGGATAGTCAGTATCTAGCAACAAAGGTACGTTTCATATTTTTAATCGAAACGAATCTACAATATACAAGTGTGTAACTTTAGCATAATTTCTTAGAACTAATTAATTGATTTCTTTGCAGGTTGCCTTAATATTCGGTGTTACTGGTGCTTGTAGACGACAAGAGCTGTACAATATTACAACAAAAGATGTAGAAATCCACGGAGATATGCTTCTTGTCAAAATTACCCAGACTAAAACCAAGATTCCACGATCTTTTACAATCCAAGGAACGTTTCGTGAAATAGTGAAAAAATACCAAGATCTCCGTTCAACAAAAACAAAGAATGACCGCTTTTTCCAAAACTTTCAGAAAGGAAAATGTACTGCACAAACAATCGGTATTAACAAATTTGGTAATATGCCAAGAGAAATAGCGAAGTATTTAGGTTTGCCTGAGGCCGATTTTTACACTGGACACAGTTTTAGAAGAACGTCGGCTACAATGTTGGCTGATTCGGGGGCTGATATACTAACTTTGAAGCGACATGGTGGATGGCGTTCTGACGCAATCGCTGAATCGTACATAGAAGACTCAATTCATAACAAAGCAAAAATCAATGACAAAATAACGCAAGCCATTAATTTGGAGCCAAAGGCAAAAAATTTTGCCCCGAACCACAACCATGTACATCTACTAGCGTGAGTTATTTGGTGCCCTCTCCTTCCAGTAATTTGTATGATTTACCTTTGTCACCGACATTTACACAAGAAGTAAATGAAGGTACTAAAGAAGTGGCAAGTACCAATGTAACACAAACTGTGAAATTGCCATCAAAAACAATCCAATATCGTTTTGAAAATTGTACATTCACCAATTGTTTTAATAATTAAACGATTTATGCAATACATATTTGTTTTTTCCTCGCAAGTGTGTTGAAAAACGTCGTATGATACACGTGTGTATTGATGATTACCGTCCTCGGCTCTCTTAAGACCCTCACCTGACGGCTCGGGTCTCAATGGCGCCTCAGCGGTAATCACCAACATTACACACTTGTACCATAATGTACTATTAAGTAACGTTAATGAATATAGAGATAAATTCACACTGCCAACTTACTATTTTAATTTCACATTTTATATTTAGTTACTTTGATTTATGAATTTGATTTTGCATGCTAGTTTTAGCGAATTGTTTTAGAAACTGTTAAAAAAACCGGACCAACTGTAATGTAGCACAAATCATGCAAATAAATTTCACTTTCTCATTATCCGTCATCCGTCTGAGAGGTAAAATGGTACCATGTGCTAGTATTTGAATTAGCTACACATGGATACGAATATAATGTTTTTTCCTTTCTGTTTCTCGTACATCCTAAAAATAAACCCGAGCCGAGATAATATAATCCGTTATAGCAAGCTTATTTTAGTTGTGTCATCTCAGCACAGAATGACAGATGGGAATGTTCAGTCTCTGTACGTTTTTTAGATTACTTTCTGAATGCCTGTGCGTAGTGAGTGAGATGTCATTTCAGCGTTTCTGTCTGACACTGAATAACCTACATTTTTGTGCCAGATGTACAACTGGCGTGGTTGTCCTCATTGCGTAACAAACAATCTGTTTGGTTTCAATTTAACAGCATGTAACAGAATGGCATGGTTATGTTTAAGGGTGTGGTACAGACTATCAAACTCCTTTCTCCATAGGACCAACATCGTAATAGCAAAAAAATTATAAACTGTCCCATACAAAACTCCACCAACACCCGCGTGGTGGACTGCGGCCCGCTCCCTCTTAGGAGGCCTGTGTCCCAGCAGTGGGAACATTACAGGCTGATTATGCTTATGCTTGTGTCGTACAAAACTTCAATACCTACTCGACCCAAATGTATGAGACGGCTGATTATTTACTGATACATACTTTATTGATACATACTTTATAGCCCGCTCCTTTACATGCTCAAGTAACTTCCACAGTAGGTATTCAAGCTATTTCGTTAAGGCACGCACGAACTTTACACGCACTTTTTAGGAAATTCCTACACGCTGTATAGGAATTTCGTAAAAGTTTCATGAGTCTTTACAACCCGAAAATAACTAGGGAGTCGTATTTAGTGTAGCTCCAAAATGGAGGATTACTTGTACATTTTTTATTCAATATCCGGTTCGATTGGTGAAGATCGTTAATTGAGAATTCTGTTTCCTCCGTGCGGGTAGGGAGCTAGGGAACTACGTGAGAATAATTAATGGCGTAGTCAAAATATGAACAAGTCTGCTAAGCCAATAGGCATCATTACACTTGTGAAGGAACTTTCAATGCTTCCCCATTACATCATTCCGTATCTACCTATTCATAACCACACATGTTTATAGTCCACGTTTCCTTAAAAAAAGCAGCCAAGTGCAAGTCGGACTCGCACACGAAGGGTTCCGTATTTCAAGACAAATACGCCAAAAAACACGTTTCTTGTATAAAACTAAAATTAAGTTAAAAATTAAAGAGTTAATTTTATTTTTAAACTTTATTTTATTTTTATTAAGAATTTGTTGTTATAGCGGCAATAAAAATACACATTCTGTGAAAATGTCAACTGTCTACCTAAGGTAATACAGGCTGGTGTCCGCGACTCCACGTCAATACGTGTATTTTGCGTACGGTATTTTTTTTTGTTTTTTTTCAACTTTCTACCTATTACGGTTCATGATATACAGCCGGCTGGCAGACAGATGTACGGACGGACGGATGAACAGACAGAAGGAAAGATAGCGGAGGCTTAGTAATAGTTTACCTAAAGGGTACGGAACCCTAAAAACTATAACTTCCGAACACCTGTTTGTACAAGCATGTAAAACCAATAACATTGAGTCGGCTATCACACATTTACAACAGGATTAATAACCGGCTAAACTTTGCGGCAATATTTCCGATAGCCGAAGCCCGCTTTGATCGATAGTCAGTATAACCGAACAGCATAAACTTTGTGTATAAATGCTTTCATTGAAAGTTTTGTTTATCCATCAAGGAAGTTGTTACTTGTAGCGCTATCTTTGTTTAATTACATAATTGATGTACTACGCTTGGACGCAATTATAAGTATGTAAACACGGCGACATATCAAGGTATACTTTTCCAGTACTAGCTGACCTTATTGTACGGCAAACCGAACCAATGCGAGGTCAGCTTATACTGAAAATGTTTAGCTTAATAATTATGTAGCCATGTACTTCGCTGTGGGTAAAATGGAAATCATTTAT
The DNA here is from genome assembly GCA_963669345.1 of Gortyna flavago. NCBI lineage: Eukaryota > Metazoa > Arthropoda > Insecta > Lepidoptera > Noctuidae > Gortyna > Gortyna flavago. The sequence goes on from OY770146.1 coordinate 7,783,121, forward strand.
TCGTTTCGTCCCCAGAATTCAAAATATCCCCATACCAAATTTATCGAAATCAGTCCAGCCATTTCGAAGAGTAGCCGGAACACACAGACAAAAATAAAAAATAAACAGTTTTTAATTTAAGTACCTTAAATACTTTCAAATGAAATTAGTAAAAAGCTGTTATTTTGACATTGCAAACAGACACTTGCGTGTCTTTGAGTGAAGGCCGCGAATCGGTAAACGTAAGGTAGGACGTCCTCACGCTAGGTGGAGCGACGATCTTCGCAGGATGGCTGGTAGCAGCTGGATGAGAGTTGCCGAAAATCGAGTTGAATGGCGTGCAATAGATATGTCCAGCAGTGGACTGCTATAGGCTGATGTGATGATGATGATGAAACAGAAACTTCAATTATATGTATTTGTTTGTATGTAGATACAACTGACAGACTCAAATCAAGGCGCGAGTTGGCAGACGTCAACACAGGCAAGAGGAGCTAGGTCTACATAGATTGATTGACAAATACTTGATTAGTTATGTACCCTTCACACTAATGCAAAGCTTCAGGAATTGATGACTCGAAAAGTTATTTTATTTTACCTATTTTTTGCAGCTTTGACCAGTTTTTTTTTTTTAATTTTTCTTCGTTTATTTAAGAAAAATATATCTGTTCCATACATTTTCACCACGTAGGTATTGCAGTTTAAAAGATTTTTTTTTAATAACTGACGAAACATTTCAACGCATGGGTGTCCAAAATCATGTACTGAATTCATAGTAACTGATTTTCTAACCATTGTCTCCTATAATTGTAAACCTGCGGGGCAATCGCATAACACCAATGATATACTCGTATAAACTATTTTATATTACGTCATTGCGTAACACACTATCAGTAGCAATGGGTGTCTTTATATTCATTGCAGTATTTACGTTGTTGAGCAAACACATTTTTCGAACATATGAAGCAACTAGCTGTGCCCGCGACCTCGTTCGCGTGCATTATGAAAAACGTTGCGGGACCCTAATTCTTTTTCTAAAATAAAAGTAGCCTAAGTTACTCCTTATTACATCAGCTATCTGCCAATGAAAGTCCCGTCAAAATCGGTCCAGCCGTTTCAGAGATTAGCCGGAACAAACAGACAGGCAAAATTAAAAAAAATTTGTATATGTACCGTGTATACATCGATATGCATTTGGTAAAAAGCTGTTATTTTAATATTACAAACAGACACTCCAATTTCATTTATTTACATACGAGATGGATTACCAATATCCTTCAAAATTATTCAGATTGAGATTGATAGTGAGTTACGCAATTAGAGTGCTGGACCATAGACATTTATTATTGTGGCGCAGCTGTTTTGTCCATTTCCAATATACATATTGAATCCCTTTCCATATTTAAAAGCTAGACCTAAATTACGTACCTAAGCCGAACCCGAAATGCTAGAACTGCGCCTAATCGAGGATAGACCAACTGTTTTTAGATCTGCAATCAATCTCTCTGGCATCTGTCAGTAGCAAAATTTTTCAAATAAAATTATTCGTGTGAAAAAACGATGGGGGTTTCTATTTAAATAAGATTACCATTAAAGTAATGTGTTGTAAAATTAATCATGAATTGTTAATTAATGTTTATAAAGTTTTATGCTCAAATGTAAAATATAGACCATACTGCAACGTTGCTTTCACTCGCATGTTTTATTTTTCAAGCAATATAACCTAAAAAACCGGCCAAGTGCGAGTCGGACTCACATACTTAAAAACAATAGATGTTTCATGTTTATTCCACCTTTAATTTTTACTTTATTTTATTTTTATTATTTGATCTAATAGTGGCAAACTACAAACAACACTCAACTAAATTATTTCCATCAAAATACAAAATGCAACTCGTCTGTAACCTAGCCGACGTCAGTATCATCATCATTAGAGTCTGATAAACGTGACACACACCCACGACCTTCACACATAGACCAACATAACGGATTCTTGGCGACATGCCATAATCACCAGCATTGACAACCAGATACGCCGTCGATCACATAGATATACTGAGGTTTATGGAAAGTGCAGTGTTTGGCTTGAAGTGATTTGGACTAAATTTCTAGTGTATCGATGTATTGATTTGGATTGCCGCTTCTAGTGTTAGGTTAGGTCAAGGTCATGCCTTTGAACGCACGTTATATTATTTGTTGGTGATGTAATGTGGACTTTATGATAACTGCGGTAGGCTCTAAAGTGCGAATAAAAGTTTGGTTAACAGAAGCCATGAAAAAAGAAACTTTTATTTAGTAAAATCGAGATAGACGGAAAGCGTAGGTACCTCAGAATATTTAGAGTAATCCCGTTTGAGCACCTAGTTTTAGAGCATCTTTAATTAAAAATGGAGATTATAAAATTAGCTTGCATACCGGCTTACGGCAGATTACTTGTCTTTTCTTGTCATCTTGGCTAAAAGTATACCTACGTATAAGATTATTTTATCTTCGCACCATAGTCCGAGAGATCTTTTCCGAGACGTAAAAATGTTTTTAGTAGATACCATTTCAAAGGTCCAGCTGTGCAATGGAAGTAGTAAAGGCGGTCTATTTATAGAAGAAAAAAAAACGTCATAAATGTCTAAAAACGATGTAGTTCAAAAAAATCACACTTTTATACGCACAAAAACTTTTAAAATAATTAAATTAATTTAAATTGAATTAAAAAAGCGTGGAGCGCACAATTAATTCATATTTTTAACAATTGCTTCTACTATATTCTTGTTGCAGTAGATTGTTTGTTAGCTAATTAGTGACAATGTGCTATTATAAGCGTGTTAAAAATGTGCTATTATAAGCGTGTTAAGAAGCTACGTCGTTTTTGACATTTTTGACATACCAAAAGCGTACAAAATGTAAAAAATAATAATAATAGACTTTTTTAATATTCACTGTGAACTCCGTAAATTTGTGTTTTCATAATACGTTAAGGTATTAGTAAATTTACTTGCCGAAAATGTCTAAAAACGACACATTACAGGATTAATTCCATTCTTAATCTAATAAAAAAATTTAATCATACTTAAGGAGGTACTAATATTAAAATGTGAAGCTAATAAAAATACCCGGGTCATCTCTATAAATGTTTCCGGAAAACGTGATTGTGTCGATGGCAGTCAAATGCGGTCGGTGCCGCTTTTTCGATAATTGGAATGTCAATTGGGCTTTAAAACTGGAATTTATAAGCGCATCTGTATCCACAGACAAGATACATAGACATAGATATCTAGTAGCTATTCATCGGTAGATTGTTTTTGTTTATCGATATTCAGGTCGAGCGAAATATTTCGAAGAGGATAGGATGATAGAAGATGAAGGGAACCTAAAATTTGATGTTCTTCTTCGTCTTCTTTTCGTGTCAATGGTACTCTTACTCGTTGTTTTTTTTAAATCCATACTTATATTATAAATTCGAAAGTAACTCTGTCTGTCTGTCTGTCTGTCTGTCTGTATGTTACCTTTTCACGCCTAAACCATTGAACGGATTTCGATAAAATTTGGCAGAGAGATATAGATTGCATCCCGGGGAAGGACATAGGATAGCTTTTATAGACATACCTCACGGGCGAAGCCGCGGGCGGAAGCTAGTATAAATATATAGTTTGAACCTATGTAGCCACGTTAATTTCGGAATCAGTGGCATTTTTCAGGTCATCCAAGGTGCAGGTGAACGGGCACTTAGGAAACTGCAGCAACTGGGGCATGATCTGACCAGAAGCACCGCAGTCGCACTGGGTGTTGGATGGGTCAGTAATTCCCCATTTTGACAAATTGTGTCTGCATTACATACATACGTTTGATGTTACTACTTGAAGGCTTGAGCAGACTTACTCTTTGAAGTTTCTATTGGAAAGTGTTACTTCTTAATAAGTACCAGGTTTTAATGAAACCTATGTTCTTCTGCAGGTCCCAGGCTACGTATCTATCTTTCATAAGAATCGGCTTAGTGGTTTAGGCGTGAATGATAACAGACAGACAGAATTACTTTCGCATTTATATTAGGAACTAGCTTCTGCCCGCGACTTCGCCCGCGTGAAATTTTGGCAATCGACCCACCGCGCAGCTGCGCATCGTCCGTCCTCGCTATTACTCCATTTTATTTTGCTCAGCTCCTGAGGATCGTAGATTGATGTTAAGCCTTCTTCAAGATTTTTTTTTTTGTTAATTGTTCTTTCCCAAAACTTTTTCATTAACAGGTAAATTTCACATTTTGTAACTTTTGTTTAATTATTGTTTTTTAAATACTTACTAATTGTTGCACTTCAATTACTAATGCATGTAAGATTCACATCTAGTAGATGTCAATCAGAAATATTGTTTTGTAACTGTTTTAATGCTTTTATGATTGTACATCAGTTTTGTGAATTAAAAATAAAATATTGGGCTATCAAATGCAAAAATATATTTTTTTAATCCGACAGGTAGTTTCAGAGATTAACGCGTTCAGACAGGCAGACATACGCGACGGGCGGGAGTTTGTTTTCTTATAAGTAGCGAGGATATACTAGAACTGTAGGTACCACCCGTATGGTACAAATACCAGTTCCAAAAAAGATTAAAGACCAGCGCTTTTGAGGCAAGCGGGTGTTACCAAAATTATCACGTACATAAATTACCTTCGAAAAAGTAATAAATGGGCAATTAATTTTATATTATGTATTGGTGTCACTTGAATATGTAAAGCCTCGTATCTATTGAAATCGCTACTATTAAAGCTACCTGTACAAGTAGTGCTGTACTGTGCCGTTTTTTTAGTAATGGAATATGATTTCCGGAACGAAATAAACAGGGTGGTAGGGACATACGACGAGCAAACTGTACAGGCTCTAGCGTAGAATTATTTTGTCTGTTATCAAAGAAGACTGATGTTTCATAGAAAAGTGCAAAACCTACGTGATCAAAACGTAAAGAACAGCAATGTTTTTGTATAGCTGGCGAGACGTTCAATTCTCCAACCATAGACAAAAAAAAAGGTTGACTCCGCGCCACGCATATCGAAAGTGAAGCACACTAAGTATGCCGAGACCGCTTGTACAAACAAGCCTCACGCTCACATTTACATCGTAGTATGCCGACCGGCTGCCATTACGTGACACGACAACGTCAATCGTCAATCACGCACACATAGATCGGTACGGTGCTTCACTTTCGATATGCGTAGCGCGGAGTCTAGTCTATGTTTCCAACTTTATTTTTGTTTCAATTTAAACGAAGGGTGGTTCAGAATCATGTTGGTACAGACGCCAGTACATCAAGCTAGCCGAAACTGTCAAATTTTCCTAATCAACTTTGAACCATAAGCTTTACCGATAAAGTTGAAAATCGAAAGATTGTAGTAGCATGATTTCTGGCGTCTGTACTAAATCCATGGAAACAGATTGTCCGTCGATGTCCGTGTCACCCTGTATAAGCTTGCCAATAAAGCTTTGTGCTGTCTCATATATTTCCCCGCGAAATCTTACCACGTCCAAACCACCTTAATATCGTGTCTTGTTAACGGCAAGGAATCAAATGTCAACCGTACGGACAACATGTATTTTGACAGTTCAAACTACGCCATGTATCATAGAAAATACGTTAATAGCAAATGTCGTGATATGGTAAGGAATTGACGTGGTTTCGATGTAAGGAATCGTTAAGTGGTCATAGTGAATTAGGATCCTGTAGATGAAAATAGGTCGAGAGGAATTCTGAAAAATCATAATATCATTTCATTTGTTTTCCTTACTTCACCACGAAAAAACCAGTCGTTTCCTCATCAACGTCAAAAAATTCTAAGCACTCCATTTCTGTGGAAAACGTACCTACCGATGCTGATAACCAACGGAGGCAGTGCGTAGTCATCTGTGACGTTTCACAAAAGCCGCCCTAACAATGACGCGTCCGAGTCGATCGTGCAAATTGACATAGGTATTTCTGTCAGTTTCGTTCTGATGTGCGAGCTGTAAATGTTCTATGGTTTTCTGGATGTATCTACAGACGTGCATTCATTCGTATCGGAATTTGTGAATGAAATAAACTATTGACAGTTGTGGTGGACAGCGCCATTCATTGATAAGGTGGAGTAGGTCTCTTTTTTCATTGGCTCAATTTGCAATCGAACGGAAGCGTCAAAGCAATGTGGGAATCTGCAGAAATTCCCGAGAATGCTCGAGAATTTTTCGGAAGACGCGCGAACTGGTTTTTGGCTCGTATGTATTGATATAAAGTTACCGTACATTTCGTTACAAAAAATCTTGTAAATTGAGCCATAGAGGTTTAGCACAGGTACGGAACGACTTTTTAACTGAAATGGGTCCGTAATTGATGACTACTGTTAAAAAGTAAAACATTGGATGAACAAAAAACATTAAAATACAATTGAACCACACCTAAGTAGTTTCTGAAAGGGAAGTCTCAATTATTTTTAACCTATATTGTCTCATTGCAGGGCTAAGGCCTCAAAGAACTTTCTTTCTCTCCGAGAGAAAGTCACATGTAGCATATATATACTGCATATATATATACTGCATTACGTTATATTTATATATACTGCATTACGTTTTTTCGTTACATGACGATTTCTACCAGTTTACTCCTACAGCAAGGCGCGTTAAAGAAATTCGTTCCAAAAAAAACCGCAATAGTAAGTACGCCTGTTGCGTAAATTTGGTGCAAATTGTTGATAAAAGAAACAACAATTTTCACCGATTTTCAATGACTCGTTCCCTATATCTTATACATTGTAGTGTGCACTGTGTGTGTGTTTACAGTGTACTTCTATACTTTGTAGTCTCTTCGACAGTTTAAAATTCTTGGGAAGAAAGGACAGACAGCTCCAAATAAGAATTTTCATTGCAAAATTCCTAGACTTTGAGACCTAACTTTGTCCTTCAGTGACGGTGTTGCCTTCGAATATTTCCACAAGACAACGTTGACTTACGAGTATGTTGTGTACTTTATCATAAACTTAACTTTTAATTAAGAACATTATCATGCCGTTTTTCTCCGAAGGTTGGGCAGGAGGAAACCCAAAAAAACTTTGCCCGATCTGGGAATCGAAGCCAGGATTTGAAGCTCAGCAGTAGCACTTGTTTCCATTAGATCAAAGAGGCAGTCTCATAGCTGACAAATTGTTTAAAGTCATGACGTATTGTTTAAGTAGATACCTATAGCTGTAGACACCTATGCCTGTTCAAAGAACAAATTAGAAGAAAGTTGCCAAATTGAATACAAACAAATACGGCTAATTAGAGAAATTCCCAAAGAATCTTTTTAATTTACTGAAGAACATTTGCAAAGACTTGAATGTTTTCGGTCCGAAGCGATTTACTGAATCCTCTTACCTCAGGTGATCTGCAATTTTGCTTTGCAACAGAATTTAAACTTGGTAACATGACCATTATTATTACATATCCTGTTCTTTGTGAAATCGAAAAACTATCGAAATCCTAACTCGTATATTCAGAACTAGTTTAGACCACGGCTTCGTCGGCGTGTTGATCGAAAATTGTACCACGAGAACGTACTGCCGGGATTAAAAGTATCCTATATCTTAACTGAGGTCATGGCCTGCGTGCCGAAGTGTTTTTGATGTTTCATAACAAAACAAAACTAAATTTTTTTAATACTCTCAGAAGTCTAGATTATTTATAGACTTGTTTTCGTCATCATGGAAATCCTTTTCGCCGTTAAGGCGTGAAAAGTTACATAAATTATTATAGTAATTTATTTTCCAACTTCAGTAGGTACATATTACATCAATGAGGTACTGAACATTCTGTACGACAGGGGTCGAAATCATACGGACTAAAAAACAGTTCTTTTCGAACAGCAAAATGCCAGACAGTTACAATAAACCAACCTTTCATCGTTTTCAAGTGTTGTATTGTTCCTATAATTTTTATTATTTCAATAGTTCACCACTAGTTACATTCATACTACCAATTTACCGCAACTTTGTAGTCCAAGTGGGGATCCTCGGAACTACATTGTGATTCACTTCTCCACAACTGCCACGCTGTGAAATGAAATGAAATGAAGTTGTTTATTCTGCTAACAGGATATTTGAATCACTTTTACACGTCATATAAAAAAATAACGCTCATGTTGAGAGGATGAATGAAATGCGATTAACAAGGCAGATAGGAGTGGAAACGCCGGGAGGGAACGCCCTAGGAGGACATATACTTACCTAGTGACCTTATTGGTGATGTTCTTCAGTAAGGTCAGGTGCATAGTACTCGCAACCGGCGGCGTACGCATATAACCTGAGCCGCAATTCTCGTAATTTTAAGAACATTTACTGTCTGATCTCGTTCTCAATCTGGCAAAAATACCTCTATTTTCCCTATATTTTTGATAAGTTTTTGTCATCTGATTAACGTCGAGATGAGACTGCGACTAAATTTTGAACGTTTTAAATAACGAGAATTCACTTCAGATGTATGAAAGTAAACAAGGCAAAAGGGGTATGTAAGGATCGTAGCAGGTGGCTTTCTGTAGTTTATGTCTACCCCCTCGGGAAGACGGCGTATGTATGTATTAAAAATTATAAACTATGGCTATGGAACGAAGTATACCAAGTGTCAAACTCACAGACCGCATTAATAACTCTATACTTCGTTCCAAAGCACAAATAGCGGACGCTGGCCGCACAAGCTGCTGGACTAGAGTGCAACTGGGCTGGTCATATCTGTCTCATGTCGGAGCAGCAATATGCAAAATCCACCACTCAATGGATTCCCAATGGCAAGAAACGACTGCGCGGCAGGCCCAGAAAGAGATGGCGGGATGAGCTCGACTCCTTAAAGGATTGACCCACAATCGCAGTAGACCGGGAAAATGGAAAGAGGGAAGGGAGGCCTTTGCCCTGAAGTAGGACAACACAGGCTTATAATAATAATCTAAATAGTCTACATTTCATACCTGACTACTCCTGAGAAGAAATGGCGAAACAAACTCAGGCTGTGAGTAAAGGTAGGAAGGCAGGTTAATGGGACACTTAGCATCGTGGCTATCATGTCCTATTGTCTGCACGCTACAGGAGTTGATGGACGCCACTGAAGGTGCAAAGCTCGTAATAGCCAAATTCTGGGATAACTTTTTAATTCAGACTTTTAAATCCATAGAATATTAGTACCTACAGTAAAACTTATGAAACTTAGTGTTAGTAATATAAAAACAACTATAATTACTTATTTCTTAATGTGATTATTAATCCAGTGCTGGACGTAACGCATGTCCAGCCAATCCGCAATAACAGCCAGGATGCTGTTGGTGCTGGCGCGTAACCTGCCGAGCGCCGCGGTGCATCACTTGCGGAGCGTCGTGTGGAAGCCGTTAACGTGTGCGTCCGCAAACTTATCCGAAGCCCTGCACTAGCGCAGCAGCCCCAACATCGCCCTGAACGCATAGTTATATAGGACGCGCAGGACGCTGAATGATCTTTGCGTATAATGAGCCCACAAGCAGCACGTGTTTAGTGATGAACAATGCGCTCTGAACAGTGTTGTTTTCACTTGAGAATTACAATATACAGTAAACAGCTTGCCATCGACGCGCTAAAAAGAAGGTTGAAATGATTCGCATTGATAACAGTTGACGACTGTATCTGCGAACTGCGATACCTTTTACAGCTCGAAAGCGCAATATGTTACTCTTTATTTACTTCGGGTGATAAATGTATTTTTATGTCTGTCTTATTTTCACAAGAAACGTTGGAAGTCACACCCGTCTTGGAATTTTCCCCTTTTTTTTCATTCGGAACGTTTTGTCGGCGTCAATAAACAATTTTATTGGTATTTTGTGAACGCGACGTGGACGCTTTCACCCGTCAAAAATCCCCATCGGATGGAAGTAGTTTTAAATTTAAAATAACGTTTTTAACTTTTTGTACACGGATTTTCACTTTTGTCTCTGCAAATAAAAAGGTTTTGCCTTTTTTGTGAAATGTTATTTTTTAGAAAACGCTCCCTGTGTATCATAAGCTGACGTGATAAGTTACAAAATAACATTGATATTTGAACCAAAATATAATTTGTTAAAATATTAAGTCGTCGAACTAAACCAGCCAATCACAGGCCGTAATAACATCGCAAAACATTTGCATTTTATTGAAAAACACTGAAATTTGCATCACAAAAGATATCGATAGCCGATTATACAAACATAAGCGAAATTAAAACCGTCAAAGTGATTTCATATACCGTATTTATAGAACACCATCATCTGCCTAGCCTTTTCCCAACTATGTGGGGTCGGCTTCCAGTTTAACCAGATGCAGCTGAATCCCAGTATTTATGGAGCGACTGCCTATCTGACTTCCACAACCCAGTTACTTACAGTTGTTAAGACTGGTTGTGAGACTTTCGAGCTTCTGACGTTCTGTGTTGACTGTCATAGATCCACGAATGACAGCCGAGACCAACGGCTTAACGTGCTTTCGAGACACGGAGGGGTCTTAGTATATGAAGATGGTCACCCATCCACGGACCAACCGCGGTAAGGGTAAAGTAACCTGACCGATTGACCCGTACGGCTATTATTACTTAGCCACAAGTCCCTCCGCGCCGTAGCCGTATCTATAGAACAAAATTGGTAAATATAAAAAAAAATGTTTTCATTCATCTTAACTTTCAAATATTCCAGACTTTGATCTCGGAATAACATTAGAACACCATTATTTTAAATAAATTATACATTTATTTGTTCAAATAACAGAACCCTGAACTTGGTGGTGACTTGTTCGCCGTAGGCTTGTAGCAGTCGTAGCGTAGGCTTGCGTAGGCCTGCGTAGGCTTGCGTAGGCCTGCGTAGGCTTGCGTAGGCATGCGTAGGCGATCTACGATTGCCCTTCAATCAGAGACATGTAAATAGTTCGATGAAAATGGCTTTTGCGAGGGTGCAAATTTGCAAAGTTATTTTAGGGGCATAGGTCATGAATGAAACTTCAAATTAAGTCACTGATTTAATTTGAACTTGTTTTGAAGTTTGGAGCTACCTACGCAAAAAAGAGTTTCGCAAATTGTATAGTAAAAATTTGTTGCTATGTAAGTACTATAGGTACGTTGTTTCTGAATAAAACCTTGAACAATGTTTAGTAAAACATCATCTTCATCTGCCTAGAGTTTTCCCAACTACGTTGGGCTAGGCTTCGTTTAATAAGTAATTCATGATAATTAGTTAAATGTCAATTTCGAGTTTCAGGGATTATACTCGATTCAAATAGAAGAAAACAAGAAAAGTTAACACGTCTTATTTTTATCAAAACTCGTACGTGTAAAATGAACACCAATTAACAATCCGACTTAAAATCGCAGATATTTGAAAATTATCAGAAGCGCAATTCTCGTAATGTTTCTGTTCGCAGTCTGGGTACTAACTCTCGAATATAATTCCGATAGATCGACATTGGTCAAACGTCAGTTGGTTGAGTTAAACGTCAGGGATTGGCTAGACTCAGTGAGTCCAGCCAATCAATGACGTTTGACTGACAATTCCAATGTCGATCTATCGGAATTATATTCGAGAGTCAGTACCCTGATCTCAGTGTAAATCTGTCAAAAATACCTCTAATTTCCCTACATTTGTGACAATTTTTTTTTGACATTCATTGTCGTTGAGATGAGATTGCGACTAGATTTTGAACGTTTTTAATTACGGGTATTGGCTTTCTGATCTGGGATGTCTGATAAGCTTGCTGTACAGTAAACAGAACAAAATTAAAAAGGTTTTATGTCAAAATAACAACGCAACAACTACGCATATAAAGCAGATAGTAACCCCAAATAACATGTGCCTATAAAAGGGAAAACTGAACATTTGTGAAGGGACAACTATGCATAAACCCTGTTCCTATCAAAAAGCTTGCGTTACAGTTTCATTGACCACTAAAACGAATGGAGTAGGTAATGTGGTTGAGTTATGTTATCTATTTGCTATATACTGCCCCTTGATCTCGTGGTTGCGCGACTGCTGAGCGTGGGGTCCTGAGTTCGATTCCCGGGTCGGACAAAGTGTTATTAGGTTTTTGCTCAACTGTTGAAAAATCAATATTTGATTTATAACAATAGAAATTCAATTGTCTCATGAGCCACATTGCGATTTACAGTGTAACATCTATACAGAACAGAAATTAAAGTCACTTTTCGTGTCTGATTATGTGACCGCTCTACTCAATAGACTTTGCAGCGGTTTTCACCATCAATTTTATCTTATTGAACTGACATATAAAAATAAATCTCGATGTTATAAAAGTCGTAAAACCGGTACGAAAAAGGAGCAGCTCGACAGTACGCAATAAAATGGAATTTACAGAAATAAGGAGAGTAAACGTTTGCGTAGGAAAATGAACTGGTTTGTTCACATGCGAAATCCAAGCGGATGAAATACCATTACAGTACCGATCAGATAATATAACATATCATAAACACAACATAACATTCCGCTTATATTACCCCGAGGGTTTAGGCAGAGTTGCTTCGGGGTGGTATAGTACTACACCCACATTTCATTCACATCATCTGCCTAGCCTTTTCCCAACTATGTTGGGGACGGCTTCCAATCTAACCAGAAACAGCTGAATACCAGTATTTTACATGGAGCGACTGCCTATCTGACATCCGCAACCTAGTTACTGGGTAATACGATACCCCTTGGTACGACTGGTTGTCAGACTTTCAGGCTTCTGACTACCCCGTAACGACTGTTAAAGATCAACGAATGACAGCCGGAACCAACGGCTTAACGTACTTTCCGAGGCACGGAGGAGTCTCGGTATGTAAAGATGGTCACCCATCCGCAGAGCAACGTAGCTTAACACCCACATTTCATTCTATGGATTTTAAAAGATCTAGTGAGTTGCCTGTACATAAGTTGCGAATGATTACAGATATTATATTTCATATAACTTCCTGCCACGTTTGTCTAGTGGTCGCAAGCGCTACTGCTGAGCATGAGGTCCTGGGGTCGATTGCCAGGTCTTCCAAAGGATTATTGGGTCTATAAAATTGCTTCCATTGTGGGAGGCAAGTCAAAAGACCAATGATAACAAAATCGGGAGACACAGTTTGATGTTGCAGCTTCATATCTATTATCTCCATCATAAATTCAATTACGCCATTGTATAGCTAAAGGATCAAAGAATTAATTACGCCAAGTGAGGACTGTGACGAATCGCGCGCGGTAGACGGGGAAGCGCCGAAATTTAGAGGTAATTCTGCTGCGTATCGAGATTTCCACATAGTATAACTTTTGACTCGAAAAAGCTACGACGTTCGTTTAAGTTTCAATCGTCAGCTTTCGTTAACGTCTATCGATTGTAAATAAAACATTACGTTGTACGTAAACGTATTCACGTACAACACACGGCCGTGTCCATCCACACCACACAGCCACACTCCATTTTTATCTGGAATTTTGCAATAACAGCTCAGAGACTGGATTGGTGCCCGGTTGATGGCAATAGGCTCGCCACCCATCACATGGGACTTAAACGTAACTGGTGAAATGTGGGTGTAATAGAAGGGCACGTCTGCCCAACCCTTTAGGAAAACAAGGCGTGATGTTATGTTTGTTGTATGTTTTTTATCACACAATGCATACTATTTCACCTTATTCTGGAGATAAATATGGCAGTAAGGTGTGTGTATCCAAGCGAATATCGCTACCGCAAGCAAAACATTGAGTCACCTAAACACGAAAACACATCAGAAGTTTTAAGTTTATTTCCTTCTTTTCTTGTAAAAATAGACGTTGACTATAAAATGTCTGAAGAACTAAGCTTTCTTTGTTGGCTCGATGTCAATGCCCTAAGTACGAAGATAGAAAAATGCATTTTGCATTTATTCATATATTAATATTGAGGGTGATGGCAACGTTGTTCAGTAATTGTTGCGAAGTGAACTCAGTTATTGTGGCTAGAATAGGTACAGAGTTTGAGTATCGTTTAAAGACTCAAGATAAAGAAAGAAAGAAAATAAGTTTATTTGCTGTGAAACATGACGCAAAAAAAAAAAACACAAACACAAAATAGAACGAGTTATTTTAGTCCTGTGTAAAATTAAAAAGCCAATTGTTATGAAACTTTACAAGACAATTGAGTTGAATTTTGATGTGCGGATCGTCTTCATTTCATATTTCACGAATATTTATATTGTCTGGCAAATGTTAAGAATAAATGTTTCATTATTTAGAATAGAATATTCTTTATTATTTACTAGCTGCGCCCCGCGGTTTCTCCCGCATAAGTCTCGATCCCGTGATAAAAAGGATAAAAAGTATCCTATGTATTAATTCAGGGTGTCAGCTACCAACTTAATTTTTTTTTATCAAAATTGATCTAGCCGTTTGTGCGTGAAGAAGTAACAAACATACTCACAAACTTTCGCCTTTGGAATATTATAGTGTGAAGTGTGAATACTAGTTAATCTCGCGTGCTGTTTATGTTATGGGACCCTTCTCGGCCTAATGTGAATAAAAAAATTAAAAAAAATAATCTTAACACTGCCCTAATATAAAACGCGTTTTGGACGTTATACACGGAAAAAATGACTAGCGTCTAACGAAACTGCTATCTCAGTGAGCACTAATTTGATGTTGCGTTCGCGCGAAGTAACACGTTGCGAGGATGGTGGGCCGGGTATGTTTGCGAGTTTCAAGAAATAAAGCACGTAACAGTAATATTTAATTCCTTTTTAGTCGACAGCATTACATTTTGTTCGATTTTATCTTGTACTTGTTTCTCAAACACACGGTGAAAAAGGAACGAATTTATGTGTTTTTATAGAATAGAATACCTACTCTTTATAAGTACACCATATAAATTACAAACATAAATATAGAAATTTTACAAAGGGTGACACAATGGGCGGTAATAATTACAATTAATTATTCTTATGACTTGCGGCAGTTTTATTTATTAATATTTTGAGAAGATTTTTTTTATATGAAACAATTAGGTAATTAGGTCTTGTATAAAACGCACACTATGCAGGCAGGCATATTATAAGTTAGGGGATTACATCGTTGATAAAGATGCCTGGCTCAATGCTGGTCCTGCTCCACAACCACAACTAATTGATTAACTCTTGAAAATACTGTTGGAGCTGTTGAAGATTGTAAGACTATCTTTGCATTGTATAAACTCAATTTCCTTTATATTGTATAATTGCATAGCACAAATGTGAGTTCTATGTACTGTAGTGCTACCATTTACCGGGTAATGATAATAATGTCTTTCATTGACTTGAATGTGCCCTGGCGGCTGATAGTATGTCATGCTCACTAAAATGTCTCGCTGACGGTGGCGTGTGTGTTGGATCATTTAGCTCCCTTCAAAATGGTTGAGCTGAATGGTGCTGATCTATGCGTCATGTTCGTGAACGGGCGCCGTCGGTTGGGACTGGTCATCACTTGGCTGCCTCGGCTTATTTTTAATTATTTTACTTTGGATTATTGTTTTGTTAAGTACTATTTGCTGTACTCTGGACACTTTAACGCGTACGTATATTTTTTTTTACATCGTTCTCACATATAATTATAAATTCAACATTAATGATGTAACTAATATTTTTGTAAAATATAATTTAAAAGAGTGTCCATGGAGTTTCTTGCCCGTTCTTCTCCATAGGTACCTACGCTTTGGAATGGGCAACTAGCTTCATATTTTCTGACTGACCTATTGACAATTCAAAAGTGCCTGTAAATGGTTTAATTGAAATAAATGCTTTGAGTTTGAGTTTGAGTTTGAGTACCTTATAGAGCATCTTTCCCGCACTTACCCATTACGAGAAGATAAGATTTTTTTTCATACATAGGTACAAGCGATCCACCCTATATAAGAGGCACCCAACTTACATGGAAGGCTAATACTCGGGGGCTATAGCTATGGTTTCCTAGAAGAGCAATGGCCGCTATATAACAGCCGCAGTGACGGCTGTCATAATAAAAATGATGGCAATAGAGTTTGAATTTCATAATTTCAGCCGAAAGACGTCCACTGCTGGACATAGGCCACCCCAAGCACCTCCACTTCGACCGGTTTTGTGCTCCTCGCATCCAACAGGTTCCTGCTGCTTTCACAAGGTCGTCGGTCCACCTCGTGGGAGGCCTTCTAACGCTACGTCTTCCGGTACGCGTTAACCACTCCAGAACCTTTCGGCCCTGAGTTTGAATTTACGATGACAAAAAACCCTCTCTAGATAAACATCAACTTACTTTCATGAATAACGTTTGAGTGACGTTATTAGTCGTTAAATTGCAGACACTATGCGGTGGCTACCGAACTTCTCAGAAACCGTAGCCTAGTGTGCATGACACACGAGCGACATGCGTCGACGACAACATGTCGCTCGTGTTTTTGAGTACGGTGCTGAAATATATTACACGAGCAGCATGTTGTCGACGGCTGTCGCCGACACGAATATTTCCCCCAACTTATCTTTTTTTTGTGTTTTTGTTATTTTTCTGCGTCATGTTTACCGCAAATAAACTTATTTTCTTTCTTTATTTTTCAGACGCGTCGACGGTTGCAGTTGCCTCTGTCGTCGACGCGTGTCACTCGTGTGTATGCACACTTAAGCGAACTATCACGTAACAGAACGGGCTACAATGGCCAATCAGCACTTCATGTTACAAAATTGCCAACGAATGAAGCTGTAAAACGTAGGTACAAACATCTAACAATAAACAAAATGATTTACATTCATACAACGATATCGCACACTAGAAACAACTGACAACCGAAATAAACATGTAAATCTTGCATTCATCTTTCTAGCGTATACCAACATTTATGAATATTAAAATCAAGGTTTTATTTGTAAATGCATCTATGTTCTATGTTATGGGTTTGGTTTCCGCACTTAGTCCTCTTTAATAGACCATTGTGCGTAGGCCATGGCGGCCGTCGGTGGTTATTCCAACCAGCCCACCTCCCTCCAGAAGCTGATTAAGTCTCCTAGTCTGTTGAGAACATCTGTGTATGATCTGGATGTCCCGAGGGTTTCTGACCTAATCTGGGTGACGCCTGTACACTCAAAGCGCACATGCGCAATGGTTTCATCAGCCTCCATGTAAGCCCTGCACAGGGGACTGTCCGTTATGCCTATTGTGTGGAAGTGTTTGTCTAGCGAGCAGTGTCCCATGATGGTCCCCGTCACTAGGCGCAGGCCTTTCCTGTCCAGTCGTAGTAAATGACTGGTTAGCTTGCCATCCAGTGGTGGCATAGCTTCCTTGGACTGCCTGCAGCCTGGTGACGACGTCCACCAGCTTTCTGCTTGTGTGTGGGTGTGCTCCCGTAGCCACCTGCGTCCTTTTATCCATTGTAGTGTCACTATGTTGCGTTTCAATACAGTTGCCTGTTCAAGCGCATTGTGACATTCTAGTATTAGGTTCGATGTAATGCATTTTTTATCTAAGCTTTTATAATAAACTACCAAGCCACGTTCAAGATCTAAGCCTTAATAAATTCTAATCATTCATTAAACGTAAGTTGTGCCCGAAAGCCTTTTATACTGTTAAGGATTAAATTGAGGACAAAAAGGTTTGGGATTGCGTTGCTTCCAATTTTTTTATTTTGAATGTTTTTATTTTGTTTCTATATACACATTGACATTAATGAATTTTATATAAACATTGACATTTGCTTACTTTGTAAAGTATTATATTATTTTAATTATTGTGCATGTGAAGACAATGTGGGTCATTTTATAATTTTTTTTGTTTAATTTTTATTATTCTCTTTGTTCTGTTAGTTTTTTTTCTAGGTCTGGCAGTTTGAGTAATTTATATGGCCTACCCAAATGTCCTTTCTTTGGTATTGTTCGTCGAATCGTTGAGCTCCTTAAGTTTTGAGTTGAGCTGCACGATTTCTGACAAATGCGTGCACTAACTGCACAGGTCCTCTCAATCTGTGTGGTTTTTTCCTCAAAAGACCATCTCAGACATCGATCTACATGGTCTTCATATAACCTGACCAAGATTATGTCTGGACTTTAAAAGAGACTGTGACCTCTGAGTTTGTTTCGGCCTTTCTTCTCAGAGTAGTCAGATAGGAAACGCTGACCTCATCTAGTTTTATAAAAAATATGATTGACGTGTAATAGTGTTTGTGCAAACCTACTTACAAAATAAAAATCATTTATCATTTATAAGGATTGGAGGACTGAGGCGCTGTCAGAGAGTATGCGAATATGGGTGACCGCAACTCTTCTGGCTGCTATTTCATAAGCCGCTTGTGTTATGCCCACACACTCCGGTTTTTAGACCGTGTTGAGCATTCCCAGCGGTTTGGATATTTTTATGTTGAGGTCGTGTGAGAAGACTCCGACTCCAGTTCCGCAGTCGGCCTTTGAACCATCAGTGTAAATTCTCATTTCCATCGGGCCTGAGTAGTCGCATTGCTCCTCTTTAGGCACTATGTTGTAATGCTTTTTCAAGCAGTATTATTTCGGGACTTTGTCGCAGGGTGATGCCATCATTGGCTGCCGTTTGATAGCATTTTCTTTTAAACGTATGTGTTTGACCCTAGATCTTTGCTCAGGGTTCCTGATATAGAAAGCCTAAAAGCAGCTAGGACCGCCTCCTCCCGCACTATGAGGTGTGGAGGCGGTAGTTCAAGCATAGTCTGTAGGGCAGCGGTGTTTGTAAATGCATAAAAAAGCGGTCATGTGCTCACAAAGGGTTCTGTACCACTGCACAATATTTAACACTACATTTTTTTTAAATATTGTAACACTTTTACTGTATGGCCCCCGTCAATTTTTAACTTTATTCTATTTTTTTTTGTCATAGTGGCACAGTAGTACACATTCTGTGAAAATTTCAAGTGTCCACCTATTACAGCTCAAAAGATACAGCTCTGTGACAGACAGGCGGAGAGCAGAATCATAGTAACAAGGTACGTTGCCACCCTTTGGGCACGGAACCCATATAAAAACGAACAAATAACTCGATTCAAATGCAAATTCGAGTAAAATAAACCGAATATTCGTATTACTGAATAATCGATATTGCTTTAGCGAGTCCTCCTTTGTATTCGCTATGATTTGACAGCTGCCATCGGGCGTATATCAAAACTTCGAGCGATATAACTGAGAAATAGAAAAGAAAATCTTATTACGTTGCGATAATATATTGATGGTGCGTAATGTTTTTCATTGTGATTTGAGATTAATGGAGAAATAAGTTGAGCAAATAATAATTTAAGGATTTTTTTTAAAGAAACAAAGAAAGGAAAGAAAATGTGTTTATTGCGACTCGTACAGGGAGATCACAAACTAAACTAAACACAGTAAAAAAGAAAAACTAAGAGGCCAAAACTGCCAAAATGCTCCTATCTCAGCATGATGCTGTGACATTTAAAAAAAAAATGTCACAGCGCTGGTATTCTGATAGGGCCCGATTTTACAATGACCGGGACCCGTACTGTATCTGCTTTATTAAAATTACAGTTTCTATTGATACCAATGAACACACGTGTTGTTCCGAATAGTAATTGTAAGATTTTTTTTCTCATAATTATCAGGCTCATTCTCCAAAATAAAACTTAATCATTGTGGTCATGAAAATTTCCAATATTAACTGTTTCTAAAACGGATTGGTTAAAATCAAGGTCAATATAAAAAATGGCTTATTTAGACATCTCGTTTTAGAGAAAAAAAAAACGGAACCCCATTAATAAAAAAATTAAAATCACCAGAATGGTCAACCAAATAAAACGATTTTGGAGAATATACTGTCAGCACATGCTTTTACATGAATATTTATTTATTAAAACTTTATACACAAGTAAAAAAATAAGACTAAGGCAGACTTAATGCCTGTGGCATTTTCTACCAGTCAACTATTAATATTCTTAATAACATAACACAACATAATCAGCCTATAATGTTCCCACTGCTGGGACACAGGTCTCCTCTCGGTGAGGGTGATTCTTAATGACGAAGTAAAAAGATTACCCTGGGTGCGCTGGGCGAACGCTACTATTGTGACTTGTGGAGCCTCTTTTATTGCATCCCAACTCTATACCGCGGAACTGCGCTACACACTCAGTAGGAATGGCTTTCATTTGGGCAGTTGAACAACATTCATTGCGTTATATATACGTTGTTTAGCAGACAAATTTTTCAAACATTATGAAGCATTGGATTAGCAATATTGTTAAATATTGTGATTGATAGCGTGTTACGCAATAAGGGTGCTGTTGTATAGCGTTATAAATTTCTTTTGGCGCGTGGCCAAAATTAGAATTAACAGCGCCATCTTGTTTTTTTACACAATAATTTCACAAATGTTTTCCAACAACGCCCCTCTATCAACGTCATTCTAGCGCCATAATATGTTGCAGTGTACCCTTTAACTGTCAAGAAATGTCATAGAGATCGGTAACAATAGAAAAAGTAATTGTGTCTCATTAGTAGGTATTAGTGACAGTTGAGCTGTCATATTATATTTTAGACAGAGTACTCTAGTGAATGATAAAAGGTTACATGCTCTGTGGTGAATGAAATAGTGCAGTCCTTTCACAGCTATTTTACCTCTGATTTTGGATCACTGTCCAAGTCACAGTGATCTTTATTCTCATTCTGATAAGGTTGCTGTTAAGTTGCTGCCACTAACAAGTCTGTCAAAATCATTGTGATCTTTATTCTCATTACTATAAGGTTGTTTTTAGGTTGCTGATGTCAGAGGTAAAATAACTGTGAACGGACTGCAGTGAATAACATTCGATGTTTAGAGGCTGTTGTGGGAACAAGTGTGGTTAACAACTTCGGATATAATAGGAACAATTCATATTTTTTGCAATTGTTTCGGGTTGAAAAGGAATAGCATTACCTAATTAAATGTAAAACTTTTTTTTACTATTTAATTAGGTAAGTGGGTTCGTTAATATAGATTAACGAACCCACTTACCTAATTAAATAGTAAAAAAAAAAAAAAAACAAAAAAAAAAAAAGAATTTTTTTTTTAAGTTAGCTTGAACCGCTGTCTCACCTAAGTTAAGACATACAAAATGAAATCCCAGCGTTTTGTTGAACAATAAGTCCATATCAATACAAAAGGTTTTAGTAGACTATCTTGCCGAAAACTATTTCGGTTAGCGCTTTCTTATTCAAAATGTCACGCCATTTGTCCAAATAACTTTTCTTTTTGTAGACAGAATGGTAAATGCAAACAAACCTTTCGAACTGAAAGAAAAAAAAAATGCTTGGTTGGCATGCCTGCCATGAATGCTAATAATTTCTAGATAAATGTTTGTAAGGGTTGTCACGTTTGCAAGCCTCCCTGGTCTAATAGTAAGTATTCGCAAGCTCCGCATCTACCAAGCATGAGGGTCTGGGTTTGATTTCTAGGACGAATAAAGTGTAAGTATATTTTTTTCTGCAGGAATTTCTCTCAGGCTCAGGGTTTGTATTTGTCCCGGTTGATGGCAACAGGTTCGCCCATTTCATTCAATATAACTCGCAACATGTGTATCTGCTGACGTAAACCATGTGGCGTAAAAAGAGTGAGTTTTTTTTTGCAGGAATTCCTCTCAAGCTCAGGGTGTGTATTTATCCCGGTTGATTTCAATAGGTTCGCCCATTTCATTCAATATAAGTCGCAACATGTGTACCTTTTGACGTAAAAACGAACTTGACGTAAACCGCTGCTTACCACCTCAAGGAATACAACCATGAGGTTATGTTAGATTGTCTACAAGCTTATTAACTGGAGTTAAATGCCACCCACCTACTCATTAACAAACTAATTACTAGAATAAATTCTCTCTTGCTATCTCATAAACTCTGTATTTATTATTAATTTTAAAGGGGACAGAGATAATACAAGTAAATTAGAACGTCAAACTTTCCCTCATAAGTAATGTAAATTATCTCATTTAACAATGTCACCATTGTACTGAAAACAGACTCAATAATTACTAATCTTGACATCTCGAAAATGTTTTTAACCAAAAAATATATGGTTTTTAATTGGCCAATTTATAGTGAAGTTCAGAAGCCGTAAAATATCATTAGCAGGGCAGATGACGTGCAGGGTAAGCCAAGGTGACACTTCATAGTTTCACCTTATATGGAATTAAATAACATGACAATTACCATGACACTTCACTTGTGGTCCAATAATGAGTCATGGTCCCCCTAATTTTATCGAGGATATAATAATAAACCATTTATTTTCAGGTAACAAAGACCCATAGATACATACCTTAACCTAAGTATACATAATAATATAGTAACAATACATGCGCGACCTCTGTTTACTTAACCAATATCACCATTCCCAGACACTATTCCCACAATGTACTATAGGTACACTCTTCCCAACCCTTCGAGAAAGCAAGGCATTTTTGCACGATGTTTATTTTGCACGATTGTGCAAAAAGTTATAGGCTCATTCGAAGTGAAATCGATTAACAATCAAGTTTAACAAACAGTCGACTGCATAAAACAGTCGTTCTGCATAATTATTTCAGAAATACATTCGTGATGACATTTACCCATTATGGAATAAGTAGAAAAAGAGTTATTCCACGTATTTGCCAATTGTAGCGAGCATGCGAGATACCAATAACGATTGCACAATTACATGATAGCTCTAATTATAACCCATTGGAGAGCGCCAGCCGAGCTATTAGCAATCACTATTGATTGTTGGACTGGCCACCATACGAGTAATGCATCACGCTCTCGATCAAAAAAAAATGTCGTCACTTTTATTAGATTGACTATATCGTCCAGTTCATCACAAATTCAAATCAAAATTAAATATTATTTGTTTATTATTAGGTACTTAATTATTATTTATGGTAATTTAAGATAAATATCTACAAGTACCTTTGCAGGTTCGGATTTCTGAGTGATTACGATTTGCATGACTCTCTTCATATTAAATTGAAACCATAATACATATAATAGGTACCTCACAGACCTTCCAATTTCGCTTTGCTAATTCTAGTTAGTTTTCTATGAATGTGAATAAAATATGCACGTTACCAATTAAAGATTTCTAGAAATTCTAAGTAGGTATATAAGACACATGCAATGATTTAACTGTACAGTTTCGCTGCGCTACCTATTACAATGGATGCAGTATATGATTCTGAACCCCACTGAGTCGAAACTTTTGGTCGATTACTAAAACATAAATTGCTGTTCCACACATTTTGATCGCGCAGGTATTACAGTTTTCTATGAAACAACAGTAGGCCAATTCCCATTATTAAAAACGTTCAAAATCTAGTCGCAATCTCATCTCAGCGACAACTAATGTCAAAAACTTGTCAAAAATGTAGGGAAATTAGGGGTATTTTTGACAGATTGAAACAAATCCGACTGTGAACGTTCTTAAAATTACGAATCCTCGTAATTTTCCCCTCAGATACTGTACTTCCTAATTATTAATCTCGAAAGCAATGAATCAAGTGTCTTGGATTATAAAGTCATTATGTTTGAAATTGTTGTTTATAGAGTAGGGAAATTAGAGGTATTTTTGACAGATTAAGACTGAGATCAGACTATGAACGTTCTTAAACTTACGAGAATTGCCCTCTGATATTTTTCTAGATGACTGACGAAAAATTTCTACGCAAGGGGTCTAGAAGCATATGCTGAATTCATGGTTAGAGTTTGTGGATCGATGTTATGCCACCCTGTATAGGCAACAAAGTACATAATTTCTGTTATTATGAACTAAGTTAATAATAAGCCACAGGTGTGTTCTGACATAATACAATATATCAAAAGTAAACTAGACCCTAGACACGCGAAGGACTGTTTAAACATATGAATAGGTAATAAATATTTTCAGTCAAAATATTTTGCGGGAGAATAAACGCCCCAGTCGTAATAACAATACAACTTCTATTGTGTCTCGTTCAGTGTCCTTCAATGGGTTAAATCGCACATATTAAGCACTCCAATAACTTGAATACATATGACATCTACCCCGGGCCCGCCTGGTGGATTACGGCCCATTCCCTCTCTCAGAGAGGAGGGCCGTGTCCCAGCAGTGGGAACAGTATGGGCTGATTATGCTATGCTCATGCTAAGCATTCCCAAAAGCATAGTTAAGGAAGGACAATTTTGAAAGACGATTGATTTAGGGAAATTCTCTTTTTTTCTGTGACTATACTTTCTAGATTTATTAAGGTTCTCACAGGAATCAGTTTATTGCAAATTCCTTATATTTATGAGCTGTCACGTTTTGTAATGAAAATTGATGTTTGTGCATAGTAACCACAGTAAATTAAAACTATAAAGGACATTACCTGAACTACAGTTGTCCTTTCACAGTTATTTTATTTTATTAGTTGCGTTCTTTCTGACTTTTTACTTTTTGCTCGGCTCCAAAGGGTCCTGGCGTGATGTTAAGCCTATCTCGAGAATTGGGCTATCAAATGCAAAAAGATTCAGAGATTAGCACGTTCAAACAAAAAAACGTACTTACAAAAAACAAACAAATCTTCAGAATAGATTTTGCATCACAGTGATCTTTTTGTCGTTTTTTTAAGGTTGATAATCATAATTCTATAGTCTGCTGTCAGATGTAAAATAACTGCGAAATGCCTATAGTTAGATAAACGACTGTAGCGTCACTGGCTTCGCTAGGAGTAATAAATCAAGTCGTATCAATTGTGACTTCCATCAAGCAATGGAGAACGGATCCATCAAACCTTAGCCTTTTAATTGTTATGTGAATTATAATCATTCAAGTTATCAGACCGGAATAAATCCTCTAAATTAGGTCATTGTTTCCAGAACGAAGATTAAGTAATTATTTATTTTATGCATCGCATGCCACTGAATAATAAAAGTCACGATAAAAGTGTCTAAATGGACACGAAATCGCGGCACTAATTTCATCCTATGCAACAAATTATTATGAACTTTAATCCTATAAAATAAAGACCATAATAGAGTGTAAAACCTCTGAGAGGATTAAAAGCTTTGCCCGTATTTGGCTGTCTCGGAAAAGAAAGGGTTGAAATTCAGGCCACGATGTTTATTTTTTTTTTGTTTTGGTAACATTTTAATCTTAATAACAGTTTTGCCGTCTTATGTCAACGGACCTATATACTTAGTGATTTTCTGTTTCCTTTGACATTATACTAAAGTTAATATGTATGCTATTATTATTTTTAATATTTATGTGAACTTGTGGTGCCTATCAACAGCCATCACATCACATCATCAGCCTACAGCAGTCGACTGCTGGACATACGCTTCTCCTATTGCACGCCATTCAATTCGATTTTCGGCAACCCTCATCCAGCTACTACCAGCCATAGATGTTTATAAATTATGGTATTACATTAATTGTTATGGCAAAGTCAAAATGTTTAATTCAAATTGGCCTTAGGCTTGTATAATTATGGTCAAGGACAGGGTGACTAATTTAATAATCTTAAACTTACTACAAAATTACTAACGAAAGAAAAAATATCGATAACTTGAAAGTTCAAATAAATAAAACTAATAATAAAACGTATAGGTTTCTTCAACAAATAAAAATACTGGCAACCGAGCCAATAAGTTAATAAAATTCAATTGTACGTAAGTAGTTCTGGTGTACCACGGAGTGTCTGCGTAAATACAAAATAGCTACTAGTAGCCAGTACTGGTAGCCAGTGCTAGTGGCAAGTTGTTGCAGCTTGCCTCCCAAGAGAGGTTCTCATTGCGACTGGTTTATGGCCACGAGGGAAGCGGTGAGTAAAGTGGCTTAGCTTATTTAGAATGAGGATGGAAAATAAGATGTTTAAGGTATTACTTAGTTTTTACTTAGCGTAATTTCTTTCTATTTTTCTTTTTCCTCGGCTCCTAAGGGTCCTAGCGTGATGTTAAACAAACAAAAATCTCTTTAGCCTTATTATTAGTATACATTAGTAAATAAAAAAGCAGAAGAGTTTGATTGCTTGAATGCGCTAATCTCTGGAACGGGTTCGTCCCTACTCTCACCGATCCCAGCTCTACACGATTCAAAAAGTTTACACGAAACGATAAAACATACTGTCAGTATGAAAAACTACCGGTCGGATAAAAAAAAATGTTTTTGCATTTGTAAGCCCAATTCTTGATTTTTGACAGTAGTAAGTACCCACTATGCAGGTTGAAATTGTATTTTATTTTTGTTTTTTTTTTTTCTAGATATTTTCAGCAACTTAAAACGGCAAGAAGTCAACATTATTAGATATCATATGGCAGATTTTAGGAAAATTAACCTTTACTAGAATAATATCAACAGATTTACCCTCAAACTTTGTAGGTACCTACTCGTAGTACTTACATTATCATATTATATAACAAATTGGATACTGACATATTAATTAGAACCCACGCCTACAACGTTTTAGCAACTTCTGATATTGAAAGTTATTTTAGGTGACACGAGTGTCCCCCACAGCAGGCTCACACATCGTGGTCGGGGGGGCTCGGATCGATGTCCAGTCTACCATGAAGTACCTGGGATTGGTGCTCGATAGCCGATGGGACTTCGGGCCCCACTTCCGACGGCTAGCGCCCAAGTTGCTGGGCGTGGCTGGCAACGCTACTTCGCAACGCTACTTCGCAACTCTACTTCGCAACGCTACTTCCCAATCTGGGAAGCCCGAGCGCCGCCTGTAGGCGACTCTATGTGGGGATCGTGCGGTCGATGCCCTGTATGTGGCGGGCCTCGGTTTGGGCGACTGACCTGATGGCAGGAGGAAGGCCGTCAGAGTCATCAGAGGGTATCTCCGACGAGGCGGCTTGTGTACTGGCCGGAGCCCTGGGACCTCGAGGCAAAAGTACTCGCGTCATTGTATCGGTGGCGCGAAGAAAAAAGGGCGCGGGGCAAGCGACCGAGGCAGCGACACATATGGAGCTGCGTCAACAATGTTACGGTTGCTACGAGATTTCAATGTGCCTACTCATTTACATATTTATATAATACTTCAAGCACACAAATGTATAGAGGCAGACTTAATGTCATAGGCATTTTGAACCAGTCGACCTTTGGGTGGTACAGAGACAAACAGTGCTACCTATTGCATCTCAATAGCGAAAATCGAGGAAAAATTATTTCAATATAAAGATATGTATACATATACGTACCAAAAACAATATATGTTACTAACGTATCCTTTAGTATAATAAAGCTGAAGAGTTTTTTAGTTCTTTTGTTTGAACGCACTAATCTCTGAAACTACCAGTTGTATTTGATAGCCCAATCCTTTAGGAAAAATCCTTAAGGTTTATCCATACTAATATTACAAATTCGAAAGTAACTCTGTCTGTCTGTCTGTATGTTACCTTTTCACGCCTAAACCACTGAACGCATTTCGATAAAATTTGGCAGAGAGATAGATTGCATCTCGGGGAAGGACATAGGATAGTTTTTATCGACATACCTCGCAGGCGAAGCCGCGGGTGGAAGCTAGTAGTCTATATTTATCATTACGCTACGACCTTACGAGCATAAAGTAAACAAAAATCACGCGGAGGAAGGCAGATGCTACATAGTTATATGTAAACCTACACCTACGTACCTATTTTCTTTCGAAAGAATTTATTAATATAAAACTCTTATGAATTTTAAATCCTAACGCCATCTTCAAAGCCACACTTGGGAGGTAAGCAAAAGTCGTACGTGTGCTGCAAATAGGAGTGCGACGCAGTAAGAATTGCAATGGCTACCACGTACATACCCTATCACCTTACAGCATTCTGTTGCACAACAATGTGCTAGTAAGCTAGGGTAAGACTTTTTTATTCAAAGCACTTTCTATTTTCATCTCGTTTATATAATGGTTCTTTTAAATTGACTTTAAGCTTACTAAGACAGGAGTTTATTACGCCACTTCTTCTTTTTAGCTATAGCGCTAGAAAGTGGTGAAGGGCGCTCGTTTTCATACGGTGGGGGTCTGTCCCGCTTTGGCAGAGCACCGCCGTGTCCTCGTAGAGGCGATCGGCAGCGGCGGCGACCTCTCGCGTCCGGCTCTGGTCCAAGCCATGGTCCGGGGCGAGAGGGAGTGGGAGGCAGTCACCTCCTTCTGCGAAGCAGTCATTCTAGCAAAGGAGGTGGCGGGATGGGCGAGGGAGAGAGCCGAGAGAGCCGCCCGTATATTATACATTAAAAAAATTATATTAATAATGTTTTTAACCCCATACATTAAAAAAAAATTAAACATCCGAATTGAGAACCTCCTCCTTTTTTGAAGTCGGTTAAAAATATTTCATAGATGATACAAAAACAAAATATCTACCTATTCATTGTCGTCACATTACTGCCCTTGTTACGATTTTAAATTCCGGTCTTATCCCTGAACCCCCACCCCCTCGATCCCCTGCTAGTTCTTCTTTTGTTTAATCTCTCTCTTATCCACTTTATCTAGGTAACTCTTTTTGACAGGTAAGTACAGTCTAGATCGAGAGGGGCAGGTTCCACTGCAAAATTTCAGGCATTCCACTTTGCCCCACCAGTGGGGCGGCCGGTGGGGCAAAGTGGAATAATTCGAAAATAAACGTTTCATGTTTTACAAAATTAAATAACTATTTTTTATAAATGTCCCATGCATGCTCTATAGGATTGAAGCCAAGGCAATACCCGAATGTTTTCCATTGCCAAGTACTCTCTGGTGCTTGTCGCAACAAGTTTTCTTCTCCTATTCTCCCCTGTCAACCGATCTCTTCATCGTCATTGTCAGCTTTGTGCCACCCCACTGCTGAGTCTAGGCCTCCTCCCTTTTGACTGGTGCTTCCCTGGCCTGAGCGAGTCTCATCCAGGACTTCGCCGCAATCTTCAGTCTGTGTCTTCCGATCTCTTTTTTGGGTTCCGTACGTCAAAAGGAAAAAACGGAACCGTTACTTAAAGTCTCTTGAAGCTGTGAAAAAATCAAACTTCTAAGTTAACGTAAAAAAGATGCGGCCGTTTAAGCCGCAAAAAACGTATATTTCGACACTATCAAGGGAATCAAAATTTATAGGGTACTTCCCGTTGACCTAGAATCTAGAATCATGAAATTTGGCAAAAAGCAATGTCATGTAGCACAAGTACATACCTACAAATTTGTACGGAAGTTTCGGTGCGCGAGTCCAACTCACACTTGATCGTTTTTATTTTTTTTACTAGCCTAAATAGGCCCCACTCCTGGGCAAAAGCCACCCTTCACACATTACGTCCATCGCGGGCGCGCGCGTCCTCCCGATCCCATAATTCTAGCACATAATAAATTACCAATAATATATTCTGTAGATAATGATAATTATTTAGAAAGTTAAGTAAGTGGGTATCTACTTAACGTTAAACAAAGCGCGGCCGACCAGAACTTAATTGCTGGTTAAATAAATTAGCTATTACAAAATGTAATTTAAAACAAAATTCAGGAAATAAACGTTATCCCCTTGTGTAGTAGGTATTTAAAACATTTTGTTTTAGTTGTCATAGGATAGTTCAAATGTGTGTGTAAAAATACCAGGAAGTATTTTTTTTTAATCTCTCTGTAAATAACTTGAATTATAGCCCAACAGATCTGGAATGACACGAAAAAAATCTAATTATTGTTTGTGAACCTAATATGGGCAATAAGCGTACCTAGGTATTAGAAAAGCTAGAGGGAAAATATGACTCGCGAACGTAACAAGTAAATATTTACAGAAATAATAATCATTAAAATCATCAATACAAACAACCCTCTAATATCATATTTTGTTCAACATAATATAACCTGACACTGACTGAAAATTTTAATTTTGCGGGATACCCAACGCTTTCTCCTCAACAAAACACAGCAGTATCAAACATTTCTTTTTGGATACAATAATAAGGAGCATTGTCAGCTACCACTCCACTTATTCTTAATCCTAATGAGAACTAGAGAAATCCTCAGGGAATACTGCGTTCAGGTGTAGAAACTATCTCAAAACTATTTTACATATACACAATTTTAACTAAGTGCTTTCACTGTCGAGAAAATGTCGTCGTCGAAATCTGCAGCACAAAGAACTACACACTATTCGAGATTTTGTATCTCTATTGAAACATGTCGTTTCGTTCTCTCACTTGCTGACTATGCAGTTCGCTAAATGCTCCTGTTGTGCATATACAGCATAGGTTCTCAACGTAGGATACGCCCCTTCGTGGGCGTTTGAGACTTTCAGAGGGGCAGTAGTCGGACGGACGGATGGATGGACGAACGAACAGCGCAGGCTTCGTAATAGGGTCCCTGTGGCGCCCTTTGGGTACAGAACCTTAAAAAGGGGGTTTGTCCTTATACTTATGACCACACGATAGAAGCGCAAACTTACGGCTGGAGCCGAGTATACGCGATTCAGCGTCACCGACCGACTGGAACCGAGTATTGCCGTTTCAGCCTTACCGACCCGAGCGTGACGGTTCAGTATCGTACACTTATTTCGTTCGTTAAAAAAAACGCAAAGAGCGCCTAAAGAATTGTTCACTTCAAAAATCGTTATGATAAGACCATAAGACCGTTTGTTTTATTTACCACTAGCTGCGGCCCGCGGTTTCACCTGCATAAGTGTCGATCCCGTGAGCTAGAATATTGGGATAACACACCCACAAGGTGGACCTTGTGAAGGCCGCAGGAACCCGTTGGATGCGAGAAGCACAGAACCGGTTGAAGTGGAGGTGCTTGGGGGAAGCCTATGTCCAGCAATGGACGTCTTGCGGCTGAAATGATGATGATGATGATTGAGATAAAAAGTAGAATATATGTTAATCCAGGGTGTCAGCTACCTCAGCGGCGGCGACCTCTCGCGCCCGGCCCTGGTCCAAGCCATGGTCCGGGGCGAGAGGGAGTGGGAGGCAGTCACCTCCTTCTGCGAAGCAGTCATGCTAGCGAAGGAGGTGGCGGGATGGGCGAGGGAGAGAGCCGAGAGGGCCGCCCGTCCCAGCCGCCGCGGTAGACGCTCCGCGCGCGCGCGTCGGGAGCCGCGTGACGACTCCCGGCCACCGTAGGCGCGGGCCTGCGGACGGCGAGTAATGGGTAGCTCGCCGTCCGATCAGGACCAGGCCCGTGCCGGACGGCGCGTATGTGTTCCACGCGCGCCTCAAAGAGATGTCAGCAGACATGGAGGGGCCCGTTAGGGCCGAAGCCTGCCGGGGCAGCGGGATTGTCCGAAAGGGTTACCGCTGCCCCGGAACATAAAGGGCTAAGGAAGGAACACGGATGGGTTTTAGTCAGTAAGAGTCTGACACTCCCTTCCGCTCCAGGGAAATCATCCAATGATCCTCCCAGAGCGGGAGGGATCATTGGATGATTTCCCATCATTAAAAAAAAAAAAAAAAAGGGTGTCAGCTACCTCCATACAAAATTATATCAAAATTGGCCCAGCCGTTTAAGCGTGAAGAAGTAACAAACATATAAACACACACACTCATAAACTTTCGCCTTTATAATATTAGTGTGATAGTATATAGTATGATCCCATCGGACTATGAGAGTGAGGGAAGAGGGAGTGCACCTGTGTCTATAATATCTCCCGCGCAGAAGGGTAGTCTCCGTTGAGATTGGCTACCGTGGTCGAAATACGGTCTGGAGGACTTTATTTATTTACCTTGCATATTTTCTGTTTTCCCTCTGAATTTCGATCTCAGAAATCCGTGCTATGTAAATATTCTCCCTAACTACTCGCCTTGATAGCAATACAGGGGGTCTAAAAAGGCCACTTTGGCAGAATCATAAAACAATTCATATCACGCAATTTCACCTGTATGACAGTTTTATATGGAGATTCGTAAAATGCTATAGGTACACCTCTGCCTAATCCTTCAGGAATATACAGGTTGAAATTGAAAACATGCGACAAATCGAAATGGGAGATTGTACTCATTATTATGAACAAATTTTACTATGGGACCATCCCTGAAATCGCGAAAAAAAAGTCAGCTGTTCGCTACATTTTGACGAGTTATGCGAACATAAATGTAGGGAACAGCTGATTTTTTTTCGCGATTTCAGGTTTTGTCCCATAATAAAAGTTGTTCATAAAGATGAGTACAATCTCCCATTTCGATTTGTTGCATGTTTTCAATTTCACCCTATATAGGTGTGAAACTGTCAAACAAATGAATTGCGTGATATGAATTGTTTTATGATTCTGCCAAAGTGACCTTTTCAGGCCCCCAGATGTCTGCCTAAGAAATTGTTTGAAGAACGGTGAGAACTTTGGATTGT
Source organism: Gortyna flavago (assembly GCA_963669345.1). Lineage (NCBI taxonomy): Eukaryota > Metazoa > Arthropoda > Insecta > Lepidoptera > Noctuidae > Gortyna > Gortyna flavago. The sequence goes on from OY770146.1 coordinate 7,815,300, forward strand.
GTGGTAAAAGTTTCAGTACTATGGAGTGAGTCTAGTTGTGTATCTTCTGTTATTATAGTTTTAATGTAAATGCGGTTCTAGTCAAGGTAAGATTTTGTTACTATCCACTTACGAAAGAACATTAATATTGGTGATAAATGATTTATATATTCGATAAAAGAGGCTACTGAATCTTCTATACAAATATATTATGGTAAATACACATACATGTATGTATTAACAAATAAATAACATTGAAGTGTTTGTTTGTAATGTAAAAATAACAGCTTTTTACTAAATACAGAAAGTATATACGCTACTTATAACAAAAAACATTTTTTTTTTTATTTTGTCTGTCTATTTGTTCCGGCTAATCTCCGAAACTGCTGGACTGATTTTGACGGGACTTTCACTGGATTTCATCTGTCAGTAAAAGTTCCGTCAAAATCAGTCGAAAAAATCGCCTACTATTACAAGCTACTATAATAGGCTACTTTTTGTCCCGGTAGTACGTTCCCGTGGGATAATTTCCGACTTAAACGCGGGCGAAGACGCGGGCAGAAGCTAGTTTAAAATAAAGATCATAAAGTTTTTATAACATCATGACGCTTTAAAATCAAACCATTTCACGTAAGTAATTCGTTCTCCACAGTTCCACTCACGAAATACGAAATTGTAAAATGTCGCGTCGCAATAAAATTCAAGGACATTTCTTTGTTTATTAAGTCTGTACCTTTCTGTTTTGTGTCTGTACAGAGGCGGTGCATCGGAGTCGCGATACTTGCATGGAAATAAAAAGTACGGTCCCTGTCATAGATCGTAAAGCTTTTATGTTGGTAGCTTTGGCTCACTAGATATGTATCTGCTCTTTTGTGAGCATGCTGTATCTAAAACGGTTCGGTATGAGCACTCCATGCGTGCCTAACTAGTTTTATAGCTTTTGTGGTCGCAGTTGCATTTAAATTGATTTGATAATGGCTGTGTTGCTGAAATGTGGCCACTCGGAGAATTCATTTGATAATGGTAGTGCTGCAAAAATTTGGTGATAAAGTTTTATGAAAACTGTCCGCAATTAATAAATTGGCTCGATTGAATCTTTATTTTTTTTATAGGTGCAAGAGAAATTTGAAAGGAAATCGTTTGGCTTGGGAGGAAACGATGAAAATAAAAGAGTGATGTAAATAAATGTTGATTGTTGAAGAGGGAGAGGAAGGCCAAAGAAAATATGGATGGATTGTGTGAGGAATGATATGAAAGAGAAGAGAGTGAATGATACCGTGACGGTAGACAGGGGAGAATGGAAAGAGAAAACGTGTTGCGCCGACCCAAGTTACATGGGACAAGGGCAGGAACATGAAGACTCCCACTGACTCCAACTGAGTTAAAATTCACGCAAAATGATAAACATAAACAGAACATCCCGTCTGTATTCCCCGAAGGGTTAGCCAGAAGTGTATCTATAGTACACCCACATTTCGCCAGTTATGATTAAGTCCCATGTCTAATACGGGGCGAGCCTATTGACAAAATGGCTTATTAGTCGATTCGCACGAATTTACTCATGAAATGAAAATGTGCCAATTCGTGCGAGTCGTCTACAGAAAAAATAATATTATCAAAAAAAGGCGACTCGCCCGATTTGGGTGAGTACATTCGTGTGAATCGACTAATAAGCCGACAAAATGCTAAATTCAAAAGAAAATACCAACTGAATTCTAAACCATAATATGAAACGCAAAACTGCAGCATCTACATACAAAATCGTATGGAAGCAAAAACAAAACGTGACCTGGTCCTGGTTAATTTCAATTCGTCCCGACAGTATCATTTGTAATAAATTTTTTACAATATGTCACGCAAAAAGGGGAGTAACAATAGAACGACACAGATAGCCAAGGGAGGTTCACCGCGATTAATTGGAGCCGGTATAAATCACGAACATCAGGCAGAGGGCGCGCGCTCAAATTAATTCATAAAAATCTCGTTATTATGTGTACGTTTGTTACGTGTTGAGCTGTTCAGGAAGTATTTGTCGGGATGAGGCAGGCTGTTAGTATAATTTGTAAAAAAAACCGGGCAAGAGAGAGTCGGACTCGCGCACCGAAGGTTCCGTACCATCATAATTATGTTTTTAAATTTTCATCGGCGAGGTATATATATTCGTCAGAGAATTTTAACACCACGCTGCCGTGTAGAATATTGCAGTGTTGGGTCAGCACCATATCTTGACCGATAGTGGAACTATTGTAACTTTTGTTGATGATTTATGAAAAAGTATGTTATTTAGAGATCGTTTTATTTTTCTTGTACCTAATCTTTACATAAACTTCTATCACATAGAATAATTTCAGATTTTTCTCTCTGCAAACTTCGGAGATAAGGGGGGGGGGAATGGTATTTTTTTTTTACATTTTTCATCAAAAGTTGAAAACTATGAGGCCTAAAAAAAAGAAAAAGTGTTTGAGAATGTGCAAACTGCGCTCTTTCATATGATACCCCACATGCTGTAGTAGCCCCGCTTCTAATATTTCAGAACCCCTTCAGTCACTGTTGCAAAAAAAAAAAAACTTTCGTATTTACATAATAGTGGGCAAACGTCATCAAAAACTGTTCTAAATTTCAAGTTGATAGCATTAGTAATTCTTGAGATACCAAGCTGTAACAGACGGACAGACAGACAGACTGAGTGTCACCATAAGTGTTCCTTTTTACCAAATTCAAAGCATTTATTTCAAATAGGCACATAAAAGGACGTCACGTCACGTTTTCAACGTCAAAAATTACAATAAAATAGAATTTTGATTCTAGTCGCCTCTTTAAAAAGGTAGGTAGTTTACGTACGGAACCCTAAAAAGACAATGTATAGGCGATTCAAATATGTAAGCGATTATTTATGTACTACGAGACAATCAAGGAAAGATATATAAGGGAACACTTAAAATTCAAATCAAATAATAACTTCTATATTCTAACAGGAATAATAAGTAATTATTCTGCCATTAAAATGTATGATCATTCATTTGTTTATGAATACTTTATTGTAAACCAGAAAATACATATAATTTATTTTCCTTACATTCATAAACTCAAGCTAGGTAGACAGAACTACAGAACGCCACCTGGTACTACTATCCTTATTTATAATCCTTTTGCTTCATTTACGTTAATACACATACCAACCACGCCACGCCACGGAAAAGGTAGTATTGTAAGGCCTTCCAAAAAATGAACCGATGACCTTGTGAAGGCCGCAGGAATTCGCTGGATGCGGGCAGCGCAGAACCGGTCGAGGTGGCGATGCTTGGGGGAGGCCTATGTCCAGCATGGGACTCTTTCAGCTGAAATTATGATAATGATGATGATCACAGGGGCAATTTTCGTAATTTTAAGAACGTTCACAGTCAGATCTCAGACTCAATTTTTCAAAAATACCTCTTTCCCCCTACATTTTGACAAGTTTTTGACATTTGTTTGTCGCCGAGATGAGACAGCGACTAGATTTTGAACGTTTTAAATTAAGAGGATCCATCTGGTCATAGTATATCTACGCACGCTGGTTGCGAGTACTATCGCATCCGACCTTTCTGAGGAACATCACCAATAAGGGCATTATTATGTCCCATGGTAACAACATAAAATTTAACTTAAAAAATAAATTGCAGTTTTCAAAGCAAACAATCATTTATAAATTCGATAACTGATTAAATTCTTCAAAGTAGGTATTGTTCCCAAACGATGTCAACGTCCTCTTCATCAAAGTTTCTTTATCAAGTTCGAGTTAAGTTAGTAATTGACTTAGGTACCACTTACCACAGCTCATTGATCAGACGTAAGTCTGAATAAGCAAAGTTTCAAACTTAACTCGCGAAAGAGAAACACTAACGTTTGGCTCTCAACAATGATGTGGTTCAGAAATACTATATATGTGTGAGTTTGAATATGACACCTACATACTCGTATATTTCGCGAAGTATTAGGCAGGGGTGCATAAATAGTACCTACACTCACATTTCGCCAGTTTTGTCTAAATCCCATGTAATAGGGGGCGAACCTATTGCCATAAAGCGGGCACAACACCAGGCTCCGGGTTTCTACTGAAAAAATCCAGATGTAAAATCCCAATAAAATTTGCCCGACCCGGGAATCGAACTCAGGACCTCATGCTCAGCAACACTAAACCAACGAGGCAGTCATAACTTATAATAACCTAGCACCTTAATTGCGTAGGTATCCACATTCGGAAACACAATATCCCTTTAATTTGAACAAAACAATAATGTTTTTTATGCATTATTTTTGCGGACGTATTTTGCAAGCAAATGAAGCAATAGTTTTTGTTTTGTTGTCAAAATTAAAAAGACTGTCGTTCTGGTTGTGTTACGCGATAGGGGTTTTGGTTATCAGGGTCCTATACCACAAAACTTTACAGGTCTACAATTCTACAAAATTGTTACATTGTAGAAAATATTGCGGGACACAGGAATTACGCATAAGTAAATTATAGACTTTTCACTACAATTTTATGGGTCCCAAGAGTATACAAAAGTACGTTCATGGGCAGACGTTAACAACATGGCTCCGATGGGGGAATTTATGATAATGGACCAATGAGAGGCTTAATTAATATGTCCCTTTTTAATTACAACAGTGGGAACGATATTGTAAAAGGGCAACAAGGGTTCCGTCCGGTCACCAGATAATCACTGCAAAAACGCTATGGCCCTTTTGAGCGCGACCTACTCGTATCTACATTATAATAATGGTAATAAAGCTGAAGAAGAGTTTTTTTGAAATCACACTACCACACTACTCGCACTCAGTAGAATTCGAAAAATTCTTTCTGCATTTAATAGTCTAATTTTTGAGGAAGGCTATAGGTTATATAACATCATGCTAGGACCCTACTAGCGTGGGCAGGTGATGCGGTACGGTGTGGATCGGGAGAACAACTTTCAAGCGGACGAAGTCGCGGGCAAAATATAGTATTCAATAGACTGCGTTATGATCACAAAATAAACACAAAATTAACCTCCAAATGAACCAGATCGTAATCTAAAAATATGTGTAATAAAATCAATCCGAGGGTTAAGGTCGCCCTATATTTATGACCCTTAAAATTTCACTCCAGTTCGTCGATTCCGGCCCCACTTTGTACAAAGTAGATTCGATGACTCGCTGTTGATTTGATTGGCAATCCCGTTTCTACTTTAGCTATGAAATATCATTTATAGCCGACCAACAATTTATAAAGGAACTCCTGCAATATTAAATGGAATAAACTGCTTTATTTTCCTTATTTTTATTTATCGGCTTTATCGGTTTTTCCAGGTTCAAAAGCCAAGAAGAGCCAATTTTTTTATTGGTTGTTAAGCTTACCTATGATGCCAATTATAACTGAATTTTATTCTGTGGGGGTTTTTAATAATAAGAAATACACCCTATCTTAGTAAATCAATCAAGTATAACTCATGAAGTCTGAGAATCAGCATCTTTCGAACATCAAATTTACATAAAATAGTCCCCAAAACACCCGTCCAAAGTGGTGAACATTTCCTAGTGCTTTCGCTAGGACAATGAAGCTGCGCAACAAACTCCCCAGCAGCACAGCTGACTGTTTAGATAGAAAAACTGGAATAGTACTTAGCTAAGAATATTTTGTTAAAATAATTATCGTGTTCTTAAAACAAATTGGTTTGAAAATCGTTAATAGACGATTAAAGTATACGGTAATAGGTTGGAAAGCTTTATGAATATATATTATAATAATATTTATAAATGCGAAAGTAAGTTTGTTTTTTTGTTACCTTTTCACGCCTAAACCACTGAACTGGTCATCCTGAAATTTTGCAAATACGTTGTCAGGTGTACAGAAACGGACATAGGGTACCTTTCATGCCTAAAAAATTGCTGTTCCGGAGGTCAAAGTCAAAGTATTTATTTCAAATAGGCACATAAAAGGCACTTTTGAACGTCAAAAATTACAATGAAATAGAATTGATTCTAGTCGCCCCTTCCAAAAGGTAGTTTTCGTATGGAGAAGAATGGGCAAGAAACTCCACCGTTACTCTTTTAAAATGTTTTACAATATTTTGCATACATTAATTATATAATAAAATAATATGTGAAGACGATGCACCTAAAATAAAATTACTATACCACAATAGGTAAAAGAATTAAAAATGAAACCATGACATATAAATTAATAATCTGATAGATACATGGTGCTCACATATTTACAAAAATGGAAAAAGTAAACGATTTTCATTAAAAAAAAATATATATAAAAACAATTTTAACAAGTAAAAAGTCAGGGTGTGAGTTAAGAGTAATTACAGAATGTAAACAAAGTAAAAAAAAAAGAATAAATTTACAATTAAATTAGCAACCAGTTTGATTTTGTCTAGACTCTAGATTGTCCTATGGAGCAGGATCAGCATGTTTCCAAGCGTTCTTATCCTGGATATAATCTTCTAATTTATAGTATGCTTGTTTACTAAGTGTACGTTTAATGCAATTTTTAAAATTTCTTTCATTTAATTGCAATATATCACAAGGTATTTTATTGTAACATTTAACACAGTACCCCATAAAAGATGTATGTACTTTGGCTAACCTGAAAAATGGTTGATGTATTTTATCTTTATTTCTAGTATTAAAATTATGTCTATCGCTTATTTTATTAAAAAGATGTAGATTTTTTCTTACATACATAATATTTTCATAAATGAACTGGCAAGGTACCGTCATAGTATTAATCCCTTTAAAAATTTCCCAGAGAGATTCGCGGCGACGTAGATTATAAATGGCTCTGACAGCTCTCTTTTGCAAAATAAATATGGATTCAATGTCAGCAGCTCGACCCCATAGTAAAATGCCGTACGGAGGGAAACAACAATAACGTTATTATGATAATAGGTGGCACCACGTGTCTTTTGTCTTGTTCGCAGGCGAAGTCGCGGGCAACAGCTAGTAAATATATATTTTAATACGTTTTCTTTCTTGCGGTCGTTTTATCCAGTCCTTTTTTCGGTTTCTTCCTAATGAGGGTTTTGAAGACACTGGAATATGTTTATTACCAGCCTTTAATATTTTTTCCCTTCTTCAAATATATTACTTACTCATAGATGTTACAGCTTGACTATAATATTGTTGAGAGAATTGTTTGCCGTTACAGTAAGCTCAGTTTTCCTTCATAAAACAAATGTAGTGGAAACATTTCGTTTATTGCTTGCCGTTGTGATGTAGATCGTTTATATCAATTTGTTATTGATTTGTTTCCTGCCAAATATTGGAATGCGGAGTGGTTCTGTTTATGTTAAGTATTTTATTTCAAACATCTTTTTCTTTCTTCCGAAATTCCGTTAAATGTCCCATGAACAATACAGTTGCCTTCTACTTAGCGTGTCGATGGCAATTTAGCTACGAGTTCGGCACTTTCAGAAGCGTTTATCAGTTCTTATAACGTGCAGGCAACAGGACATAGTATAACCAGCCTATAATTTTTCCATTGCTGGGACACAGGCCTCCATCTGTGAGAGGAGCACGCGGGCCCAGTGTAGGTTGGTAGATGTCACATGTCTTCGATTTTTTGGTTCTAAGACATGCCGGTTTCCTCACGATGTTTTCCTTCACCGTTTTTAAAATACGTTACACCGCACCACTGATCTCAACAGGACATGCTGGGCACGATTTTAAATGGCCCTATGTTTATGGTGCATACTATCTGCCAAGAGCACAAACGCAGTTATGTTTATTTAGTTATGTTTGGTTCTTGAAGTCAAATAGGTACCTTACTAAAAGTCTCTTCAAGAATTGAATTAAGAATAAAATGCAATTTAAAACAACGCTTCACTAAATGTAGTCGAAGAGCTTGAATACAAGATCGTAAAGAAGTTAGTAGATATATAACGAACATCAGCTAAATGAATTTCCTACGTATTTGCTTGGAAACAGTATTCGTTTGGCATAGACAGCTGTTTAACATCCGATATTTGAAAAGTGCTGTGAAAATACGAAGTCTCCCGTGTGTTGATTTTCGTAGACAGGGCAAAGAGAACTTATCAAAATATTATTTAAGTTACGAAGCATTGCCGATGCATTGAAGCTTGAAAATCAAGGATCTCCCCCACAGGCGCGTTATTATCGGTTGATAATATTGGATGCGTTATTGCGGTAATGCATCCCGATTCCTTCCTTTCTTTGTCATACAGCTGCGTTTTTACTCTCCGATATTTTTAACGAGCGCTTGTTACGGTCTACACTGTGTTCCCGAGCACCACACGTTCAACGTTATTAACGCCGGTGTGTATAAGATAATAACACAAAATGTTCTAAGACCTCATATCGGAATATCGTAGGATCTACTATTGATATTGCGTCGTTATTATCACAACAGTGTGTAACTTCGTGGCTACCCTAATATAAAATGTACTGAAAACAGATATTGCAATAACGCATCCGATATTATCGACCGATAATAACGCGCCTGTGGGGAAGAGCCTTTATGCCGCATGGACGCGATGTTGAATACTTGATTATGTAAATAGAAATCTAGGCAGCTCAGAAAGATACATTCCTGGCCAAATAGTTAAAGCTTTGAATGTAGATCAGGAGTTACTATGCGCAGTATAAACCAAACTATTCTTAAAAAGTTTATTGACACTCATTATTTTATTTCACAAAAAGTTTTATTGGCAAACGAATGTGAAAGGTGATGATAGACAGTAATTTTACATAAAAACGGTTAAGTTTGTACATATTTTTTTGGTTTGACCGTGGTCCCCCAAACTAGAGAGAGTACGAATGAGCAGAAAGAAATAATTATGTCGGCTTACAACGCTAGGTTAGTAAAGCGTCTATTATGTTGTGAGTGTGTGTTTGTGTGAACGTCTGTGAGAGAGTCATGTTTTCTATGGTCACTAGCTTTGTATCGTTAACTGACTTCAGCCCACGACTAGGCCACGTGGAAGTCAACTATACCATAAAACTTATACTATGGCACTCGGCAATGGTGTATTTTTTAATCACTGAATTGTAACCGGATCAAGCGGCGTATTCTCTAAGTCCGTCAACGAAGACTCTGGCCCGTCCGATACCAGTTCGAAACTTGGGAGTGAACCCTACTTCTGATTAATTATCTTTTTCGGACAGGCTATAAAACTTCGTGAGTAAGGCTGGGGCCGTACTGGTACGGCGGACAAATAAATTTCGATTGTCGTTCCAGTTTCATATGTTTATATAAGTTTGTTTTCATGAAATCGCCATCGCGAAATAGCTGTCAAATCATGTTGTCATTCATTCTTAGGTCGGGCTCCAAACTAGTCTTATATCCGTAGGTGTTGCGGAGTAGAAAACGACCGAAACTACGGATTTTGTGCACAGAGAGTAGACCTCCAATGCTTACAGAGATTACCTCTTACAAACGTAAAACGAACAATATAACCTCTTTATAATAAACCCGTTACCCGTTAGGAACCCTTTGGATGCGAGAAGCACAGAACCGGTCGAAGTGGAGGTGCTTCGGGAAGGCCTATGTCCAGCAGTGGACGTCTTTCGGCTGAAATTAATGAATCTTCTTCTTAGCGTGTCGATAGCAATCTATATGAACTCGGCCCAGAATTCGGCTACTTGTTTGGCGCCGTCACCAGCGTCCATCAGAAATCATCAATGAATGAGTGATGATGATAATATTAGTTTAGACAAGTTGGTGACCATTTTCTTATATTTTACGTACCTTTTTAGTGGCAGCATCTCGATTTTTTTTTTGTTTTTCTTAGCCTTCACTGTCACACTGCTGGGCAAACGCCTTTCCCAAATTCTTCCAGGCAACCTTTTCTAGGGCTACCAATGCTACCATAATTCAGCAAATAAATAGAAAATTAGAGTAATCTTGTAATTAAATATCTGTGGAGAAAAACGATGAAGATGATAATTAAGTTTTATCAAAGATCAAATACCTCTTTTATATGGCTTTAATAAATTGATTAGAAATCTCATTCAATGTTCATTTTCAGCATAAATAATTAAATGAATAAACAAACTATTGAATTATTAAAAATATTTTTTGTCTCTGCTATGTTTTTCTTACAAATCTTAGATCAATTGTTAAAATGAGGGTTTCAAAACGGGAAGGCTTTACTTTTTTTCTTGTTTATCTGTATTATTTCCTCAGACATTAAAAGCGTTTCCTCGTACGAGTACTACACACGATGGCGACTTTAAAAAAGACAAAACAAACAAAACACATCTCTTCACATGATAACATAATAAAAAGGCTCTCTCAGCTCTCTCCCTCGCCCATCCCGCCACCTCCTTCGCTAGCATGACTGCTTCGCAGAAGGAGGTGACTGCCTCCCACTCCCTCTCGCCCCGGACCATGGCTTGGACCAGGGCCGGGCGCGAGAAGTCGCCGCCGCTGCTGATCGCCTCTACGAGGACACGGCGGTGCTCTGCCCAAGCGGGACAGACCTCCACCGTGTGCTCCACCGTGTCCTCTGGGCGATCCTCGCAGTGGTGACACCCGGGCGTTTCCTCCCGCCTGATGATGTGGAGGAACCTCCCGAAACATCCGTGTCCGGTGAGGACCTGCGTCAGGCGGTAGGTGAGGGCGCCGTGACGCCTCTCTAGCCACTCCTCAAAGAGGGGCCTTACCGCCGCTATCGCGGCGTGCCCTGCGCTGGGTTGCGACAGTCGCGCTTTCCATGCCGCCATGAGATCGCGCCGGAGGTCTGTCCGCTCCGCAGCAATTTGCCGCGGAAGCGGGTTTTCCCCCCGGCGTAGTGCCTCCGCGCGCCACTCAAAGAGGCGCGCGAGGACTATCGCCTCCAGATCCCATGGCGGCAGTCCGGCAAGGAGGCTTGCCGCCTCGCGCGAGATCGTGCGGTACCCCCGTATCAGCCTTATGGCGACCACCTTTTGGGGCGCGTTCAGGTAGTGGGCGGCTCGAAGCCGCAGTGAACGCGCCCATACCGGGGCGCCATATACGGCCATGGACCGCACGACCCCCGCGTAAAGCCTCCGGCAGGAGGCGTTTGGCCCCCTCAGGTTGGGCAGGAGCCGCTTGAAAGCGGCCCCAGCCCGTTCCAGTTTGGGGGCCAAACGTCGGAAATGCTCCACGAAGTTCCACCGGCTGTCGAGGACGAGACCCAGGTATTTCATCGTCGTCTCGACGCCGATGTGAACCCCTCCTACCGTCAGTTGGGATCCCGATGGTGGCCCGTTCCGAAGCCCATGAAATGTCATGGCTTCGGACTTGTGCAGAGCCACCTCGAGACCCAACTGCCGGATCCTCTCCACGACTATCGCAACCCCGCGTGTCATTGCGTCGGCCGCCGCCTGATGCGACCACGGTCAGGGCTTATGGTCTTCTTTAGGCCATTCTCATAAACTGGTGTCGCCCCATCCCCATTTGTAACAGTAAAAGACAACGGAAAGATACTCGTAGCTCACCCATTGACATGGGGTCCTGAACTAATTGGGAATGGAAATAAATAGCCTCGCGCCCTCGGGAGCGTAGGACAACTAATGACCCAACATGAGTACATCTCCATTGGACACCCATGGGATTCTTATTGCTGGTATGGTTGGTCCATCGTCGAAGCTTTGTTTGGTGTAATGATAGGCAAAACGAAACAATCCAGCAGGATTGCAGCCTAAATTCAGGCATTATCCTGTCAAAGTACTCGTACCTAACTCGGAACTAAGTTGACACATTTTGTTTATTTTATAGATTTGAATTTACTTTTATTATTTCTTTGTTTTTCTGCCCGCGGCTTTCTGGATGTTGGAAATCCCACAGGAATGTGATACCGGGACAGAAAACCTATGTTACTCCTTATAACATCAGCTATCTGCTAGTGAAAGTCCCGTCATAATCAGTCCAGCCGTTTCCAAGATTAGCCGGAACAAACAGATAAAAAAAGTTGTTTTGTTATAAGTAAGTACATTCATATGCATTTAGTAAAAATCTGTTATTTTGACAATACAAATAGATACTTCAATTTTATTTATTTATGTATATATAGATGTATGGACAATAGGAAGTTTGTGGAAATGGGAAAGGCTTTTGCCCAGCAGTGTGTCATTACAAGCTAAATATAATGTAGAGTAGGAAAATAGAGCTGCGTTGTAGGTATATATGTGAAGCTCTCTCACAACATAATTAAACAGCGATACGTTTTGACTTGAATATACATAATTATGTATTAGACGACTTTACATTTTCATGTTAATACTAGCACTTCTCTATTATACAAAAAATACCCAATGAAAATATTTGACAATTGCTTGAATGTTCGAATGGAACGACGTGCCTTCAATTCTAACCAGCCCGTATTTACAAAACGTACTCCTACATCGATAGCCTCTACAGTATTACGAGTAAAAACTTCTTAATGACTCCATTCAGCGTAAAGTAAGTTTTATTAATAAGCCTAACGTTTAGTTGTACGTCTAACTTCCAACCACATCTCCACAACCCGCTTTTAACGATTTAGCACAAAACTTTTAATTCGCAGTGCACATTAAATAATGCATTAAATTCTCGTGAAACTTTCAGAATCCAGTGCGATACTATTTCACATCGGCCTCATAATTAAAGGAGTATTTCAGTTAATGAATTTAATGTTTCTGCATTGCTGTTAGAATTAAATTGGTAGTTAAAATGATATGTTGTTTCTGATAATGTGAATCTATGTGTAAGCTTTCTCTCAGACATTTTAGGCCAAATTTAGAGGAACCCTGGGAGTAATATTGGGCGAATGTAATTGGTAAATGGAGATTTAGAAGCATTTCAGTGTTTGATGATTTCAATTATATTAAGTAGTAACCAAACGTCAGGCATTTATACAGTCAGCGAAATTAATTACTTATCAAATTGGCACACTACGTCAATTTTTTGTGTTATAGCCATTTCAAGAGTGGAGGGTGGCTTTTGCTTAGGAGTGGGATAGTGTAGAATAAAAAATAAATAAAAATAGCCATTTCATACAACTGTCAATAAACGACAGTTGTGATTTAAGAGTTAATAGTCAATTTGCAAAAGCAGCAACATTGTCCTACCATTGGAGCTAGCTAAGTTTGATAGACTCTTTCAATAAATTCAAGAATATATTGGCTACTAAGGTTTGTAAGAAAGCTTCTTGAGAAAATGGCGATATTATACAAACGATTTAGGAACCATAAACCTTGAGCACGATATCATCATGACAGTCGAAAACTAAGCCGCGATTCTATTTCTGTACTGCAAATTCATGTTGGGACTTGGTGGCAGACACTCAAATTGATGAGTTTATTTGTTTTCCTTATCTACCTAATCCATTATTACCAAATTCTATTTTTATTCCCTCTACTTTGATAATCCTACAGCGCGTGGATGGTCTACGTCATATTGCAACCATCATGAGCTGATTAATATAAGATTCCACCATGCCGCCACAAATTGTGGTTACAACAATATGATCAATAGTTACCATCAAAATATCATACAGACTTCGAGCATGATCCACAGCTACACAAATCGTTCATACATTTTCGTAGCCTATTAGAAAGTTGCTACGACGTAGCTGATATGACATCACGGCTACGCAGCTAAGTTTTATATAAAGTCGTAGCAGATCACTGATTTGCTACCCTCTGGCTCATTTCCTCGAGTCCTACAAATGTCAAAACCAGAGTTTGTTTTACTTTGAAATTCTTAACGTTTGAGATTGAGACATTTTTGTTCATAATTATTTTTTATGTTTAAAAGAAAACATAAAAAATAACTAATTCAGTTAAATAATTCGTAATATCTCAGTCTTATTTCATAAAAATCAGAAAGCTTAATAATGATTGTAATTTAAATACAATACGATTTCAATTCCGAAAAATCTCTCCCGCTGCAAAAATATTTGGCAATCTCATAATTTAGATCAAATCAAATAACCGAGGACAAAAATTTTTACTTTATGATTTCAGCGCAATATTACAAAAAAAATAAGCTGTATTTTCGTAAGGAAGCCAAGCTTTGCAGATGTTAAAGAATATTTATCCGTAGATGAAGAGCAGGTGGCCCAGTGGTAACGGCCGCGACTTACTGAGTTGTTAGTCGGGGTTCGAACCCAAGCAGGCACTTTACTTTGTGCTAGTTCATCACCGCTGCTCTCAAAACGGTGAAGGAAAACATCGTGAGGAAACCGGAATATCCTAGAACCAAAAATTCGAAGACTTGCGACATCTACGTTATGGCGTTTCACAGAGGCCTGTGTCCCAGCATTGGGAACATTTAAGACGGACGGGATTTCATACAAACTTTCTAGCCCTTGTTTTTCGAAATGAATGAACCGATTTTAATGAAACTTCGTATGCATAAGCAGGATACAAAGTTCTACACAGTTAGATATGAACATTTTCGAAAAATAGTGTTACCGCCAAATTAGACCGTATTTAAACTTTCCATAGAAACAGAGATTTCCAGTTATCTTTTTTTAAATAAAACATTTCGAAAATGTTCTTTACTAACTTTTTAGACCTTTGTATCCTGCTTATGCGTATGAAGTTTCATTAAAATCGGTTCATTCCTTTCGAAAAACAAGGGCTTGAAAGTTTCTATGAAATGCCGTACGTCGTAAACGCTCTTAAGCTTATTCTAGATGTTGTTAAATTTTCTAAAAGCTACACCAATATAAAAATCGATTATCGGATATATACCAGTACCGTGCCACTGCAACGATAAATATGTTGTTTAAAATTTAATGTAGCATTGTAGCGTGCAAATAGCACCACTACTAGTAATTTACTTTATATTATTGACACTGCTTTCCCGAGAAAATGCCAGCACATGAGTAATGCAAACTTTTTGTTATGAGAAAAACATCAGAAATTATTTATTAAACTAATTTCTCCCGCCACGTTGCCTTTCAGATCCACAGACCTTTGTCACTATAATAATAGTACCTAATATTAGGTACTATTATTCCAGGGTAAACGCTACTTGCATGCCTAATTTCATCGAATACAAGAAAATGTGACAAACGAACAAACAACGTTTTTAACATCTTATGTCTATATAAATAAAACAAAGCCGAGGTTAGTTATTCCAATTAGGAGTCAAGACCGGCTGGATCGATTTTTAAGATCTTTAATTCGTTGGATTTGTCTCCGCCCCAAATAAGTGGCAGAATAACTATTAAAACATGGGAAAATTTCACGAAAAAAGAGTAATAAAGATAATTAATATTCATGATAATATTAATTATCTTTATTACTTTTTTGAACTTAATTACTATGAACATTTTGTATGGAACGGCTTTTCTGATGATATCTCGATAACGTATTGACTGATTTCAATAATGTGGTTTATCTTAATAAACTACTGAATTTAATTCAACTTCCAAAACGGAGATCCTAGATGTAGGCAAAAGGGCTGCCAAACTGAAATGGGATTGGGCGGGTCACGTCAGCCGCATGCATTATTGCATAGTGATCGCTGGGCGACATTCTCCACATGGCGGGTGCCTGAGGATGGACGGCGCCGCCAAAGCCGGCCAGGATGAGGTGCCGCTAGAAAAGAATGTATGGAAGGATTTGGGGGAGGCCTTTGATCAGGAGTGAGAGGTTGATCAGGAGTCAGTGTAGGCTAAATAAAAAATAAACAAAGTTAACACAACATTTATTTATTCTGAGGCGGTACGAAGTTCGCCGGGTCAGCGAGTAGCTAAATAAAATTAAATATACAGTAGATATAGCTATTGTCGACTCAGTCAAATGTAATCATTATTATCTGGAATTAATACGGAGCTTCAATTAACTAACCTATAATTTTAACGAAATTATAATCAATCAAATAAATACACCACAGCCATTTTCAATGAGATATAAATATCCTTCATTTAAACTTCGTTAATACGACTTAAATTAAGATGGGCTCTCGATATTTCTGTTATCTCGTTCACCAATATTTATTAGAATAAGTTATTTGCTTCTTGCGTGACTACTTTGTTGATCCAGTGGTTGCAAGCCAGACCACTCTGCTGGTCCTATACTAGGTTCAATCCCAGATCAGTCAAAGTATAATCGGAGTAGCTCTTTGGTAGTCGTAACAGGTAGTCAAAAGCCTGAAACTCTGACGAAGAGTCTTACCAAGGGGTATCGTTTTACTCAGTAACTGGTGTTTAAACGTCAGATAAGCAATCGTTCCATGTAAATACAGGTATTCACTGCATCTGGTTAGACTGGAAGCCGACCGTAACCACACCAGTTTGTACTATATTGTCTCTACTGTACTCCAGTCTTACAAAAGGTTGTTGTTAGCTGCATCTGGTAAGACTGGAAGCTGACCCAACAAGATAAGGCTAGGCAGACACACTCATAGCATTCATTCAAGCAGGATTCATGAATTGTGAACGGTTGATGGCACTAGGTATATGCGCGCCGCTTTTTTATTACCTTAATAATACCCGCCTAATATTGACGTACTGCAGAGCAAAGGCCTCGTCTTGTACTGAGAAGGCACAAGCTTGAACAAGCGCAGTGGCGCTTGTTCAGTTATAAATCGCGCCCCCTTCTAAAAAAAGCTTAAACGAGAGATTTGGGATACATGAAGAAGCTTCCTCGTGTAGCTCAGTTTATTTCGCCAGTTACTCAATTGAACCGAGCTCTCGGCGCATCCTGAATAGTAACCTAACACCTTATTTGACTGGCCAATTCTTCCCTTGCGGTGGTAGGGCTAACGCCCGCCTGGTCTGCGACCACCCTCTCACCGGAGTCCGGCGTCAAGCAGCCTGCTGTGTTTCGTCGATGCGTGGGAGTTCCAGTGCCTTAGGTAGCTTTTGGGCACGCTTGTTCTATCATAGATCTCATCCATCGCTTTCCATCAAGCGTGATCGAGGTCAAAAGCGGGCCCATTCAGCAATAAAAAAACGTAACTGGCAAAACGTGGGTGTAGGTACTATAATACACCACTACAGCCCCTCCGGGACATACAGGCGTGAAGTTATGTCCTTGCTTAAGTCGCGTCGTAAATCACGATCGACCCATATAATGTAACGTCACAATTTTTACACTACGTTGCATGACGAAATTCGAGTGAAAAATGGTTAAACTTTTTATGGGACCGTGGCTATGTGGACAAAGGGGTTTAATTACATTAAACCACGTTTTAGAAAAAGGTTTTCATTTCACAAATAAGATGAAAAGATTAATTATGTTTTTTTTTTATAGATTAGCTTCCTTTCGTGAGCGTGGAATTTCTTGTACCCCGTCCCATCCCGTCGTATCGCATCGCCCGCTCGCGGTATTACCTCGTTTCGCTTAGCGTTCTTTCTGACTTTTTACCTTTTTGCTCGGCTTCTAAAGGCCCTAAGGCTAGATGTTAAATAGCCTTCCTCAAAAATAAGGCTATCAAATGCAAAAATAATTTTTCAAATCCGACTAGTAGTTCCTGAGAATAGCGCGTTCAAACAAAAAAACAAACAACAGCTATATAAGCTTTATTACCAGTATAGATTTAATTGAAATAAGTCATTTCTGATTCTAAGATTATGTAAGTTAAGTTAAAACGAACACTCAAACGAACGGTCCAAGTATTTGATTCAAATTGATGATGCTATCTTATTTTGTATAGGTATCCGTAATACCCCCTATATAATGCAACCTTGGTGTCCACACATGCACTAAAAAGACTCCAAATGCTAATCTTCTACCTTTTTTAAGGTCACTCATTCAAATTGAACAGTTCAATTCAGTTGCGTCACAAACGGAATAAAAAGTCGACTGCTTCTAAAACGAACGTTTCAGGATTTTCAGTTAATGACACGAATGCCTTAGATTTTTACTCAAAAAATAATTACCTACCCCCAATACTTTGATCGGATTGAAAGTTGAAAAATGTTCCCCTTTGTGCCCCGATTTAGGTATTTATTACAATTATGTGAAATAATATTTTATTCATAAGTTACATCAAAGAGTTTTCATTTGGTTGATTTTCTCTTTGTTTCATTTTCGTGACTGTGAAATTAAAATTGACAGAGGCCAATTTGTGATTGGTAGAAATGAGGTTAAGTTATTGAAGCTGGAACATTTTATATAGCTTAATCAGCCTATAATGTTCCCACTGCTGGGACGCAGGCCTCATCTCTTGAGAGAGGGAGTGGATCTACCACGCGGACCCAGTGCGGGTTACTATACTCCGACTTTTAATTAGCTGCAGTAAAATGACACTTCTTAATAACTCATTTCGGACTGCGTTTAGAGATGCATGTCAAATAAGTTTCGTTTGTTACACTATACTGTACCAGAAAAACAAGATTTGGTTGATGGTCGCGAAAAAACAAAAGGACGCCAATTTCAGTCATTTAAGTAACACATAAGCTGTCATTAAATAGTGTAAGTCCGACTATAGATGTCACATGTCTTCATATTTAAATACTCACCAAGTAAGTAAGTCAATTCTGTAGTCGTAAAAGCACACGTTTCACACAGTATTAAAGAAGAAATTACGCGTTCCCAAGCGAAAACTACATACGAGTACCTTAAATCGTAAAATGAGCAAAATTTTCACCTCAGCAAGTTAAAACCTGAGCAAACGCTGAATGTAAACGTAAATTATTTTTCCTTAATTAGCAATGCAATGAATGCCTTTCGCATCAAAAGCAGGAGGTACTTCACGTATTTTTCAAGAGCCGAAGTCGAGCCTCAAAAAGTGGTAGAAAAAGGTTTTCATAAAGTAAAATGGATGATTTTTGATGAAAATGTTGGGCTAATTCCATATTTTAGTTTGTATATGTTTAGTTACGATATTTTATTGTTATTTTAATATTTTTAAGATTTAACACGACTATTTACTCTAGGTACTACATTAAATGACTAACTTTATAAATTAAAAAAAAAAACTTGTTACTCAATTTAGTATAAGAAGTTTATCCAATGTGTAATTATTAAGTTTTAGTTAAATATGTTACTTCTCTAAGTACTTACTACACATACAAGTAAGTCTTCGACAGTCCACAATTCGGCATCCAACTTGCGTAGATAAGTTGGTAACTTTCATAGTGTATTACCTGTAAAAGAGATCAAAGTTAAAAATCAATTTTTAGTTTTAAGTAAAAACTAGAATATAAATTTGAAATAAGAAGTTAATAATTTTGTTGTAAACATACAAACATTGCAAGCCTAGAAGTTTTTTTTTATATTTTTTTGGAAGCCCTAATAGATTATCATACGTGAATATATAGCAGTTCCAATAATATTACATACATACGTGTGGAATTGATAACCTCCTCTTATTAAAAGGAGGCTATCAATTCGGTAACAAATGGACTCCCAATTATTCTAAAATAAAAAAAATCTTTGAACAGTTGACATTTGCGTAAGGTAATCTAATGAGCGTAGCTGTCTATTGTACGATAAGCTTTAATGTGGAAAACAAAAGAGCTTACACTTTTATATGCCCATAATCGTATCATATCCGCACAATGCCTGAAAACCCCTTTGTCTCTTTTACGTAGGTTCTAACAAAAACCCAACTCAAAAGTATCATAAAATACAACATGAAAACCTTATAATAACCCACATTCAAAACTTTCAAATTAAGTTTTATAACTAAAGGGGAGGCAAGTCGAATTTCTTTACCACTGCATTTTCTCGAGAAGCCTTCCTTTCTACCGTTATTCCACCACCCTCCATAGTTCGTATTCAAGTCGTCTAATAGAAATCTTTCATCCACTATTGTCATTTATTTTTCCGAGTTGTTTTTTTTTTTATTTCTATTGAATTCCCTCTTGCCCAAATTGGAAAGTAACGACTGTTGGACCCACAATGGCCGATCAGGGTTAAAATTGAAAGTGGATATTTGGTCGAATACTTAATCCAGATTTGGAAACTCATCTTCTTTTGTTGGATTGGTCCTGATCTTTGCGATCAAGAGAGCTATGAAATGGTCTGGATATAATACAATGTGAGGAAGGATTTGATACGTGGGTAACTTAGGTAAATCGAATAAATAATATGAAATACAGAATTTTCTATTTGAACAAAGGTTTTCAAAAGGACAAACTCTTTGTTCGTAGGTACCTCATTATGAAACCTCATAAAAGCTGAACGATAACTGAAAGTGAGCGAATATTTTTAAAAGTTAGGTAGGTAATTGAATTGATGACCGGTATCATTGCGTCAAATTAGACTAATTTATTAATTATAGACACCTACATTAATTAATTGATAAAAAAATAATTTAATATTTTTACTCTGGCGGGTCTTAATTATATTGGCGGGGTAATTGCGTAACACACTATCAGTAGCAATGGCTTTTATTTTGACAGTTCAACAACATTCATTGCGATAGACGTTGTTAAGCGGACAAATTTTTTGGCTGGCGGGCAACTGCCCTATGATTCATTTCGGGGCGTTGTATCTATGCTAGTTGTAAATTCTGCTTGCGAGATGCAGGATTTTGCGTGACGTCAGTATGACGCGTTGTTCGCATGTGGCGTTGTAGATACCGCTACATTATAATGCTTTTAATTTATAATTTTATAAAATAACTGGACAAGCATGTTGACATTGTGAACAACTATGAAGCCTAAGGAAGCTCGTTAGCCTACGTAAGGCACTCCAAACTACCAGTTTAAGGGGTGTTAACATTCCGCCCGTCATAAACTTTTTGCTTTTCTGAACATTATACGAAGGAAAAAGCTGTCCGCCTAGCGAAAACATCTCTCTTGCATTGTGTTGGATCGTTCCGACAGACATTAACTGGAATTTACGACCAGCCAATTTTAGATGGATTTTAAGTACTTGCCTTTTATGTGTGTGCTACTGTAAGCTGTCAATGTTATGAACTGATCGAAACAAATTATTTTTTTATTTTTGCGCCTTCTTGATCCGACGCGACGGCTCGGAGATCGGATTATAATCGAAATTCGAATATTTTGACAGGCCGGTGGATAAAAAATGAGCATCGCTTTGGTTTATTTTTGATAACAAGTTGTATCAGTTTTAAGAACTTCACTTATTTATGTCGATAAAGTTTTTATAAAAATTTTCGAGGATTTAAAAATTGTGTGTGTTCGTAAGAGTAGTGGTGACCCAGTGGTAACGGCCGCGACATACGAGTTGAAGGTCGTAGGTTTGAACCCAGACCAACCCAAGTGCATTTGTGTAAATTATTTCATCACCACTGCTCTCAAAAACGGAGAAGGAATACATTATGAGAAAACCGACATGTCCTAGAACGAAAAATTGGGAGACATGTGACATCTACCAACGCACACTGGGCCCGCGTGGTGGATTACGGCCCACTCCCTCTTACAGAGAGGAGGCCTGTATCTCAGCAGTGGAAACTGGCTGTGTTCATTATAGGTACCACTGCCAAGTTAGCTGCTTTATAAGCCAGGCACGTAAATTACTTTAAACAATGTAAATGACTGCCATCTTAATAGTTAGGACCCTAGGACTGCCTAGTAATAGGTCTACTTGGGCTATATACGCAAACATAAATCTGTCTTTTCTAGACACCTGCCCTCACTGTTATCCTCTGTACTGCCATTTACCACTATTGCATTTAACACCATTGCATTTACCACCATTGCATTTACCACCATTGCATTTACCATCCGTACCTATGTATAAAGCTAGGTAGGTAGGTCATCATCTGCCCAGCCTTTTCCCAACTATGTTGGGGTCGGTTTCTAGTTTAACCGAATGCAACTGAATACCAGTATTTTACATGGAGCGACTATCTGACCTTCACAACCCAGTGACTGGGTAATACGATACCCCTTGGTAAGACTGGTTGTCAGACTTTCGGGCTTCTGACCACCCGTAACGACAACCGGGACCAACGACTTAACGTGCTTTCCTAGGCACGAAGGGGTCTTGGTATGTAAAGATGGTCACCCATCCATGGCCAACCGCGGCAAGCTTAACCTGATCGATCGAACCGTGCGGCTGTTATTATTTAGCCACAAGCCCCTACCAATGTTATAAATGTAGGTAGATAAGGTATCTATATATATAATAACAATCATCTTTTTATCACATAACGAGTTTTTAGCTTAACCTTTTATATTTCTTATATAGGTTAGGTAGACCTTTAATCGCCCTACACTACGTTTAAGGATTCATTTAACTTTTGTTCAGGGCACTTGACTCCCAGTGGGTTTTGCCCTTCTCAGAAATTAGCTGGTAAATGATCCGTGTAAACCTATTTGGTTTTAATGTAGGTAATTTGCACATAAATATCACATATTATATTAGAAAACCAGCTTATAATGCTGAGATAGGATAGGAACCTTTGTGCCATGTGCTGGTTTTCGTTGTAGTGATTTTTTCTTATTAAATAATTTTATTGAAAATTTTCCAGTATTGGGAAACAATGTATGTATATGTCGCAGATGGATTGTTGAAATTGCTATTTTACATAACCGCTAGCTGTAATGCAGAATAGCTTATTAGCAGTCACAATAAGCGTTTGGTGTAGATTATCGGTCGCAGTAAATAAGCTAGGGCACCATATCCAAAGGTTAGGGTGCCCTAACTAAAGGTTAGGGTAACCTAACTAAAGGTTTTGGTTAGATTAGAACTGCGAGCGAGCGTTGGTATTTATTATCACTTGGCTTTTTAGTTTTTTTTATTTAGGACTGACTTCCACAAAAATCTGATAACTTTATATTAAAATATTGTCCATAAAATCACAGTTTTCACTAGGAGTAATTTTCACTCATTTTACTCGTTTTATTTATTTCTGTTTTAGACGCCATTGTTGTTGTTATGGCACACAGAGCCACGAGCGACAAAATTTAAAACTAAAATCTACAATCTGACGTTACATTTTACGCTGCTTTACATAATCTCTAATCGTTGACCCGCTGCATTGATAAATACAAAACGTTTAACGTTGCTCAGCTGTTTTATATAACGGAGTTGTTATGTAAAATAACTAGCGGTTATGTAAAACAGCGGATGCGACAATCCATCTGCTAAATATACATTGTGTCACCCTGCTTGGTAAAAGAAATTCAAAAATAAGTTAACAAACAACAAAAAAACTGTATCTACTGGTATCAATAGTTTTAGGTTCTCAATTTTGAAGTCTTAGAAACTATTTCTGGTCCAATCCGACTAAAGGCTTAAAGGTTTATATACAGTTAGCAGACGTGAATTTTGCTTTTTGTTTTATTCATTGTAGGTAATAAGATTGCATGATAATATTTTGCCAGATAAACTAACTTATCATCATTTCGGGTAAACGAGGTATGATGTATTTGCCATCGTCGTGTTAATTTGGCAGTCATTTGTTCGGAAAACCGTGTTTAGGTACGCCGAACAAAATGAATGCGACAGTCGCGTGTTTGGACTATGATTATGACGTTAGCTTTTGACTTTCCAAAAATCTTTCATGCATCATTTGAAAACAAAGTAAAAGGAACATATTATCTCCCAATTTTCATGTTTCCATCTCCAGTACTTCGAGCTGTTTATTGGCTGCCAATCACTCCCAGCATTGTTTTTTGTATTCACCAGGAAGTAAGTTACAACATTTTACTCGACACGTGTATCCAGCCATTTGTAAAGTTATTAATATTCTGTGTGATGTAGAGCTAACGCCCACGAGTTTCATTTGCAATTTATAACAATGTCGTGTAGTTCAAGGAAACTTGCGTTCTTGGATGGAAAAGAAAGGGACAAAGTTCTTGGAGCTGTTGTAGGTAATTGATTTAAAAGATTATAAAGCATGGAAATAAGGTCATATGTACATACACAGGGTGTAACAAGACCCTTCACATGCTGTACGCATTCTGTAGGTACGTCAAACTAAGTAACTTTGTGCAAAAATAATTGCTAGAAATAACCTTTTATTTTTGGTCTTAAAATTCGCTGTTTACGGTAGTGCGCAATGTAACGCACGCAAAACATTATGCATGCGGTGCAGGGATCGTGCTAGTACTTAAAGTTAAGTTATAATATTTGAAACATGTTTTCGAAGAAAAACATTAAAAAACTTTGACCTTCAATATCTCCGTAACCAGAAGGTTCCTAAGCGTGGACTAGTACAAAAAAAAAATATGGGAAGAACAAGTGACTCACCATTTCTAGACCCGTTACAGGTTTAAACCATTAATTTTGATGTTATTATTTTAATGAAACGATAATTTATTGTGAGCTTCATTCATAATTATAATAATATGCTGTGATAATTCCAATAACAGATTACCAGTTATGACTTCCGTCAACAGTAAATGCTTGTTTTGTCTTATTAGTAAATACGTGTTTATCAGGCCTAGTTAACATTCAAACCACGAGCCGGTAGGGATGGCACAGAATAGGAAGTGTATATTGATTATGTGTCATGTTTAATTTATGTTTGTGGATTCTTCCAGGGAGAAAGCCGCACGTGTCTGGGAAGAAAATATCAGGATAATTAAAAGATAATGTAGACTTACTATGAGTGCCTTAACAAGGCCTTGTTCCCAATAGAGCACTTTATGTGGACGAAATATTACTATGCCAATCGTGATACTTTTCGGCACCACGAATTTTGTATGTTTTGCTGAAACCAGATACAAATATGATTTACTTTGTATAAGGCTTTGCAGTTAACTTGAGAAGAAAATAAAGGCGATAATATTGGTCTTGTAGAAATTATACAAACTGGAAACAAAAAAGTTACACAGAAAGGATGGAATGGAAACGTAAACGTGATGGAATGGAACCCTAAAAATCCGTGAACGCCAAAAAATATTTCCATCTTAACTATCAAGTTTTACTACTCATGCACCGCTTGTTAACAAATGGGATATTTTTTTCTAATATCGAGCAAATAATTTTTCATCGTGTCCATTCCAAATACTAAAACTGCCGACGTATTGTTTTTGCCAACGCCTACAACTGGCTGGTCAAAACCGTTTTACCAAAACCAAACGACATTAAATTTCCAGCCACCCAAACAATAACAGTCAGACACAACAATCATAACTCCAATATTTTCCGATATTATATTATAAGGGTTGATTTTAGAACCGTCTGCAGGCGACATTTGGCGGGGTCTGTACGTCTGTCACATTATTAGCAATTCATAGAGAGCTGTGGGCCGATGTGGGCCCGATGAAAAACACACGCTCTCAGGCTACAAGCGAAATCTGATAAATGAAATGCGCCATTTC
Source organism: Gortyna flavago (assembly GCA_963669345.1). NCBI lineage: Eukaryota > Metazoa > Arthropoda > Insecta > Lepidoptera > Noctuidae > Gortyna > Gortyna flavago. The sequence goes on from OY770146.1 coordinate 7,840,418, forward strand.
GTTCGCTCGACCGGCAACTGGAATCGGCAAAAACGTCTACCATCATGCATGTGTTTTATTTCACTGTTTTTTGGCGATGCTAGGTTTGTTTATGGGGACTTTGAAATGTGTGAAAGTGTGAGTGCGAATTGGTCTCACCGTTTCATCAAACATCTACCAGGTTTGCAGACTTCTTATCTTCTTTATATAGAAGTTTGGTAATAAGAAATGTAAATGAAAAAAAAATTTGTTTGAATTAGGAATGCTAATGCGGTTTGAAGAAGACCTCAAGCCACATGGATGATGAAGGTCCAAAAGGACATTACGAAAGATGACGCTCAAGACCAAAATAAATAGCGTCGCATCATTGGGAGAGCTGACCCCACATAACGGGAAAAGACGAGGCCAAAGAAGGAGAGGAAGAGTAATAAGAAATTGAGTTGGATAGTCAAAGTAACAACAACCACTGTCAACAAACGATTAACAAACGTCATTTTATGTTAAGGGTTCCAAGAACAGGGCACCAAGTCAAATTGCCCAATCCAACAGTGGCAAGTATCAATTAATTAAGGATAAATTTAATGACAAGTTTTTGCATGCCTTAATTATTCAAGAATCCCTCATAACGCATGTAACATTCATTTTAAAAGTACCCTCACGAAGTTTCCTCAAATATTAGTAAACCACGTAAACTGAGCGCTTACAAGGCGTCCTCAAAACCATGAAAGGAAATTTTAATGGCCGCCAGGTGACTTCGCGTTTATTCGACAAGGAAATAATGGAGACGCGCGATAAACGTAAGTAAGCCTTCGTCGAGCCGTTTTACACGTATGACGTCAATTTAGAGCAGCATTATGGCACATAATAGCCCATTAATGTCTTAGAACGGCGAAACCTGGCTATGAAAAACTATGCAGTAATAGGAGTGGAGCTTAGAGTAAACAGAGTGATGTATGGAACAGACATTGTAAAGCTTTGGATACACAATCATTTATCTTGTGAAGTGTCTAAACGTGGACACATACCCGATACGTAGTTTAGAATGTCGCAGTTTGAAAATTGCTCTGTATTTTTTTTGGCGATTCCTTTTGGTGTAGTTAAAAGCATATAATGAAAGTTCAGACAATGTGCAGCATCTTCTACATATCACATCATTCAACGATCACGACATGTTGGCCAAGCGTAGTGATTTTAGCGAAAGTTTTGTACGAGCGTAGCAATCGGTTCAAATAAGGAATTTATGATGATAAGCAGATCTGTCACGCTCATGATTTAAAAATACTTTGTTACCTTATTAAATTCCTATCCCCAAATATATTTATACTTATTCCTCAACTGCCCCGAATCTGTCTATTAAAGATTACAAACCAATCTTCATTCAGAACTTTATATGATGGGACTGGAAATAGAATAATAATAAAAGTATCTCAACTTATATCGTCGCAATAACTGTATAATATTATTATCTTACAAGGGATAGTCGAGATACTCTCGGGGATATTGTCCATTTTATTACATTCTTGGTGGCCCTTTGGATAATTGTAGCGTTCCAACGACCCGTGATACCGCTTAAATGGCAACCTCAATTATGATCACCAGTATAATTTATTTAAAATTAAAAACAGACTTCTTGAAAGAGTAGGTACAGCTGAATATGCAAAAACTAATATTAAAAAATAGCTAACAAAATTCAACCTTATTGGGAGCTATATGTTTGAGCCAGTTGAGGTTGAAACACTAGGGTTTTGGGGACTCTTCACGTGACATCTTCGTTGGCCATTCAACGTGGCAAGGTGGACGAAATTTTATGAAGCCAAATGTTCACTTTTTTATATAATATGTAAACTTTAATGTTAGCTTGTTTGTTGTATTTAAAATTTATCAAAATTAATTGCTTGAGCATACAGATTGGCTAGGACATCGACGCGCTAATTGAAACCATCATGAATTCAGCATTGATTCTAGCGTAGAAATGTTTGGTCGGTTATCAGAAAAAAAAATTGCTATCATAGATAAAAACTTTTTAACAAAAAAAACAACCGACTTCCAACAAAACACTACAAAGTGAAAAATAACTTTAATTTCGGAAGTCGGTGTCGTTGGTTCTGCATTTTCGTTTTTTGACACCGACTTCTGAAATTAAAGTTATTTTTCACTTTGTAGTGTTTTGTTGGAAGTCGGTTGTTTTTTTTGTTAAAAAGTTTTTATTTTTCACTTTTGAGTTGTGGTACCTACCCCACACCAATTCGTATACCACTACTTGCTAAATATATAACAGTGACAGGAAGTTGTACAGAAAAATTGGAGTCGAATCCCGAGTGATGTTAAGACGTAACATTTCCGTCTCTGAAGGACTCGTGAATGGACCTATGGGCATAATAAAAAAAATCAAATGGCCGGCCCTAAGGAGAGATCAATTGGAGGATGGGGAACTACCGGAAGCCGTGTACGTAAAATTTGATGACGAAACTATTGGTCTTAGGCTAAAAGATAGTAACGGTTGCATACCCATTCCACCAACAAGCACTACGTTTCAGGCAGTAAGGGGTTACGGAGATGTGGAGCGTCGTATGCTGCCTCTAATATTAAGCTGGGCGGTCACAGTACATAAATTACAGGGTACCAGCCTAGAAAGAGCTGTGATCGACCTTGGTAAAAAAAACTTTGCAAAAGGGCAAATATACGTCGCGCTAAGTCGTGTCAGAAGTTTGGAAGGTATCGTTTTGTCAGATTTGGATGCCAACAAATTATTAAAGCGACCACACGACGACAGATCATTGACGGAAATAATGAGGCTACGAAATCTGTCTTCTGACAATCAAAGCCACACTTAATGTACCTACGACTCAAGGGCGAAGATCTCTTTGGCGTCTTATAAAACAGTCTTCAGCGGTTTCATTTTCGAGCAGTAGCCTTCGAAATAGCTTCTCGTATCACATCTCCTGTATCATGTGGTTCGCATTTACTCGATAAGCCCAAACACGGCTAGAATACATTGTTTTATTACGATGCTCCGGTACCTACCTTCCAGCTTCATAAGATCGGTTTGATGGTACCAGTTTCGTCAGAACTATTTATTTAAATTTGCTTCGTCATAGTCGCTTAACTATCTTAATCGAGATATCTTATCTCCACCCATGAAATACTTATAATCATTGAAGAGTTCCTGTGGCTATCTGTAGTCTCCTTCATCAGTTCCACTTCACCAAATTATACTTTCTGAATGCAAATGCTTGAGTTGTCGATGAAAATACCAGAATTGCTATATGTATGCCTATAATATTTGAGGAGTTCCCTTAATTCCTTATGGATCCCATCATCAGAACTGGATTTTGACAAAAATGGGACCAATCTGGAAGTATATCCTTTTAAATAAAAAATATATTTCTAAATCGGTTTTGTAACATCATCTGAAATTGTCGTCTTGTTGTTTTTTCGCGGCCATCAACCAAACCTTGTTTTTCTAGTACAGAGTAGTGTAACAAATAAAACTTATTTGACATGCATATCTCTAAATGCAGTCCGAAATGAGTTATTAAGAAGTGTTATTTTACTGCAGCTAATTAAAAGTCGGAGTATAGGTAAGTGATGACTCTCGGACTCAAACACTTGAATCATCAATAGGTTTCATTTGATTTGAGAGAGTTCAACTAACACACTGTACATGCCTACCAAAGAGGATTTTCCTCGACTTTCATGGGATCCCTTCATCAGACTCTGACTTGGTGACAATGGGACCACCTCAAGAGCATACCGTTTCAAACCCTAATGTCAACTGCTCATCACCTGTTACAAAATATTGCTTTTCCGGATGCTGGGACGTTAATTGTTGAGGAGTTCTCTTGGTAAGAACCAGGAGAACTTGAGCTGATGGTGAAGTCACCATCAGCTCCACTTTACCATACGCATTGTGACGATCATAAATTGCTTAGCAACCATATTAAAGCAATCGAATCGCTACCCGTGAAATATTTTTCATTGAGTAGTTTCGATGGCCATCTGTGGTCTTCATCATCAGTTCCACTTCCCCAAATTATACTTTCTGAATGCAAATGCTTGAGTTGTTAATGAAAATACCAAAATTGCTATATGTATGCCTATAATATTTGAGGAGTTCCCTCAATTCCTCATGGATCCCATCATCAGAACTGGAGTTTGACAAAAATGGGACCAATCTGGACATATGTACTTTCAAATAAAAAAAAAAAAATTTAAATCGGTTCATAAATGACGGCGTACTGAGGTAACAAACATAAAAAATAAAAAAAAAAAAAAAAAAAAAAAACATACAACCGAATTGAGAACCTCCTCCTTTTTTTGAAGTCGGTTAAAAAGTGCAATGCTTACGCGGTCTCAAAATATATGGAAGAGCATTTTTTTTTAAATAACCGATGGAAAACTTCATTAGAGGGGTTAGAATCATGTACTGGATACAGAATCTATGATAACAAGTCGCGCGTCGAAGTCCCTGCCACATTGCATATAAAAAAAAACATACTTACCATAAATCATTCAGACAAACAGAAATACTTATGAAAAGAAAAATTGTAAAGGAGTGCTTTTATTTTGAATATGTACTTAAAAGTTTTATTTCAAAACATTTCACTTGATATTTAAGAAAAACCTAGCGATCCCGTTTTTAATAAACTATGGGTACATTTTTCAAAAAGTACATTATTCTTTTTAGTTACCAGAGAACTGAAAAACACTTGTATCCTGTGATTAATGACTTCAACTAGACCCGAGACCACATTTATTGGCTTAAAACGTTAGGACAGTCCATAGCCTTAAAAGGAACAACTTGTAATTTACAACTTTGTACAGACGCCAGCACATCAAGCTACTACAACCTGTCACTTTAATAGATTTTCAACTTTATCGCTAAAGCATTAGGTTCAAGGTTGATTGGGAAAAATTTACAGTTTCGGGTAGCTTCATGACTGTAGAAAGGCGGTAAATTAAAAGTGAGTAGTTGCTTCCACATTACCTATACATATCCATGACGACTTTTTTTTCTGCAAATAATATATAATCGACTAGCGCTTACCTTTCATCCTTATATTTTTCGTTTATTTGTGCATGTTTTTCCATTACCACTGTCGCCAATAATGTTTAGCTGACTTATTCTTAAACATTATATCCATCGTATTGGGTTAATCCCATTGCAAACCATAGCTAAGACAAGTTTAAAATACAAAAGTTGCAAACTGTCCGTAAACAGTCCGCCGTGCTCGGCTGCTTGCAGCGTATTATGCGAAGAAATGCACGGATTAATTAATTAATTATGACGATGTGTTGGAACGTGGAAGTCTGGCACCGTCTAAACAGGTTTTGGTCTATCATACGGCCGTCTCATTTGTTATCAGTATTTTTTTGGTTATTCTTGGAATGTTTTTCAACTCACACTATTTATGTAGGTACATATTCGTCAATTTTTTTTTGTCTGACACATATTTATTTTATTTAAGTATGCATACACACGACGCGTTGCAGTTTAAACTGATTTACATCCGTCACCTCACACACACACCAGGTCCAGTTGAAAACCAGCGTCAGGCACTAGTTGTCTGGCATTTTTGCTGAACTGGGCCTTTCACACTTTCCTGCAAATTTCTTACATCGGACCTTTTTATTTGATCTTTTGTTTATTTTTTGTTTTTACGTGATGTATAATAAATGTATCTGGTGCTGGTGTATTGTGTGTCTTTTAGTCTGTGCTAAATTAATGTATTTTCTTTCTTTCTTTCTGATGTGCTGGCGTCTGTACCTATTTCTAATCTTCATAAAGGCTCGAATAGTTTAATAATAATACCTTTTCCCACTGCTGAGCAAAGGCCTCTTCTCAAACAGAGAAGGCACGAGCATTGATCAACACGTTTACTCAAGACGGATTGGCGATTTCAGACCTATATTAACTACTAGCAGCACGCCGCGGTTTAAAATTTTTTTTTTAAATCATGTGGCATCACAGCTGAAGTGGAAAAATGTCAACTAACTTTTGGAGGCCACAGTATGTATGTAATCCAGTAATACGATCACAGACATAAATACTTAATAGTAAAACACTAAACGCGTTCTTCATCTATCATTCTGAAATAATGTTTCCCAATCGAATACATAAATAATATCAGTCACATGTGACGAATATCATACTCGTAAATTACAATATCCGAATTCGACACTCGCTTTCTGGGATCCCAAATCGGATTTCAGCGTAATTTTTGCAAATAATTTACGTTATTATTAGTGATGTGACACGGATAAGATTTATCGTAACGCTGTATTTTTCATGAGAAACGGATTGATGAAATAGCGTATATTTTGCAATTTTTTTATGACTCCAGATCAATGCAAAAATTACTGCTCTCTTAACTCTCCAATTTTTTTGTAACTCGATCCGATTTATTATTTTCAATCACTTTGTCGAAGGACTCTCCAGAATATTGCAAAGATACACTGTGTAAAAATCATCTAATACTTACGCCATCTCCTGTTCCTAGCACGGCAGGCTGTGCTGGCACCGCTGCTGCGACTGCTGAGACCCTCAAGCGGTGCAAATACTGTACCTTACAGGTAACCACAGCTTTGAGTCGTTTAGGGTCAAAACTCTCGAGTCATGGGGCCCGAATGCGCCTCTCCCGCGTGACCAGAGGGCTGGGGGCTGACTCTTGAAACTAATTTTAATTCCAATGAGATGCCAATATGATTCCAATGCAAATTTTACAGTCACGTGATTCAGTACTCTTGAAAACAATATTGTCAACATTGAAATGAAATTGACATTGATCTGCGATTATTTTGTTACACGTGAAGTTAGCTATATTACGGGCTGCAATAGTGTGGTTCAACTCATTACAATAAACCGGTAATAGGGCTTTAATATGCTTTATCTTTTAAATAACAAGGCTAATAAGTAAATATTATATAAATAGTTGTATAATGGATTATTTGTAACGTATAAAATTCATTTGGGCGTAAGAAAATGATTAAAATCATAAAATTAACCATGACTTTGGATGCATGCGGTAGGATCTTTGCCTACATTGCAAACAAAAAAAAAGGTAAGTCAAGTGGTTGTAAAGGTGAATTCGAAATGCAAGTTTGTTTATAAAAACATGTTCGCGTTTGGTTCTTTTTTAGTAAGAAATAATTACTGTCCGTTAAGATACTCAACTAATTTAGTACAGTGTTATACAAGTGGCAAGTCAATAGATTGATATCTTCTTTAAAAAATAATATTTTTGTAACGATTGCCGAACGTGTATGTAAATAGTGAACATGACTGAGTTATATACCAGTGAAGTGATATTTATGTTAGAATAAGTGTAAAAGTGATACAATAGGATAGTTAAGACCCTATCTGCGCAAAGGTTACATATCTATGGGTTACATGGTCTGTGATCTGCGCTCCGGGCGCATAGCGTGGGAGTCGATACGGACTATTAGGTACTGTTTTACTGAGTAAGATTTTGATTTTCTAATTAGATTTTAAGTGTTTTTATTGTTATAATTAGCTTTCTAGCTGGTTTTTATTATTAGTCTTCGTATTAGAATTTGATAGGAATATTTAACGTAGAATTTTTGAAAATTCTAATGATGAAGAAAAATGATAGAATAATTACGTAACTTGAAAATTAGGTTTTTTGTTTATATGAATATTTGCATGATTTTAGTATCAAATGAGAGGATTGTGTTTAAAACTGATATTCCCGTTTGAATTATGTAAATCGGTCCACGGGTTTTAGAGATAGAAAGAATTTTGTATAATTAAAATATGCCGAAGTCCGATTTTAGTAAGTTAATGTTCTAGAAAGTTTTATTTTCTAGAGATATGATAATAATGTTGTTAAGTAATACAAAAGAGAAGTTAAATCCTTGCTCACTCTATAATTTGCTGTAAATTTGTATTCATTCATAGAAAACGCTTTGTCCGTTTATCACGCTCATCTCGTCTTTGTTTCGGTTGTTCTTTTACGGGAATTACGTAAAACACTAAATATTACTGCTTATCGTACCATATTATACTTTTATAACCCATAGAAAACCACATAAAACGCAAAACAATTTCTAAAAAGTTACACTTTTGTTAATGGAATAATCACAAACAACAAACTATCCCAACGCAATATTGACGCAATACACAGCTGTCAAAATACACTTAAGAGTACCGTTTACCCCACGCCAAGCCCAATCCCAATTCCACTTAGTTCCCCAAAAAGGACACCTTTGGCGCTAGCATCGAAGTCAAGAGTACGAAACGTCACAATTCCAATGTCGATCTATCAGAATTAAATTCAAGAGTAAGCACCCTGGATTATTCGTTGGCCAAAGAATTAGCATAGCAATTCAATGTGGCATGCTGCCAGTCTTCTGGGTACGTTTCTGGATGACGACAAGTAGGTACTTCGACGGCTAAGTGACCAAAAACAAATTGATTTTTTGTATTTATTTGTATAGTTAATTAGTCATTTAATTTAGTACCTACCTAGTGTAAATGGTTTAGCATTTGTGTTGAAATAAAATTGACAGATGCGGTATAAAACCTCAAAATCATTACAGCTATCTACGCGAAAACCCAGAAGTGCTCAGAACCCAGCAAAAAATCCTCAGATGTCGCATCTCTAAAAATCGATACGAAAGTACTGTCACCCTCATGTGTGGGATTAAAAGTTGGGAGTGCGGAGTAACGGCGCTTCCGTAATCCCGGGCGACGCCTGCTCCCGAGGACTTACCATTATGAACTTTGTGATACTACGTCATTTTAGAGATTACAACAATTATGGAGGTGTCTTTCGAAGTTATATGTATTTGGGTGTTTATTGAGTGATGTTACCTTCAGGTATTCGGATTGGTGCTATTATATTGTGAGCTGTCAATAGCGTCAATAGCTAGCATTAGGTGGAATGCAGCTCACTTTAAGCACTTCACCTAAGTTTTCACGATGAGATTTTTATAGAATAAACCGGTGGATATGACCTTACCGGCCGGTATTTCTCATGTAAAAAATGTCTTAATATTGTGAAAATTTACAATATGTGGTATTGTAAATTTTTTGGTTAAATTAGGTAGGTACCTACTAAAACTCAATTTGTAATGTAAATAAATTCAAGCTTATGAAACCTTGGAAACCTCGTAGCTTATAAAAAAATTCGACAGTATAACAGTTCGTAGAACATTCTCATTTTATGCCTAATTTAATAAAAATGTAATTATTGAAATTCTTCTAAAATGTTCCATGATTAAAAATAAGTTATTACAACAACGTAGACTTCTTGGATGAACGAATCCAACTGAAATCCATTTCTCTGGATTAAGATCGGAATGCGTGAAATAATTATCTTTCCCTCGCACCATGATAGATGCCGATGACATTTTTAGGAATTTCTGCTATTCTATTCTTCCTAATTCCTTTTTGTTCTCATTTTATTTCCGTCTTAGAGTTTGATATTGATAAGCTATACCTCAGAACGAGAGGGTCGTGGCTAAATAATAACAGCCGCATGGGTCAATAGAAGGTTAAACTACACTTGCCGCGGTCGGTTCGTAGATGGGCGACTTCCATTACACTATATATGTATATGTAATGGATGATCACACATCGACGAACGACGCCTCCATGCCTCGGAAATCACGTTAAGCCGTTAGTCCCGGCTGTCATTCGTAGATCTTTGACAGTCATAAGCCCAAAAGTTTGGCAACCTGACTTTCCAAGAGGTATTGTATTACCCAGTTAGTGGGTTGTAGAGGTAAGATAGGCAATCACTTGATCTTGTGATCGATTTTTCACCCATTTTCCTTAAGCGGATTGAGAGGAAAGTTGTGTTTGAAACTTTTTCATCATATCAAGTAATTTATCGCAGACGCGAAATATCATTTCTGAGTTTAATTTCCAGGTCGTTGGTAATTGGGTCATGGTCGTTATCGGAGTCTTCCTTAGAAAACATTATAGTTGTAAAACACTTTTCATTTAATTCAGGGATGCAAGATGCAATGCTATCTCTCCTTCAAAGTATACATGTATGACTTTCTCATTCAATCTCAATCTAAAAGTACTACAGCAACAAAAGATCTTTACTCACTCGCGCTCAGCGTCCATTATTTTTATCGTGTCGATCAAAGCAGTGAGCAATACAGCACTATCCCCAATGGGTGACTACTGATTGAGCTGTATATATGTTAAAAGTAACGAGGGTCGGCTATGGTCCGTATTCATTGGGGGCTACTTTTCTCATTGGATATACAAGAAAGTAGGCGGATTGAGCCCTTGTATTGTATGGCGGTATTTAGCTAGGATTTCCTTTCCTGTCAGTACAAGTGGTCACATCTGGAACTAACGATATAAATGGTATCCGGAAATATCCTGTAAGAATCTGTTATTGTTCAAATCTGTCACTATAGAACGAAAACGTCTTTTGAAATGTCGCTTTTAGAAGTTTCCGAGATTTCCAAAATCAAAATCCGCTTCGCATTTTAAAAGAACAATGCACTCACAACGATTTTGTTTTATAAGTACTTTCTTATTATATTTAATGTAGGTAATTCGTAGATATTGGGCATTTATTTCAATTTTAACACACGCATGCATGTCATAACATTTACATATTTGATTTTATTTGAGCTTTTTTTGTATTCATCACCTTTAATTTCTTCTATTATTTTATTAAAAAAGCCACACACTTTCCTAAGTGTTTGTTATTCTAGCGTATGGCACTCGTGGGTTGCAACTGAAAAAAAGATGGTGGACACTTGTGTTGTTCTCACATTATGCTAAGCTGAGGCCCTTTTGCCATTATAATCATTGTTTTCTGTTTGTTTTTTTTTTGTTTTAAGATGTATTTTTACCCGACTGCGGCGGAGCCCAAAAGGAGGGTTATTTTTACTGTAAAGACAATAAACGCAGTTTTCTTTCTTGCCATTAATGAACTTTACAAAATAGAAAAAAAGTAATGTCGTTTGTATTAAATTTACATTAAATATTTACTTTCCCTACTAAAAAACTGGAAGTACAAATGTGTTATCCATCCACAGACAGCACTAACAATGGATAGATAGCGACAGGTTGACATCAAATAGCCCACCACTCACCATATTAATACGTTTCGCTTCCCCGAGCCAGACCCACGATTTACTAATATATTGTACACATAAATATCCATGTAGATGCTACAGAGCATTGTGGAAAGGACAATACTGCTAACGAGTTTTGATACCACGATCACAAGCATGAATGGCAATTCCAGTATGCAGTGATTACAATTTCGTGTAGCTAGCGTGACGTATCTAGCAAGTAATTTCTAAAGCCGCGTTTATACACAACGCCACATGCGAACAACGAGTCATACTGACGTCACGCAAAATCCTGCATCTCGCAAACAGAGTTTACCGCTCAACTAGCATATATACAACGGCCCAAAATGAATCATCGAGCAGCTGCCCGCCATACACAACACCACCGGTCTGGTCGGAGGATCCTCCCTTTACTATAGAGGATGAGTGAACTTTACACCCTGTTCCTCATATCTCTTTAATACAATCAAAGTACGGTTGGAGAAAGTAGATTTGACGACTACTTGGACGATTTTTTGAGCGTGGAAACACTGATCAAAGGGCACTTGGATGACGACGTCCACTCAAAGTGGATTGTCTTAATCCACTTTCGCATTCAACTTTTTTAGCCTACTTAGATGTCAATTGTTAAAACAAAATTGTGTCAAGTGCAAAAACAGTGGCACCTCGCAATAAAAGAAAATGAAGTGGACGGGACACTCTCAAATTCGTCGAATTATACGAAGCAGTAGCTGTTCTTTGGGATGTGAGGCTAAAAACCTACAAAAGCAAGGATGCTAGAAACGCCGCATTAGAGTGTATCGTAAGAACAATTGAAAATGGCCCAAGTAAACTATGTTATAGTATCAAAGTACACTTTTTTTTATTTATTTAATCATGTTAAAAAATATTGATGAAAATATTTTAAACATTCTGAGTAATTATTTTAAACATCTATGCAACAAGATGAACGTGTGTGACCAGACTAAAAAACTGAACTATTGAGAACGCCCGTACAAGCGTACTTTGATTGTGTCAACGCGGCTGAAGTGTATAATTTGTTGCAGATTCTATGCAGTCACCAGTAACGCCTTTTGCTACCACAATCACTACGCTCAAGAAGCTTGAATGGCGATTCCAGTGTTTTTCATATTCCTTGAAGGTAGGAACTTTGTCGTATCTAGTAAACAACAAAAGCCTAATATGTACCTATCTCTTGCTGGGGATATAATAAAAGCCAACTGATGTGTAAAAAAGTATTTAGTACCATTTTACGTTACGCACGTTTTCCACAAGCAACGTTTGCGCAAGTTGATATCTGCAACGGGCTTGCACTGCGGAAAAGACTGCTGCAAGTTTTCTAACTAACTGTCAAAAAACCCAACTTGTGCAATAAAACTTGCCAGTAGACATTCTGAAAATACAACACACTATCATAGACTTATAAAAAAAGATGGAGTCCGCGCACTGAAATCGAAAGTGAAGCACCGTACCGATCTATGAGTGCGTGATTGACGATTGTCGCTGTCCTGCCACGTAATGGCGGCCGGTCGGCATACTATGATGTAAATGTAGAAACGGTCCGGCATACTTATTATGCTTCACTTTCGATATGCGTGGCGCGGAGTCTATCTTTTTTTTATAAGTCTATGCACACTATCAATCACAATCTGAATCATTTTGAAGAATATTTCTAACCCTTCGCTTCATACGTTCGAAAAATTTGTCTGCTCAACAACATTCATTGCGTTAATGAATGTTGTTGAACTGTCAAAATGAAACCCATTGCTACTGATAGTGTGTTCCGCAATAATCCAGCAGTAATTCGGTTGCCATATTAAAAATAATCATATTAACAATAATCCAGCAGTAATTCGGTTGCCATATTGAAATTATGGTTATTGGTACACCATGTTCCGGACGATCTACATAAACTTCGACCAGATGTTCAGACTATGGAAATATGCATTTTTCATTATGGACACATTAAGGAATTCATTTTTTTTTTTATTAGCCTATACTGGCCTACTGCTGGGCAAAGGTCTCCCCCAAGTCCTTCCAGGAATTCCTTTCCCGCGCCACCTCAAACCAGCCCTCGCCCTTTCATACTTTTTATTTTTTGTTAATTTTCATTCAAACTAAATACCTTGACGTAAATCACCCGATATGCACGCCTCTTTACCCGAATTGGCAACGACGTATTTTTTATTCATAAGATTAGGCGGGCTGAAACTTGTCAAAACTAAGTTAAGACCCTTTCTTACTGCATAGCTCAATTAAATTTCATTAAATGAAATTACTTGAAATATCTTCGCAACGAACCCTTTTTAGGTAGGTACTACTTCCTTTGTTAAATTTAATTTGTAAAAGCTATAGAAGCGTTTGACAAAGTTTATGCATAACGTGAAGAACACGGTGTATATGTCGCAGCCAACTAGTTAAATTAGCCGTTCAGTTAACCGCCTAGCTTTTTAACTAAACGGCCTGAATGATATTCAATTACATTTTAGGTTGGAAGTCTGTAACCAATCACGCGCGAGCCGAATTGGTCACAGTAACTAAGCTAGGGCACCCCGATCAAATGGGTTAGGGTAGGTTAGAACTGTGATCCCCCGGTGGGTTCCCGTATTGTCTAGGCGGGGGTGCTCAGTAGCCGTGGCTTGGTCAACCACGGTGAAGCGAAGAGGAACCACCGTCTGATGGCGGACGCGGTGGGGCCGCAGGGGAGGAGGAGTGTTGGTATGACGTTGGCCGCTTCCCCTATCTTCTGCGGCCGAAAATTGGCAAGCGGCGGGGCCAATGACCTGACCCGTCGTAGGGGGACCAAGGGTACCCAGACACGGGGTCGTCTGGCGCCCATGTGCTGGTTTGGTTCCTGGGGTGGTCACGGCGTGCTATGTGTTCTGGTGCGCCGGTGATGGGGAGTAATCCCTAGAGGAGGGTCCGGTGACGAACAGCCGCGGCGGGTTCACGGATGAGTGCTAACGCGTGCCCGTGTTCCCGCCGTAAGTGGCAGAGGAGGACACCGTGGAGTTTTAGTGGGTTAGAGTCCCACATAACTGCACTATCTCCCCGTGGTAGTGCAGAATGCATGAGCACATCTCCACGTTAAAAAAAAAAAAGGTTAGAACTGTGATCAATCGCATGCGAGCCGAGAGAGCGAAGCGTGGCGAGCACTACTTCTAAAGGCCAGGCGTTTAACTAAACGGTTAATTTAACCAGTTGGCTGCGACATATACAAATTAATCATTTATCTCGGCTGGAGGATTATGTTAGTGGTAAATATCAGATATGATAATGTTTCGGTTCTACATATAGATATTGATAACAATAACTATAATTAGCTCACTGTTGCCCGTTGTTCACTCGTGCCAGTAAATTCCTAATAAACCCTGATAAAAATCTATATCCTATGTGTAGGATAGGCATAATGGTCTACCTACAGGGCAGCACGCAGGGCGTCAGGGACATGTGTTATACCAAGGATTCAGTACATAATTGTGATCAACTATTGATTCTAGCTTAAAACATTTTCGTAGGTAATTTAAAAATAAATATATAGCTGTTCCGCTGTGCTGTTGCTGTTGTGTTTTTATTTTGCACTTTTCTATGAAACAGCTCATTTTTTTTTGACAACGGACGATAAAATTCAACGCTAGGGGATTGTAAACATAATCATGTACCTACTGAATCCATAAGAAAAGAACTGGTTGCGCATCGACGTCCCTGCCACCCTGTATGTAGCCGCCAGCACATCAAGCTACTCGAAACTGTAATTTTTTTCTAATCAACTTTGAACCTTATGCTTTAGCGATAAAGTTGAAAATCTATTGAAGAAATTTCACAAATTGTTTTCACAAATTTCACAATTGTCAAAGCTTGTTGTGCTGACGTCTGTGCCAGATGTTCAAATACGATCAGAGTAAGCAAAAACATCTTCACAATTATAATATTACTAGCTTCTGCCCGCGACTTCATTCGCTTAGATATCGTAAGACACCATAATCTACTAAAATAAAAGCCACATTTCCCACCCGCGCTTCACTTCGTTTTCGCTTAGCACTCTTTCTGACTTGTTTTCATTTTGCCCGGCTCCTAAGTGTTGTAGCGTGATGTTAACTTGCTTGTAACCTTCCTCAAGAATTGGGCTATCAAATGCAAAAATATCAAATCCTACTGGAAGTTCCAGAGATTAGCGCGTTCAAACAAACAAAAAAAGGGCGAAGAGCGAGTCGGACTCGCACACGAAAGGTTCTGTACCACAAGGCAAAAAAAAAGCCAAAAAAAACATGGAGACCCACCCCGTTTATAGCACAATAAAAATACACACTCGGTAAAGAGAACAGCCTGCTCATAGACAGATGGAAGGACGAACGGATGGACGGACGTGCAGAGAGGAGAGCAGAGGCTTAGTAATAGACTCTTGATAGCAGCCTTTGGGTACGGAATCCTAAAAACAGACAAACTCTTCAGCTTTATTATATTAGTATATACAGAATATAAAGTATAGCTAAGTAAGCAACGCTGCTGCTTCTTCATTCACAAAAACGAATACGTTTTTGCCGAAGGCCATATCCAACAATATAAGGGAATTCTACCTAAATCGATTCCTGATGCGTCGTAACTTATAAAGGGCACAGATTCGACCACAATCTCAAAACGTCGTGAATAGCCGATTCTTGTCGAGACACGAAGATTGTTTCCACCGAAAACTTCGTAACAAGATGAATATCGAAGTCAAGAATTCTCAGTTTACAATTGGTTTTACTAACATTCATTTATTATAAAGTAACACGACAGTTTAAGTTAAAAGTTTAATTAGTAATTGAAAGTTTGTTGAGAGCGCCTATAGCGTCCAGTTGCTATCTACGTCCTATGTACAATTGCGTCCGAGAATTTTTCCTTTCCGTTCTCATTTAATTCACACAATGAGTTGCAGAATGTTCTTTTTTAAATTAACCGAGTTTGTATAGCGGAGTGGATGAGATAAGCTGGCAATTTAAGATCTTTATGTATTCAAGAAACAAAGCTTTGGCTTCATTCAGGCTTTTAGATTTTCATCACCACCATCCAGTAAACAAATACTGTACAGAAAACCGATGTAATAAACGGTTCCAAAGGAAATTACACTCGCAAATATATAATATTGTTAAAACCACTAAGAGACGTAAGTAAGTAATTATTTACGTCATTAAGTACGAATCAAAATCAAAAGTCATTTATTCAAATTAGATTCAGAATCAACACTTTTCGAACGTCAAAATTACATAAGACAGTCCCTCAAAACGCCATATCCTAGTGCTTTCGCTGGGAAGTAGAAATGGTGCTACAAACTCCCCAGCAACACAGTTGTCTGTTCAGTTAGAAATTACTTTGTTAAACCACACCTCACACATCACATTTTTAAGCAATTTTATTTATTCAACCACTAGCTGACCCTTAGAACTTTGTAACGCCTCAGAATCAATAAGAACGAATGCATGAGAAAATTAATTAGTTATCTTCATTATTATTTTTTTCGTGATTTTTTGTCATGTTTGGTGATGTTTGTCAAAGTCGGGTTGACTTTGTTTCATTTATATAGATTTATGCACACACATACGAGTATAAACAGACAAGAAGAAGGGAACAGAAAAATACGTACAAAGGTAGAAGGATGTGGTGGTATTTTACTTCTTCTTCTTAGCGCTTCGATGGCAAAAAGTTTATCCCAAAATTCTGCTAACTGCACTTACTGTCGCGGTCATAAGGTCATCAAGTGACAGGGCACGCGGTGCAGAATGGGAGGTGGCCTTTTGTCCTGTTTTACGTACAAAAAGCCGTCTTTTTGTTTCTGTAATTAGCAATTAAACGAAACACCGCCCTTTAACTTCACATCAAAAGTAGGAGCGATCTCAATTGATCGTGTTTAGAGAGAATAACCCTCAGCTCTACTATAATTTACTAGGTATAAGTACATTCTCATATAGACTGACTCGTACTCGAGGGATATGTTAGAAGAATATCAATAACATATCAGTATTTGATTTTAGTTTCAAATCATGTGAAACAACCTTAATATTAGGACCTTATTATTTACTAATTATCGAATAAACACGTCACTTGTGGATACTTGCATTTAAACTTCTGACATTAGTTTAAAAGATGAAGGGAAAACGAAGCTCCGTTTTCGCTTCATACTGGAAACTGGAAGACATCACTGCCTTTATACCCGGAGTAGTCAACCCTGAAAGTTGTGCATGAATCTTAACACAATAATTTAATTATTTCGCTATAGTACTATTCTCTAAACATCACTTCGAAATTCGAACGGTGTCTCCTCGTGAATCCACGTTCAGCTACTTTTAAAACAAATGAGTTGACTTACGAATTGTAGGAGCTGACTTGAATGTGGTTCCAACTAAACTTTAGATACAGAATTATTATTACTTCTGTTTTGTTATTTATATTTTTACGTAACTTGTGACCACATATTACAAGTATCCTTGAGTCGATATGTCCCTCGTTCAACCAGCCATGTATACATGTATAGGCTGTTCTGTCGCCTTCTCTCGTCTCATCTAATTTATCGCGAGTATTTCTGAGGGACCATACGTATATCTCAAGTGATAACGCCCTCTGTTAGATTGGGATTGAAGCCTGATAGATGTTGTATTGGATTTATAATACTTGTCTATGATTTCGTGTATAGAGAAACATATAGGTAGGTACTCAAAGATTAATCTCAGAATTGTTTTCTACTAGAATGCTCTCGTTACTGATTGTTTTTTTTTTTACAATAGTGATTTCAGAGTTGGTCCCATAATTTAAGTTGTTCATAGTCATGGGTAGAACACAGTAAAAAAATCATCCAGCATAAATATATAAAATTGAGGTGTCCATTTATAATATAAAAATAACATCTTTTTACTAAATACATATTATTATGATAGTATATACGGTACTTATAACAAAAAACTTTTTGTGATAATCGTTGTTGTTATAATTTGTTTTTGGCTAATCTCCGAAATGGCTGGACCGATTTTGATGGAACTTTAACTGGCAGATATCTGATGTTATAAGAAAAATTAATTGAAAATTATTAGGGTTTCGTGCAAAAAATTAAAACTCATGAAATCTAATATGCACGCGAACGAAGTCGCAAGCACAGCTAATATTAAAATTACAAGTCAATCACAGTCTTATACTTTCAAGTCAATCACAGTCTTATACTTTCATGGAATAGGTAATTATATTTCGAACAGAAAACGACTAAAGTTCACTTTTGTTTGCAATGCCAATTTTGTCTCCCTAAATTATTTTTACTCGTCCCCATAACAATAACTTTTAAACCCCATTCGTTCTTAGCTCTTTAATTACTGACTTTAAGCCCTTTCATTTTCACAAATAAAAGTCATTTGTTCGGAAAAAGTTGGGACGCTGTAAAAACTTGGTGGCACCTAAAGGGTTGGGGTTCAACCGCCCGGGGGTCCAAAGACCAACCTCTGCCGATCGCCCACCTAACACCCAGTGTTCGGCCTTTTGTACCATCGCTATCTATGTATATCTTAGTAATAAATTATTATTTGATAAACTTCTGGATGTAAATAGTTTGTAAAATAATAAATCTAGATTTTGCTTTAAAGGATCTGCCCTTATAAAGTAATGAAATAATTTATATTATTACAGACTAATAATATCTCCAAACAAAGTAGTTTCCTTCCTAAACTGGTATAAGCTCAGAACATCAGTCCTTCAGTCTTTATGAAACTGTAAAATACTCCTTCGCTAGTGAAATAATCTGCCTTAGTGTTGGCGCACACGATTTTTAAAGGATACACGCGTAACCGCCATTTTGAAAAAAAAAAGGGCGGACTTGTAGGTATGCCACGGACCTTCAAAGCCCTCATTATTTTGCTCACTTCGTAAGTATGAAAAAGATAACAAGTAAAGAACACTGAGTATTATAATCTTTTCCCGGTGAAAATTACTTACAATTTTCAACTGCCGTGAAAAGGGATTGTTTATTATAATTTACGTCTTTAATTATATCTGCAATTCGTCAGAACCTTTGAATTAAGCCATAAAGGTCATGGATCAACCGAATTATTTTCATAACTTTCAGGAATTGTTACAACCTTTTCAACATTCTTGGTAATAAATTATGTGAAATCTACCTACGTCCTGGGGTGTACACACAGCCTTAAAATATTATACAATGATTCCTAAAAATATTCTTTATTTATAAGACCAGTTTCAGTTCACTTTTATTGAATTTTTTCGTTGACAACCCTTTGCGCCGTTCCTTATACCAGATATTTTTAGGTGAGCAATTATTTGTATATTGTTTGTCTGCCCCGTCGGTCTCGTGGTCGAAAGCGTGACTGCTGAGTGTGGTATGATTCTTCTGGGTGTTTGATTCTTAGGTTGGGCAATGTGTTATTTGATTATTCATTAGGAATTTCTTAGTAACAGCCCGGAGTTTGGAAATATTCGGTGTGATACCCCGTGCGTCCGTTCGTGTCTGTTTAAGTGCATATTGCATAGTACTCAAAGAAAAAAATCGTAAAAAAAAACTATTAAATTAAACTGACAGCCCTGATAGTTTTCTTTTTTATTTATTTTTTCTTTGAGCACTGTGCGATTATTAAAAAAAACAAAAATTTGTCATAACTTTTGAACCGTAAAAAAAATTCACCGACATTCTCAGGGTTACAAAATTTTTAAATGACCTTGCCCACGTCCCTATTCGATTTGATCCATACTTCGAGGGACACCCTGTATAACAAATCTGTGGTCAACGGCCAAGGAGAAGCTATTAACATAGCCATAAAATATAAGCAACTTCAAGATTTACAGTTAAATATTTGTCATACAAATCCGTATCATCTAAGGACGAGGGTACAAAACATCTTAAGTGGGAACACGAGTGTGGGTTGTAAATCCTTAGGGCATTTGTCACGGTAAACTGCCGTTACACTGAGACCCATATTATTTTATAGTCGCTAGCTTCTGCCCGTGCCTTCGTCCTCGTGAAATTTCTTGTTCCCTTAACCCACCCCGTCGCATCGCATCGCCGGCTCGGTATTACTTCGTTTTCCCTTATCTTTGTTTCTGACTTTTTTCTTTTTGCTCGGATCCTAAGAGTCGTAGCGTAATTTTAAATAGCCTTCCTTAAGGATTGGGCTATCAAATGCAAAAATAATTTTTCAAATCCAACTGGAAGTTCCAGAGATTAGCGCGTTCAAACATACAAACTCTTCAGCTTTATTATATCGTCGGTTTAAAGGTAAAACTCATTAAGTGAATTTGATCAATTATGTAACTTAGTGAGTTTTACCTTTAAACCTTAAAAAAAACCTGTAAGTATATACTTACAGGTTTTTTTTATATACTTTATTTATAGAGTAATTTGTTACCGAAATAGGGGAATGTTAAATTTTTCCTTGTCTATTCTGAGTATTCTCTTTAGTATAACTAATATTACTGGCTGGTAATGGCGAACAGAAATGTTTACATGCCGACAACGTATATGTGTCAGAGTCAAGCGTAGACTGATTTATGTATGCCTTTGAATGCCTAGAGACATTAAGACCAAAAAAGCGGCCAAGGTTGAGTAGGATCGTAGTACCGTAGCCCAGTGGTGGTCCAGTGGTAATGACCCCGACATACAAGTTGTTGGTCGTGGATTCGAATCTGGGCAGGCACTATACTTTGTGTAAATAATTTCATTACAACTGCTTTCAAAACAGTGAAGGAAAACATCGTGAGGAAACCGGCATGTCCTATTACCAAAAATTCGAAGACATGTGATTTCTGCCAACCCGCACTGGGCCCGTGTAGTAGATCTGGGCCTGTGTCCCAGCAGTGGGAACATTATGGGTTGATTTTGCTGTACAATATTTAACAACATTTACTGAAAAGGCCGAAAAAACACGTTTCCTGGCCCTTAATTTTTTTACTTTATTTTATTTGTATCTATTATTTGTTATTATAGCGGCCATAGTAGTACTTTCTACGGTTCAAAAGATACACCTCTGTGACAGACGGTCGGATGGACGGATAACGGAGCCATAATAATGTCTCGTTTTTTTTTTTTGCAATAGTGGGTGATAAAGATTTGCTATCGCAGTTTTATGGAAGGCCAACGCTTGTCATCCAAAGTGACACTTCTGTTTCAGTAATTAATGTTTGCCTTCAGCTTTTTGTTTCAATCTAAAGACCAATTCCCGTAATTTAAAACGTTCAAAATCAAGTCGCATTCTCATCACAGCGACAATCAATGTCAAAAACTTGTCAAAAATATTGGAAAAGTAGACGTATTTTTGACACATTGAAACTGATGTCAATGCATCAAAAATACGTCTAATTTTCCAAAAAATTTCACAGTCTAATCCTGAGATCGTTTTTAAAATTACGGGATTTGCCCTCTGATAATATTATGTCCTCTATTTCGATATTAAAACAGTTAAAATTAATTACAGTGGTCTCGATTGATAATCCAGACAATTATTATTACGTACAGTCCGTTCATAGTTATATTACCTCTGACAGCAGCAACCTTATTATAATAACACTAACTACTATACTAATTTGGACAGTGATGCAAGATCAGAGGTCAAATCTCTGACCTGGATACCTACCACGAGCTCTTAACGCGATCCACTTTAGGACCTAAACTGAACTGTTCTTTTAATTTGTACCATGATGTCAGTTTAACGATTCAATTTAGGCCGTGCCATCTGGATACCTACCACGAGATCTTAACGCTCATTCACTTTCAGCGATCCAAATGCCGCTGAGCGTATTGAACGTCATGGTACGAATGTGAGCGATGCAGTTTAAGAACCTAAACTGAACTGTTTTTAAATAGATCATGGTAGGCCTCCAGAATCTGGTTCTGAGCTGATTGTAGCAGGAACGTAGCAGCTGGCGTCCTGTACTTTCTACCTACCCGTAAGGGAAGAAGGCGTGAGTTATATGTATTATCATGTCTAAAAAAGGATTATGGATAATGTTACGTCACATCGTAAGCCAGTTTTACGACCCCGAAAAAATGAATATCCACACGAGTTTGTACTTTATATTGAACATAAATATTCAACTGTAATGTCTTGGCAAGTTTTGACACATATATTAGGAAAACTGTTCCTGAAAAAGAAAATCCTTGACTCGCAGCTACACAAAGAATCATAAAAGCCGTAAAATAAATACTTTGATACTATCCTACCCTATACGCGCAGAAAGCAAAAACAACACGTTGACTGTCCCGTCTATTTTGGGTAATTTCGTGGTACGTCTAATTGTTATTTTTAACCGACTTCCAAAAAGGAGGAGGTTATATGTTCGACTTTACGTATGTTTTTTTTTTTTTTTGTATGTTCACCGATTTCTCCGTCATTTGTGGATCGATTTCGAAAATTATTTTTTTGTTTGAAAGGGTATACTCCCAAGGTGGTCCCATTGTCAGCAAGTTGGAATCTGATGAGAGGATCCCATGGAAATCGAGGGAAACCCTCAACTTTTTTTGGCAATCATATAGCGATTTGGATATTTTTTAGAGTAACTTGAAGGGTATACTCCCAAGGTGGTCCCATTGTCAGCAAGTTGGAATCTGATGAGAGGATCCCATGGAAATCGAGGGAAACCCTCAAATTTTATTGGCAAACCTATAGCGATTTGGATATTTTTTAGAGTAACTTGAGCATTTGCTCTCGGAAATCATCAGTTGGTAAAGTGGAGCTGATGATGAAGACTACAGATGGCCATCGGAACTAATCAATGATAAATATTTCACGGGTTGCGATTCGATTACTTTAATATGGTTGCTAAGGAATTTATGCTCGTCACAATGCGTGTGGTGGTGGAGTGGAGTTCTTCAGGTTCTTACCAGGAGAACTCCTCAAAAATTAACGTCCCAGCATCGGGAAAAGCAATATTTTGTAAAAGGTGATGAGCAGTTGACGTTAGGCTATTGTAACTTAGATAAATTACAAACTCTCTCACTAAAAAGTGAAAAATAAAAACTTTTTTACAAAAAAAAACAACCGACTTCCAAAAAAAACTACAAAGTGATAAATAACTTTTATTTCGGAAGTCGGTGTCAATAAACGAAAATGCAGAACCAACGACACCGACTTCCGAAATAAAAGTTATTTATCACTTTGTAGTTTTTTTTGGAAGTCGGTTGTTTTTTTTTTGTAAAAAAGTTTTTTTTATAAACTGCTTTATTTTATGTTCCTAGGTAGGAGCTGATATGTTGATGACTGCTTGTAATGCATTGACGTCTCAACTAGATTTTTGTGGATTACATAATAGTCTGCGTCAGGATGACTGGACCAAAAGAGAGATTTTGGAAATTTGAGCAATACCAAGTTTTAATAATTATTTGGTAAACTCTTACGTGGAAAGTGGCCAGCCATTCTGACTTCAGAATGGCTGGCCACTTTCCTCGTCATAGTTTTCCCTCTTTAGCGAGGTACTAATTATTTGATGTCTGGTACCAAATAGTACCAAATAAGTATTAAAACCTTGGTATTGCTCAAACTTCCAAAATCTGTCTTGGTCCAGTCATCCTGACGCAGACACATAATAATATAATGCGTTTGAAATAAAATTTTAAACATAATTGTTTTTTTGCTGCGGTAACTGTCTAAAGTTTAATTCTTTCACTCAGATGATTCTGCTCTCAAAACATTTTACAAACTTTATGTTGTTTTGAATTCTTTTGTTGGGAAGTGTGCAAATATGTCAAGACCTTTATCTGACAAACAAATGCGACACATTTTAGAAGACAGTGTAGAGCAGATGATTTTATTGAAGAAATGGTTGACCTGGCCAGTCAAGACTTTTTGGACCAAGAAGATTTTTTACAATCAAGTACTTACGATGCATATGATACTTTTCTTCCAATGTCCTGGACGTGATTACTTTCAACAATTCATCGATGACACTAATCCAGGTGGTGTAAATGCATATGCTTTCGAACCTGCCATAAAACCTGTCTCGCCTAATATTATTAATATCGCCCTTTTGTGCCTGATTATAATCCCACTGTGTCAGCTACTAACCCCGTTGCGCCTACTGATAGTCCCGTTGCGACTACTGATAATTCCATTGCGCCTGCTGCTCGACCCGTTGCATCTGCTGATAATCCTGTTGCGCCTGCTGATAATCCCGTTGCGCCTACTGATAATCCCGTTGCGCTTGTTGCTAGGCCCGTTGCGCCTGCTGAACTACCCGACCAGCTTCCTACCACGTTGCTACAAAAAGCTGAAAGAAACTGGCTCCACAGCCAATGGTGCAAGAAAAAAAGGCTACACAAGTCATAACTGAGTGTCCTTGCAAAAAAGCGTTTTACCTAACATGTTTCAATAAAGCCCATTAAAGTTTTGTTCTCCTGATTAAAAAGTTCATAAAAAATAAATATATTCGATGGGACATTTGAGTTTTATTTTCGCCAATTCATTGTTCATACGTCCCTGGAAAATCAAAGTTCTAGCTCACACATCCAGCCCAGGCTTTTGGCTAATGCAATTACATGTTATGCACGAACGTCACAGCCAGACCAAAAATGCACACATGCGCATACAATGCGTGCATGCACCTAATGCACGGACAGTCAGTGTGTATAACTTCTTTGCCAGAGATAATCGGAGATTTACTACATTATTTAGCACTACCCACGTAAATAAGGAATAAACTGGCATCATGAATAAACAAGAAAACTAGATGCTACAAACTCTTGCGGGTAGAATACTTTAGTTAGGGTACTAATTATGCTCTGCGTGGTAAATAAGTGGGGACCTATAACTTACCTTAAGGGAATGTACTCCCATTCGAAAAATGACGTAAACGAAAATTCTGTCTACTACCTATAGTTAAGGATTAGGTACAGGATTAATGATCTGGCAAAGATTAACTCAGAATGCGACGTACTGTGTAGGTTGTCAGCAAAAGTCGACCTTATGTAGTTCAGGCCGGCAAAAAATTAACTATGATTGCATTCGAACAGTCAAAAAGAGGGCTTTAAAGGTTCGTGGCATACCTACCTGTCCGCCATTTTGCTTTTTTTTTGTTGTCCCGTGGTTTACTGTGAACGTTAATATCTCGGAAACGTGACACTTTACGGGGTTTGGTCTTAGTGTGTTTTCTGTTTGCATCGATGTCAGCAATCGATTTGTATAGGTTTCATGCGTCGCCGTGGAAGGTATGCCAGGCTCCATATAAAAACCTTCAATCCTTTTTAGAATGAGCTTCCTGTATAAGGTTTTTGTTTGGAAGAAAGAGTCATAGTATAGCCGCGGTGATGTAAAGATGTTCGCTTGAAAAGAAAAAGAAAATATAACGTTGTATAATTTTTACACAATATAACACGAAACATAAATACCTACCTACACCTGCTACAGTACTCAAAACCATTCTACGAGGAAATACGGAAACCCATGTCATGCGCTACGTGATAAACGTATCTATAACGTAATTATCGATTCATCATCATCATCATTTTGATCATTTGATATAGGCCTCCCCCAAGCACCACCACTTTGACCGGTTCTGTGCTTCCCGCATCCAACGGATTCCTGCGACCTTCACAAGGTCATCGATCTACCTTTAGGGAGGCCTTTCAACGTTATGTCTACCGGTACGCGTTCGCAACTCCAGAACCTTTCAGCCACATTAGCCATCTATTCTGCAAGCAATGTCCACTGCCTACTGTCACTTAAATTTGGCAATTCTTCGGGCTATGTCGGTTACCTTGGTTCTCCTGCGGATCTCTTCATTTCTGATTTTATAACGGAGGGAAACTCCAAGCATAGCCCTCTCCATTCCTTATCGATTGCAATAATTTTATTAAACTAAACAAAACTGTTAGTTTTTTCTATAACTCCAAATAATAAACAATCACACGTCTGTAAAAGTTTGATTAATAGGATCAATATTCAACAGTATTTGCAACGAAGTATACCTAATACCATCTTAAGAGAAGTAGGTATCTTAAGTGTGAAACTTTACAGGCGTCAAACAAATACTTACATAAATCTTGAAGCTGCCTTCGTCGTAGTTTCGTTTTACAGTTGAGCCTTAAAACGAGCACTAGTTTGAAGATACAAAACTTACAGCTTAAGAACAATATATTTTACACCCATGAACGAGCCACATTATGACAAGAATAAAGTTATATGAACAAATAATATTTAACTCATTAAGCTCCGCTAATGAGACACAATTGATTTTCTATTGTATCGTAACACATAGGTTACGCGCGGAGCTTGACCGGTTAAAAGAACTCTTTTAAAAATACTGAACGATTATTCCTTTTTAAATATTATTTTATAAAGAAAGAAGTTACTTTTAACTCAGTCGTTACCAAGTTTTAACATAAAAATTTTTTTTCGCTTCAAGACTATCATTGTCACAGAAAGAAAAAGTATTTATTGGGACTCACACAGGAATATCACAAACTAAACTAAACACACTCTTATAAACATAAAAAATCAAACAAAAGTAAAATGAAAATAAAAAACGGAACCTCCTGTACGAAGCCAAAAGATCCCTTAACTCAGCATACACACAGTAGATAGATGATGGCATTAATCTAACTAATAAAATCATTTAGATACTTGTACTACAAATATAATTAATATTAATGACCTAGCTTTTCAGGCGGTTATCTGCCATGTCCTTAGCAAGGATAGTTGGAAACTTCGTCAGTTTATTATGATGGAAAAAGTCGTAGGAACAAGGAAAGTTGCGCAAACGGTAACTTGGAACACTTTTAGTGGACTGGGAGGAGACCATTAATGGGACCCTACCGCAGAATTTCAGTTATGAAACTTAGTGACGCAAGAGAAAAGATGATGGAGCAACATAAACAAGGTATTGAAGATAACCGAGTCTGCTATTAAAGCTTAACGAAAGGCAATGTAAAAATGTGAATACGCGTACCATATTCATGGTAATTATAGTTTTGTATCTGTTTTCTAACAAATATGAAGTCATTGATACTTCTCATTAAAATCATCTTCGATCGATCTTAGATATGATACATAGTTATTCCATAAAGTCAAGTTCATTTTTACTGACTTCAAAAACGAAGGAGGTTTTTTTATTCGACATTTATGTATTACTGGACCTGCTATATATTCACATATTATAATATATTAGGGTTTCTAAACAAATCCACCACCAGGTCCACGCATTTATCCGAAACTTGCTCGGATTGTGACCATTTTTTATTGGTTTACATTTACTTCAACTTAGGGAACAGTGTAAGTTTTATCAAAATCGGTATAACCGTGATGGTCGTCCGTTTAATCCCTAGTAAATAGGGAATACGAAAACGTTTAACAGAATTCCAATTCCCAAGACTACTCTTCCCCATTGTTCCGTCCAAATGTACCAAAAATCTAATGAACTGTCAAAACGATCAGATATCACATAATAAATACACCATAAAGTAATATTTATTCGCAATAAAATGTTACAAATATTGTTGTAGGATGGCCACACTTTATTGGCTGTCGAGCTGTTTGTTATTAGCAACATTATTATTGGTATTGTTGATTTGATACCGAACACATTAAAGGTGAAGAAATAACTGCTAATATAAAAGTTAGTAATGTATTTCGAAGTGGCAGCGGAAGCATGTTTTACGTCCCAGTTTATGATAGTAATTATGGTACAGACCTCTTCCTCGAATCCTTAAATCCCGACTTGGTTTCTGTACGTCATTTTCGGTGACCACTAACAATCAGCACTCTGCTGTGGGTCCCCCTTAGCACAGCAAAATGCTGAGTACCTTCATGTCACAGTCATAAAGTCCCATTTTGATTATTTTTTCTTTATAAGTTATTTGAGTTAACAAATTTTTTTGGTTTCCACTTGTTTATGTGTCGAATCAACCTTTTTTTCATTCTTTTATTTTATATTCCCTATGCAGTCCTTTCATTATTATATTTTACCTCTGACAGCAACAACCCGACAGCAACATTATGATTAGTAGAGTAAAGATGACTGTGATTTTGAAAGACTTGTGAGTGGTAGCCACTACCGCATCCATAATTCAAAGAAAATATAGATCACTTTAACCAACCCGCACTCGGCCCGCGTGGTGAATTACGACTCACTCCCTCTCATGGAGAGGAGACCTGTGTCCCAGCAGTGGGAACATTATCGGCTGATTATTATTTTATTTTATGCTATTCGGGAAACTTACAACTAATATAAACAGTGTTCTTAGACAATATGCATTTGGAGGCCATTTAAAAGTTTCCAGTTAAAAAATGAAATGATTATAACAATATATCATGTTATATCATTTAATTTTTTAATTCAAATCATAGATAAAATAACTGTGAAAGGACTATATTAGGTAGGCCACAAAGTGTTCTAAAACTCCCATGTGAAACCTTTTTACAACCATTCGGTAGCATAGCTCTAGAAGACTGAACCAACTACAAACTCACAGCACAAAATAGTCAAGAGTAAAAAATCACAAATCAAAATAAATGACCGCACCAGCGTCGGTCGTTTATTCATCTATTCACACTGAACCTCTCCCGTTTCACCACTTTTATTTAGGTTTTAACAAAGCCACACTTCCATTTGTTTGTCAAATACTTTTAGTATTAACATAACAAAAAAACCGAGCCATTCAATCAGTAGATTTGAAACGCTATGGTTTTATGTTCCTTGACACGACAGAATCGATTCAATTCTTATACAGTGCTGGGTTAGTAGATGGAGCGTATTTTCGCTAAGGCCATTAACCTTGATCAAAGAAAGGACAAAAGTCGTTCAGTATCCGTGTACGTTGGCAAAACTGTGTCGTTCCACAGTAATGGTGTTTTTGTGTTGCATTCCGACCCGAAACAACGAGTTTTCCTCTACAATACAAAATGTCATCTACTATACAACACAGTTACATGTAAAACCATAAAATACTACACAACGCAACATGGTCTGGATCGAAATCATTTATTCGGGCGTTGTGCTAAATATTTTCGTACATTCCATTTAATTTAATTAAATTTCTAACTTACATGGATTTTCCGATTTTCTTTGGTTCCTTTTACATAAAACTAGCTGCGCCCCGCGGTTTCACCCGCGTAAGTTTTCCTTTATCACTTAGGGGTATGAAAAATAGATAGTAGCCGATTCTCAGACCACTGAATAGGCATATAAAATTTCGTTTCAGAGGAGTATGGTAACTAACATTGTGACACGCGAATTTTATATATTAGTACTAGAGTATTATATTATCTGGGATATTAGAGATGATAACAGTTGTTTTTCTCGTCGTACACCATATGAAGCCATTTTAATGTAAGCCAGCATTACGCTGGTCACGTTCAAATATTAATTTCCTTTATTTGCAAAATCGTTTTAAAGTTTCGCAACTACAGTCATGGTCGTAAATAAATGTGAAATATGCGATACAAGTTCATTCTCATTTTAAAGTAAACCATGTCCGGTTGAACGTTCCATATATCAAATTGTCTGACTTTATGGCTGTTTGGTAGCGATGCCATAATCACAATGTTGCTGGGGAGGTGCACAGAAAGATTGTTGGCCGTTTCGCAAACAATTTATATATCTGGCAACTTGGTTTGAGCAAAATTTGGAGAAGTGATAGAACGCCCGCTCTAGGCACTGTAAACACTGAAAGAAATAAGCAGTAGGTAAATAAAAATGAAAAAACATTGATCTGAATTGCTTTAAACAGTTTGATATGAGCCTAACGTTCAAAACAGTACTTTTTAACAACAGTATTTGGTAACATTTTGAATCAAGCATTAACATGCTTGAGGCAAAATGTTACCGTCATGACAGTACCTAAACTTTAACGTTTTAAGTAGCTAAAAGGTCACAAAATTATCTATTTTGTTCATTTGGTGACATCGTTCAAACCATTGAAATTTACTTACATTACAGTAATGGTAGTTTTCCTTCTTTTTTTGTTGTTTTTTCAGTAATAGTATGTTCAATCATTAAAAGTTACTGTTTTGTCTTTTAGTGTTTTACAAACATTTCATCGCTTGAATGCGGTGTAGTATGAAATTATTTTTTTCAGTGTTTTTTACTTAATCAGCCTATAATGTTCCTACTGCTAAGACACAGGCCGTTTCTCAGTGAGAGGGGATGGGCCGTAATATTCCACGCGGGTCCAGTGGGGGTTGGTAGACGTCAAATGTCTTCGAATTTTTTCAACGTTTTGAGAGTAAAAAAATACCTTTAAATAAATTGATACCTTCAAAATAATGGCAATGCTATAAATATACAAGCTGCTGTTATCTAAATCGTGGGTAGGTCGATCTGTCATGACTCACGAGTGGAATATATCCATTAATCTGCTAATAATATTACATAAACACGGAACTCGATACGAAGCTCCAAAGATTCCACGGACCGAATGAATATAACATTATTATAATATATCAAGGTTTACTCCCGCGGATTACGTGTAGGTGTATAAAATAACATGCTCATATCCGCGTTTTAATACCACGTAATTTTTAGGGGTGCTACGTCCTTGTACATTAGTATCAAGACTATCAAGTAGCTGTATATCTGTATGACGATGTAGTATCTTTCAGGATTTAAGGCAATCGATAGAGATTTTAATATTATAATACATATTATTATAATAATACCAGCCTATAACTGTCCCACTGCAGGCCTGCAGAGCAAAGGCCTCGTCTCATACAGAGATGGTACGAACATTAATCACCACGCTTGCCCAAGGCTGATTGACGATTCCAGACTTACCTATATATTACATTAATTATTCTGGTAAGATTAATATTGATGATTTTGTATAACTGCTAATATTGAATAAGGTTGGTCCGTCAACCCATTCTCAGTTCTATTCATTACAAATAGAGACCTCTCCTTGCCACGGAAAACACGCAAAGCCATTGGTCCCGGTCGGTTGTTATTTGTAGATCTTTGACAGTCGTTACGGGTAGTCAGAAGCCCTAAAGTCTGACAACCAGTCTTACCAAGCGGTATCATATTACCCAATAACTGGGTTGTGGAGGTCACATAGGCAGTCGTTCCATGAAAAATACTGGTATTCAGCTGCATCCGGTTGGACTGGAAGCCGACCCCAACGTAGTTGGGAAAAGGCTGGCAGATGATGATGATAATTCATTTTAAGTATCGATGGTTTCCTTCACCGATGTCAGTGATGTCTAAAATATACTTAGAAAGTACTTAAGGATGAAAAAAGTCACATTGAAACTTACCCGGGTGTGACCCACAACGTCGTGCATGACAGACGAGGACTGTGGGGATTTCTCAAGTCATTTACAGATTGGGTGATTTGATTAGATTATTTGAGTACTTAAACCCCATATTCTACTCAATTTGACATCTTTTGACAACTGAGCTTAATTTTATAAAACAACCAACAATTTTCGTCGATTAAAGATAACGTCATTCAAACAATAATTGTTGGATAAAGTACTAGAAATATTGTTGAAACCTTCTAAATACAAATGAATGTTGCTAATTTTCTTTAGTGAGTGATTGCGTAAGAAGTTAACCTGAACAGGGTTTGTTTACACTTTTATCAAATACTTTTGGAACAGACCATAGTCCACTTTGAATAATGACATATATTTATACCTTGCCCCCCTTGGCCCTGAAGAAGTAGCTATTATCTGGTAGAATGTGTTTTGCCAAAAGTTTTTAAGGTTGAATAACAATATTTTGAAAGAAAACCTGGGACTATGCATACCTAATTGAAAGACGTATATTTGCGGTAAACATGATGCAGAAAAAGAACACAAAAAATATAACAAGTTGGGGGGAAATATGCGTCACATCCACGCGAAACGGCCATTGCTCAACGTAAAACTAAGACCTATGCGGGATAGAGCCCCAGCGCTGGCTTTTAGCGACAGCCGACGTTGACGTGATGACGCCAACCCCAACTAAAGCGTCAACAACGACAATCAAAATAAGAAATAAAAATAATAAACAATACCGTAGTTCATAAATTTTGAATATTTAGCAACGCAAAACGCTTACCTACATGGAGTAGCAAATTCTATTCATACTCTTAGGGTATGTGGACAAGAAGTATACATATATACCTACTTAGAAATCCATACGTATATACCTAAAAACTGTTCGGGGCCAAATAACACGAATATATTTCTTTCATTCGCTCATTAGGATTTCATTTCGAACTAACTTCCCAGATGGTAGCTCTTCACGTACATTATTATTTTATACAAAACCTTCATAATATAAACCTTATGAAGATTTATTTATACGGTGATATGATGAAGTCTCCGTTAAACCAAAGTTTATCTCTAGAAAGTTTTTTTTTTTTTTTTTGTTAGCCTAGGTATATTGTGTCTTACTGCTACGCAAAGGTGTCCCCTTTTTCCTTCCTATTTTTTGGTGCTGCAAACGTTATCAGATCGTCACACCATCACATTCGCCGTAACCTATTTGGACGGCGATGTCCTCCCTCAGGCTTCCAGCGAGTGACGATCTTTGCTGAACTCTCCGGGTGTATTCGTGAGACGTGTCCGGCCCACTTTCTTTTCAGTTTGGCTGATTTTTGTCCAACATCTTCACTTGGGTTATGGAGCGCTGGGTGAATGAAATAAAATAAATCTAGAAAGGAATATAATACATTTATTTCTTCCAGGTTAAGGCACACAATATTAGAAACATATTTAATAGAAAAACTCTTTTAAAACAGAATTGTGTGCCTCAAGGCTACGCCAAATAGGCTTAGTTCAGCATACATTTTCTCTCCCATATCCTAACCCGTAGGGAAATTTTACAGACTTATCTTACTACAAGCCCAAATGCTCGGCCCAAATGGTACTACTTAAACTACATGCAAATATCTAGACTTAGCGTAAGTGCTGGGGCCTATTTGTGACACCCAGACAGAGAGTGTGTTTGTAATAAAACCAACGGAATATCAACTTTTCCAGTTCGAGTCGAAGGTTTTGCATGAGACTTCAAAAATACTTGTGTAACCTGTTATTATACTTCCTAAACAGCATCTTAATTATCGTAACACACTATTAATCTCAATCTGAATCGTTTTGAAGGATATTGCTTACCATTGCTTTATATCTTCGAAAAATTTCTCAACAGCATAAATAACGCGTAGAATGTTATTGAACTGTCAAAATGAATGCCTTTGCTGCTGATAGTGGGTTACGCAATTACCCCGCAGGTATAGCTAAATACTGTAAAACATCATCAGGAACAAACCGGCATGTCCTAGAACCATAAATTCAAAGACATGTGACATACACCAACCCTCACTCCCTCTCACCGCGAGGAGGTCTGTGTCTCAGCATTGCAAACATTATAGGCTGATTACTCGTATGTACGACGGAATTCTGGGCTGAAGAACATGACACACAACAGTAACCCTTCGTCTTGATCAATAACCTAACAGTTGTCGTACTTACACTTTATAATAACTGGCAGAAAACAACGTACTTAAAGATTGTCATTAAAATCTCAGCGATAATACAAGCCAATAATCTATTTATTACATGGAACTGCACTTAGCTGGGCCACTTTTGTGGATGACACAAGCTTTACCTTCGATAAAACATAAATCAATCAATTATTTTGTGTTTTGGACACTAAAATATTATGAACCTAAGGTTACCTACTACGGTAACTAATAGTCCTCCTTATCGTTTCAATAACGTTTAAAATTATTATTATTTCCTAGCGTGTGCTCTAATATACCTCGCCAGACAGAATTTAGTTTTAAATACTCGATCACACTAATGCAACAGAGTTGACCGGCGGTAAGTCTTCTTTTGAATATAATATATTAACGACAGGCCGCGACTTCGTCCGCGTGAAATATCTTGTACCCCAAACCCACCCGTCGCATAGTACCACATGCCCGCGAAAAAAAAAAATTATTCAACGGGTAGTTCCACAGATTAGCGCATTCAAACGAACTTTTCAGCTTTAGTATTAGTAAAGATTAAATATAAAATATTTTACAATGTCGTCTAACATAACTATACAATAAATGCAGCACTGGCTGGCCTTACATGCACCCGTAAATCGGGCTTGGGGTAGGTAAAAATGTAAAACAATTACATAACAAATCTTTTATTTTTTATACGATTCTGACATTTTTTTAATAAAAAATAAATATAAATAAATATAATTTAAAATAGTTTATAATTTAAATGTATGAGTGTAAAACTATGGCCTAGAATTATGTTAGAAATAAATAAATTATTATTATTATATTATGTGGGTTTATTGTAAGTAAAATGTGGGTTTACTACTCGTATAGGTATATATATTTTTATCGCTCTCAGTTTATGATGAGTCATGATGTAATAGTTTATGTGTACCTACCTATGATCTATTTATTATCTCATATTTTAAGTGAACTATTTGTGTTCTTTATGAGAATAAATATCTTTAAACCAAAATAGATACACCTCTGCCTATACAAGTGTGATGAATGTTATGATATTCATAATGTCCAAAATTAAACATTATCTCTACATGTAAAATTTTACAAAAGTTTTTGAGTACCTACCAGCTAGGCACATACAAATATACATTTTATTTTTGAAATAATTTATAAACCAAGAAATAACTGGATACCATTTTGTAAATAACAAGAAAAAAATTCTATGAAAACTTTAGCCATATTTTTGCCAACAAACAAGACTATACTTGCGAATCATGAGACGGGTAAAAACAAAATTTTGGCGCCATTAACGATCCTATCTAGAAAGTTCGGAACACCAAACTTATATCAACAACTGCCAAAACAGGATTTGTGAAAAATATAACAATCAAATCCCTGTGCGTAATTTAAATACAACATATTAATTATTTAATAAGTAAAACCTCTTTTAAATATTACAAGGTATCATAAAAAGTTAGTGGTGGTAGTTCTTCGCTAAAATATATTACTATTGGCAATACTTTTCATGGTATTTGTAGCTGCGATGCGTGTTGTTTCAGATAAAAGCAATCCCTTAGGAGGCATAATTCTTTCCGTAGTTGAACATACAATCTTAGCCTTGAACCTTACGCATCGAATCAAACCTCAGTAATCTTCTTCCTAAACCTTTTACTTGAGGTTAAACATTTCATGGAATAATATTAATAGCCCGTCCCTGAGAGGTTAATTTGTGACTACGGCAAAGATCCAAATAAAAATTTGCTTTTAAATTATGTAAATATTATACAATATAATTTTATGAGACAAACAATAAGGTTTATGAGTATAATACATTAATATTAAACTTAATTATACAAATAAAAAAACGGGGACCTCCGGCAGGAACGAAGTCCAAAATGAAAATCGAAGATGACGGCTGAGAAAATCTTAAAATAAAGAAATATTAACGTCGCGGCCGCCATCTTGGATTTTCATTTAGGAGGTCTAAATGAAGATCAAGATGGCGGCCGCGATATTAATATTTCTTTATTTTAATATTTTCTACTAAGGTGCGTTAGAGAACTCCTTTCCAAAACAAAATTATGGAGTTTTCAACTTGCACTCAATTCTGTAAAATTTAGTTGTTCATCAAACGAACGTTCTATAAAAACTTTTTAACAAAAAAATTAAACCGCCGAAAAACTGAAAAGTAAAAATATTACTTAAACCTTTTTTATTTAACCTCAATAACTAATTTCTTAAACTAATGTAAAGTATGTAAGTAATTTTGAGACGGCACCAAAGTGATTTAGTGATCTTTGTTCATTGATTGTTTGGTGCCGACTCAAAATTACTTGGATACTTTACATTAGATTAAGAACTTAGTTATTAAGGTTAAATAAAAAAAGGTTTAAGTCTTATTTTTGCTTTTCAGTTTTTTCGACGGTTTAATTTTTTCGTTAAAAAGTTTTTATGTTATAAATTTTTGTGGCTATAATTTACTAATTACTACATGCTTAATTTTTGATTACTTTTAAAATAGCTACCTACCTTACTTTAGCTATGTTATTGATATTATGTATATAACTGTTATATAATCCTATTTTAACTATTATTTGTTGTATAATATAAATATCTTTAAAAAAACAGGTGTTATGTACCAACATGGGTAGGCCTATAAAAAAAGCTGCTCGAATGAGAAAAAGATTATTTAGAAGAATCTAATAATGAGAAAAAAAATGGTAGCAAATAGACAGAGAATTAGATTAGCACGTCCACAGGAAAGTTTAGATCAGCGCGAGGAAGAAATGCAAAGACTGAGAGGTCCACACACAAGAGACTGACAGGTCTAAAGCTCATTCATCGTGAGGTTTTTTTATTCTTTAAATTGTAATATACAACTTAGCATTAAAATCTGTGAGTGAACAATAAATCACCCTTATTTTCTAACCCTTACGGTAGGTTTTTTTTCCACATGTATATGGGACCAACTTTGAGGTATGGACCCTATCCAATAAAATAAGAATTATCAAAATCGCACTACTCCGTAAAAAGTTATGCGTGGTCATACATTACAATCAGTGAGTGAAGAAATCAATCATCCCCTGTTTCCCTAACCTTAGGGTTGGTATTTCTTTTCCAAGTTTATATGGGACCAACTTCGGGGAATACCCTTTCCAATAAAAAAGAATTATCAAAATCGGAATAAACTGTAAAAAGATCATCATCATCATCATCTGCCTAGCCTTTTCCCATGTTGGGGTCGGCTTCCAGTCTAACCGGATGCAGCTGAATACCAGTATTTTACATGGAGCGACTGCCTATCTGACCTCCACAACCCAGTTACTGGGTAATACGATACCCCTTGGTAAAACTGGTTGTCAGACTTTCGGGCTTCTGACTACCCGTAACGACTGTCAAAGATCCACGAATGACAGCCGGAACCAACGGCTTAACGTGCTGTAAAAAGATATGCGTGGTTATACATAAAAAAAATATATACGCGTCGAATTGAGAACCTCCTCCGTTTTTTCGTCGGTTAAAAATGGATTTTGTTCTAATATCAAAGCGTTCGCGATCCCGAGTATGTCACGAAATTAGGTTGCTCGTAAGAAAACGTGTCATTTGATATAGTTAGTACTTAAGTACATGGTGTTCCGATTTACGGCCCCTGGGGCATACTACAGGCCACCGGACTACGTGTACTAACGACTACAGCGACTACACATCAAGGTATATATTTCCAATTTTAGCTGACCTCGCATTGTATAGCCTTTTCGTACAATGAGAAGTCAGCTTTTACTGGAATTAATGTATAGCATGATATGTCGTCCTGCGTACTAACGAGGCTAGGACCGGATTTTATGTACCTACAACCTATGTAGAAAGGGTCTCGGGCGAGAGATCCCGTAAAAACATAATAAATTAGTAGAGATTCGTGTCTTGTTTGCTGTATCAGTACATAAAATAAAACTTCCTCCCTACAAGATTAAAAATGTACTTAGGTGTTTCTTTCCAAATTTTTCCCTTTCATTTCTGGGACTTCACACACACAAAATGTAGATTTTCTGCTAAAACTTTCATCATAATAGTCTTAAACTTTCAATGTTAATTTGCTTCCTTGAACGGATAATTTGATTTGCAAACGAAACTCAACGGTACTTTCTAACATTTCCTTGAGAAACGCAGTTCGCAAGCGCGTCTGGACGCACCATAAGGTAAACCAGACTACCTAATAACACATATTTATGTACATAAGTTATTTACTACAACATTACCAGCACCTGGTTGGCTTCATGATCGTTTAATTACGTATCGGCAGAAACGTAAAATTTTAAAACTTTACGGTTTACATGTATAACATCAGTTTTTTTGTTTCTCTATGGGACCTTATCCTTTTATTATGGCTAACAGAATTCAGTTTTAATAGTAAGACCTTTAGAGCCTGCGCCTTACTAAAAAGAGACGAATTTAAAATGAGCTTAGTCTTCAAAATTTCGCTGCGACTTGAATCTTTTTAACTGACTTTCGTGAAAAGGTTTTAGTATACAATAGCAATGCCGAGCTGGGCAGGATACTTGGCTAGACGTGGTTATGGCAAGTGGAGTACTTACCTAAAGCTCTTACAGTATGGTTGCCGACAAACGATAGAAGGAGTATTGGCGTTGTATTTACTTATTTATTTTTATCTACTTACAGAAATAAACATTTAATTTAATTTCAGAACAACAACCAGATTGGGTGGACGACATACAGAAGATTGCGGTGAAGAGCAGCATTGTGTAACACACTAACAGTAGGAATGACTTTAATTTTGACAATTCAACAACATTCATTGCATTATATACGTTGTTCAGCAGACAAATTCTTCGAACATATGAAGCAGTGGATTATATTGCTAATCCATTGCTTCATATGTTAGCGTGGGGAGCAATGAAAGAGTGGACTGTTTAAATAGGCAATGGTTTAATGCCTTCTGATCTACTCGCACAAATATAAACTTTCCCGGACAAACAGTTAATATTTTAAGTTAGTGGAGTCCGTATATAGAAGCGAGTGGTCATCTAAAGTTAAGGTAAGTTTATAATAGCAGAAAGAGGAGCTTATGGCTAAGTAATAACAGCCGCACGGGTCGATCGATCAGGTTAAACTACGCTTGCCGCTATTGGTCCGAGGATGGGTAACCATCTTCACATACCAAGACCCCTCCGTGCTTTGGATAGCACGTTAAGCGTTGGTCCCGGCTGTCATTCGTGGATCTTTGACAGTCGTTACGAGTCTTCAGAAGCCCGAAAGTCGGACAACCAGTGTTACCATATTACCCAGTAACTAGGTTGTGGAGGTCAAATAGGCAGTCGCTCCGTAGTGTAAATAATTAGGTACCTCATTAATTTTTTCTCCAGATAAACTCCATGATTTATGTAATAAAATTAATACCTCTACATACATTATTACCCAAATAGACATTGTAGTAAAAATAAACTAAACATACCTGTTTTCATTATACCTACGAGTATTTGATACTAAAGTCAATGCGGACTATATGTGAGTTTAATTATGTCCCAAAT
The DNA here is from genome assembly GCA_963669345.1 of Gortyna flavago. NCBI lineage: Eukaryota > Metazoa > Arthropoda > Insecta > Lepidoptera > Noctuidae > Gortyna > Gortyna flavago. Next base: position 7,879,403 of record OY770146.1, read on the forward strand.
ATTTACCTGGTACTGTATGAAGCATGTTTTGAGACGTAGGTAACCAAGTGTTACAAACCCGTTCATTATCTAAAGGATAATGAGCGGGTTTAATTGTACACTTCGGTAAAGTTATATAGGTACTATTTTCATTATCATCAATTCCAAAGTTTTTCATTTCATTCAAACGAGTTTTTGAAGTAATGTGATTCTTTAGACTAACAAGTATTATATGGCCACTCATTGCTTTTTCGCAGACACAATAAATTAGGCGTTGAGATAATGACGAAAAAAGAAATCACGAGTTTTCTTCATAAAAACTTTGAGCCTCATTATAATGAAATCGAAAATGAAACCCCACAAAGAAGTATTTAACATAAGTAGGAGTATAAAAATTAATGCAGGTTTTCTATTGAAACAAAATAAAGTATTTATCTACGCAAAGTTTTAATAAAATATTTAGCTGTTCAAAGTAGTTGTGGGCGGCGTCAGGAGAGAACAAAGGCTCAAATACTCGCAGAGGATGTAATTAATGAGGGCTTTGAGGGCTCGCGTTTAATCTAACTAAATCATCATTGCCGTAATCGTGTAACGTAAAGCCTTTCATCCTAATTTCCTTCCACTGTATTAGAGTGGATGTTTGTATGTTTGTAACTCCAACACGCATAAACGGCTGGATGGATTGGAATAATCGGTATCTTATTCGGTAGCGCACACAGCCAAAGCGGCGAATCAAAGATGGCGGCCTGTTGGAAGCTCGCGCGCACCGGTAACGTTATCGGGAAGATCTAATATATTGATTCATAATTACCTATCAACTCACGCGCCCGGCCCCCGCCGACTGCGTTTCACGTGTCCACGAACTTACAGCTGCTCGACAACATAAATAACGCAATGAATTTTGTCAAATTGTCAAAATAAAAGGCATTGCAATTGAGAGTGTATTGCGGAATTACCTTGCTGGATTAAAACATACGTAGTATAGAGGTATGAGGAACAGGGTGTAAAGTTCACTCATCCTCTATAGAAAAGGGAGGATCCTCCGACCAGACGGGTGTTGTGTCTGGCGGGCAACTGCCCAATGATTCATTTCGGGCCGTTGCATATTTTAATTTAAGTACAAGTTACCTAAGGATGTTAGTGAAACCGCGAGCCTGTAAATTATAAATGTGAAAATTAAATGCGTTGCCCTGTTGCCCAATACTTAATAAACTTGAAAATTATAAAACAGGTAGAATTGTAAAATTTTCACAGATTTTTTTTACATTCATTTGCCATACCTATTTTATTAGATAATGTATTCTATAACGTCACTGGAAAGTTACGCGAACTATCTGAAATTTAATAAATAAAATGCGGTCGGAACAACTAGCGCGGCCCCGTTCTCGCGAGGATACGTGTAAATTTATGAATTAATAAAATAATTATATTACTAGTGCATGAGGGCTTTTTCTTTGGATTGAAATTGAATTACCTACCCACATGGATAGATGTTGTTTAGGGATAGGTGTTGAAAAATGCATACTTATAAAATTATTTGCCGTGGTTTGAAATGCAAAGTATTTTGGGATTAAAATGCTATATGGCAAAAACAGAAGCTAACGATGTCGATTTCGAAATTTATTGATTTCGATCTCTGACAGAGGCTGCACAATTTCATGCAAGTTTACAAGAACAGGGACAAATAATAATATGCGCTTCCAATTACAAGAGATCTTAACATTATCTTATAGTCTAGGTAGGTACCTAGATATACTGTATGGAGGTTTAATAGTAAGTTCGACAAAACGAAAATATTATCAAACATACAAGACGAAAATCATAGAAAGGAAACAAATTCAAATACAAAACAAATTACTTAACTAACTCTACCAGCAATAAATAAGCAAAATATCCTTCCAACATAATTTACACTAACAAAACAACAATCTTTCAGGAAAGAAGATCTTGTCACAGTCTCGAAGCTAAGAAAACAACAAAGAAGTTAATCGCTAACAAATACTCCTTTAAACCCGTGTATTAATTATATTATATTGATAATCGCATTTCGAAGCACGTGTTCGCAGTTCGTTACATGTGCTATTAGATGATCGATCGATTTTAATGGGCGTATTATTAGTAGAGGAGCGAACGCGTAGGCTTTAGCACCCTCACACCGTGATGAGGACGTTTTGCTTAGTATGCAATTACTGGTTATCTAGCAGAACAACTCTTTGAAGGATAAAATCAGGAATGAAATTATCCGGAAAAGAACCGGACTGACACTGCTTGCGGAGTAAGCAAACTGAAGTGGCTGTGGGCTGGCCATGTTTGTCGAAGGAGCAGACGATTCCTGGAGTGGAGACCGCGTATTGGCAAGCGTAGTGTGGGACGCCCCCCAGCTAGATGGACGGCCGACCTAAACAAGGTGGCTGGGACGGACTGGATGCGGAAGACGGAGGACAGGGTGTTGTGGCGCAGCCTGGGAGAGGCTTATGTCCAGCAGTGGACTGCAATAGGCTGAGTTGTTAGCAGAGTAAGACAAATGTTGGGTTAAGGACATGTTACAGTTTTGGAATATGAAATGGATTAGCACGTTCTTTTTTATATTATTTAAACGTAAACGTTGTACGTCATGATTTTTTAATGATTTACAAACAAAACATTACATTATTCGCCAATATAATGGCGCTGTAATAAAAAATTCAACGTTCAGTTCTGCCTCCGCGAACTGAAAGTGAACAATAAAACTGTCACTAACAGTTTCACCCACATGCCATTTATAAGTTTTTATGATATATTTACTCTATCTGTACTAATAATAAAGCTGAAGAGTTTGTTTTATTTGAACACGCTGTCGGATTTGAAAAAATCCTTTGCTTTTGATAGCCCAATTCATGAGAAAGGATTATAGTCTAATATCACCCTAGAAGCCTTAGGAGTCTATATTCTTTTAAAAATAGTTGGATTTTACAATGTTTTCAAATTACAGTAGGTATAGGAGGACAGCGTAGGCCTGTCAACAAGTACCAGGTACTTGATAAAATAAAAAATGCTTTACAGATCTAAAGCCTACAAGGCCTACAAGTCCTCACATTTACAAAATATAAAAGAATCTATCGAAAGTGAGTGTCTAAAACCAAGTGATATGATTGCCATTACAACCACTAATATAGAGTTGAAATTAGAATTGTCTTTATAGAATGTGAAATAATAAAAATATTAAGAAGTATTTAAAAAATAAACATCGTCTACATCTTCGTTTTCCAAGCAGGAATCCTTTCAGCACCTAAGGAAGATTCTACTGCCTACTTTCTGATCATAATCCGTTTTGTCACGTTTTATGCGATGACTGGACGTGACAGAGCGGACTATCGAAGACTTTTCGAAATCATAGAACATAAAACAAAGGAAAGCTTTCACCATCGCAATATCGTTTCGTCGCGTATGGTCAATTTCGCAATCGGTCAAATTCATGAAAATCGCAATCCGTCAAAATAGCAAACCGTTTAATTATAATCGTAAGAAATAGGTACGGTTTTCATTTACTTTTGTATTTTTATTATATTTTATTGTTTATTTTTTATTTCTTTTTAAGTCCGTGGCAATACAGCAGCGGGCCCAGCGTTGCGGTATTTGTTCATTTTTCAAAATCGCAGCATCATGCTGAGATAGGAGCCTTTTCGGCCTCGCACAGGTGTTCTTTCTTTTTTGTTGTTTCACTATTTTGTTAGTTTTAATCTTAGGTAAACTTAAAAGCTTTAATATTCTTTTTAATATTGTTTTCATGATCTTGTTAGAAAACAGAACATTAAGTTCTTTTTTTATTGTATGTATTTCTTGAGTCTGTCCCCAAATAAAATACTGTTCTTTCTTTTTATTAAACAGCAAAAAAGAGCGAAATTCGATCTAAAAAAACGGCGTTTCCGCTGCATACATTTGACCTTTGCATAATCTTTCAACATGATTGGATATGTTAAATTCGGTAAAGGGACCAAGGGTGACTGCGTCAGTGTTGCCATAGCGATAATAACTTATCTCTAAAAACGGAAATTCAAAAACGGTTGTGCTTTTTATAATAAATCATGGCTGTGGAAAAATCCAGTTAAGTACCCCCGAGCTACTGTTGGACCCCAATGATTAGTATTTGAAACAAGATTTATTTATCAGACGGCCATTTTAAATTGAAAACCCTCTTATAAGGGTGCTGATAAATCTTCACAAGGCAATAGGGATTTCAATTTTATGACCATTGACTTAAAACCCGAATACTAAACCACTTCTGGTCAGTTTAATAGTTTAAAGTACAAATGGATCCTCCATTTTTTTTCTTTTGCTGAGCTTGATGTCCTGCTGGTTTCGGTCTCCAGGTCGGGCAAGGTGTTTTTGGGTAGCCCGGAGTCTGGATTTGTGCCCGGTTGATGGCAAAAGGCTATAAATGTGAGGGTACGCCCAACCCACCTTAAGCCTTGCGTTCACCAACATTTAAATCAACTGATTAATATTTAATCAATTCTGTATTTAAAATTTCCTTAGGAAATTTGACATAAACCAACTGTTTATACCTAACCGATGGTTTGAATGTTGGTGAACTCAGGCCTTAGGGGATTACAAGCGCGTGGTGCATGTATGTTTTTTTTTTTAATAACTACTCTTTCATAACTCATTCAGCTCTTTTTTCCCAAATCCCTAACATTAGCACTTCTTTCCCACATTTTCTTACCTGTGAATAATCCTCTGTACTCGTAGTCGTGAAAACTGTATTATCAAACATTTGAGCGAAGTTAATACGTGCGATAATTCGCACCGCAGCTGCAGCGCTGCCACTGAGAGCCGGTCTTTTAATTTTGAAGACTTATAGACAACGCCCTCTGTCTGTGGCTTCCGTAACTTATTGCACATCATGTAAACGCCTTTTAATCCATACTAATATTATAAATGCGAAAGTGTGTCTGTCTGTCTGTTACCTCTACAAAATTTTACACGGTTCCATTGATGCTCCGAGTTTGCATGCTGCGTAATATTTTTGTTCCCGATAACTATTGCAATATTTCTGTAATATTATGTACCATCAGCCTAATATGTAATACCGATTTTTGTGTGTCTAATCAGTGTCTACGTCGTTCTGGTTAAATAAATAATACAGATGCCACACTTATTGAATAACGCAAAACCTTGGCATTCTATTTATGACGCAGGTATTCGTTATTAATATACGAACCTAGCCAGTAGGCTTAGTGTCTGTTCATTAGGCGACCACCAAAACAAACCCAACCCATGAGAAGGAGCAGCTGACGCAGAATATCTAAGGCTCTATTTAACACCTCACTCACACAAATATGATGAAGATACTTTAGTACTCACATATTAGTTTGCCCTCGATTCCCGTTCGTATGTGGGTACATAGATCCATGTAATGGGGCGATCATATGCCTGTGTCACACAAAGTAAGCGCTCCTTCCATCTCCGGACAATAAACTGAGGATTTTCTGTCAGAAAACGCATAAACTCTACCAACGACGTAGGAGATTAATCTCTTGTATAGCCGCCACGTTTACCAACACGTAGTACAATATTTTGATCTAAAATAGTGTCCATAGAGTTTCTTGCCTGTAACTACGCTTCGGAATCGGCAAGTAGCAGTAGTAGTAGTTGCGTGGATGTGACGCATGTTTTCCCCCAACTTGTATTTTTTTTTTGTGCTTATTTTCTTTTTATGCGTCATATTTACCGCAAATAAACGAATTTTTGTTCTTTTCATTCTTTCTAGCTTCACCTTTCTGACTGACCGACTCCTTGTCAATTCAACAGTACCTGTACCTAATTGGTTTTATTGAAATAAATGCTTTGAGTTTGAGTTAGCTATTTATTGGTGAAAAGCAGTAGTTAGTTTATAACCAGGATACAGTCAGTGACATCATCATCGAAGCTTGTTGATCATAAGTCAGAACGCGTCGTGTTCCATAATACAGGAACGTAATTCATATTCAACGCCCTCATAAAAATGTTCCCGCATAATAACTAAAGCGTGTTTTGTACCCTGATATTGGAAATCCCACCCTTTTGGTTCAATGTCGGATTATGTAAAATTCTATATTCATTCTCAGACAACTTTTTCCATATAATTATGCATTTGGACTCGTTTGGGATCTTTGAGCTGTTTCTTAGCAACAAATTGTGATGGAGATACTTTTAAAACATCAATCGTCTAGTCGGGTTCTAGTCTAACCGTATGCTGCTGAATACCAGCATTTTACATAGAGCGACTGTCTATCTGACCTCCACAAATCAGTTAAGTACAGGGTAACACCATTCCCCCTTGGTTGACTTTTGTGGCTTCTGACTACCCGTTGTTGCGTCTGTTATGACTTAGCAATGAGCCTCTTACTTCTAAAGCATCTCCATCACAATATGTTGCTAAGAAAAACTTAAAACTTAGAATAAAACTTTATATTTTCTTCTTAAAACAAATACATCTCCGATTTTTTGTGACAAGATTTATTTCAATCAATAGGTGGCCATCTTTAATACAACATACATACTAACACTGATATAAATACGTAGGTATAAATATATTATGTACAAGTATACAAAAAAAGGGTAGAGCTCATTGGGCATCAAAAAATTCGTCCGCATCGCTGTCAATGGGAAAAGTGCCCAAAAGGCTGGCAGTGACAAGATTGAGATAAAATTGACCATGATGAATTAGAAACTGACCCGTTAAAACAAATGAACAACGACTCGGCTAGTTTTCAGAAATAAAGGTCAATCGTCTTCGTAGTTATATTACAAAACAAAATATCAATGGGAAACCCACAAGCGGGCATCGACAGCAAAAGTAGCGAAAGGCGAACATTCTCGGTATCGCCATTAGTCTTGCAGGCGCCCGGCGACTCCGATCGATTTTATCATTTCCAACGGCCCGCTTAATCTTCTTGAATAATACTTTTTTACTTGAACATATTGAGTAGTGGTAGCCCAATAGTTACGACTTCCAAGATAGGACGTGGGTTTAAACCCAGGCGCTTTACTTTGCGTCATTTATTTCATCACCACAGCTCTCAAAATGCTCAAGGAAAACATCGTGAGGAAACCGGCATGTCCTAGAACCAAACATTCGAAGACATGTGATTTAAAACGGCGAAGGAAAACATCGTGAGGAAACCAGCATGTCCTAGAACCTTAAATCCGAAGATATGCGACACCTACCAACCCGCACTGGGCCCGCATGGTGGATTACGGCCCACTCCCTCTCACAGAGCGGAGGCCGGTGTCCCAGCAGTGGGAACGTTATAAGCTGCTTATGCTTATTATTATACTATATGTTCAAAACCAAATATGATTAAAATTCAAACTATAAGCTTGAATTAAAATACAAACAAGCAAAAAAAAAAAACTTTAAGAAAACTAAAAAAAACAGAAAAATTCTGTCGACGGCCGATCGAAATATTTGGTTCATTGGTTAGTTTAATCTAGGTTTTTTTATACGATATTATAGGTGCTTTGAATACCAGTCGTGCTTAGAAGTTTCTAGATATCTATTGAATTAAACAAAATGAAACGACAAAGTGATATCCTACACAAATGTTATCCTACCAACTTTTTTCATAATATACCTTTTTGGCGAAGATTTGGCCTGAAACTGATAGACATATTTCTATAAATACTCCTCTATTGTGCTCAAAATAATCACACATGTTTCAGCCAGACGAATGTCCATTAAAGAGGTATAACAAGACTTCATATATTTGGTATCTTTATATTAGTTTCCCTCAAAGGTGGCCTATTCGACAATACAATAACTATCATAATAGGTCAGTAAAAAGGTAATGTGAGTCGTAAACACGTCATTGAGATTTATTTTGGTCTAAGTCAAAAATACTATTATTTCTACTATAATAGGTATTTACTTATTTATGTCATAGTTTATTGTTGAGGTGAATGTGGACACGTTATTATGTTGGTACTCGTACTTATCATTAGAAGTGTTAGAACAACACAAAAAAATACTGATACAGTTTTCTACAAAATAGGCCTACTTGACAATTTATACATAGATAATAATGATAAAAACATTATTATTTATCTTTATTATTACTTTACTTTACTTTCTTTCCCCACCGCCGTTTCTCTACGTTGAGGGATGTGCCTTTAGAGTGTAATTTGCCGGAACAGGTCTTGGGTGAAGAGCCAGACCAAGAGAGATACGGAAACCCGCAGGGCAGCATGTGGCGATCTGTTGGGCAACAGCGGTTGCAAGACTTCTCCCGGGAGAAGTCTTGTTCCTCACCTCTGGCTTCCCTTTGTTGGCCGGCTGGTGTGAACAATGTCGAGGAACAGAGCTCCCACCTCATTCTTTCCTTTATTGGCCGGCTTGAGTGGAGATTCGCAAGAGCAAAAGTGCTCGAAGGAAGGAAGTATTGCAGTAAGATTCTGGTAGGGATCTTGATTGTACTTCTGGGATTGACCTGATAGCCGTGGAATACCTCTCCACTCCTCATAAGCACCTCAGGACATGTTGCCCCATTGTCGCTACGAAACTATGTGCTAGCGACCGTTTTTAGGGGCCCATTACTGAATGTGCAAGTCACCCCTACCATTTTATCTGTGTAAATATAAAACATTGGTCAGGCAGGGGCTATAGAATTTCCATAGTCCTAAATAACCAGTTCACTTTAGCCACCCAAACCCATAATCCAATACCCTTGTTTCCATATCCTGCAATAGTCCTACATCAACCGGGGGTTGTCCTTGGGTGCACTTGGATAGTGCGAAAGTGCCGCATTTCATTAAAATTTCCTAAGGGGCCTCTGCGAGTTGGGGACCCCAGAGTCCCGAGAAATTTCATAAGACGTAAAAATAATATCTTGAATACATAGCCATTTTATATTTGTCTTTCGTCATTCATAATGACAATATGTCCAAAGATTATAAGTTTATTTCAATAATTATTTTAAATGATACACAATTATTTTAGGCTGTATTTTCTTGCTACAAATTAATTAGACATCTGTAGCCGAACTAGGCAAATCTTAATTTTAATATTTTTTTGTTAATCGTAAGCATCGACTTATTTTTATATCTCTGAAGTAATAAGTGGAAAATCATAATGATGAAGCAAATTGCGATGACAATTTTCACCGTGTGAAAGGTAGTGTGTCAGTTGTTTTTTTTTTTTTTAATTTTCATATGGCACTCTCCCGGCATTAGCTTTTACATTTAGTCCGACGTACGTTAACTCCCTTGTTTCCTGTTTAATCTCACAGATTGCTACGTTGCAAGTTTTACTATTGTGTGACATTCTATGTAAGTTGTTGAAGGAAAGATCTCATGCAAACTGCGATCACAAAATAGAAATATGGATAGTGCGTGACAATGCTTCAAAGTAGTTTGTTAACTTTTGAAAAATATGTTTACTGCAATGTTCATTAATGTTCGCTCTTAATCCGATAAAAGCATATACATGATTTAATACTTCACATATTACGTAACATCTAAAACCGTATAAACTGAAAACTTTCCTTTTAATGTACTCTTACCTGCCTATTTTGATGTTTAACTACGTTTTGCTTTTAATTTCGTCCGCGAGGTAAGTGGTTAGACCCCTTTCCCGCCAAGAATGCTCTACACACTTTGGCCAGTTTTCAAGTCCGTAATACAACCCTGTGTGTCAGAACTCCAGGCCACCCGAAATAAAACATACTTAGCAAACCTACAGGGTGTCTTTTAAAAGTCTCATAGTTAGGTTTTATTTTTCATATTTTTTTCAGGCTACTTATACTGTCAATTGCGACTCAACTCCTCACAGAAAAGTAACGAGATAAAATTCAGACGGGGTGTTGAATTTTTTAAACATAATTCAAGTTTTCATATTCTTTAAGGTGTTATTTTCATTTTGAATGGTTTGCTATCTTTTTTGCTTACAGTGTAAAATCTTGTCTAAAGAATGATTCATGGCGTCCATTGCCCTGGAATTTTTTGTAGGTGACTAATACAGACTATACACCCATGCAAGGGAATGCAGGCGTTATTATCATGTCTGCAAGCAGTATTATAACGTAACTGTGTACAAACTGAGCTTTCATTTGTTTCGTGCTATCAAATTATGTAAAAAATAAATATGCCAAAATATAACTGTCCCTAAAGAGTAATTAATTATTCTGATTAACACACGCTACTTTGTCCACGTTAATCTCGAAGCTAAAAGATAGAAGGTACCTTTTTAATAGGCTCATGTCATCCATGTTATTCGCAAAATTTACTAAAAATAGACGGCACGTTTTTTTAAGCCTCTTGTCATCCGTGCCATTATAAAAGTTGACTAGGTACAGACGGCAGCACATCAAGCTACTACAATCTGTCAAATTTCTTTTATAGATCGCTAAAGCATAAGGTTCAAAGTTGATTCGGAAAATTCGACAGTTACGGGTAGCTTGATGTGCTGGCGTCTGTACTTGCCACAGAATAAAATAGGTGTAGAGCAAAAAGTGCTTATAAATTTTACATAACAACATGACTCCTGTATTTCCACGAAGGGTAGGCAAGTACATTACATTTGCCAGTTATGTTTAAGTCCCAAGTAATAAGGAGTGAGCCTATTGTCATCAACCGAGCACAAATCCAGACTCCGGGCTGCTACTGAGAAATTCCTAATGGAATAACCCAATAACATTTTGCCCTCATAATCAGCAGCGCTTGCGACAAGGGCACGCCGCGATAGCGGCGGTAAGGCCCCTCTTTGAGGAGTGGCTAGAGAGGCGTCACGGCGTCCTCACCTACCGCCTGACGCAGGTTCTCACCGGACACGGATGTTTCGGGAGGTTCCTGCACATTATCAGGCGGGAGGAAACGCCCGGGTGTCACCATTGCGAGAATCGCCCAGAAGATACGGTGGAGGTCTGTCCCGCTTGGGCAGAGCACCGCCGTGTCCTCGTAGAGGCGATCGGCAGCGGCGGCGACCTCTCGCGCCCGGCCCTGGTCCAAGCCATGGTCCGGGGCGAGAGGGAGTGGGAGGCAGTCACCTCCTTCTGCAAAGCAGTCATGCTAGCGAAGGAGGTGGCGGGATGGGCGAGGGAGAGAGCGGAGAGAGCCGCCCGTCCCAGCCGCCGCGGTAGACGCCCCGGGCGTCGGGAGCCGCGTGACGACTCCCGGCCACCGTAGGCGCGGGCCTGCGGATAGCGAGTAATGGGTAGCTCGCCGTCCGATCAGGACCAGGCCCGTGCCGGACGGCGCGTATGTGTTCCACGCGCGCCTCAAAGAGATGTCAGCATGTAAGGAGGGGCCCGACAGGGCCGAAGCCTGCCGGGGCAGCGGGATTGTCCGAAAGGGTTACCGCTGCCCCGGAACATAAAGGGCTAAGGAAGGAACACGGATGGGTTTTAGTCAGTAAGAGTCTGACACTCCCTTCCGCTCCACCCAGAGCGGGAGGGGTCATTTGATGATTTCCCATCCTTAAAAAAAAAAAAGCGCTTGCGACAAATAGACACCCCTTACACGCAATACAGCCCTTACAAATACGCCTTACATTAAATTGTATAGAATATTGTAAGGGGTACTAGTAATAATGAGACATGAGCAACTTAATTCTGAAATAGTGAAGTAGCTCAAATTCAACAAAGCACCTGTTTGATAATTTTTAGTGGCCAGGTATTATATTTTGGTACAAAATAGAAGATTATAGTAGGAGCTTTTTTTGCTAAAAAACTTACAATACTTTTAATATTATTTATTTATTAAAATTTACTTATCAAATCTAAACTAATCAATCATCATTTATTCAAACTAGGCTGAGAACCAGCACTTTTTGAATGTAATAATTTCATAAGGCAGTCCCCCAAGACGACCCTTCACCACTTCCTAGTGCTTTAGCTGGCTAAAGAAGAAGTGGTTCAACAAACTCCCCCGCAGTGTATGTTTTTTAAGAACCGTAGGTACTCTTGCTTATTCATTATATACCCATCACCTCAACTATAGCTCAGGTCTTCATTAACAAGTTCGCAAGTGCTTATAACTGAATAAATATTGTTACAAGCGAGCTGGTCATGCCCGTAGTGCTGGGCCGGCGCCAAACAACCACGATTGCTTTATCAACTATATAAAATTATTATAACCTTCTATTATCTGCGTTTTAGCATCAGCCTGTATGGTTTGGCAGGGCTAAGCATAAACAAGTGAATATGATGTTGGGGTTAGCAATCATGTGCTCTGTTAATACTTTATTTTAAAATGGTGGTCGTGAGTTAGAATGCAGGTAGGCGCTTTATCTAGTCATCACCATCACCATCATTTCATCACCACTGCTCTCATAACGGTGAAGAAACATCGTACGGAAACCGGCATGTCCTAGAAACAAAAAAATCAAAGACATAATGTATGTGACTTCTGTCAACCGGCACTGGGCCCGCGTGGTAGATTACAGCCCACTTCCTCTCGAGGAGAGGAGGTCTGTGTCTATGTCTGTCCAATATTGTGGTATTGTGTACAGTTGCATGTCAGTAAGAACAGTCAGAATAACAGATCTTGTCCTACCTACTGATGCTAGGATAATTTTATTTATATTTCTATTCTATTTGATTTTAGTTAATTTAAAGAAGTAAAGGATTTTAAGGATTTTAATAATTTTAAAGGTGATTGCGATTTTAATAATGATTTTATTTTACAATTTTACAATTTGATTTTATATATTTCAGTTATGTAATTTTAGTTTTAGTTATAATAGTATTATTGTGCCATGGATTTTAATCTTTGATTACTAACATAATTTTTAAGTATACTAACATAAAAATATGGATCACTGTGTCTGAATTAAATAAATAAATAAAATAAATAAGCAATGGGAGCATTATAGGCTGATTATATTGCCCACCATCCTTTTCTCTCTGTCACTGTACCAAAAGATATCATTGAATAAAAACTGAGTCTACATTGCATGGACGAACAAACCTATGTACCTACCAACAAATATGTACAAGTGTGTACATAGAGTATTTGTGCGGGATCCTGTTTTTATACCCGCGCAAATGTAGGTACACACTCCAATTCCCCGGAGAACCTTTAAATCCTCAGATCTTTACAATATTTGCTCGGGGACCAACTATTTATCCGCCACCATTTCGTCAAGCGGTTGAGTATACTTATGTGTTAGACAAACAAGGAAGAAGGTAAAATAAGAAGAATTGAATTTTGAGATAGAAATATTTTATGATAAGTACGAAAATAAGTAAGTTTTCGTATAGTATTGTGTGTTTGAGACGGTTTTAGGTCGGAAAAAAGGACGTAAACAGGGTCCTTTGAAATCGTTAGGTATAGCAATTTTTCAAGCGATGAAAATTGCCATGAATATATGCTTATAATATTCTTATCTATTTATGAACGCGTGATGCCTTACACGTGCCGTGGATTCCGTACGTCCTTTTCGGGTAACCACTGAAAATCAGCGCTGTGCTGCGGGTGTAGCACAACATGGAAGCCTTCTTGTCACAGCTGTGACGTGCAGCCGACGACTATTTCTGCTTTGTGCTCGTGATTATAGATATATTTTATTTTTACTTATTATTAGAATTAATTATCTTTTTGTATGCACGTGTTTCTGTGACAAATAAACCAATTTTTTTCTTTCTTTACTTTCTTTATAACATATTTTACATAATGAATATACTTGTCTATAAAATATTGTTAACATTTTAAGAAGAGTACCTAAGTGATTCTTCTCCATACGTAACTACGATTTGGAAGCCAACTAGAATCAATTCTACTTTTTTGTATATTATTATTTTGACGTTCAAAGGTGCCTTTTAAGTGCCTAATTGAAATAAATTATTTTACTTTGACTTTGAACCAATATTTATGAGAATATTCTATCAATCTACTTTTATTATGAGACCAACACCTAAATATTGAAAAAAGCATCAGAAGGCCAAGACAAGCGGCAATCGCATTCAAAGCGTTTCGTATTTCTACAACGACTTTCAACAGGATTTACCACTCTTTTCTGCAGCATATAAGTATTATGTCCATCCAATATATTTCTTACATTTTTCTATCATCGTTATCACTGATAGAATATCACTTTGTCTAGGCCCTCTGCTTCTCTATTCTGTAAAAATCTTACATGGATGGATTTATACAAAAGGTTCATACATTTTCAATATTAAATTTTATTTTTGCAAGAGTTAAATAAGTATCTACCAAATATTTTTCGTCTGTTCGGTCCCACAATAAAAGTGGATGAGTGTTTTAGACACCATATGAAAGATGAGAGAAGTGGCAATAGGCCGGTTATATTAGCCGTAGTACCGATGACCGTTGGGGTAGACGTGTTCTTGAGTGGAAACCGCGAATCGGTAAACACAAGGTAGGACGCCCTCAGGCTAGGTGGAGCGACGATCTTCGCAGGATGGCTGGTAGCAGCTGGATGAGAGTTTCCGAAAATCGAGTTGAATGGCTTGCAATAGGAGAAGCTTACGAAAAATAACCAATTAATTCACCTGCATATTATTTTATCTTGTAATTAATATGAAAGACTAAAATGTTTTCAACTACAATAAGTCACAAGTTTATCCTTCTTACAATTTCAATATTGCAGCATTGATGTTCAATGTGGCCATGTGCCAGCCTTTTGGGCACTTTTCACATTGACAGCGATGCGGACGACTTTTTTTATAATTATTTTTATTTAGCTTATTTAGCTCTTCCCTTTTTTTATAGTTATAATAAATATATATTTCAGTATTAGTTGGTATATTGTATTTAAGATTGTAACTATGAATTAATATTATCGACTGTCAATATAATTATAAAACTTATAACTTAGTGATTAAACCCGTCCATTTCTCAAATGTCGGGGACTAATTTGATAGCCCACATTTAACCGAAAAGTGATATTGATTACAAACTTGGGGTAATTATCGTAAAATATTGATGAATTAGGTCGCTAAGTAGACTATTATTTACTAAACTTTGTCACAATTAATAAACTGTACCTACTATAGATTATTAATTGTGACAAAGTATCACAGTTTCACTTTTAATATTAGTAAGTACTTATAAAATCTATAGGTACTAATATTAAAAGTGAGTTTTTACGACGGGTACTGCTGAACTACTTATCTGATTCCTAGAATTGATTCACTAATGGGAACCTACAGTATTGCCGAGTGTCCTATGATAATTAAGATATATTTTATGTTAAGAGCGTTTACGACGTATGGCATTTCATACAAACTTTCAAGCCCTTGTTTTTCGAAGTGTATTAACCGATTTTAATGAAACTTCATACGCATAAGCAGGATACAAAGGTCTAAAAAGCTAGCAGAGAATATTTTCGAAATGTCTTATTTAGAAAAAGATAACTGGAAATCTCTGTTTCTATGAAAAATTTAAAATCGGTCTAATTTGGCTGTAACGCTATTTTTTCGAAAATGTTCTTAACTAACATTTTAGACCATTCTGAATCTGAATCTGAACAAGAAATTTTACGCGGACAAAATCACGGTCAGAAGCTAGTAAGCTATACTCCGACTTTTAATTAACTTCAGTAAAATGACACTTCTTAATAACTCGTTTCGAACTGCATATAGAGATATGCATGTCAAATAAGTTTCGTTTGTTACACTATACTGTACTAGAAAAACAAGATTTGGTTGATGGCCGCGAAAAATCATATTCATATTCATATTTATTTGCATCAAAAAGACGCCAATTTCAGTCATTTAAAAGTAAGATTTAAGCTGTCATTTTACTGCAGCTAATTAAAACTATAGTAAAAAACGAACGAAAAATGTATTGACATAAGGTAGCTCGGTAGGTACCGTACAAAAGTCTTTTGTAACAACAACAAAATGTGCGAAGGTACTTCAGACTTCTCGAATTTATTTAGGACATTGAATTTCATCCGTCAAGAAAAAGCAAAGTGTATTCGCTATTGGAGAAATAGGTATTTGAAGATACGAGTAAGTCGATAAATTATTTAATTTTTGTAAGTAAATTCAACTTGAGATTTGTGTATTAGGCAATACTTTTTCCCTTTGAATATTTCAATTTTTTTTTTAGCAGAAAAACATTACCAGTTTACAGCGATGCGGAGAAATTTTTCGACACCATATTTTAGTTTTAGTGAAGTTAGGTTTTATTAATAAATTAAGTATAAATTGTAAAGTACATTCCTATATACATTCCTATATACATTCCTATACCTACATACTCTCTCCATTTTCACCCTCATGGTAATGGGGGTAGGCAGACACTACAGAACGTAGGTAAAGTACCGTGGGATGTGCCTTACAGGCGTTACACAGGGGGGTTCCGGAATTGGTCTTTTAAGAGGAACCGGGACCACCCCCATGTGCTGATGGTGATCACCGGGGTGGTTTTAGTGCGGTAAAAATCCCACACTCCCCGTCCCCGGAGGTCAGGTGCCTTTTGAAAAGGTTTACCCACGAAAAAAAAAGGTAACGTACCGTGCTTTGATCCTTACATAATCCTTGCGTTGCGTCTTTTATCACATGTGGCCATTTTTGTTACCAACTTAGCTGAATACTTATTTCTTGGTGTCTAGAAACAAAAGCATTGTTTTCTAAAGTGCATTAGCTAATGTAGAATTTAAATTCTATTGGAACACTTGGGAAAAATAACGTTCCTAATTTAATTCATAAATATGTAAGAAGTGCTACAATAGCAAAATTTGCAAGTCACGTAGGTCTGTTTATTATTGTAGGTACTTATAAACGGACTTACTTTTTTACCGTCTAGACAAATCAGGGTACAAAAGGTAACGGAGTAGAAGCTTATGGCAAAGAAATCTCTTTTTTTAATATATAATATACTTAATAATATATAATATAATAGTAATTGCCTAAGTTGATGTTTTATATTATTTGTTGATTTATTTATAAGTTTGTTGTTTTAGTATGAAAAGTATATAACTTGAAATAATTTCATTTTTGGTTTCTGAAAAAAAAAAAAGATCTTTTGCCCATCTGCTTCTACTCCGTTCACCTTTTATATCCTGTTTTTGTCCAGACGGTAAAAAAGTCAGCCAGTATTTATAGATAAGTATATGTTTTATTTATGTATGTATATAATGTATAAGTCAATGATACACCACTGACTACCTGCAGTATTGAAGCTCCGTCTCCCTTTAATCCATCCAAAGGTTGTCTGTAAAAATCGCTTTTAGCGATAAGACCACCCATTGTATCACCCTATGTAAAATTTCTACATTTATATCTGTAATTTTTATGGTGTACATAATACATAGTATTCTATCTATCTGTGCAGAAAAAAATATAATTTAAAAAGAACCACTAATGTCATCAAAAATTTTGTAATATTTAATTAACAGGGCCAGCATAGCCACTAAGAACGTACCTATGTCCCAAATCTTTTACTCCCGGTTTCTTTATAAAAAGTAAAACAACACAAAATCGTATCGTAATAAACTGTAGAACAAAAGAAACCACAATTTAACAATTTCACTTAATATCCTAACAATTTGGAAATTAACTAAACGAGTTATAGAAGTCAGGCGACAGTCGTTTCATAAAACCATTAGCATTCTATAAAACCATAATGTCTTTAATTATAGAGCTCCTAATGACTGCAACATCAATCTTTCTTTCAGTAAAGGAGTATTTTAAGGAGTAATCGACAAAAAGTTTACCATTGCCGAATGAAGGCCTCGGACCAATTAATGAACGGCCGAAGAGAAAATTTCCATAACCTTAAGCTTGTCAAAGAAATTGTTGATTGCAGGATATTTTTAATGAAAAAAAAAACAATTGACTCATGGGACAGCTGAGTAAAGTCCCTCTCACAAATGAACATTTTTACCTACCTCAAATTTTACAACTCCACAAAATAGCCTCTTCCGTCTCCTTACAAGCAGTACCAGCGTAAAATTACAGAATTATAATTTTATACAAGGGCACCGTCGACCTTCGTCGAATTTATTCCTTAGTACGATTCTCGCAGATTTGGCAAAAAATAATTTGGCTTAGAGCCAGTTGAGCGGTACGCATGCCTACATCAAGAACAGTAAATCTTCCAGTGACGTTACAACCACAACCTTCTCCATGGTATCTATTGTGTATATAGATAAGATTAGCAGAAATTAGTTCTATGTGCAGATTTTTTTAGTACGCATTTTATTTCAAGGATCATTATTATATCGCCATGTCAAGGATATATTCAATGTTACTCTGTATATCCTGCTTACTAACCAATGAATAAGATCAATATCAGACGGTACCTTTTCTAAAACCGAACACTTTTCTATTCAATGCATCGTCGAATTCGATTTACGGTCAGATTTATTACAACGTGACTGACTCCAAATAATATTCCCTCAGCCATGAAAAAAGCCTCTATTATTAAAATTTACTCGTCTAAGGTTCTTGGCCTTCGAGGAAAATAGCTCCTAACCATCAATTATGGTTCAAGTGAATTTTTATTTTTGATCAGCGAAAGTTTATGGCTGGATCACAAATTCACGATCAAGAAATATCCTCGATGAAAGAAAACGAGAGGAAAAATTAACTGAGCCTTGTAAAAAAGGTAAAATTGTTAGACGGCCCAAAGGTACGAGGGAATGGTTCCATTCACGCCACCTGCAACACTGAGTTTACTGATGCTTTACCGACTCTATAGGACCCTTTTCATGTTTTCATTTAAAAATCCTATTACAGCTGATCTATTCTGTAAAAATCTCACCATGAAAACTTAGGTCAAGGGCGCTGTCATTCCATCTCATGCTAAGAATTGACACTATTGACAGTTCACTTCACCTATAATTTATAATGGTGAAATTTTTACAGATTAGCACTACAGAAACATGGGAATCTTCTGTGGGAATTTGAGACATTATACCTGCAGTTTGTAGTTACTTTTAGAGGTTCATAAACCCCATTTCCTACCCCTAGTCATAACGATGATCATTGACAGCCCTAGTTTGAGCCATAAAACGCATTTGTTTGTCTTTTATTGTTGTGTCACTCTATAGCCACTTTCGAACGTTACCAGACAAGTTAATGAAAATGCTATGGCCATGGAATTAATATGTACTTACGTACAACAATATGTACTTACGTACAACTGGAAGGCTTACTGGTGAAATTTTGTCAAATTAAATTGAACTCTATTTATAAGAGAATATCGTCGTTTTTAGAATATCCAAATACACAGTAAAAAACGGTCTCGAGAGAGAACAACTTAAGCTTCGTTGTGTCTCTTTCGCACGATTGCCATGTAAAATATGTAATTCCTTTAGTAGAATAAAATTGTGTGAAATGAAAATTAAAACGTAGTTACTTTATTTGCAATATGATAAACTTATGTGGGTACCGCTTATGAACTAAAACGAATTATTTTTGCATAAAGGTTTACTTATTATGAACAAAAATATTTCTCACAATAGCACCGTAGGTAATTTAGTAAATATTATAAATTTGTTACTAGCAATACCGCCAAATTTGGTTGTCATGTCAGCTGACGTAATTTAATGGCGTCTCGTTCGTTGTTGTGTGTTTTATTCAGAAGCTTTTGATGCGATTTGAGAATCGATGAGACTGTTGTTTTTTGAAAAATGGTGAATACCTTCTGTGCTGTGAGTGGGTGTCATAAAGAATTTTACCCTGGTTGTGGAATATCCTTTCATAGGTGAGTTTATGTTTTGTTTATGTTTTTGTATTAAATAGGGTGAACATAATAAATGTAAAATCCGAACCTAACAAATAATTTTTTTTTCTAGATTGCCATCGAATGCCGAAATAAGAAGAAATTGGTTAGAGCTTATTCCTGGAAAGCTGACCGATAACTCCGTAATATGTAGCTTGCATTTCAAACCCGAAGATTACCTGACAGAAGCTCGGAAAAAATTGAAACCTGGAGTAATACCATCTGTTTTTCCTAAGGTAATATGTTGGTTTGTAATTGCTGTTAATTTTATGTACTTCTTGTTTGAAATAACTAGATAAAACTAAAACAGGATAGATTCCTACTTGAATATTTACCAGTGGAGCTTGGTTCCATTTTATATATGTACCTACCTACTGTACATCACTAGCATCATCATCATATTTTTAGAATCTGATCACTTGATCAGTATTCTATAAATCCACCATCAGCCCTACAAAAATATTAAATTATTATCTACATATTACAAAAAAATATAAGTATTATTATTACTACTTATAACATTTGTACAGTTTGTACTTTAAGGTATAAGTGATTCCCCTTAAATTAATATTATTTAATTACTGTGTGTAATTTTTATTCCAGATCTTATCTGAAAAGAAAAGACTACAAGTTTTGAGTGTTATTCAAGTAGCTTCTTCTGATGCTGAAAATGTTAAACCAGGAAGTTCTCAAGGTCCACCGACTAAGAAAATAAAATTACTAGTAGATATATCAACCCAAACACCTTCATCGTCTGTGTCACCAAGAGAAGCGGAGTTAAAGCGGGAGGTAAAAATTATGAAGCAACGTATCAAAAGAAGAGATGCAAATATTAATAATTTAAAGTCACTTCTTAATATTTGTAAACAAAAATGTAACAATTTTGAAGAGGTGGAGTCGGTAATAAGCAATTGCTTTTCAAATATTCATGAACAGTTAAATACAATAAAATCTGACAAAGGTGTGAGATTTAGTGATGATGTAAAATCTTTTGCTCTCACTTTGTATTTTTATTCTGCAAAAGCATATAGATATCTAAGGAATTATGTATGCATCCCTCATCCTTCTACTTTGAGAAGGCTCTTGTCAACTCATAACTGCAATGTGGGTTTTATATCAGAAGTTATAAGTTATTTGAAAAATGCAGCTAGTGAAAATAGCAATTTAAAAAATGTCGCACTAGTTTTTGATGCAATGTCCATACGAGCTGAATTAAAATTTGATTCAAAAACGGATAAATACTACGGTTACGTTGATTATGGTGGTTTTGTAGTGGATGATTCTGAGACATTGGCTACAGAAGTTTTAATTTTTCAAATAGTGTCATACACTTCCAAATTTAAATGCCCAATAGCATATTTTTTAATTAATAAAATATCTGCTCATATTCAAGCTAATTTACTGCTCGCTGCCATTAGATATTTGGGAGATATAAATATAAACGTTAGGTCTCTAACATGTGATGGCACTGTCACAAATTTGAAGTCCTACGAACTTTTGGGTTGTAATTTTTCATTACAAAACATGAAAACATATATCGATCATCCTCAGAAAAATTATAAAGTATATTGTTTATTGGACCCACCTCATATGATCAAACTAGCTCGAAACGTTTTTGCGGAAACCAAAATGAGTTCTGAAAAAGGAGATATTAATTTTAATTTTATTAAAAAACTGCATAAACTCCAGGATGACGAAGGCCTAAAATTAGCAAACAAGTTATCTAGCACTCATGTTAACTTTCATGGAAAAAAAATGAATGTTAGGCTAGCTACTCAAGTTCTGAGCTCATCGGTCGCCGACGCAATCGATTTTTTAAGGTGTTCGGGTGATCCCAATTTCTTAGGAAGTGAGGCTACCGTGGAGTATATAAGAATATTAGATCGGATATTTGATTTGTTCAACTGTAAGCAACCTTTTGGAAATGGCTTTAAATCTCCAATGAGCATGGAAAATATTGAGGTGTGGTCAAATATTTTAGAGAAAACGAGAGTTTATCTTAGTAACCTCAAAATAAATGATTGTCCTAGTTTGATGCACCGTCGCAAGACACCATTTCTAGGTTTAATTATAGACACATTCAGCTTTGCTCAACTTGCCCTAGATTTACTTCAAAGTGGTATAGTTAAATATTTTCTAACTTACAAATGCTCACAAGATCATTTAGAAATGTTTTTTTCATGCTTGAGAGCTTCAGGTGGACATAATGACAACCCAAGTGCATTACAAGTGAAATATGCATTACGAAAATTATTATTCCGAAACAGCGTTACTCCAACTGTTAACGCAAATTGTTTTGACGCAGACTTCGAAACTTCGCCAATATTAGAGTTTAGAAGTCCCAAATCCTTTATTAACGACCCAGATACCATACCCGAACAGAACGAGGAACAACAAATAGATTGGCTTCTTCAACTTATTGAAACTACCAATTTCTCAGAATTTAAAAATAATATTTTATATTACATATCGGGCTATATTGTAAAAAAGTTTTTTGAAAAGAGTGTATGTGAACATTGTAAAGCTGTGCTAATAACCAATAAATATAAATGTAAAGAACACGATTACGCTGTCGACATAAACAAATATTCAGCCTTTACGTCATTTGTAGACAGAGGTGGCCTAAAATACGTCTCAAATTTTGTTTTTCTTGTGGTACAATATACAGAAAGAGTATATATATCAATGGCTACAGATTCTTTGTTGAAAACTAAAAAGAGTAAAATTATGATTTTGATTCAGCAGCACTTTTATGACAAATTAGATACGCTAATTGATCCTCCACATCCCGTTACTTCTGTACATACTGAAACTAGGCATGAAATAAACCTCTTGAAATTTATTGTAAATAAATATTTAACTATGAGAATGTCATCACATGCCAAAGATTTATCTCTCAAACTGATTGGCTCCTCCCGAGCTACTTTACGTCATAAACTACACAAAACTATATTATTTAGCAATGTTTAATAATTATGTCCACTTGTGAGGGTCGAGGGTTTTATTTCCTAGGCGTGAACATATTCTGTCATTCAATAAATACTACGTATGTTTCTATATATTGTCTATTATTTTATTTGAAAGTGTACAAATATCCTTACAACCCTATGTTCGCACCGACAACAAAAAATGTTCCCTACAGCTATCTAGCGCAATCAAACCCTCAAAGAGTGATAGAAATAGATAGCTGTTTAAAACATTTTTTGTTGCTGGTTAAACATGTTGAAGGAAGGGCTATGGGTGTTGGGCCCATCACCTATCGCATTGAGACGATCATCGCGTTCATCGCTATAGGTAGGGGCCTCCGTTGGAATAAAACACGTCACGTCATAAAATATACTTAGTAGGTGCAGACAGAAGCACTTATTAGCATGTTTTGAATTATTTCTCAAATTCCCACCGACAAAACACCCTTGGTGGGGATTTAATGTTTTTCTTTCCTGAAATCCCCACCTTATAGCAAATTTCAAGAGGATTTCAGGAATATAAACATGAAAAATCCCCACTAGATAATAATGCATATGCAGGATATGTAGGTATGTTGTAAACATGCTAGTAAGTGCTTCTGTCTACACCTTATAATTTATGACGATGGGAGAAAAGATGGAAAATGATGACGTGAATGATCGCTGTAATTTTAAAGATATACCTAGTGATTACGATTGAAAATGTCATGCTACTAGGTGCTGATGAAAAGTTATGTAACATAAACAGCATCAAGAAAGGTGGCCTAATAAAATCCGATGTATCGACCTATTACATAAAATATGGTCACCCTACTTAGACAAGGACGGGTGAAGTTTTGTAACCTCTCTTTCGGCTCGCGTTTATAATCAGAGTGAACCTTCCAGTTGTACGTAAGTACATATTAATTCCATGGCTATGGCCCACACTAGAAGTAAAATTGGTTCTATTTTCGATGTTTCAGAAATTTCGATGTAATGAAAGCTGTACAATAATTGCTTACTAATTCAATAAAATGGTGTTAAAAAAGTCACAAACAGAGGCAGTTATTTTTTCAATAACCCAACATCGTGCAAATCCGACATCAAATGAAACGAATAGAATCTAAAAATAGAGCATACTTCTATGAAAACCGATCACGAAGAATTCAATTCGAACGAAAATATTTGCTAATACTTAAAGTGAACAGTCCGAACCTTTTTTAAATGCAGAAGCAGAGGTGTGGGTACCACGAGATATAAAAAGTAATTGTACAAGAGTTCTTAATAAAACTGCCCATTTTACCTCGCCTCATCGTATACAATTCATTAGTTACAATACAGATCAAAAGCCCCGCGCAACTCCCAGGTGACCAAGTAAAGCAATTTGTCAAGCAATCGTACTTCGAAATAATTTGAGATGCTGACGGGATGGCGGGATGGACGTCGTCGTCTAAATTATAGTTACCTAACTGCAATACAATTGCCCGTTTAACTCCCTCCCAAACTCCCCAACTTTAACCATTAGAACGCCATAACTCAGCCGTGTTTTCGTTGTTCTAGTTTTCATTTCAGCAACCATTGGTCGTCTAATTACAAACTGTAAATTCACTCAGGTCCAAAATTGCTTCGTCATCGGGTTTTAAACTTAACGGTTTTAGGTATCTACAACTTTTTCTTCCGTTCTTTACCGCTTCATCTGCCGGGTTTCTTAATTGATTAATTGCTTCAGAAATTAATTTAAATTTAATTAATTATCTCCATTTTATTACGAAAATAATTTTCAATTTATGTCGTCTCCCAAATTCCATTTGACATGGAAATTGCTTCTGAAATGTATTTTATGCAATACGTTTCAATTATTTAATTCTATATGCACGTTCGTGTCATTAAAATGTAATTCTTCTATTCTTTATGGACATCTTAATACAAGGTCACACAAACGCCATTGCAAAACCTTTTTCAGTGCATCATAATTATTTTAACATAATTATATGCTTTAAGGGAATAACGTGGAATTAAAATGACATGAAGGTAATTTCATATTTCCTAAATAAAATAAAATAGATATTATTATGACAGTAAGAAATTCTACGCTATGTATATTTAAGTAGGTACATGTTAGTAACTTTTCATTACTTTAATTAATTAGGGAAAGTAAAAACTACGTCGAACTTACCTGTTACGGCTTTTTGTTGCTATTTTCCTTTCTTCCATAACTTTCACTAGTCCGTGACACAAAAACTGCTAAACCATAAATCATCTTTTTTTTTTGTTTTCACTTAATGTTACGTCAATTTTACTAAATTACTTTCTATTTTTCACAAATCAAACTCAACCCATACTTGCGAACTCTTTTAGAACGTACTTAAAAATCTATTAACCAGTACGCATTTTTCAGTTTTTTTTTTTTTTAATAGTTACTGCGTTAATATTTTATAATGCGTGTATAGTCTATGATAAGTTTTTCGCGGGAAAGCTCGACAATGGCGGCAAACGGTAGCGTGAGGACAGCACCCGCGCTTTCTCCGAGGCTACTAGCGTTCGGAGCGGAGTCAACCCGCTTCGCTTGTGCGCGGCCCGATGCGCGGCTTCACATTACATTTGCACTTTTACTACATTTTACAACGTAGTTCGAAATTTTCTTTCAAGTTCTACTATAATCATTGAGAATGCACATTTTTTATTATATTAAACTAGAATATTGGTTACTATGTTGAAAATTCAGGAAAACTTTTCGAAGTAGGTGGACTGAAACTATAATAATTCCGTTCATGTACCTACTCGAGAACAAAGACCCTAAACCTCGCTTCAGTTTTATGATGCACTAGCTTCTGCCCGGGTCTTCGTCGGATCCGCGTGTTATTTCTTGTTTTGACATAAAATACAGAGTGCCAGGGACATCTAGGCGCAAACTGTAACCAATGTATTGAATCCATTGTGACAGGTTGCGCATCGATGTAAGATTACCCCTAAATATAAACTGACAAATTTTACTTCTTTTTAGTAGCATAATCAGCCTGTAACGTTCTCACTGTTGGGACACAGGCCTCCTCTCTGTGAGAGGAAATAGGCGTAATCCACCACGCGGGCCCAGTACGGGTTGGTACCTAGATGTCATATGTCTTCGAATAGTTGGTTCTAAGACATGCCGGTTACCCTCACGATATTTTCCTTTACGGATTTTGAGAGCAATGGTGATTAAATAAATTACACAAAGTACCTATAAAGCGCCTGCCTGCCAGCCTGCCTACAACCAACAGTCGGGGCCGGTACCACTGCTCTAATGTCTATAATATTAGTATAGATTGCAAACTACTTACGAGTATTTACTCTTGAATAGTTCAGTAACATAAATCAAAACTCTGGAGTAAATTGTGACGCACTTTGAATTACTTTTAATTACAGAGCATAAGTATAATCAGCCTATAACCTGGCCTGGCCTGGTCCTGATCGGACGGCGAGCTACCCATTACTCGCCGTCCGCAGGCCCGCGCCTACGGTGGCCGGGAGTCGTCACGCGGCTTCCGACGCCCGGGGCGTCTACCGCGGCGGCTGAGACAGGCGGCTCTCTCCGCTCTCTCCCTCGCCCATCCCGCCACCTCCTTCGCTAGCATGACTGTTTCGCAGAAGTCCTGGGTGCTTACTCTCGAATATATTCCGATAGATCGACAGTGGAATTGTCAGTCAAACGTCAGGGATTGGCTGGACTCACTGAGTCTAGCCAATCCCTGCCGTATAACTTAACCAACTGACGTTTGACCGATGTCGAACTATCGGAATTATATTCTAGAGTAAGCACCCTGGAGTAGAGACTGCTTATCGGCAAGCGCAGCGTGTTACGCCTCCAGACCGGCGACCTTAAGAAGGTGGCTGGGACAGACTGGATGCGGATGGCGGAGGACAGGGTGTTGTGGCACAGCCTGGGTGAGGCCTACGTCCAGCAGTGGACTGCGATAGGCTGAGTTGATTGTTTAATTTTTAAGTTTCTCGGCATCGAGGTAGTATTGCATTATCTCTAGACGTAATTCTACTGACTGTAACACGACAGCTACAAAGTTGACCCTCAGTATAAAGCCTTATTACTACTACGCGATATTTAGGGACCCTTTCCCTAAATCGGGATGGTGTAATAGGATCAAGCTAGGAAGGGTCCCTATTAGAAAAATACATCACCTACATATCGGGCGCTAAATATCGTGTAAGGGTTAAAGCTCTGTGCTGCGTAAATCGAATGTTCAGTTTTAGTGATTACGTAGAATGGCTTAGCTAGATAAGAAACTATCAGTTAATTTTAGTGCCAGCTGATATGTGTATTGCGAACTTTTACACTATTTTATTGAATGATATATCTATGATACCTAACAACCGTTACCAAGCGACGCGTATTTTGTCTATGACACGCCTCCGCCGTGATTCCCAGAAATCAGAGGCGCCGGGAGCAGCTGGCCGAGGTGGCGCATCCATGTGCGTCCATTGTCGGTCTCTATTTCATAATGGAGGTTTCCCAGTCGACGGGTCACTGTACCAAACTCCCATTTCCTTCCTGATACAGAGTAGTTGCGAGCTTGCACTCTACTACCGACTGCAAAACTCTCTCACCCCTTCTCTTCTGTCCCTGTGTAGTGCCTACGGTGGAGGTCTAATCTTGGCTGTCAATCTAGTTCTTACCTCTCTTCCAAACGTGAGCATATAGGGCGAGTCGCCTGAGATGACTGGCGTAGCCCGGAGGAGACTTCTAACCGTACGTACCTTATGCAGTATCCCACCACTCTCCCCCGTGGTGTATGGTCCCATATTTTATATAGCAGTATTGGTATTTTACAGTATTTTATTGAATGACATATCTATGATAACAACCGTTACCAACGGACGCGTATTTTGTCTATAACACGAACCTTCGTACTTAAGCTAAGCATTTTGAACATGCTGGGCCCGCCTGGTGGATTACAGCCCATTCCTGCTCGAAGAGAGGAGGCCTGTGTCCCAGTAATGGGAACGTTATAGGCTGATTATGAGACGTACGATTCATGGTAATAATAAAGACACGGTATTGGCGGCTGCATTACAATATTATATGTCCGTTTAAAATCCCAGTTATTTGGAGGAGTTTGTTCAGTATGTGGGCAGAATGAAATTCTGAAAAGATATAGGAAAGGAAGCATCAAGTTTTGAATTGTTCTACTATAGTCAATGATAATTAAAAGTAAAAAATGCGTTGTCTTCGAAACAGAATCGACATGTAAAATTGCAACTGCGTAGGATACGATAGGAGGAAGTGGTTTTAATTCAGCTTGCACGATTTTACCAATTCACACTAACTTCTTAGGGTCCTAGCGTGATATTATATAGCCAATAGACTTCCTCAAGAATTGAACTATCAAATGCAAAATCAATTTTTCAAATCCGACTAGCAGTTCCGGAGATTACCCCCTACATTAAAACTTACAAACAAACAAATGTTATTAAGTACCTCTTTAGATATCATTGGCTTAGTCATACCATTCAGCCTTATAAAATATTATAATAATTTCGCCTGAACTTACTCGATGAAAAATAGTCTCCATTATGCTGACGTCACACATCACTCAGGCTCAGACCACATTGTCGT
This sequence comes from Gortyna flavago, assembly GCA_963669345.1. Taxonomy (NCBI): domain Eukaryota; kingdom Metazoa; phylum Arthropoda; class Insecta; order Lepidoptera; family Noctuidae; genus Gortyna; species Gortyna flavago. Next base: position 7,907,585 of record OY770146.1, read on the forward strand.
CGTGGCTGTGAGGTTTTCCAATTTCAGCAGTGATTCGAGGGAATTTAGTTGGTAACAACGGCTTTTAGAAGTTCTACGCATTCATGACTGGGCTAGAGTAGGTATCGGCTAGCGGCTTCCTTTATGCGACACAGCTTCTGGCCGCGACTTCGTCCGCCCATTCACCCTCTTAGGGGTGGAATTTCGAAAAGTCCTTTCTGGATACCTACTCTTTACAAAGAACATGCCCTCCAAATGTCATGTCTCTAGGACCAGCGGTTTAGGCTGTGCGTTGATATATCAGTCAGTCAGGACACTCAGGACTTTGAATTTTTTAATTTTTTTAAATTGAAACCTGTACTTATAGATAGTAGGTACTCTAAAAATTAATGTGAAGCGTCAGGGTAGCTCGCAAAATTCAAATTTTCTTACGTTTTTAGCAAATTGCAGGTCAGTATCAGAGGGGCAATTCTCGTAATTTTAAGAACGTTCACAGTCTGATCTCAGTCTCAATCTGACAAAATACTTCTAATTTTCCTAAATTTTTAACAAGTTTTTGACATTTATTGTCACTGAGAGAGATTGCGATTAGATTTTAAATGTTTTTAAGTGTAAGCTTTTCGTTTCACAAATCTGTCAGTCTCCGATAGAACCCCAGGTTAGAAAAGTGTTAGGTATATTACCTACTTGGTTATTTCATTACTTAAATACCTACTTATTATCAGCCCGGTGTCTGGGACTGTGTCTAGTTGATGGTAATTGGTTTGCCTTGTATTACACAGGTCTTATAAGTAATTTAGAGCACTCAAGCTTAGCAGTGCTATATTTAGATGTAAAGGGAAAAAATCTGGGTAATTAAATATTCATATTACTGGCTGTAAAATTTTCCTGTGACTGACGGGCGCAGAGCGCAATCCAATGACGTAGACACGTGGTAAGCGAAGAGGTACATCTTTACATCTATCATTCTATCTGCCAACTATGTCACAAAATTACCTTTATCAAACAAAAACACTTATTCTGGTACCAAACAACAATTAAAAAATCCTGCCGTATCCTTTCCATGGGGCAATATCAAGTACTTATACATAGATATTCCATACAATCAACTTTATCTAATAATTTAGATAACACTAAAAATATAACACGTACGAAAATATTTCCCGATACTATCTGATGCTTGTGCCTACAAAACTCATTGACAAGGTTGATATGAACATAACATTCAGACCACACTGATAAATCGACCATAGCTACATTAAATTAAAGGCGAAATTTCCTTAACATGACAGAGCATGATGGCCAGTTATCGTTTTGAATTTCGACCTCATTAAAACCTCTTTTATAAATAACCTGCTTTTGTACGTCAAAGTGTAAAGAAACGAACCACAATGTCGGTTCTATGAAGGTTCTATTCCTTTTTCAAATATTCAATGAATATTAATTGGTACTATAGAAGGCTCGGTCGATTCTCGCCGATTCCTTTGACAGACCTAGGCGAAGCTCAAAGCCTTTTCCAATTAAAATCACGACCAGTGTATCATATAGGAAAGTAATAAATTAAGGCACGTTGCTTATTTTTATATACGTAGGTAGGTAAGTACCTACCTGCTCTAAATATAGGAATCTGGGTAGGAGACAAGTTTAATTATTCGATACAATTTTTTTATAGTTAAATTTCCGATACAAAACAATTTGTAAACAACCCAGTTAAGTAATAAAAGTCTAATCAGCCTAGTCAAGCCAAACACTCGCAATTCATTTTCGAATCCGTCAAGCTTTAAGTAGGGCGGTCACCCACGGCGACTTTTTGCAGCGATTCAGTAGCGCGTTTCGTTCACGCGCGATTGTGTCACTAGTTTTGGCCGTTTGTCGTGTTTGCAACGCGCGATAGAAGCGATTCAGTGGCAATACAATCGCATAATATCGATTCAGCATCAGTACTGCATCGATGCAAACGACTGCATTGATTCCGCATCGCTACTAAACAGACTATCAATGTTGACTTGACCGAGTCCATATTGCAACTGTAGCGTCCACAGGCATTTAGAAGTAGTCACTACAACTAACAACTGTATCGATACTGCATCGCGTCTGTATCAATGCTGGATCCCGGCTGTATCGCGATGTAGTAGCGATGCAGAATCTTGGTTACGTGGGCGAAGGTATAGGACCAGCGGAAGCATCGCGCCTGTATCGCGGTCTTTTTGCGATTGTATCGCTACTGAATCCATAAAATAAAAATCTATAAAATACCTACCATAAAAATCTACATAACAAAGAGTGGAAAATGATTAAGAATCTACTATGTGTGATTTAATGTGGTAACGGATATTTTCCATTTCAAAATTTTCCTACATAAAAGAAAACGCATATAATATGCGAGTTTTGCCTATTAACGATTACTATCAATTAATTTAAAACAAAAAACTAATTATGTTACAAAAGATGCTATAAGCGTGATAAAGTGCGCGATACCTACGCATTCTTTCGACCGGGCGCGGGCGGCGCGTGATTTTTATAACATCGCTGTTCCGGTATTGGACGATGGGTGCGGCAACCAACCAATCACGTGTCGGCGTAGGTACCTTTCTCTTTTTAAACATGTTCAATGTTCACGTATAATTTGAACCTCTATTTCGACTCTTCCTTCAGTTGGCTCGTTGGTCTAGGGGTATGATTTTCGCTTAGGGTGCGAGAGGTCCCGGGTTCAAATCCCGGACGAGCCCAAATCTTTTTGTGTCTATTTTCAATATAAATAGGTGTTATTTGTCACCGTAACATGTCTATTTTACGTAAATTATTTGCTAAAACTTTTAATTCGAATTTTAAACTTTTTATTTATATTTTGTAGGTAATATTTAAAGAAAACATAGTAATCACTTTCCCCTTATTAATAAACATCGCTTAAAGTTAAGCAGTGATTAGCGACTGCTTAACAATACATTTTTGACGTTTGAACGTCACTTAACTTTAACCATCGTTTATAAGTAAACCCAATTGTTCTTTACATAACACACTAGGTATAAAATACGGACCACCAAAAGTGGCTTCGATAAAACTCGTCCGCTGATAACACAAAGGAAAAACTGTTATAAAAATCATTGATAACGTAGCTATTCGCACATAAACGGCAAACTTATTTAGCATTATGTGTCTAAAGTAGTTATTTTATGTCCAGGTAAATCACTGTCCATTCCAAGGTTGCCTAGGAAAGATTGCAGAAAGCGATAAGGCCACCCACATTTTGTAGTGGTTATTTATTTTTTGTTATATATTTTTGTGATGTACAATAAAGTCATAATCATCATCTGCCTAGCCTTTTCCCAACTACGTTGGGGTCGACTTCCAGTCTAATTGGATACAACTGAATACAAGCATTTCACAAGGAGCGACTGCCTATCTGACCTCCACAACCCAGTGTAGGTACAATATAGTATAACTAAATAGATAAGCAGTATGATATATTTTTTTATTGTAATGATATAAAAAATTACAAAAATAATTTAAGATTTCTATGAGAACAAAAATTTTTGTAGATACATATATTTTTGTTTTTCTCTTATCATTTTAACACTATTATTATTTTTGGAACGTGAATTGCTGTGTTTTTCTCTACTTTTTTGTTATGAATGCTGTGCACGTCTGTAATTGACGTAAACACTAGCTAGTCCATGTCTCTGTTCTCTGTTATTTGTAAATGTTTGTGTTTATGTTATTGATGTGCCTTAATAAAAAATAAATAGGTATTTCTGTTTTTACAAAAAAAGTATCTACCTATTATTTTATTTTTGTAAAATTCATTTGCATGTCCTAAACAGGCAAAATATGTACCTAGGTACCTTATACAACAACTACAAAAAAGGTATACTTTGTGCGATTAAATTGTAGTTATTCTGAGGGCCGGTTTTTCAATCGTCAGTTAACTTTTATCCGACGAATAAGTTTTATGTCATTTTGTAGCTTTTGTATAGACAATCTGTCAAAACGTCACATTTATTCTTCAGGTAACAGTTATCTAACGATTGAAATACCGGCCCTTAATCTTATACACATGTGTTAATCCCACGCACATTTTCATTAGGTACTTATGTGTAATCACACATAAGTACCAGTAGGCAGACTAAACCCACTGACATTCAACATTAAACAACAAAAATAGCTCCATAATTAAAACATAAATAGCAAACTAATGCTTATTTAATTCACCGCCCTCATACATACAAGATACCAACTCAAATCGACCTATTTACCTTAATAACACAAGACATGACATTATCATAATTAACTAACCCTAGGTTAAAATAACATTAAATAACGAAACGCGCCTTTGTAACGAATTAATTAATGCTTAACGATCTGTTAAACTCTGGTTCGCTTTAACGACCTGCTAAAAACTTTGAAGCTGTGGGTTTTCGAAGATGTAATCGTGTGGCAGACATCTGTCCTTTCTCTGTCTTAAACACGCGCCCTATGTTTTAACACCCTGCGTGTGGTAAAGACGTGTTGTGTTTATAGAGTGCTTTTAGATTAGTTTCTGATATTCCTGTGCGAGTCCTAATATGCTAGGTCAAATTAAATTAGCTAGCGAAACTCCGCAAACGTGATGGTTATCGATATCTAAACATGAGAAAGCAAAAAGAAATTAATCTGATGATTTTTTGGGGGGTCTTTGACCGCTGTTAGCTTAAAAGATCAGTATTTTTTGTGTAAACTCACTAATTACTGAAGTGTTTGGTATCGAAATCTTAACACGATAAAACATATTTTCGTAACTCATACTTCAAGTAACAACACGTATAGCGGTCGTTGACCCCTAAAAAAGCATTCAATCTTTTTGTTTTAATTTTATTGTGTTTAGGTATCGGTCATGACGTCTGCAAAGTTTCGCTAGCTAATTTAATTTCACCCTGTATACTTTTTCTTTTATTTATTTATTTTATTTTATAAACCATTTATGTACACACATATAAACAGACAAGAAGAAATGAACAGAAAAATAGGTACATACAAAGGTGATGCTTATTTCTAAAGAAATCTCTTCCAGCATACCTACGATAGGAGAGTAGGTACATAAAAAAAGTTGTAGACAACGTGAGTAAAAATAGAAGGAAAACAAAATCAAAAACAAGTCACTTATTTGAATATAAACATACAATAAGTATACTAGTAGTACCTAGTACTGTGCATGGCGACTGAAATACCATTTCTAGTTGATATTTAAACCTAAGTGAATATGTTAGTACTTCTTCTCACCAATTTTTGAGAAGGAAGTCGTTAGTCTAATCCCTAAATCTTATCACCGACCAGCCCGCTAAAACTGTGCTGTTGGAATTTCAACTGTCGTCGCTATGCAGAGCGTTGAAAATTCAACAGCGCAGTTTTATTTTGTAGGTACCTACTGTTTGACTTTCAATTTTTGGCGGTGACCTGAGAGTTGAAAATGTAACAGCGCGTTTTTATTTAGGCAATAATTTAACTGTCGCATAGTGTTAGTGAAAACGGGCAACTTCATTTTGTCTATATTTACTATGATAATAGGTGACATTGTTGACTGAAAGAAACTGAATAGGTACGAAATTATTACAGAATATAGAACCTTGTTCTGGGAAAAGTACGGAGGTAGTTAAATAAATATTCAAACAAGTATTATTAAGTTATACTTAACAAGTTTTTCTGCGTAACTTAATCACCTTTCAAGACCGCCTACGTTCATTCAAGGCCATTTCTTCCACATACAAAGGTCAAGTAAAAAGTAGACGCTTAGGCATCCCAGGGAATACAGACTGCCCGCGACTTCGTCCCCGTGAATTTTCTGGTCCCCCCGACCATAGATAATATAATACTCTGACCCCGACCAACCCCGTCGCATCGCATCGTCCGTCCACACTATTACATATTCATTTTCGCTTAGTGTTCTTTCTGATTTCTTTTCTTTTTTCTCGGCTCACTAAGAGTCCTACCGTGACGTTAAATATCCTATAGCCTTCTTCAAGAATTGGGCTATCAAATGCAAAAAGATTTTTCAAATCCGACTGGGGGTTTCAGAGATTAGCGCGTTCAAACAAACTCTTTGGCTTTATTATTAGTATAGATTCATATGATGTCGCCTTGTATTAGTAAAACCGAGCATTCAACTTTTCATAATACAAAACTACACCTTGCTTCTAATTTCCAGGTAACCTATATGCGTATGCCTACGCCATAATAACAGAACTAGCAGCACCCCGCGGTATCACCCGCATAAATGTTGATCCCGTAGGAATGTCGGGATAAAAAGTATCCTATGTGTTATTCTGATGTATAAGCTACATTACTGTTAAGTTTCATCAAAATCCGTTCAGTAGTTTTTGCGTGAAAGAGTAGCAAACATCCATCCATCCTCACAAACTTTCGCGTTTATAATATTATATTATATATCTTTATATTATAAAAGTGAAAACGAAAGAAACAAAGTGAAAGCGAAAGTGTTCGTCCAATCACTAGGGAGGAGCCACCTGACGAAGTTGACCAAATCTAGTGGGGATATTGTCGTTTCGAAGCCGGAGATCCTTTCGGAAGTCGAAAACTTCTATGGCCAATTGTACGCATCGCATGCATCTCGACCTGATCGCGAAAATGAGGATTCGAGAGCCACCCTAACCCGCCACTTCACTGAAGACCTGCCAGAAGTCAGCCAAGATGAAATCGAGGCGGCTCTTAAACAGCTTAAAAATGGAAAAGCCCCTGGTGAAGACGGGATTACGACCGAGCTCCTGAAAGCGGGAGGAAGTCCTGTGCTGAAAGAGCTTCAGGAGCTCTTCAACTCTGTCCTGTTCTCTGGGAGAACTCCAGAAGCGTGGCGAAGGAGCGTAGTAGTTCTTTTCTTTAAGAAGGGTGATAAGACCCTTCTAAAGAACTACAGGCCCATTTCGCTCCTTAGCCACGTATGTGGGCTATTTAGTATTTTAAGTCGATTCTATGTTATTTATTTTTTCTAATTTACTTTAAAACTTTTTGAGCAGTACCTACGTGTATAGACAAGGGGAAGGGGGGAGAAATAAAAGACGGAAAAAAGAGTGACAGGTGTGTAAAAAAAAATTAAAGTTGATAAAATAATTTAAAGGTGTTTATTTCTGCTAGTTAATTAAAATTCTTCCATCCTACAACTTTGGGGGCTCGTCCGGGATAGGAAGAAAAAGAATTTGGGCAGAAATCACACGATTGGAACGGGATTGGTTTCTCACGCATGTGGTTTACTCGTTGCCGGTCGCTGTGGGACAATTGTAAAAGGTGTATTAATTTCAAGATGCAAGACGACAAGGCGATGTTCGGTGTCGCGAACAATTCCATCGCAGATGGTATCGTAAAATTTAGTGGCGATGACAAAACGTATTCGTCCTCAAAATGGGTCCAGGACATAGAGGACAACTCAGAGATCTTCAGCTGGACGCCTCAACAGAAGCTGATTATCGCCCGAAGAACTCTAACAGGCACGGCTGAGCTCTGGTTGCGATCAGAAAAATGCTATAAGACGTTTGAAGAGCTGAAAGTTGCACTACAAAAGGAGTTTCCCGACCAGTTGAATATAAAAGAGATGCATGAATTAATGAGTGCTCGTAAAAAGAGGCGCGAGGAGACTTATTACCAATACATGTTGGTCATGAAAGAATTGGGAAAACGGGCGAAATTCCCGGATTATGTGGCCATTCAATACATTGTGGATGGAATACAGGATTTGGAGATGAACAAGGCAATACTTTACGGCGTTACCACCTACGCAGCCCTGAAGGAAAAGTTAGCCATATATGAAAACATCAAAAATAAGTCCAGAATCCGTGCCAGCTTTTCCAAACAGCATCAAGAAGGTACGAGTGGTGTTGGTCGCGCTCAAAAGACGCAAGAAAAGACGCAAGCTGTTGAACCTAAAAGAAATTGCTACAAGTGTGGAGATTCATCTCATTTTTCCAATTCGTGTCCGAATGGTATAAAATGTTTCAAGTGCGATAAGTTTGGCCACATTGCACCGGATTGTAAGTCGAGCGTATGTACGCAGCCGCAAAGTCGACAGCGGCACCAGTCGATGTGCGTGAAGTTTGAGGCAAATGATGGCGTTGACAAAATTCAAGATGGCGAAAATCGAATTGAAGTGTCAAACGGCAGCATTGAAGGTGACAGTGGTCCGCAACTTCAGTCGGTGCTGAATGTCGACAATGAAAATCAAAACAAACTTCAAAAGTCGGTGAAAATAATTGAAATTTGTGGCCAAAATGTTGAAACTTTAATTGATAGTGGAAGTGATTTAAATTTAATAACAGTAGATTTATTCTTTGAATTACAAATGTCGTCATATAGCAGTGAAAAGTTGTTACTAACTGGACTTGGTTCGTCAAAGGTAAATACGTTAGGAAAGATTAATGTTATCATAAACATGGACGGACATAATGTGGATGTATTATTTTATGTAATACCAGTAGCTGCTATGCCTTACAAGATCTTACTAGGTCAACCTTTTTTAATGAGTACGACTGTGTTGTTTAAAAATGGGTGTGTTAGTTTAATATCAAAAGGGGAGGGTGAAATGTTGAGATGTTTACTTTCAGATGCACAGCAGCAACAACTTATGAGTTATATTCCAGATGAAAACATACGCACAGTTGTTACACAAATGGTGGAAGACTATAAGCCCATGCAGGTGGAGGAAGCGCCAATTGAAATGAAAATTATTCTGAAGGATGACATACCGGTTGCACAAAGACCTAGACGCCTATCTCTGCATGAGCAGGATATATTGGATCTCTGGTATTCCATGACATTATTTTATTTTTACGTTTTAGGTATGTACTACGTTTAAGTTGGTTGTTAAGTTATTAGTTAATAGGTATTATTTAAGTTGTGATTTTAAATTAAATAAGCAGTGAAGTAGGTAAGTTCATAGTCTGAGGTCAGACTATGGCAGGAAGGCCGAGTTGTGGGCTATTTAGTATTTTAAGTCGATTCTATGTTATTTATTTTTTCTAATTTACTTTAAAACTTTTTGAGCAGTACCTACGTGTATAGACAAGGGGAAGGGGGGAGAAATAAAAGACGGAAAAAAGAGTGACAGGTGTGTAAAAAAAAATTAAAGTTGATAAAATAATTTAAAGGTGTTTATTTCTGCTAGTTAATTAAAATTCTTCCATCCTACACGTATATAAGTTGTTTTCAAGAGTCGTCACGAATCGTCTAGCGCGAAGACTCGATGAGTTTCAGCCTCCGGAACAGGCCGGGTTTCGAGGAGGATTTAGCACCATAGTGGATGTGGTATCCACACTGTGCGATAAATTATACAGAAGTCAGAAGAGTATAATCGGCCCCTATGTCTTGCCTTTGTGGACTATGAGAAAGCTTTTGACTCTATTGAGACCTGGTCTGTTTTGGAGTCTCTGCAGCGATGCCAAGTTGACTGGCGATACATCCAAGTGCTGAGATGTCTTTATGAAAACGCGACAATGACCGTCCAAACTCAGGACCAGCGAACTGAACGTATCCTACTGCGTCGAGGGGTGAGACAAGGGGACGTAATTTCCCCGAAATTGTTCTCTAACGCATTAGAGGATGTGTTTAGGACCCTGAACTGGGAAGGACGCGGATTAACATCAACGGCGAGTACATCACACACTTGAGATTTGCAGATGTCATCGTCATACTGGCTGAATCGGTGCAGGACCTGCAGCAGATGCTGGACGGCCTAGTTGATTCTTCTGTACGCATTGGTCTCCGGATGAACTTGGACAAAACCCAGGTTATGTTCAACGAACACGTCATTCCGGGACCGATTGCTGTCAATGGCGGTGCTCTCAAGGCTGTTCAAGAATACGTTTACCTCGGGCAAACTCTGCAGTTTGGTAAGAACAACTTTGAGAGGGAGGCTAACAGAATTCAGCTGGGCTGGGCAGCGTTTGGGAAGCTCCGTCGAGTCTTCTCGTCGCGTATTCCACAGAGCCTAAAGACTAAGGTCTTCAATCAGTGCGTCCTGCCAGTTATGACTTACGGAGCCGAAACGTGGACACTCACGGTACGGCTGGTCCATAAATTCAAGGTCGCTCAGCGTGCTATGGAACGGGCTATGCTTGGAGTCTCTCTGAGGGATCGAATCCGCAACGAGGTGATCCGGCAGAGAACCAAAGTTGTCGACATAGCTCACAGAATAAGCACGCTGAAGTGGCAATGGGCCGGCCATATTAGCCGTAGAACCGATAACCGTTGGAGTAGACGTGTTCTTGAGTGGAGACCGCGAATCGGTAAACGTAAGGTGGGACGCCCTCAGGCTAGGTGGAGCGACGATCTTCGCAGGATGGCTGGTAGCAGCTGGATGAGAGTTGCCGAAAATCGAGTTGAATGGCGTGCAATGGGAGAGGCCTATGTCAAGCAGTGGACTGCTATAGGCTGCTGATGATGATGTTGATGATATTATATTATATATAGCAGGAAGTAGGATAGTAGGATAGGAAGTAGAATAGACAGCCTTCTCCTGGAAAAAATACGTAGGTTGTAGGTATTAGTTACATTAATATGAAAATGTTTTCAAGTCATAACTTTCTTTCTAACAAGTTTTTCTGTGTAGTGTACCTTTCAAGACCGCCTACGTTCATTCACAATAATCATAATACATTCATTTAGTATGAAGGCAATTTCCGCCACATAAAAAGGTCAGGTAAACCAGTAGATTTGGAGCAAATTGGCTGTGACAGACCGGCAGACAGATACACGAGTGTCTCATGAGGCATCTTAGGGAACCGTACTAATGTTAACTATAATAGTTTTGTTGATGACAAATTATGGGTTCATAGTGCCTAGTAAGATAGATATCGATAGCTATCTATCAATTTGCCTCTTTATTGAAGTAAGCATTTAAAAGTCCATCAATATGGAACATTTATTTATCAATCTACGCATCACACGATCAGAACGTTTATAGTCAATCTGACCAAAGCATCGCATTAAATTGATATCAAATTGATGGTGTAACCTTCGTCTTTATAGGTACCTACTGTTAGCATCGGAGGTTTCTAACTGGATTAATGAATAAAAGACTATTTACTTTTATATTGCGTAATTACTGTGATCTAGGTATACACTAATAACATTTTTTATATCTTTGTCCCTTGGCTTGTCAGTCCGTCAGTCAGTCAGAGCCCAGTGCGGGTTGGTAGATGTAACATGTCTTTGAATCTTAAACTAAATTAATGTTTGTCTCGTATTTCATGCCAATACCTTTTAACGGACTCGCGGAGGTTGCATGTAACCACCAAATATGTATGCAGGCTATAATCTCTACAGTACCTACTTATCTAACTTTTTTTCCGTGTGGAACTCCTCATCGATTCTCTCCATCTGGGAAGAACGGAGGGTTATGTCCACGGGTTATGTCAGACTCCTATCGACTAAAACCCCACTATTCCTTTTACTACAATAACGCTTTGTTTAGGGATTAATTAACATCTATCAGTCAGCTAAGGTTGATCACGATTTCGAGTTCAGAGTTAATGGCAGAGCCTTTGTAGGAATAATATGTACTTCTATTTGAGAAACGAACGACGTCAAATGAGTGAAAATAATGCCCTGAAAGATGCCTGAAATATATCCTTTAAGGCGCTGCCTGTAAGAAGCAAATTTTTTGGTAATTGACAACAGCGCATCGCGGGAACAAATAAGGTTCAAAACAGCGATACCTACGTTTGATGTTAGTTGAATCGAATTAGACCAAAAAATAAATGCATGTCTCAGTGGAATAGTTTTTAGGTAGGTATTTCTTTAGTTGATTAAATTCCATTTATTACCATTACATAAAATAAGCTAGTTTTACCCCCTTACTAATAAACGTATTATATCAGATGAATAGTTACACACCGATTTCTCTCTTTAAGTCGTTAGTAATTTGATTTTCGAAAGAAGACTACAAAGCGTTGTGTAACTATACAGACGCTATACAACGTTTATTAGCGTATGGGGGTAAGTCTATAACTATCATGAGCTACTTATCTATGAGTTCTGTATTACGAGTTCTGTATCACGATACTTTTTAGTTTTTATGACATATTTTTGAATTAGTTTTTTTTTTTTTAACTTCTGCCAATATACTCCATTTTTTCTGGCGTAGGTATATTTACCAATACGCCTAACTGTGCGACAAAAAAACTGAGCGTTTTGGGCAGCGCCTTAAGCTGTGTACCTACTAAAATATATAACAGAGAAAGAAATACGACGTAAATTATTGTAGAAGAGTATCTAAGATTGAAATTAAACGCAAAATAACGTTGATTAAACGAATTCATTTACTTATTATAATTGGCTGCTCGGCACAGATTCTGCAGACAAAGTTAGAACTTTGAATGAAATAATTAATAGTTTCGGCTAATTAAACAAAAATATTCGGCAACCATTTATCACGTTGAGCATAAAATGGTGGCGTAGCACCATCAGATTCCAATTAACCACACTAGCTTTTGTCCATGGCTTCGCCCGCGTGGAATTTGAAAATTATCACACAGCAACGTACTACTGGGATAAAAAGTACCTATCTTATGTGTTACTCCAGGTTGTAAACTTATGCGAGTAAAATTTTATACAAATCCTTTTAGCCGTTCTTGCGCGATTGAGTACCAAACAGCTAAACATACAAACTTTCACATTAAAATATTTGTAGGATAATATAATACTTTTTGGAAAACTAATACGTTTCTTTTAAATTTTATACGTATGACCAAAAAATCTATTGGTTATTAACCATTTAGGTATCCTTCGAATGATATAATATTCTAAGCGCTTCCTCAACGGGACATATCCGCATATATAAACGGGCGAGAATATCCTTCGCAAACCCTTTAAAAAAACAAAAATTTTCACATGATTTAACCACTAAACATGGCTGTTATTCCGTGATTCCGAACACGTTTTCAGTAAGAGAAAAATAGCGCAAAAAGCGCCTGATTCTTTTAAAGAAGCAATGTGTTACAATACAAAGTTATTTTGTGTCGGGAAAGTGTTTTCGAATCAGTTTATGGAGGAGTTAAGTTATTTCGTTTACATTGTTTGTGGATTTCCTGTGAGTTTCAATATGGTTGCTTTGAAGTCACGAAAAGCTTAGACGAAACTGAATCAAAGAGGAATCTGGGATCATAGAATACTAGATAAACATCGTAAGGAAAATAGGTAGTTTGTAGTTTATATACTATAAAATAGTTACCGGCCACAGTTTAATCATCATCTGCCTAGCCTTTTCCCAACTATGTTGGGGTCGGCTTCCAGTCTAACCGGATGCAGCTGAATACCAGTATTTTACACGGAGCGACTGCCTATCTGACCTCCACAACCCAGTTACTGGGTCATACGATATCCATTGGTAAGACTGGTTGTCAGACTTTCGGGCTTCTGACTACACGTAACGACTGTCAAAGATCCACGAATGACAGCCGGGACCAACGGCTTAACGTGCTTTCCGAGGCACGGAGGGGTCTCGTTATGTAAAGATGGTCACCCATCCACAGTCCAACCGCGGCAAGCGTAGCTTAACCGACGATCGACCTGTACGGCTGTTAATAATTAGCCACGGGCCCCTCGGCACCGGCCACACTTTAATGTGCACCTATTAACAAAAACCAACAACTTCCTTGTGCGGTCAAAAAAACAAAATCTAATCTCAAAGAACTTACAATTATGCAAATGCAGTTTAAACACCAAAACTTTAGGTACAAACAACAAAAACACAGCCAGATTTTTAACATAATTTATTGTCTTAAAATTATTAAAATAAATAAATTAAGCTAGGAATGGTTAAGCAAGCGACCACAAGCGACAAGTACCGGGAAATTCATTTACATCCCCAAAGCCGAGAGCAGTCTAATTGGCTTCCGAAGTCGAAACAAAATTTATAAAATAAACACAATTTTCTGCCATAACTTTTATAACAGCTGAATAGAGTTATCGGCGGAAACTGCAGGTTCTTAACAAACTAGAATGAGCAAATAAAAGTGTCCCTGTTTTCTTTGCAACTTATTCAAATCTTTCTTGTTGTTTGTATTTATAAAAGACAGAAACACAAAAAAAAAATGATATAACACTAAAAGTTAAATTTATATATTCTTAATTTATAATTATTTCTTATCGATCCAGTCTTGTACAAGATTTTAAGGCAGTGATACACTATAATCTCAATGTTTTTATCCTTGTTTGCTTTCCTACTAAATAATGCTTTAATTAGGAATGATATTAGATATGTTTTCCCAATTAAAACGCATCAGTATTTAAGAAACACTATTTACATAAGTAAATATTTATCCTAAACATCACAATAAGCCTACTCACTTATAATATAGATACGCAAGAAAACATTGGCGTATTATGTTCCGACGTGATAACAAAATACGACAATATTGTTCAGTAACTTAAAACTTCGTAAATACGACCATTATAATGATTCATTGCGTAGAGGAGAGACACCATTTCATCAAAATCAAGGCACCAAACAGCTACACCACAAACTCATCAAAAAGACCTATGGATTTAACAAAGGCGGAAAATCAAGACCTGACCACTGAAATGAGTCGTGCTATTCACCCTAGAATTTGAACATGTTTCTTAGAATTTGAATACTGGTTTCAAGTTCAGAGTTCGCATTTGTTAATTGACAAGCATCTTGGAGGGAATACCCGGTCCATTCCAGATTGAACCGAGTCGCAACCCGCACCGGAGCAACATAATTTATCAGCTGTCTTGCAAGGCGAATACGATTTCGATCAAACGGTATCTCTACAATGACCAGTATGGCGTCCTGTTCATGCGCGACTTATCTAGGGCTCGCAGTCAGCACGGTGGGCGTTGTCGGGCCAGTCGCAAACGTTCAGCTTGACGTTGAACACTGTACCTGGTTGGCAGGTAAATTGAACTCCTTCTCCGTTGACGCAGCGCCAGTACTGTGGAAAAACATTATCTACTTATTAATTATTCCATTATAATGGAAGAAATAGAAAAAAAATCGTCGTAGTAACTTTCAACTGTCAAATGCACGAAACCTTACCTTATTGCACTTCTTCTTATCTGGCACGTAGTCGTCTTCAGAGTTGCACACATCGTGATCATCGACCTCGTTCTCCTGCAAAATTACAGTTATTAGCAACGAACTCCACCACGAAACATCCAAAAATATTTTTTTTTATAAAAAATTTGAATTTCTTACAATAGGTGGTTCAGGAGCTTCAGGCACATCAGCTGCAGGCTTCACAGGAGTCTCAGGGGCCTTAGGAGGCTCTGGCCTTACATTGATATCGTTCTCATCATCCTCAATTTGGACAACTTGAGGCGCCTTGGTCGTGGTCGGTCGCGCTGTGGTCGTAGGCCTGGCAGTGCTTGTCTTAGTAGGAGTGGTCGGCTTTGCAGTCGTAACTATCGGCTCTCCCTCGGCCGGGTCGGACGTTGTCGACGGCGGGCGCGCCCATTCAGGCTAAGATTTATATCAATATGAGTAATGGGCCATCCATTTGTTTCTGTTGCGATTAATCGCGCGTGTCTACTTCGTTCAAACGTTGGGAAAGTTTATTAGTCAACTATATTTATGGTTTCCAGTTAGGAAAAGCAAAGGGATAAAAATCGTTATTCATTATGACGAATCGGTTTCAAATATTTGTTTGGGACAATGAATTTTCAGTGCGTGATGTTTATAATACCGACATAGGTATTTTTTTATTAAATATGTTCACTTGCGAGTAAACTGAACTACCTCGATGTGGTTTGGCAAATATACATTTTTCTTTATGCAAAACAATATTGCAAGATTAATTAACACTTACTGTAGGTGTAGTATTTCCAGCACGTGGTGGCGGGACGGTATAACTGCTCATATGCTTATGCAAAATCTTGATCAGAGGGTTCTCAGGTCCACAAAGTCCCCTGAAGTCATCCATGTCAATAGCCCAGGTCATGGCTCCGAGGTAGCCCTTCTCCTTGATCCAGTTCATCTTGATCTCCACACTGTGAGGGTCTTCGTAGCCGACCCACTGGGTTCCCTTGTAGGCGTAGGGGCACTTGCCACTCTCGTCCCACTTCTTGGTCCAGCCGGAACTTTCCTTGTCGACTTCGGTACAGATCTGGAAGAATAAAGTAGTATGAATCTAAAGATAACTCATAACTTCTAACAAGGCAAATTCCTGTAGGTTTCATAATGTAATTTTGAGTAGGTAACCACGTTCAAAACATCTTTGCCTACTAACGATCAAACAAATTAACAATTCCAACCAGTTACACGTGTTTACAGGGTACGATTGAATGAATAGAGCTAAATTGAGGAAAAAATAAAGGTAGAAGATCCACGCGAGGAAAAACAACATTGCTATGTTCCAATTTGAAGGGTATTGTGTAATTACGAGCACATGCGATTTTTCAATTTACTCTCTGAGACGGCAACGTTTTATTTTTTTATATCCCTATAAGTACCACATAACTCTTATTTATAAGTTACTATTTACAAATTTGTAAATCTTACATGTGCGTGGGTATACCACAAAACTCTAAGCCACATACTTGTAACGGAAAGCCCTTACTTTATGTAAATTGTTGTGACAAGTCTAAAATTTTGTAACTCATACATATTTGTAACTTCTGTGTTTTATGCAATTTAACAATTTTATAGAATTGTAGGTTGTGCAAACCGACATGTCCAAGAACCAAAAATTCGTAGACATGTCACATCTATCAACTGGGCCCGCGTGGTGGATTACTCCCTCTCACAGAGAGGAGGCCTGTGTCCCAGCAGTGGGAACATTATAGGCTGATTATGTATGTTATGTATAGAATTGTAGAATTAATAAAGTTTTGTGGTATAGGGCCCAAAATACGTCCAAAGGCGGCAGTGACCCCTTCGCATCAGGTAAGTTGATATTCAATCATGCAAAAATCTTTTTTTTTTTTAAGTGAACACTTCTTTAGGCGCGATGGGCATTTTTTGAGATGGGAAGACACCCTTGAACTCGCGACACTGTTACCGACACCACGCTACATTCGGATGTGTTCGGCTGTCCTCGGGATGTACTCGGTTTCAATGTATATCCAATATGTCAGTGAGTGATGGCATAGTATTCTGTTTGTGTTTTGTTTTCACTTCTCCCGGAGTGCCCCTGTTTTTTTTTTACAAATTACCTCATAGTAAGCCCAGAATCCAGTAGCATTGGTGAAGGGAGCAGGGTCCCCACCTCCAGCCTCCTTGTTGATGTAGGTACCGAGGCCGTAGTTGTTGTTACCAGCTGATAGTGTGAACGAGCGACCGTAAAACGGAATGCCGACTACCAGCTTGTTGCTAGGACAGCCCTTCTCTTCCCAGAGTGCTAAGCCATCGTTCTGAAAAGGAAACACATAAAATTTTAATTTCTATAGAAATCTAGCTGCTGCCCACTACTTCGTCCGCGTGAAATCCTAACTAATCTTAACTTCCTAACCAATATTTAAATGCGAAAATAAGTTTGTTTGTTACCTCTTAACGCCTAAACCACTGAACCGATCATCCTGAAATTTTGCATATACGTTGTCAAGTGTACAGAAACGGACGTAGGGTACAGTTTATCCCGAAAAAAAGTGCTGTTCCCGAGGAAAACAACAATAACCTTATTATGATAATAGATGGCGCCACGTGTATTATATATACACGTCTATTATGTATTATATATAACAAACAAACTTACTTTCGCATTTATAATATTAATAAATTAATAAAAGTTAGGATTTCCAAAGATTTTGTTGAATAGCCTCGACTCGGCGGACATGGCATTTATGATTCGACTTATGTTTTTTACCAAGGTTCTCAGTAGGCGTTTCATGATTCCCGTTTCATGATTCCTTTTTAGAAATAAAAACAATGAAAAAAGAAACAAAAAAAAAACAAAAAAAAAGACAAACGCAACAAAGCTTTAATGAAAATAGAAACAATCCATTTCTTTCTTTCATAGGTAATCGGTTTAACATTACGGTAACATTTATAACTAGAAAGTTGTATTACATCCACATTGTAATTTAGTTTTGACAAGTACCTAATAGGAACTTCTCTATATAATCTTGAAGGTACTCACCACATTAAGTTTCTCATAAGCCCACTGGTCATGAGGACGCTTGTACAAAGGCGAGTGCACATCTGCGAAACCGGCCCAATTTCCTCTCAGATCGTACGACATCACGTGAATAGCATC
Source organism: Gortyna flavago (assembly GCA_963669345.1). NCBI lineage: Eukaryota > Metazoa > Arthropoda > Insecta > Lepidoptera > Noctuidae > Gortyna > Gortyna flavago. The sequence continues at coordinate 7,925,755 of OY770146.1, forward strand.
CAGTTCCCTGCAACACACGCATAGCTGTACAAAGACCTTTTGACGCTGACCAAAATCGGAACTAACGCCGCCATCTTGATTTTATTTTTCCGTACGTCCGAATGAAAAAAGGGAATGGGGAACCCTTATAGGATCACACCGTGTGTATCTGTCTGTCCGTCTGTTACAGTCAATTTGCTCCGAATCTAATGGACCGATTGAGTTGACATTTGGTACACATATGAATTTCTGTGACCCAAACACGAATGTGTAACGTAAATAAATGAATTTTGAATATATATGGGGTCACTTTTGGACTAAAATGAAAAAAAAAAATAAGTCTATTGGCTTAAAATAACATGGAAAATATCTCAATATTGAGCGTACAAACTTACATTTTCTGTTGGATTGTATGGGAGAACATGTTTTTCAGCTACAATGTTAAGTTTGTTCTTGGGATAAATTCATCTCAACTACGGAACCCTTTATTGTGCGTGATCCGACACGCACTTGACCGGTTTTTTTTTAAACATTTCACAAAACTATTGCACAAATGCTTAGCAACAACGCCTTATAAGATCATTAGATGATTATAAGATTATTGAAGCACTCAATATCTTAGCACATTCTCTAAAACTACAAGTTTTAAAGCACTTTAGAACAATGTTGTTTTCTTTTCAGCCTTCCTTCCACTGTTATTTATGTAGCGCCAGTAACCTTGTAGCGATAAAAGTGTTTCAAACTTTTAAACTGTTACAAACTTTTTCGTCGTCGCAAAATATGGAGTTAATTGCTTATGAAACATGGTTAAGCTGGGTAGTTTTAGTAAGAGTTTTGTTGGAGACTGCTTAACGAAAAACTCTTTTAGAAGGATGCTGTTCCACAATAACATAACATTTAAAAACACGCCTTATTTTCATGAAGGGTTCGACAGAGGTGTACCTATCTACATATAGTGCACCCACATTTCGTCAGTTACGTTTAAAAGTCCCATGTCACAGGGAGGGAGCGAGCCTATTGCCATCAACCGGGCACAAGTTTAGCACAATAACACTTTGCCCGACCCGGGAATCGAACCCAAGACCTCATGCTCCGCGGTAGCTCTTGCGACTGCTAGACCAAGGAGGCAGTCTCATCAATATTCACATTAATAATGCCTCTGTCACTTACTGGCATAAATCTGGTACATGGTATCCCTCCATCAGTCTAAAGTTGGCGAGAGGCACAGCAGCAGTCAGTTCCCATCCCTTTTTCTCCCTAATGAAGGCCCTCTTCAGCTCCTGCACGAGGAAGAGGAACCGATCCTTGTCAGAAAAGGAGCCTCCGCGGTCAGCAGCACCAGGGTACTCCCAGTCCAGGTCCAAACCATCGAAGTTATACTTGTTTAAGAAATCTGTGGAAAGAAAATAGAGGACCTTGAGTTTCAAGGACTTTTACCTAAAGCCAGTTTTACATTTTACCTTAGGCATTATACTTACGTCGACACTATGCAAACGGACAGCGCTGTATGTATAATGACGAATGTTGCCTGTGAAATAAGTTACCAACGTTTTTTTTTTTTTCTCCTCCCCTCCCCTCAGGGAGTTAAGTATTATCTAGTTAAGCTAGGGTCGTCGACGTTAAGATATGGATCTTTCATTTTACTACGGTTTTACAAGATACTCCTTCATTATACAAGAGTTTTAATACCTCTAAAAAGTCCTGCGATTTCCAGATAACCGCTGAAACTCCCACTTAACTAATTAAGAAGTCAAAGCTAAGTAAGACGTCTAGACGAGAAAGAGTAACCTTATATTATGGAAACAGCAATACGATTTGAGCTTTAAGATAGAATAACCTTTTTTCGTATGGATGTATGATGATATATCAAGATATGGATATATCGACGAATATTATGTTTACACAGTCGACGTTCGCGAATATTGATATTATATTTGTTTGCTTACTTTTGGTAGATGTTACGCGAAAATTGAAAAATAGATTGAATACCAGTCCCTTGACACAATTTGCGTCTCTGCTATTTAATAAGACAATCTCGATAAGTCTTCGGTGAATAAGAATTTGGATAAACAAAATTGTTTGTATCGTTTTGTAAGCTGCTTTTCTTTACCATTGATGGGAATTATAGTCTATGATTATTTCTCACTATTACCCAGAAAATCAATCGATGGTAATTACCATCGAAAGAAAACATACTTTAATTAAAGTATGTTTTCTTTTACATTTCATTCTATAAAATACGAAACAACTAAACCAGTTTCTTGAGAAATGCTTCTCAATATATATAGCTTAATACTTAAAACATTTCACTAGCTGCAATTCAGATAATATAACCAGTCTGCAAATTCCACCCTTTTGTGATTTCTTTTATTTTCCTTGCGGGAGTCGCTCCACGAAACTATGTTAACAATAAAATAAGGAATCTTGGTAACGTATGAGGAAATATATTCCAACAACACACAACAGTGCATAATTTACGGCTAGACTGTGACTCACAACACTTGATACATTTTATTTGCCAAACATCCTTTATTTGAGAGAAGCCTATATAATATTGTTTTTCTATTCCAAAAATTCGAAGATATGTGACATCTACCAACCCGCACTGGGCCCGCGTGGTGGATTACGGCCCACTCCCTCTCACAGAGAGGAGGCCTGTGTCCCAGCAGTGGGAACATTATAGGCTGATTATGCTATGTTTTATGTTATTCCCAAAATACCGCAATGGTTTAACCATAATGCATTTTGCTGACTAACAAGACGCGAGTGACAAATGCATGGATTGCCGACTAATTTCTAATAAAGTTAAAAGTGGCCTATGTTTGAAATAATAGGTAATTTCTGCAACGAACTTTTTGTAGTACGTACGACATAACTTGAAGGTACCATCGATCTTCTTTATCAGCGTATTAATTTTGCCACTAAAACTAGTATTAGAAATTGCTTAGTTTCACGCCACTCACAAGTCAATTATACATTCTTGAAGAGACAGGATTATACATTCTTTCCTCTGTCAATAATCTGCCTGAGTTCCTTCAAACTCAAGTCACACTAGGTCAGAAATGACCGTGTTTGCCGAATCTTGTCTCTTTGAATGAAGTCGTTCTTCTTCGTACGTCTTTGTACTCACCAACAACACTCCTGACGAACACCATCCTCGTCTGTTTCTGCCCGACCATGTGCGAGTACTTGGAGCCGCCCTCGGCCCAGCCTCCCACAGCCACCGTGAACTTGACATCGGGATGAGATTTGCGGAGCGCCGTGAAGTTTCTGAAGCCACTCTTCTCTATGTCGAGCTGCAAATATGATGTTTTATGACAATGAAATGGCTAACAGACAAAGAGGGAAGAAACTCTCCATAACGTTCAGTATCCACAGGATAGCATTGGAAACAAACACAAAGGGTTACTAAGAAATACCATGTAACTAAACCTATTTTAAATGCATAACAGGTTTTCCAGCATTATTTTGCAGGAAACGGCCCTTGTTTTTTTATTATTACTAAATGGGCCAGGTCTTGACTCCGATCTCGCCTGGTGAAAAGCGGTGTTAGAGGTCTTTGATGAACGAGCAAGCCCAGAAGATGTATATTTGTTCTTGCTTTGAAAGGTTTGTTACAATATTATTCTGGTTGTGCCTAGACGAAAGAAAAAAAGCTAATAAACATGAAAAAAGGCATCAGTATGTTTAAGAATATCATTAAAATCGGTGTTCCTCACCTCAGGGTCAATAATGAGGACCTCATTGCTCTTTTCAGTGACGCCGATGAAAGAGTAGATGATGTGGGTGCAGAGGTCCACGGGGATATCTTCAATACCGTAGCGGCCCACGCCAGGCCGGTACACCGCCCAGTTGCTGAAGTAGCATACTATGCGCGCTTTGCTGTCCGCTGTAGAAAGAACAAGAAAAAGGTGTTACAAGCTGATAATAACAAACCCACCATAAACATTTTCATGTAAAATGTTGCCAAGACGAGACCCACTGACTCGCACTGTCAAAAAATTTTCATATCTTATGTAGAGCCAAGCATCTAACTCTACAGCATCAATCCAAAAATGATGTGGTATTTTGAATTTTGAAATATATCAATAAGTCTAAGTACAGTCAACAAAAGAGATAAGTATGCAGGATCGTCGGATATAGTTGAAGTTTAGTAAGAAACCGATGGATGTTCTCGAATAAAACTTAATTTTATTAATAGAAAACAAACAGCTCATTTATCATTAAATTACAGTCGAAAAACATCCATCGGTTTCTCACTAAATTTCAACTATATATCCACGATCCTGCACACTTATCTCTTTTGTTGACTGTACCACAAATTTAAACGTCAACAGAAACAAGGTTCCCGTCAATACAAAGATAGATAACTAACTTTGTATAATAGTTGCAACACGAGATAAGCGGGGTTAAGCCCAACTTAGTGGCAGTTAACCGGGAGATTGATTTATGTCGCCTAACCCTTTGTTATGAGGAGCCCGTTAATCCATCGGTCGGAGCTACCATTGGTAAGCTTTAGTGCCAGATAAGTCAGCTCAAATCGTGACGAGAGACATTAATTATTCTGGTAGATAAGATTAATATTGATGGTTTTGTTTAACTGCTAATATTGATTGAGATCGGTCCGTGAACCCATCCTTCACAGTTCTATTCATTAAAAATCGAGACCTCTCCTTGCCACGGAAAACACGCAAAGCCGTTGGTCCCGGCTGTCATTTGTAGATCTTTGACAGTCGCTACGGGTAGTCAGAAGCCCTAAAGTCTGACAACTAGTCTTACCAAGGGGTATCGTTTCCGTTCCAAGATCCCCCACAACACTTCGTACTCTGCTTTTCCTATCTTCTCAGTGTTTATAGCTATCATATGCTGCTGTTCTGCAGCAGTTGGATTTAATATCCGATGTGTACTTTGTCTAATATTTTCTTACCTTCAATTGCAGTCGTCGAGACCGCGAGGACGGCCAACGTCGCTAGTATCGCTCTCATTTTGAACCTGTCGACAACAGAAACACGAATGTTTATTACCATGAAAACAACATCAATCCTACAACATATACTTAGATAGAATACTTTTTATTATGTCTATAAAAATTACAGATATAAATTTAGAAATACACACGATAACAACAACACAAACGACAACAAAGTCCAATAGTTCTTATTTTCTAGAAAATAAAGTGAAATAAAATGATGCCTTTTATCCCCAAAGAAGTAGGTAGATTTGTATAGTAGAATAACATTTTCAACAGTAACGTTCTAAATCCTGAATGCTGAGAGCAATGATGGTTCAGTGGTAACGGCTGTGACTTACGAGTACGAACCGAGTCTTAGGTTCGAACTCAGACAGGCACTTTGCTTTGTGAAAATTATTTCATCACTACTCTCAAAACGGTGAAGGAAAACATCGTGAGGAAACTGGCATGTGCTAGAACCAAAAATTCGAAGATATGTGACATCTACCAATCCTTACTTACTTCTAAAAATCTTTTATAACACCTATTCATTAGAGCCTTATTTACCTAATCAGTGGACGTCTTCACTTCACTGATAAAAAACTAAAACAAAAGTCTAAAACAGATTATAAAACGCCATCAGATACAGGTAGCCACATCTTCGAACCTGGACTTCAAAACATGTTTTCCTATCACCTGACATTTCCTCATTACATATCTACTAAGTAAAATTAATTATCTAGCTGTAATAACTAACTAAGTAGTAATTCAGTACAGTTACATATTTCCCATGGTAGTTGGGTGTCAGGGTGTGTACGGTATACGAATAACGGACACGATTGGCTGGCGACGGTTCCACATTCCATGGCTAATTAAATAGTCTACTTATCAGGAATATTATAGAGATAGTAGGTACCTCAGTACTTGCTGCCTGTGGTGTCCGTCGATAAAGTCTCCAACTTAATGCCTTGGTACCCCAATAGTACCCATTTACTTGTTTCTAATTTCTCACATTGAATTGGACCCATTTGCAGGTAAGTAGGTAGATCAAACGGATCTCCTCAATATTGTATTGGTACGAAAATTAATACCTATAAGGTAGGCAGGTAAATCACTTTATAATTTAGAAACACATGCATATCTATTATTATATGCAAATGTAAAGAAAAACAGGTTGAAACATTTTAGTAAGATATTTTCTTTCTTAAAATTTACATCGAAAAATTCTAATTTATAAACAAAAGTAAAAATAACTCATGAGCTCATAATACTAGAAACATTGACATATATATTACTATACTTTTGAAATCATTGACTAGAACACAGAGTACTTTTTGATAGACGAATAGAAAATGAAAAATTTGTACATTTATAAGTCCGTGACATTTTGTATTTTATCGATGAATCTTATAAAAAGACAGATACAAAATAGATAAATGACTTTTACAGTTTTCTTTGTTTATGGTACAAAAGATAAAACTCATTTTTAAATATGAATAAATAATAATGCTTATTCTACGGACAGAATAAGAAGATACAGTTGGGTTGAGTAGCATTTGAGTCTTCTCGTTGACTACCCCAAAATGTCTTCAACTAGTGAGTCCTGCCCGTTATGACATAATTACGTTGCCGAAACGTGGTCAGTCGGGCTGGTCCACAAATACAGGTTCAAAAACGCTAATAGCGTCAATAATAATCGTAATAAACAACGTTATTACTCGAGCTGCGTACGCACAACCGCGGTACAAGCGCCGGCGCAACATAACGGGACCGTCGCTCCAGATGTGTCACCGTCACCCACTGACCCGAACCTCTCATTGTGAGGAACTAGGCTTCTTCTAATACCTACTTAACCATTCACAATAGATTGTCATCGAAAAACGTGCTGAACTTAACTTGCTTACTTTTTCTACGAACTATCACTTTACTGTCTTCTCTAAAAAAAGTAAAAGTATAACTTAAGTAAAGTAAGTTGTCGTATCTACAGCATCAGTAAATAAATTGTACGTCCTAGAACCAAAAATTGCAAGGTATGTGACATCTACCAACCCGCACTGGGCCAACATGGTGGATTATGGCCCACTCCCTCTTACAAGAGTTGAGGCCTTGTCCCAGCAGTGGGATTAGTATAGGCTCATTATGCTTACACTCATGTATGAGTAAATTGGCCTTTCAAATTGTTTTGATGCTGAACTATGATAGTATTCTGATGTGTTATAAAAACAGCTGATTCAAGGGTGAATTTAATTGAGATAATAAGATGTTCATGTATAGTAATTTTCTAGAAACAAGGGCACAGTACATACTATGTACCTATGACACGGACAGCTATGTACAGTCACCAAAAGAAATAAGTAACCAGGGTAGTCGGACATAGTTGGATTTCAGTAAGAAACCGATGAATGTTTTCAAATTTAAAATTTGACAAATTAACTGTTTGTTTTCTATTAATCAAATTACAATTTATTTATTTTTACATACATATATGTAGGTATGGTCACCAAAGGAGCTAAGTACAAATATATATTTAGTACACCTATATACATATATAGCTAAAGGTATGTGTAAACTAAAGGCCTTGTCCGTATACAAAATCTCGACTATTTGTCATCTAGACTCTATTTCAGAAATGATTACATTCAACTTTGAAATGATAATGAATGCAAGACTTAATTTTGGAAAATACTAGGAGAATTTTGAGAGTTTAATTTAAACGAAAGGAGAAAAACAGATACCTGTAGATATTACTAACATTATGGATCTTTGTTGTTTAAGTAAATAAATTTTATTTGTTTTTTTTTTTAGAAATTATCGCACCTACTCTACCAGAAATCGAAACCTCAAGAAACTAAAACAAAACACACTTTTCTGAAACAGCTTTCAAGCTATTTGAAGTAAGACAATGACTAGCTAAACCCCTAATGGCTTGTCTGAAAATACCTTTTCCCACTCGCTTAAGTTCAAATCTGTTTGATCGTTTGTAACAATATCTGAAGAACGCCACTTAATTCCCTAGATGCCTTCATACTGGCTTTAAATGGAGACCCTGTTGCTAATGTGATCGTGCTCTGAAAACACTTTATGAAAAATAATAAATAGTTTTGAACTGATATTGCCTCTATAATATTTTGATTACCCTGGCGCCTCTAAGATTGTACCCGGTTAAAATTTAATTAGTTAGCGAAATTCCGCAGACGAGATGAGTATAAATACATAAACAAAAAATGAATATGTTTTGAAGAACTTTTTTTTGGGTCGATATTTTTTAGATACCTATCGATAGGTATATCATGCCTTCGGAGTTTCGCTGACCTATTTAATTTGATCCTGTATTTAAATGTTTATATAAACATTTGTTCTAGTTTCATTGTATGTGTTCTTAAAGTAGGTATCTAGTAAACCCAGTGAACGAAATTTTTATTTTCGTTTACTGAGTATACCATAAAATTCCTTAACAATAGTACCAACATCGTTTGCTATTTCGCAATAAACTAAAAGGCGTTTAGCCTTGATATTATTTGACTCCTCGTTCTTGATCCTCGCCCCAGGTATTTGATGTAAAATGTTGCGCTACATTCTTCAGTTAAATGTTTATAAACAACTAGCTGTTGATGGCGACTTCGTCTGAAATCCAAGATTAAAACAAGCCTATGCCCTTCTCCAAGTCATGGTCTACCCGTGTGTCAAATTTCATCCAAATCCGTTCAGTCGTTTTAGCGTGAAAGCGTAACAAACAAACTCACTTCTGCATTTATAATATTAGTTAAGAATGTAGGAGCTACATCTTTCCATAGACACAACTTGATTAAGATTATTGTAGAGAAATTAGTATTCAATGCATCTTCACAGTTGTTTAGTAGAATATTACGATCTCATCTGGTGTCATTAAAAGCCGTCGTGTAGACATGTGTGGCTTATATTTCGCCATAAAGTAAGATAAACCTAATAAAGCCGTGAACAAACAACCATAAACTACTGTGCTTTATTGTGTTCATGTGCATATTACTATAAATCATTCAGAAGCTTGTGACAATATTGAATACTTTCCAAACAGGAAAAAGATCAAATAGTTATTAACACATTATAAACCTTGTAAAGTGGGGCTACCTCGACGGAACGGCATCAGGGCGTGGATGCGGAGCTGTGTCACAAACTATGTTCCACCGCCTATCCTGTGACCCTTTGTGGCCAAAAACATGCAGCCAAATTGGCCCGTAGGTTTGCACGCTTACTGCACAGGTAAAAACAACTTTATGCAAGTCGTGCTTTCAGTCTTTATAAACGTGCCCAAGTAGCACAAAATAGCTTTATAATTGATGGATAACAGAATTAGCATATTATTAAAGCTTTATAAGAAGTCTAAAATTGGGCATTATAAACCGCTATACAGCTCTTGTAATGCTAATTTGGGCCCCAAATTATACAGACTTAAGTATTAGAATGGCATTTTAGCAGCATTATATTAGTTGTCTAATGGAATGATAAACGCATTATAATGGGCTGTGAAAACAGGTTAATGCACTGCGCATATCTTAAATGTGGCTCTTATACAGCTTATTCCATTACAAAGGAAACATAAAAACATTTTCAAATGTTATTTTAAATTTCTGGTAAGTAGTATTAATAAATCTTGTGTGTAAAAAAGAATATGGCGTGTGATACTTTCAACAAAAAATATAAGTGCTACGAGAGTAATTAAACTCTTGATTTTTGTTCTGTATGAGTGAATTAAGGTTGCGAGTATCTGTTTACTGTGAAAGTATGTATATATTTGCATCAAATATTTCATGCGCCTTCGAATTAAAGAGCTATTTATTACAAAAACACTATAAAAAAATGCGGAATTCTAAAAAAAAAAATGCTCTTCCGAAGAAATCTTTAGTTTTAGTCATTATGATCCTGTCTTGTACCGGCCGATCAATACCATAGGTAGAAATCCTTTCTAAGCATTGTTTACCATAAAATAAAATTTTATATATTATCGAAATAGAAAGCAAAATGGCGTAAGCATAATTAAAAACTTTAGGCATTTTCTACATTCCTTGTAATTCTTTTCGCTTGGTAAAAGCATTAAAAAGGATTTAAAAATATGTTCAGGCTGTAGCAGAGCTTGATTAGAGCAGCGTTCATAGATTTTTTAATGTACACATTTTAGGGTTCGTTATAAACGTTTTAAGATTTGGTAAAACCTGTACCAACATAGGTAAGTAGAGAACGACAAAACATAGAAGTTACACGGTCTAATTTCGCTAAATCAATTCCCGCTTTAGTGTGACTTGATACAGTATCGTATTTATTTTTACGAACTATTTATAGGTAAGTAGGTATATAATTACATATTACTTAAATTCCTACCCACTTGACAATGTAGGCAAGTATGGGCAACGCGAGTTTTACATAACCAAGCGCGTATATATACCTACCTACAGACTCCTAAGCTATGCTGCCCTATATAAAAAAATACAAGGGTACACGAACTGTTAAAAGCTGGTTATTGGCTGGATTTGATGCCGGTATAAGACTTATTGCTTGTTAAAATCCTTCTTATTATACGTTTGTACAGATAAAGGCTATAAAATATTACTATGAAATACTTTTAAACAGCTGGCATTAAAACAACAGCAATGTACACCGTTAAACAGTTTTGACCCATGCGAAAGGTCGTTATAAACTATGGAGCAGTTTTAATGCTTACATTCGGCTTACACTTTTGTAAAATGCTTACAGCTGTATTAAAAGCTGTACAGGGGCATATATTATATCTAAAATAAAACCTTTAGCTACACAAAAGATTGAAAAAGAGTATTATTTAGCTTTAGGAACTACAAAGTTAATAACATGCTGCTATACAGAAGCAAGATATTGCTAAAACCCTTCAAATTCTCTAATGCAGCTAGAAGAAAAATTCTGGTCATCACTCTTTCCATTATATCGATTTTGTGTTACTTGGGTGCAGCCTAAGCAAACGCAGACGACTTACAGTGCCTTGCGTGTCCAATACAAAAACGCGTTCAGGAAGTTGACAGGGTTGCCACGCTTTTGTAGCGCATCAGAAGGCCAATTCTCGTAATTTAAAACGGTCAGAATCTAGTCGCAGTCTCATCTCGGCGACAAACAAATGTCAAAAACTTGTCAAATATGTAGGGAAATTGGAGGTATTTTTTGACAGATTGAGACTGAGATCAGACAGTGAACGTTCTTAAAATTACGAGAATTGCCCCACTGGTTTGTTTGCAGACGCTCAAGTGCGATACATCGCAAAAGAATTCGTCTCTGATGCGCCACATACGGGGCAGCCCCAACAGCTTCCTGCAGCTTATTGGATTGCTCCTTCATGGAGCATTGGACAAAACTACATGTATGTCTATTTCTTGTATTCTTATTATAATATTATTTAAAAAAATAAAACATGTATGGATGATTATAATAACCACTAACGATTGTAATTTATCTAAAATTAAATGAATTAAAATTGAAAGTGACCTATGCGCTGCCACCGTTTAAATAACTGTAGTGCCAGTGACACGAAGAAGAAGAAAATACATCATAACATCACGCCTGTAATCGCCGAAGGGTTAAGCAGTGGTGTACCTATACCCACATTTCGCCAGTTATGTTTAAGTCCTATGTCCTATGGGAGCGAGCCTATTCTTAATTGTCAACCAGGCATAAATCTTTACTGGCTGCTACATCGTAAAATTGTATTAGCTTTCACAGCTTGATTTCGAAAGGTTTGCTAAAATTTCAAATTGTAATTCACCGTTTACATTTTTATACGAGTACTTAGGTTAAACCACATATTAATATTTATAAATTGGTTACATCGAACACCGGTGCTAATTCTCGGAACAATAAGAAACCCGTTTAACATCTGGTGGTCCATTAGCAATGGAAATTAAGCACCAGAGCCTGACTCAGAGGATGAATGTTTAGGTAGCACCAAATTAAAGCATTAAATTATTTTATTCTTTCTTTTTTTCTTAGCTACGCAAACATTGCCCATGTATGGGATAGAAAAAAAAAACAATCAATCAAAAAAGTCAATTAGTTAAATCTTTATCATTTTAATTATGACATCATCACACTTATGTGCATTTTTCGTGTATGTCGTCGTATATCGGTTACATGGCTGGGGAACGCCACCCTATTATGTTTATCGTATCTAATTTTACTACACCATTATTTTGCGGTGCAAAGAATACACATTATTTAAATTTTAATACCTATACATTAATCATTTTCATCGATATAGTGCAAATACTCCACGAGTAAAATGCAATGGCTGTTTGACATCCGAACGCACGCACAGACTGACCGACATGACGAAATTATAGGTTCTGTTTTGTTTTACGGAATTTGGATATCGAGTTTACAATCGGCATAAAAGTGATGACTACGAGAATTGATTGTTATTTGAGATAGCCGCCATCTTAAAATCCAGAATGTTTATCTTATTCAGTATCAGCACTATCCCCCGAAAACCATGAAAATGACAACCATGACGAAAAATTTTCAAATTATAATTGCCTCCAACAAAAAACAAAAATCCTGTGGAAATAATTAAACTTTAAGTATCTAGTCGCAATCTTCGATTTGTAAACCAACCTCCAAAGGTTTATTAACTGACTTCATAAAATCACAACAGAAAATGACAACTCTTCAAATTATATGAATATTAATTATAGCTGCTGAATGGCAGCTTGGGACATAAGCAGTATAAGATACCTAATTCGTCCCACAACCCCTGCGCGAATGCCCTGTGAAAACGCTCCCGTTAACCCACTGTAATCTAAGGAAGCCTGGATTATGCAAATTGGTTAAAATCTAGATTTTACGAGGTTGTGATAGACGGACAGAGAGACAGGCCCACAGGCACATACTGCACATAGACAGACGACCAGGACGAAATTATAGGCAATCCTTTACGACTAACGGGGACCCTAAAAACATCAATTCGGTTCATATTGGCAGATGCACATGTATTAGATGATATTATGAACCTCCTCCTTATTGAAGTCGGTTTTAAAAATCTAAACGGTTTCACTTTGAACTTATTAAAACAACGGAGAAGTGCGAGTTGAACTCGTATGGAGAGGGTTCCGTAAGAGGAATATGTTATACATATACAGACACAGAGGCAGACACTTCGTGTCTTAGTGTTAGTTTTCAGTAATTATGTTGTATGTATTTATAGTATTTTTAAGTTATTTTAATATCGTATTGTATGTGTTTATATGGGCCTTGATGCCTGAAATAAATGGATAAATAAATTTTTAAAAATACCATATTTTGTACCAATAATTAATTCCAAGAACAAAATTAACATTGTAGTTGAAAAACATGTTCTCCCATTTGTATGAGGCGAACTGCAAATGTAAGTAGGTATGTACGCACTGAATTGATGAAAAATGTTAAAACTAAGAATGCAGAGAGAATGAAAATATATTTATTTTTCCTTTTTGCATGTTTTTAGCAAGAGATTAAGATGTATAAGTATGTACATTTTTAGCGAATTTTAAACTTTTGTTAAACCTTTTGGATTGGTGTAAATGCCAATATTTTATACAAAATTCGCAATAGACTAACGTAGTTCGACCGACCTCATTGCCACAAAGTTATTGTAGCCCGGAAACATTTATTTTTCTTAACAAATCCGACTGCTGAAAGTTGTAAATTCCTGAATTCTGATATGTCATAGGTATGTCAAAACCTAGCAAAGCAGTATATTTTTGGACGTAAAACGATTCGGAGTTGTATTGTTATTATCCGCCTATAAAACAACATATAAACACGAAAAGACTCAATTCCCAGCTATCTGCTTGGAATCGAATGTTTGTTCTGTTTTTATTTGAATAATTTATATAAAGTCCAGGAAAACCCACTGTTTGTGTTGCAAAAGCAAATGCTTGCCAAAACATTGACATAACACCTTACGTATGTTTACTTACTTGGCCCAAGAGTATGTAATATTTACACTACACCCCATAGAAAGAAAAGAAAGAAAGAAAAATATTTTATTTGGGACACACACAGGAAATACAAATAGTAAAAAAGAAGCTTTTAAAACTAACAAAGCTACAACAACAAAAAAAAAGTAAATAATCCAAAAAGAAAGAGACCTGTGCGAGGCCAAAAAGGTTCCTATCTCAGCATAACGCTGCGATATTAAAAAAAATACCGCTGCGCTGGTATTCTGAGAGGGTCCATATACCTACACTCATATTATGATACCTACTCGTATATTATATTCGAAATCCTTGCTTGATAAACATTTGGTAAAAATTTTATATTTTTTAGAGAGCAGTTATATGAGTAGTAGGTGGTCTAGTGCTATCGTCCCCGACTTCATAAATTTATTAATAAAAATAATATTATTGAACCATTCAAAATATATATTTTCATAAAACAAAAGAGAATTATTAAAATTAATATAATTAAAAAAAATATACGAATTGTAGGTCTTTACTTTGTGCATATAATTTTATTACCACTGCTCTCAAAACGGCGAAGGAAAACATCGTGAGGAAACCGGCATGTCCTAGAACCAAAAATTCGAAATCATGCGACATCCGCCAACCCGCACTGAGCCCGCGTGATGGATTATGGACCGCTCCCTCTCACCGAGAGGAGGCCTGTGTCCCAGCAGTGGGAACATTATAAGCTGATTATATATATTATTAACACATATTCTAGTTTTTGATTTAGTAGTAGGTTACACAATTTAAAACTATGAACAACATGAATGTTGTAAGGATCTAATTTTAAAGAAAAATCAGAGAATCGATAAAAAAAAATCTCTGTTTATTTACCTACATTTTGAACTTAACTAGGATTTTATATTTTTTTAAATTCCTGATGCCATAACAAACTCTAGCCAGCCATTGTTCTCACCACGTAACAATACAAAGTCCTCATAACAATAAAAGGATCTATAACGAAATCATCACACTTCCCTTCTCTATAATCACTACGTTAGTACAGTCAGCAAAAAAGTATAAAAATAACATCGTTAGATTATTGAGACAATATTTTTTTTGTTATTCAAGTTTGAAATAGTAGTTTTTAAACGATGAAAACCTCATCAACCATGTTATCTCTGCATCACCCTTAGTTATGAAAAATAATTTTATTTCTGTAAGTAGTTTTTTACAAGCACTTTTGTGTTGACAGTTCACAAGTACAGAGAATGCCTGAATGAAGTCCTTATAGTTTTGTAATTCTGAGTTGCAAAAAGTTAAAGTAATAAATGGACATTGTCAAAGATATCAGCAGATACAAAATAAGGATTATATGTTTTTTTAAGTCAGGTGCCAGCTTACTTACTTGTTTTGTTGACAGTACTCAATTGGCAGTCGCATCGAAGCCCCACGCTCAATTACTCAGAAGTAATAAACTGCCAAAGGCTTGAGTACTAAATGTCAGGAATGTCTCAGCCCTTCCAAAAGGTCCTATTGCATTGTTGTGAAATTTATTTGTCTTCATTTAATTTAATTAGTGGTAATCACCCAAAGCCTGAGGTAATTATAAGTGGCCTATCAAAAGTCAAAGTACCAATTGCACGAATGTTTGGGTAGGTACTTTATGCCTCAAACTTACTTTATTTACAAAAAGTATTTATGTTTGTACAAAACTTACAGTAATGTTCATTCTATACTCATAAAATCAATCAATGTGCTTCAAATTCATTGAAATAAAACTAATTTTTCAGTTGACATGTCAACTCAAACATTTTAGTCACGCTTTAAAAGCCTTTTTCCCGGTCGTTCTACCGCAAACAATTCGTAATTCATGTCAATAGCATCAACTTTATATTGCTCGCAATTCCGTGTGTCACCTCACATCAGCGAATCACCAAAGAGTACCTACCGCGTATTGATACCGCTACCCTCCCTGAATACTAAAGACCTGATGAGTTCACTAGTGTCGTTATCCTGCAGCTAAGGTCACCGGCCGAAAGTGAAAAACCTTTGTCCATCTATGGCACCTGTCCCACTGGCGGCGATTAACGAGAAGCGAGTAGAGCTAGCAACTACACGCGAGTTGACGAGAAGCGAGTGCGCGACGGCGACGGGCGAGTACTCTCTAGTATGCGAGGTACCAAGCGTGAATCTCTCAGCGAGTGTTGTGAAAAGCGAGCATGGCTGAGCAAGTACTTTCCTTGACAGTTCTTGTGGCTGCGACAAATAAGTATCTACGTGCCGGCTGTGTGAACAGTCAGCGATCAACTATTAATGTGTTACACGCGGTTATTACATCCACCCCAAAAATCCACCCTAGGGTGGATACTTACACTTAGAGTGGATTTTTGGGGTGGATAAAAGGAATAACCCCTTGCTCGGGACTAAAAATCTTTTGTACGTTTCTTACACGAGAAAATCGCTTCCTCTTCAGCGGTGGAACAGGTGCCTAAGATTCCTTCACTCCCATTAAAAGACAAACCCATGCCCGTGACATGAGTCCTAAGTCGCGATTATGGCGCGTTTCATAATACATATTACAAGTGAATACTGAGTGCGAATGAGTTAGGTATCGTGAGGTGAGCATCGATGAATGTAAAGATTATATGTACAGATTCTTATCAAAACATACGACGATCGATACAGCTAGAATTTTAACTAGCGAAACTGTTTTATTAAAAATCGTTTAATACCACAGGTCACTGGAACTTTTTAAAATTATTAAATAAATAATTAAATCATAAATTCAGCAGTCATTGGCGATAGTGAGACAGGACTGCTATATCTCACGCCTGAAGCTGAGACTGAATTTTTTATGAATAGTTTCATAGTCAAGCAATTTAATAAATGAATTATTACATTATTCGTTATAGCTATCTTTTTTTTAAACTTTATCACATACAAGATTTTTTTTTATTATGGTTTTATTAAAATTATTCATAGATACAATATTTTAACTAATAGGAGACCTATTTAGAAGTTTTTACTCTGTTTCAAACGAAATAGTAAAAAAATATAGATGTCGGTTTTGTTTTTCAAAATTATATCAACTTGATTGGTATATTGTTTTGTCAATATTAATGACTGGTAATGATTATCTTGTGCATGTTTTGTTTATATACAGACGCCAGCACATCAAGCTACCCGAAACTGTCAAATTTTCCCAATCAACTACCACCCTCCCTTGAATCTTATTCTTTAGCGATAAAGTTGAAAATCTATTAAAGAAATCTGACAGATTGTATGAAACTACTTATCGCGTACATTTTCATATCAATTCAAAAGCGTTTTAGTTTGTGCTGAAAAACTTTGCTAAGTACTGTGTTAAGTTATTCAGCTTAAATTTTATTAAAACATCAAGTTTTATCAAGCTATACATTTCCAGTAGGTATAAGCTGACTTCTCATTCTACGAAAAACCGACAATGCGAGGTCAGCTAAAACTGGAAAGTTAGGTATAGCTTGATATATCGCCGTGTGTACATGAAATATTTGATCTAAGAAGCTTATTAAACCCAAAATTCTTATTTTTGGCAAAAATGTAAATCGGTACCCAGACAATCAGAAAATGTAGTTATCCTTTCAGGAAAATACAACAAAAATATACACTAGGCAAAGCTGCAGCCAGAAACAATGAAAACAGAAGTAAAATAATTACCAAAACGGGAACTATAAAATCTCACACAATTTTTTTAATTTCATTTCCGAAATAAAAGGAAACACATTACCAACCAATCAGCTTATCGATAAAAAACGCACATTTATTAGCATTTAATGCTGTTACTGAACTGTTAATAAGTTAATAGCTGCACGCGATATTATTGTACCGGCTTTACAACGAAGTATGCAAATATTTCAGTAATTATGTTAAATATTAATAAGGTTACCAAAGGAGATAGGTAAGCAGGGTCGTAGGATATAGTTGAAGTTTAGAAATAACCGATGGATGTTTTCAAATAAAATTTAATTTAATTATTAAAAAACAAACAGTTCATTAATCAAATTAAATTTTATTACAAAACATCCATCGGTTTCTTACTAACCTTCAACTATATAAGACGACACTGGTTACTTTGACTGACTGTACTTATACTATTAAATGTCTGCACAATTTTTTTACGGATCTATTATTTTATCCAACTGCGGTTGAGCCTAAAAGGGGAGTCGATTATCGTAAATAGTTTTAAGTTAGTCATTTGCAAATTAGCAAAATGTTTATCATAGGCAAATAACAGTAAATTTAATAGGTTTTATGACACCGTTTAAGAATTATCGAAAGTCAATAAAATTATCATAAAACAATCATAATATTTAACACTTTCACTAAACAAAAGTTAAGTTAACAAGAAACTGATGCTACTAAAATTTATGTGATTTGCAAATATATTATACTTAATTTTATAAACAAAACAAACATAATAAAAGTTGGCAAACTGCCTGCGCAGGCGCCACCGGTAAAAGTCGCACGTTAACTTGCGCGTGACAAAGCTAATAATATACAACTATGTTTATTCAAAATAATTGTTTTAATCAAAGTTTTTTTTTTTATAAATACTCCTTTTTATTTTATTATATTTCGAAAATACCTTTCTTAAGCTTACCTACGTGTTTTTTCTGGATGTCTTAGAACTAAACTATTCTTTACTTCGCTGAAATTTCAGAGATGACCAACTCTTAAAATAAATTATGAAAATATGTAGTAATCTCTGAAAAAATCGGCGTGTTTTTGCGTGTTTGGTAAATGGTACTCACAGTTGCGGTGTTGCGGCGAGCGGCCGGCGTGTGATTGTGTGTCGTTCGTCGCTGCACCTCGGTTATATGCGCACACGCGACTCCACGCCTCCTCCACAGGGTGTAAACAAATGCTCATGTTTTCCTCCTTCGATTTTATTTTTCACTTCAGCGACAAAATCATAAAACGAGCGTTATGTGTAATGAATTTGATATTAACGCTAACTAAATTCTTTCAGGGTCATGCGCTGCTTTGTTTTTTTTATGTGGAGTACAAAGAAACGCCACTAAGTAGGTGCATAGGTATGTATTGGATGTGATTGATTCACAACAATACTGTGAGACTTCTCACGTCTGTATATTTTAAGGATTTTGATGCGTAGTTTTTTTTTTATTACAAAACATTTAGATAAGTATCATTCCTGTCGACCCTAAATGTGCTGTTTGAGTATTCTTTTCGGTGTGTTCACATTCACATTTTTCATAATTGTATCACAAATGATAAATAGGTATTCAAATAAATTATTAAAAGCACCTATGTGTAACTTGTAAGAAATTTAATAGAATGTAAAGTGTTATTATAAAAAGCCGCATTTTAAAACTACCTATAACGTAAAAACAAACTTTGAATTCAATTATATTATTTTTTCTTCTGTTTTTTTTTATAATGTTCTAGTACGATAATAATTGATAGTGCCGTTCTTTCCTATAATTTAGATAGATGCGAGATCTATATTATGACAGAGACTTTGGGTGTGCAGAATAAATAAAATTAATAAGCCCGTCAAAATATGATCAAACACTGCAAACCACAGCCTGTATAGTGGTTGATCGATGATGGTGCGCAAGCGACGCTCCCCAAAAGTGCAATGTATCAAACAATGAGATCAATGGTGGGTGCTCAGGTCGACCAACGGTCCCCAAACCAGTCTCCAAGGGAAAGGCTCTAAATACCTTATTACATTTAATTTATGCCAATGATAAAAGTGTCCCGTTCACTCTACCACTCTACACTCCCGAATTTAATCGTCCCTTGGCTTGAGAGTACCTACTAATGAAGCAGAATTAATACCACCGACTTGTTACTGGTTACTGAATAGTTATTGAAATTATATGACTACCATTTTGCTTGGTTTTTATAGCTTTTTGGTACCAAAAATGTATTTTTATGTTGTTAAAATCATGGAAGTTCAATGTACTGGCTTTACAGGTTTCTTACCCTCCAACATATAAACAAACCTTTGTGGTATGTAAATGTAAAAGAACAGCTCAGAAACACATCAGCAGAGTTCGCTAGATAAAGTAATAAAGTGACGCACTGGCGCTACTCCCGCGCTTTAGGTCATGTAGTCGCCTTAAGTAGCGCCAGCTACTTAAGGCGACTACATGACCTAAAGCGCGGTCACTATCGGACTGCATAGAAAAGAAAGAGAAGCGCGATGACACAACGGTGGTAATTTATTTCAAAATATGAAACATTCATCTATTTACAAACTAATTAATAATAAATAATCCATCACTGAATGCAGTTTGGCATTAGCAATTTAATGGTATTTTTTAATTATAATTTAAATTGTTAATGAAGGGATAAACTGCTTTTAAAGAAATGTCAGAGGTGTATTTGAAGATTTTTTTTGATGTATTAATACGTTTAATTATGATTTGAGTTCCATCACTGTTTTAAAATAAGACTTGAAAATATGTCCATTTTTTTTTTGGTCAAAATTGTTTACGTTTGAGATACACTGCTTTAAAAACCAACTTTTTGACCATTTTCAAAAAACCTCCGCCTTAAGGGCAGGACGTTAGAAGAACATCCACTCACTGGCACATGCCTAACTCCACATTAAGCATTAAAAACTTCGCAGTAGCTTTCCCTTTTAGCTTAATATCGGCTAACTCTACCTACTTGCACCCACAAAGTAGTCTCAAAGTGAAAATATTTATGCGAAAAACAAGTCTTATAATGACCTAGTGGCTGGAGATATTCCAATACTCCTATTTATTATGTTTTTACCTTCTCTCAGACCTTAACAACGCCTCTCGCCGCCCGTAAAATAGGATATGAATTATTATAATTACTTTCGTAAGCTGATCCTAATTTGTGCCTAATGAAACCCTGTTTAGCGGGTGACGAGGCTAAGTAGACAACTAGGTGTATTTTCAAAGGGTTAGTTATTTTCGTAACGACTGTTGTTGCTACTTTACTTTGCGTACGGATCTCATTTACATAAACACTACTAACATATTTGAGTCCTTTGTGACTTGTAATTAAATATAAATAAATAAAAATAAAACGAACCGGTAGTGTAGAACTAAGGGGAACGTTTGTTTATTTTACGTGAGAAATTATATTTACTTATTAAACATAGTTTTAAAGGTTATATTTTGAATGTCAACCTAGTAATGTCTGTACAAATAAACAGTTATTCAAATCTGACCTACTCTGATTAGAGTTGCCATAAGCGTTTTTCAAGGATAAATAAATAAATAAAAAAGATAAATAAATAATCTCAGATACTCTCCTATTTTTTTGTTTGTTTATTTACAAAGTAACTTTATTTATCGTTAAAATAAAGTTGGCATTGTGCCTACCTACCTAAGTCAAGTAGGTCATACAAATGATAAATACATAGGTACCTAAGTTGATATTCTGATAATATTTTTGCTATAACATTGTGCAAAAGTTGATCATTCGAGTAAAATTAATACACAATAATCTATTGGTTTGATTTTCTCATAGCGCTTATTCAAAGGAATGTGAAGAGAAAAAACATTCTGACGTATTTATCAATAAAACAAGAATATCCATAACAAATCTATCACCAGTATCATCACAATGATGTGAAGAAACTACTACAGTAACGAGTATCTAATGTTATTTAAATAACGTTGATGTCATTTAATACTGTCCTAAATAATTGAAAAACTGTACCGTAGTACCGTTCGATACTTAGTACGAAGGCTTCGGCACTCAATTCTTCATACGACACTGAAATTTGCATTCTATTGGTCTATTGACATTTGAGATGAATCGTCTCACGCGCCGATTGTCTCCGAAGTCGAGAAATAACGGAAGGAAGACACGCGGCATTGAACTGCATCCACGTAGCGCGCCTCTGCGTACGCGCAGGGAATCACAATCACTTTGGTGGAGACAAAGAGTTAAAGTCCCAGTGTTACTCGGTACTTACCTCGAGGAATTATCAGGAAATCGGCAGAAATTTTAATATAACTGAACTTTGTCACGGTTGCAAATGGCGGTTATTTAAATTCACTAGTAGAAAGTTCTGTTTACATTTTTTTTATTTAACGGTAATTTATGAATATTATTATTTAAATTATAGTTTTAACCAATTTATGAATAGATAAAGCTAATATAAAAGACAAAGTCACAGCAAAACTTTACGCACTTTCGCACTACACGAAAAAATCTAAGCAACTGCCTGCGTGCTGTAAAGTGCTGTAAATGGGGGAAGGGTTACAATCGGAAGAAGTAATTATTACAGTTTTACATCTGAATGAATACAATTAGATTACTTAAACTAGATAGTAGTTTAGTTGTAAAAATAGCAATGCTTTATGCATGGATATAAATAGCACACTTTGTATGGTAATTTAATGAAACGCATGCATCATGCAGCATTAAAAAAAAATCTTGGGTCTAATGGACGCAGGTCTCTTATTGCGTAAAACGCTATCAACCACAATCTGAATCATTTTAAAGGATATTGCTAATCCATTGCTTCATAATGTTCGAAAAATTTGTCTGCCTAACACAGTAAATAACGCAATGAATGTTGTTGAACTGTCAAAATGAAAGCCATTGCTATTGATAGTGTGTTACGCAATTACCCCGAGTAAAGCATAAGTTCCTGGGTTTGATTTCTTCAATTGTAATCAAGACTTTTCAATTAAACTAGCGGCCCGCGGCGCCCCAGCTTCGCACGGGTGCATTTTTTTTTTTATTTCCAAAATGTTCTTTAATACAAACCTGGTCCTGACAATACCGAACACAACAAGAAAATAATTGTCCAATTTAGTGCAGTCGTTCGGAAGTTATGCACGTACATACATTTCGGCGATTCATTTTTATGTTATATCTATAGACTATAGATAGATGATATCTTGCTTCTATTATGCCTCTATTAATGAAAATTTTCTAAAAACACCTTCATATCACATAATATCACGGGTATAATCTCCGAAGGGTTAGGGAGAGGAGTACCTATATACCCACGTAATAAGAGGCGAGCCTACACCTAACACCCAATATACCAAAATTATGCCCTGTATATACCTACTCCATCTGCCAAATCTAATATTTTTACGCTCTTGGATTTATGTAGGTACCCATGGGTAGTAAAATTGTAACTAAATTATGGACGCAGAATTGTAGACATCGTAAACAAAACAACATTCGGACTCGACTCCACCAATTTTTCATGAGCTGTAAAATCAAATTGCTTTCTTTTTACTTATGCTAAAAGATCATGAATATTTCATACACAGTTGTTAAAAGAAACTATATATTGGATGACTTAGAAACAACCGAACTGTGAATTTTTGAAAACAAATCTTTGTTTTTTTTAATTGGCTAAGTAATAACAGCAGCACGGGTCGATCGATCAGTTAAGCTACGTTAAGTCCGTGGATGAGTAACCATCTTTACACACCAAAATCCCTCCGTGTTTCGGAAAGCACGTTAAGCCGTTGCTCCCGGCTGCCATTCGTGGACCTTTGACAGTCGTTACGGGTCGTCAGAAGCCCGAAAGTCGGACAACCAGTCTTACCATGGGGTATCGTATTACCCAGTAACTGGGTTGTGGAAGTCAGATAGTCAGTCGCTCCATGTAAAATACTGGTATTCAGCTGCAAACGGTTAGACTGAAAGCCGACCCCAACATAGTTGGGAAAAGGCTAGGCAGAATCTGCCTAGCCTTTTCTTGTTAATTTTAATCATCATCATCTGCCTGGCAGATGATGATGATTAAAATTAATAAATGTCGCTGGATCTTGCAAGTAATTGTAAGTAGAAATATAGAGATGTATACGAACGAAGGTTTTTCTGTGATGTGCAATCAATCACGTTCGCGCACCATTCAATAAACGGTGTTAACGGCGTCTTAACGATCATTAGTGACCTAATAACGTAAAGATTACAATTTTTTTCGATCAATTTTCATGATAGA
Organism: Gortyna flavago; assembly: GCA_963669345.1. Taxonomy (NCBI): domain Eukaryota; kingdom Metazoa; phylum Arthropoda; class Insecta; order Lepidoptera; family Noctuidae; genus Gortyna; species Gortyna flavago. The sequence continues at coordinate 7,949,564 of OY770146.1, forward strand.
TAACTTAGACATTGACGTTAGGTAGTTATAATAATGTGTTATTTTATACTCATTATTTGGTACAGTCAGGGAAATTAGTTGTTTATCAACTTACACACTACGACAATAATTGGCCGTGTTCTAGCCATTTCATACAACTGTTAATTAAAGATTTAAAGTTTCGTTAAACAATTAATTTCCTTGACTTTGCCTATATTATTTTCTGGGTACCTACAGTATTTTTATCTCACGGAGCGACGCACGCTTTACTTGTGGTAAACAAGTTTACAAACACGCTGTGAATGTGTGCGTGATGACGAGTAGCGTCGGCACATAACACCCACACTCACACACTTCCCACTTCACTATTGTCTCGGACGGTACCGAGAGTTCCTGCGTTTTCACACCCATTCACAATGTGTTTATACACTTGGCAACCACATATAAAGCGCGCGTCGCTTCGTGAGATAAAAGGACATAGCAAGTACAGCATAGCTCACCGCAGTTCATAGCATTTCGCCACAACCCAAGATTAGTCACTTTCATAAAGTTTCCACTTATAGGTATAACTAGGTTTAATTTTGTAGGATGCATCTCTTTGCGTTGTTTTTAATAGTCTAGTAGTTAGGAGCACTCGTAATCTAATTGTTTTTAGGGTTCCGCACCACAAAGAGGGGGTGCTAGAACTGGCGCCACCCCGGCTACCCTCCGTAGTCTCCCTAGCGCACCGGCGCGTGCGCCCGCCTCCGTGCCGCGCCGCTGTCGTGTTGAGTTTTAATTTACGAAAACGTAAATTACGACGATAATTACTAGTGACACTACAGTGATAAGTTCTTTGAAAAGTAATTTACGAAAACGTGCTTTAACGTGTATTCAACAAGGTGGTAGACTTGTAAATAGGTAGGTTGATTTATTTGAAATAATTATTGTAAATATGGTGATTCAAATGTTTTAAACACGCCAAGTTTTGTTTACCACCACTGGCTTTTTGATTTTTCTTTCAACTAGCCTTCGCTTATTTTTAAGCGTGTTAGGTTTACATGCAGCCTGGAAAAAGTGTGATGGAAAAATTTGAGTCACTTTTCTATTCCAAAGCAAAACATACGCATTATTTAATAACAGAAGGAGGGGATTAACCTCAAACGACAGTGCTCCCGTCACTCCCTTTTCAACGAACGTTTGACAGCGCGGCTCGGCAATAGAGCTACGAATCTGTAAAAAGTAGCGCCACAACAACATTTACAAATATCTTTTACAATAATTTAAGAAAATAAATAATTATACGTCATATCAATTTATTAATATAAAAATCGGTTGGGGTGTCTGAGGTTTTGGGTTATTTCATTAACACATTGTATTTCGACACTCTCAAGGGAATCAAAATGTATAGGGTACTTCCCGCTGACAAAGAATCATGAAAATTGGCAAGAAGCAAGGTCATGTAGCACAAGTAAAGCAAAAAAAATCCGAAAACTATAAGTTAAAGTTATATTTAAATGCTTATTAGCTAATAGGCTAGATTTTAATGAGAATAAAGTATCGCCACTGATAATTTATAAAGGAAAAAAATAGTAACTCTCACTCTGCACCACATGACATTTTCGCAAACACAAAATAAATACTTACGTCCTAAATACCGTTATGGATCCTGGCGCTATCTGTTGGTCTACCAACGTACTAACACGATAGTGAGGCTGGGTTTGGATGGGAAGGATGAAGTTTCCTCGACACCGTGTAGTGTTATGGCCGTCCGACCAGATTTCAGTTTTACCAGGTTATACCACAGCAGGACAGGCGGGCGAACGGAGCGGGTCCCCGACGCGATTCAGGCGCCCGCGGCGGATGGCCCCCGCGGGCGCCCGCCTCATTTCAGCGCCACTAATACGCTAGTACACACGGCTACACATCAAGCCATACATTTCCAGTTTTAGCTGACCTCGCATTGTATAAGTTTTTCGTACAATCAGAAGTCAGCTTATACTGGTTATGTATAGCTTGATGTGTAGCCGTGAGTACAACTTTCGACTCGAGCGAATACACAACCAAAAAAGGTTTATCCAATTTGGTGCAGCCGTTCGGAAGTTATGCGCGTACATACATTTCGGCGATTCATTTTTATTTGTATAGATTTGACAAAAAGACGTCGTCGACAAAGCAGTCGACAGATTAGCCCGTTCGTGGCAAGTAGGTTACTGAGTGGATAATTCGTAACAAAGTTTTCCCAGTTGAAGGAAAATGAAATCTAGAAATATTTTAAAATTACTACAAGGAAGTATGCTGAATTATATTCCAAGTTAAAACCATATTTGAAGTCGAGGATCCTAAGTAGAAAATCTGCGATATCACCAATGGAAAAGCTGACAATAACGAGGTATGTAAAAGATAATTAATGTATTAATCACGGGTGTGGATTAGATTTATTCCGTAAATCCTAATGGCGTCGTTAAACAATAATCATCTTTACAAAATCACAGTAATTGACTAATACAGTCTATAAGCTTTCTTAGACAATAATCATTCTTATAAAATCACTGTAATTAACTAATCACAATCTTTATGCTAACTTAGACAATAATTTTATTATTCTTAAAAATCACTGTAACTGACTAATCAGTCTTTATATGCTTACTTAGACAATAATCGTTCTTACAAAACCACTGTAATTGACTAATCACAGTCTTTATGCTTAGGTACTTAGACAAAAGCATTCCCACAAACTTTTAGAAAATAGCACTAATGAAATTTTAAAAATAAATAATTATTAATTAAAAAAGTATAACTACACAGAAGGACAACCTCCCAAGAACCTCCGTCAGTGGCAAAAGAAAAGAACCAGATCGTTGTTACCATCAGTCGTATCTCAAGTTGTTTTGATGATTCACGATGTCTGTATCTTGAGTTTCAACAATTAAAAAAATATTAATTAATTGTTTTTCAATTTCAATCAAGTAATCCATGACCTTGGTTCGAAATACTAATTTTTGGTAAGTGTAATTTTTTTTTATAGGTGGTAGGCATGAAAAAAGACAAGTATCTTCATCCTTCTTTGGTTAGCTGATTTAAGTAGCTATTTTTCAAAAGGAGTTGGTGATGTTGATTTGTGTGTGCGTTTTGATGTAGGTAGGGTACTTGGTGTTGTAATTTCGCTGTCTTGATCGAAACTTGGGCTAGGTTGCAAGCTGACTCCCCCTCCCCCCCTCCGGATTGGCGAGAAGGGGGGCTCAGTAGCCGTGGCTTGGTCACTCACTGTGAAACGAAGATGAACCCGAGGAGAGGCCGCTCGTCAGGGCTTTTGACTGTAAGCCGACGACGTAGCGGCCAACAAGTAGGATGTGGTGCCGCTTGGGCGACATCGCAGCTGAGGCGGGCCGCGATGTCGTATGGGAGGCATCGGGAGAGGAATTCCGGTATTTGCGGTGAGCCGTTCTCGTTACCTTCCGAGGCCTTGACGGGGTCGCCACCGTCTCATGGCGGACGCGGTGGGGCCGCAGGGGTGGAGGAGTGTTGCTATGATAATGGCCGCTCTCCCTATCCTCTGCGGCCGAAAATTGGCAGGCGGCGGGGCCAATGACCTGACACGTCGCAGGGGGACCAAGGGTGCCCAGACACGGCGTCGTCTGACGCCCATTTGCTATAGTTTGGTCCCTGGGGTGGTAACGGCGTGCTAAGTGTTCTGGTGCGCCGTTGATGGGGAGTACTTCCCAGAGGAGGGTCCGGTGACGGACAGCCGCGGCGGGTTTACGGATAACACGTTTGAGTGCTAAGCTTGCCCGTGTTCCCGCCGTAAGTGGCAGAAGAGGACACGGTGGAGTTTTAGTGGGTTAGAGTCCCACATAACTGCACTATCTCCCCGTGGTATTCCCCGTGGTATATATCCCGTGGTGTATTGTAAGTTTATAAGCTATTTTTGTATTTATGTACAGACGCCAGCACATCAAGCTACTACAATCTGTCAAATTTCTTTGATAGATTTTCAACTTTATCGCTAACGCATAAGGTTCAAAGTTGATTGGGAAAATTTGACAGTTTCGGGTAGGTTGATGTGCCAGCTGGCGTCCTGTACCTACTTTATTCATAATATATGATATTTATATAATCAATGATTTGTTTATTATTGTTCCTCTCAAACAAAGCTCCTAAAAACTAATTTCTCTTTATTGCCCTTGGTTGACTGGTAGAGAATGCCTAAGGAATGGGTCCACATTTGTTGCTATTTTTGAAGGCGAAAAGTTTAAATAAATAAATTATAATATTTTATAATTATACTGAGTAATGAACAGCTCGGCTATATTCAACAACTCTCAAATATATGAACAGTCTATTAAGTATCAATCTGCTAGACGTCAGCTGGCAAACCAATTTTTAATTTTAATAGGAAATTCAAAACGTGAAATAAAATCAACATAGTAATACAGCATATTATTTATTTTCAGATGTGAACAACATACGCGCTATAAATACAAGGATTGATATAAAGTTGGATAGAGTCAATAATATAAAACAATATGCACAATTCCCTGTAGGTAGATATTTACACAATAACTCATTAAATTTTAAGGCAGTCAAAACAGTACTTCTAATATGGGGGCTTCTGTTAGGCTACGGTTGAAGCAAGCAGCTTTACTTAAATTATAAAAATAAAACTTCCGACAACTTTAGGTAAATCTGTTTATAGTTGTTTGTGAATCCATGAACAATCAATCTGCCTTTTACCACTTAGGTATGATGGGTTCGGTCTGACCGGATGCAGCTGAATATCAGTATTTTACATGGAGCGACTGCCTATCTGACCTTCACAAACAGTTACTGGGTAACACGATACCCCTTGGAAAGATTTGCCAGACAATCCAGACATTTGGGTTTCTGGCTACCCGTAATGACTGCCAAAAAATATCTACGAATGACATCCGGGATTTTCCGAGGCACGGAGGGGTATAGATATAAAATGGATGGTTACCCATCCGCGAACCGACCGCGGCAAGCGTAACTTTAACTTCGGTCCTGTTCGGCTGGTATCATTTAGCCACGAGTCCATGAATCCATGAACAACATAATTTATGGAAATGAAACACAATATTCAATAATTAGTCACTGATTAGGATAAGACCAGAAGTTGCAGTTTGAATTGTTGTCTTTCAATAGAAAAAATACAGATTTTAGATTTAAGTACTTTGATTGTATCGCCACTTGCTTCTATAGGATCTATTAAAATTCTCAACAGTCAATTAATAAGCTTTAGCATATAGCTACATATAATTACAAAGTGTATATTCTCAGAATCATTCGTTGAATATTAGGGGCTACCAGTTCTACCATCTATCTCTAATATAATTATATTGAAGTAGAAATAATTCTCGAACACGGGCAGTCTACATATTATAAGGCGATATATATCATTATATTGGGGAATAGCAATTACTAATAAATGTTCCCTTTATTATATAGTTATGTTACTTTTGTTATTAAATGGCTTCATGCGCCTAGAAAGTTTATTTTAGTATAGAATTTTTTAGGAATCGATAACATTTTTTATTCAGGAATCGTATCTACAGTTTTCTTTAAATATCATTTGAGTCGATAAGGAATACCTACATTCCGTTACAATTTAAGTATATCTAAATAGGTGAGTGATGAAATAACTAAATTATATTTTTCATACCAAATTCATTATAATAAATATATCCTACAATACAATAATTCGGAAAACTCCAGTATATCAAAATCAAATTGTTTTTATTGAAAATCCACTATTATAAAACATTTTTGGAAGTTCATAACATTTTATCATAGAATAAGGTTATCTAGGGGTGTAGATATAATTGACAGCAAAAAACAATTCAATGTTGATGTCGATCGTAGACAGAGAATTATGTGGATACATAAGATACAGTCTTTAGGGAAGTGATATTTTAATCGTCAAAAACCACGGAGTCAAAAACTAATTAAAACGGGGAAAATGGCAAAGTGTCATATTAAGTATTAGGTCCATGAGCCCTTAATTTAAGAATTATATTTTCTAACACACATTGTCGTAGGCTAATGATTACTGGCAGTCTAAAGAACTACAAAAATACCATTTAAAAAAATAGAAATGCTAAACCATGGCACTAAATATTACAACATATTTTGTTTTGTACAAAAGCAATTTTGTTCTCCTAAATACATAAAAATAATTTGAGATTTACTTCAAATGGTAAAAGCTAATTGTAAAAATTATTGTAACTGAACTGAAGTACGTAGCCAGAGAAACGATTCTAGGCAGGAATATTTAAAGCTTTTAAGACATTGTGAACATTTACTACCTAAAGTTCCCTACCCACAGCATGACTTCATTTTGCATTAAATACCTATTGTACTCCTCAACATTTTTTCCTACTAAATTTCCATCAATAAAAGACAACATTATAGCCCATAAACTGTAAATTATGAAATAAAATTGTTGCAAAAGGTCCCCTCGCCATTAACGATACACTTATCTTTCTCAATTTGTACGTTAGGGTCTGCAAAATGTAGTCGAAGTACTCTTATAATTATAACGATCCTACCGTAAATCTTCCTCTAATAAAACATTAATTCTATTGAGTTAAAGAATTCATCCAAATTTTATAATCGCGTATATTTAAATCACAAAATGTTTCTTTGCTTCAGCTATCAAATAAAACGAAGCAGGATTAGATATATTTGATACATAAACTTTAAAATTCACAAAAGTTAATACAATACTAGGTACAAAAGTAATTGACGAGCTACATAATGTGCATACCTACAATAAGCTAAATGAAAACGTAATTAGACAAAAGTTAAATAATTAAAACATAATGTATGATTAATATTTACATTAAAGTACAGACAAATTAAACGAAATAATACTAAAACGCATTGTCATTCGTTATCTAAAGTTATATTAATTAATATAAATGTGCACTTTCTATTCAATAAACATGGCAACTGTATACATTATAATGTCATCTAGGTACATTTCGCTATTCATCTTAACTCTAAAGTAACAATTCAAGGCCTCTTACATAGAAGACTTGTATTATATACCAAACTAATATTTAATAACCGCATACCGATATATTCAATACATCGAAGGGCTGTAAGGAGAATTTGTTTGAACATCTGAATTTGGTAATACGCCGTCGTCGCATCTAGATGTGTCAGGAAGGGTTGCCATTCAAAGTATTGACTTTAACGGTATGCCAATACAAACTGGCCAAAATAATATTTTAAGCATCTTTGTCATTTGTATTTCTAAAAAATATGTAACATCGCTAAGGAATGTCCACAAAATTGAGCAAGTGCTACAAAATATACCAATTCCTATTTATCTCCTAGCAGTTAATTACGAATTCATGTAAATGATATTTTGATAGATATGTGGAACGCACAGTGAAAGTCGAATTTATTTCAACAAAATACATTAAAATATCTAGTTCCTAGCACATAAAAAGAAGGAGCTCCACAAAATATAGAACTGTTCTGGTACATACTAAACATCTTTCATTGTTATATTATTAAGATACATTTTTGTAAGCAGTCAAATATAGCCTTTCTCGTTTTCACACGAATAAGTTACTAACACGTTTATGTATGAAGCATATGACTAAACACCACATAATTTCACTAATTATAAAAAAGTAGATTCAATTATAAGCCACTATTTTTCTATAAAAGATTTTAATATTTGATTTATAATCACCTTTCTTATAAACATACGAAGAAACGATTACAATAATGTTATAGTTTCTATTAATTGAACTTTCTACATTGACCGCTTATATTTTATTTAAAGCCCAGCTTGGTTATATTATGTTTCAAGTTTTAGTAAAGGTGTTAATTATCTACGTATCATTTTATTTTTACTAATTTTAAGACAGCCAAATACAAGTATAGTCAATTGTGTTGGTTGATTCTTTATTTTGAAGTGATCTTGTATATCAAAGAACCATAAAAGATATAATTCAACAATTCAAGTTATTATTTAATCATAGATTTTTCGTGTTTTTCCTTAGATCTAGGTAAAGAAGTTGTCTCTTTGTTGGTAGATGGGTAGCTCTACGTCTGGTGATCGATCGTCCAAGTCGTCAGCATTACCATTGTGAGGCAGTTCTTCTAACGCTTTAACTGATAAAATAAAAGAAAGAATACTATTAGGTACTATTTACAAAAAAAGGATCTGTTAATTCAAATCACCATTCACACAACAAAATGCAACAAAAAAAAATAAGTGAGCTACTCACAACAAAATGCAAAAAACGAAACCATGCCGCAACACACTGGGTAGTGGGTATCTTCGAAGAACCGTCCGAGTCAGCCAATTTACTTACATGACATGTTTTTGAGGGAATTGTAGCAGTTTATGTATTAATCGAAATGGGCACAGAGCATTATCCTACAATAGTCATCACTGTAAAGCTATTTTCATTTATGGATGTATTTTTGAGGAAAGATGCTACTGTACCCAAGGTTGAATTAATGGGAGTGGACAATGTGGAGGAGACGTGAAATGTGCAGGTGTAAATGTAAGTGTCTGGCTATCAGTGGTTGGATGCGGACGGTCCTTGCTCAGTGTTGGTTCCTGCACAAATGGGACAAACAACATCAAGCAAACGGTTACAGGCGTGACACACACGTGTTCGGGTTAATCACATCAAACACACAACAATTGCTACTTTGGATAGAAGATAAAATACATCAAAATGGCAATTCTGTGAGAAAATTTAAAAAAAAAAAACAAAATGTGAGACATACAATGTTTGGAGTCTACATTATGAACATTTAGTGTCATGTTGCAAAAGGTGATATTAAACATTTATTTGCAGTTACAAGTACACATATTTTAAGGTTGTAGGTACACTAGATTGCCAAAAATATTGCATATGTGAGATGTGAGGTTGTACAAAACATTTTTCATATAGCTTTAAAAATTTACATACAATTAGTAAATAATTAAAACGAAATATGACAATTTTGTGCAACAAAAAATCTTTTTCACAAATCCATAATTCCTACATTTAGCTTGTGATTTATTTTATTAATCCAGATATCCTGAGAAGAAAATTAAATTTCGTAAAGGAATCGTGGAATAATTAAACAGATTTATAAAAATATTTACACATTTATAAACAAAATTGACGAAAAATACTGTAAGTATGCAAGTAGTACGGTAGGAGGCAAAACTAATATGAAGCAACGTCCTTACCGGCGATGATTTTGCTCATTTCAGTGACCTGCTTGGCGAGTATCTGGTTCATTTGTAGCAAGTGCTCCCGTTGCCGCTTCTCGCCAGCGTCCGGACTCTAACGGTCATCATACAAGCACACACATGTAGGACTGTGCCGGTTTACATATTTACAGCCAACATTCGAAGCGGCTATACAAGCTCTTGCGGTGTTTTCAGACAGAATTGAATAATGAGGTATTATGTTTTTTATCTTTTTTTATCTTGATACAATATTTTTTTGTCTTGTATCAAAAAGAAAACAATGTTGTTCATAGAACAAAATTAGACCTCGAACTGGACACATGGATAATTTTTATCAATATGATTTGCGACCATATCGAAAATGTTGACTATTCCATTTGCAAACACCAATCTATTTATAGTCTATACATTATTTTCAGGTTTTAGGTCTAGGGTCTAGGGTAATCAGTCAAGAGTAGAATGAACATGCAAAAAGTATAAAAAAGTTCATTCCAACAACAATGAAAGCAGAGCGAGCGAATTTAGGGTGCATTGTTTAATATAGTAAAATTTAATGAGGGCTGAATGCATTGGATGTAAAGAATGTACAGTATTAACTATATGAAGTAGATAACTATGTGGATGATTAACTAAAGGAGAGTGATGAAGAAAAACTATGAAGAAGCGTTGCTCAAATTTTCGGAAAAGAAGTTAGAAATATCTTAAATTGGTGTATATCAAATACACATGGTTTATGCATCAGTACAGCTCATTAAAGTAAGAACAGTTCAAATTGTAATCGGAAATAGTAATAATTCATACATTCATAAAATGTATTCCTAGTTATTCATAAAACTTCAGGAAGTTACGCATCGTAACGTAAATCTACTTCGGAAGTGAGTTGGAAGTGATATAACAGGTGTGTTATGTATACCTTGGTGGGGTCAGCCGATGTGCCTGTCAACATTTTCTTTATCGACTCCACTTTCTCTTGTCTCTTTTGTTGCTCCTCTGGAGACAATTCTGGAGGCTGTGAGAAAACAATATACGATAAGTTTGTCACCTTGATGATGTTGCTTCATGTCTCTTAATATAATCTTTTTCCCATGCTATTGCTCGTGTATAAAAGTAAGTAAGTAGATCAAATTTTTCTACTAAAGTAACATGGTTAAATTGTTTTGTGTAAATTGAATTCATTACTAAGTTTTAATTCATTTATTCTTGGATGTAGTTACACAATGCTATCGTTGGTTCCGGAATCTTTAGTACCGGAACAATACAATCACTCTAATTTCTAATCCAAAATAAAACATGTATTGGAAAGTGTATTACACAATCGTGCTTCATTGAACCGATTAACTGTCGATAATTTATGCGTCAAATAATTATACACACGAGAGCACTAAGTAATATGCATTTCAAACTGGCAAAATTATATGCATTGAATCCTAATAAAATTCCTGACACATTTAATAGCCTTTTTTTTAAATATTATTTGATAAAAATATTATTTTATTTAAGTTCAAGATTAATCATTTATTCTATTTAATATATATAGATATATTAACTAACTTATTATATAAATAAATACAAAAACGTTTAATAGACTACGTTTATTATGAATCCTTACCTTCTCCGGTATATATCTCTCTGGAATTAAAATCTTCTGTGGCGCAGCTAGGAGCTGATCGATGGTGTTATCAGCAAGTCTGAGTGCGTGTGGTGGTAGCGCAGACCGCACAACATCTGGTGCTGCGCCACGTAAAGCACGCTCCATGTCCGCGTCGTCCACTGAACGACCCATCTTCTGGACAAAATGTTCATTTTAAAGTCGATTTTGGTTATGAAGATACAAGATAATTTAAAAAAAATAGAAGGGAGTGAATGATAGCGTGACGGTGGACAGGGGAGAATGGAAGAAAAAAACGTGTTGTGCAAACCTCAAGTAACATGGGACAAGGGCAGGAAGGTGGTGATAGTATTTACTGATGTTTAATTCTTCTGCTCTATTAATTTTATTTGTCGTCATCATAGCGACCTAATAGTGTTCTATGAATTGATATTTAAGCACTGACCTTTCAGGTAGCATAAGACTGTTTGGAAAATTATGATTTGTAAAAAATGTGTGTATACAACTAATACTTACATCTTGATTAAACGCGTCTTTAGGCATTTCATTTAGCGTCTTGGCACTGAGATGGTGTGGTGCCGTGTAATGCCTCCTCTTCTCCTTCGGCACTTGCCGTCTGTGCAAGGAGCTGTTCTTCGGAGCATCGCCAGACATCTCTGTAATGATCTGCTTAGCGGCCTCACTCTTAAATATCGGTGATAACTCCATGTGCGACCTCGTCAGGCTTACGACACTGCTAGTCTTTGACAAAGGATCATTCGTCAAAGTTCTAGAACTATCCGTAGGGCTATTCAAGTACTGCGTTGATAAGGACATGTTACGATCGATGCCAGACCTATCGTAGCTTTTATTGTAGCTACTGCTAAGAGAAGACATGTTTTGAGAGTAGTCGTAATTAGATAGAGATGGACTCGATACATATTTGGGGCTGAGATCCATGTTTGGCTGTAAGTAATTATTATCACGTCTTATGCCGTATACTTGTTCGTATTGCTCGTTTCGGGGTAATGACGTTGATCGAGAGTAATTTAGGGATTGTACAAGTTCTTCCTCCAGGAATTGGTCTAAGTTAGCAGTGATGTTGTTTGTGGGCCAGTCGGACATGGGCTGCAAAGAACGTTCCCGATCTCTCTGGCGTCGTTCACTCTCGCGCTTGACTATGCGGACTGTTTTGATTTCTTGCTTTTCTACATTTGTGAGATTGCCTGCAAAAAAAAACCAGATTAATAATCTAAATTACTACTACGTACCTACTATTATGTACATTACATAGATTTTTTTCATTTTATTTAGACCTCTTAAAAGATGAAGATTTCCTCTGTTTATGCGACAAAACGGCAGTCAGTGCACTGAAAGACAGTATACAGACTTCACAGGGTGTAAAAAACCCATTATTGAAACAACAGACAACTTAAGAACATGTGACTCTCGGTTTCGTTAAGAATTTTTATACACCCATTATATTATTACCGTGGTGAAAGTCTACTTACTAAATCCAGCATGCTGTAAGTCCTCGCTGTTGAGCGGAGAAGTGACGTCAGCACCAGGTCCTCTAGTATCCACATACAAAGGCGTCTCAACGTTGGATGGCTCATAATGACCCGGCGGCATCAGCGGTCCTACGTCATAGTCGTAGTCGGAGTGACCGTGGTCGATAGTATGACCCGTGTCCAGATTGGTTTCCTGCCAGGATGACATGGGGCGACGTTTGCCTGAAAAAATTAATATAATGTGAAAAAGAAAATGGTTTTATGTATTGAAGACTATGAATTATTATATTTATCAGTAACAGAAATGCTGGCCAAGTGGTCAGACGTAATATCTAATGACAGTATGTTTTTAGTTCGGGGCCAAAAGAGAGAGATGGAGCTGAGCCAATGGGTTATAAGCATGTTCTATTATCCAAAACCAGCACCTATGTTGGCATTTTAACGGTTTGGGCTAAATTACAAAAGTTCTCATAGATTATAACTTCACTGACCAGGCATAGCGTCGTGGGTATTCTGCAACGCTTGCGACTGTTGAGTCAGGTGCCTGACGGCGCGGCTCAGCTCTTGTCGCTGACGCTGCAACGCTGTCACCAACTGCTGAACTCGAGACACTTCTGCAATCAAACATGAAGCAATTAGTACCTACCGCACATAGACCTTTATTTCGTTTAAACGTTTTATTGTTATCCGACTAGCCCAAAGTGGGCTGCACAACAGAAACCGGCCATAAAAATGGTAAATCGAGTTTCAGAAAAAGTTCGGCTTTGTAGAGCATCGTCTTTGTCACTCTCTCTTTCGCTCTTTGCAACTATTAATCCCACATGTGGTGGAGGATGAACCTTATTCTCCTCTACTTTACTCTTACTATGTACCACTGTGTATATATACTGACCGTCCTCGAGCATGGCGGTGGGATTGGTGGCGTGATGCTGGTGTCCGGCAGCTCGCCTCGCCTGCAGCGCGCGCCGCAGCTGCTGCAGCTCACGCTCTAGACGAGCGTTGTCTGCCACGGTCTGCTCTAATTTCTGTTTAAATTATGTTTTATGTTTAGGTTTTGCCTTGTATTCACTTTTCGGTCCTCTTTTCATGCATTCCAAAAGACATAAAAACAATAGTAAAACATGCAAGTATATGTACATATTTAAATATACATAAATATTTGCAATCAATTAACACACACAAAGTTATTTTATGGTTCTTTATCAATTTCGCTAACAACATCTTTATTGAAGACTTCTTCAAACTAGTGCAATATAAAATAATTACATAATATGTAAGTAGGAGTAATGTAGGTAAACGTATAAATAAACAAAAAATAAAAGTGCATGATATAAACGAAAACCTTATAAACCTTAGAATTGTGCGCCAACATCTGTTGCACGCGCGCCAGTTCCTCCTCTAGACCACCTCCTCCGCCAGCATTATTCGTGGGTGCTGACCTTCTAGTCGGGGCAGGGTTACCATCAAGATTCAACTCTCCTTTGTGGACACTGTCCAACTTGCCGCGGACACCTGGAAAAATAAACCGTATCATATCTGATTATACAGTTTACATAAGTCGTCTATACAAATAAATAAAATTGAAGTGTGTTTTGTACTATTATTTTGGAAAAAGTAAAAAAATCAAAGGTACTAATGTCACGCGAACGAAGTCGCGGGCAGCAGCTATTTCATTAATATTTTTTTTTTAAATGAGGCCTATCTTACCAGAAAGTAAGTTCTCTATAGCATCTTTATCAGTTTTCAATCCTTGCAGAATAGCAGCTTCGTCAGAGAGCTCTTGCTCTAATGCCCATAGTTCTGCTACTCTCGCTCGAGATGCTTCTGTTTCCAAAGATTTTCCTGCAGCAACACTTTCTAGCCATCTGTGAATTACATCAGTTTTAATCTTATTTTTTCTTTTTAACTTACCTTACTCATACCTTTGATATGAATAGGAACAAATAAACTGCTGGTGAAGCTTCACAGACGTGACACCCGTCTTGTCTGTGAAGATTCGCCAACAGTCGATTTTTTCCAAAGAATCTTATAATAGAATAGCAATACAAACAAATAAATTAACAACAGAAAGGATGGCCATACCTTTGCTGCTCAAAAGCATGTTCAGCCAAGACTTTCTGTCGTAGCCTCTGGTTCCTCTCCAGCCTCTCGATGGTAGAACCAGGTCTATTATAAAGAGATCCCAACTTAACCATATTGTCCACTAACTGTACGAGAGGTTTGCTCTTTTCGTACTGATGTTCCAGTTCCATTAATTGATTCTTGAGGAATTCGAGTCGTTGAAGACTTTCTTCGCGTTCCATTGCTTTTAGAGAACTGAGACAATCCTGCAAAGAATAACATTATAAGGGTATGAATAATAGCTTTTTACTTCTTTTACTTCAAGTTTATCTAAACTATTTATTTACTATTTTTTTTTTTTCATTTAAATGTCCATACTATTATTTTAAATGTTAGCTTATATTATGTAAATATTAAAAAAATACCTATTTACAACACTATATAAAAGACAATCAAAACAAAAAATAATGCAACTAAACAAAGAATAATAAAAGCATTAACAAACACCTCAATGCTACTGATTTGTGCGCAGCACTGTTCGATGGCCCGATGGGTCGCCGCATGGCGTCGTCGTAATTGAATCAAGAGCAACACCAGTTCTTCGTGAGTTCGACCAAGAAGTTCACCAGCAGTAGGAATCTCACCTAACTGTTCATTTTGATTCGGCTGCTGCTGCCCTCGTTGCTAATATGATAATACAAAACGTAACACAAATGATAAAGCAAAATGTACAAATAATAAAATAATACGTAATGTGAAAGCTAACTAACAAAAAATGAGAACACATCAATAAAAAAAGCAACTACTAAAACATTAATGGCTAAGTGCCCATGACCACATACCATATCGTCAGTTTCAGTGTTCCTTCGAACTCTAGGGCTTACAGCTCTGATAGGTTGCTGTGAAGCTCTTGATGGTGATCTTGCTGAAGCCCAAGAGTCCTCTGTTGTACTCAATGCATGTAACTATAAAGTAAAAGAATCACATCAACATTATGTCCAAAGCTTCCCACTTTTTTCTTTGCTAAATAAAAGTTATCGATAGGTGATGTTATAGGGTATGATGAATTTCTAAACGATCTTACATTTTGCTGAGACGTTGACATTTGTTGTGAGCCGTAATGATCATTAGATTGTTTATCTTCTACCCATCTGACCCTCGGGCTCACTGCACGTACCGGTATGTTGGCGTCCCGGCTGGTCCTTCCAATGGACGTGTTACTTCCGAGAAAAGCTTTCTTTGACAATGCTTGCTGATTTGTCGTGTTATTGTTTGTACCAGAGTCCGTATGCGCGCCTGACATTGTCATAGAAGCTGCAAGAATTAGTTTCGTGAGATTGGAGTTACATAAAATATACTTTTATGGATAAATCCAATTCTTTTTATTTAAATTTCGAGAAGTAAACATGATAAAGTGTGTATCAGTGCGCGTATTAGTAGAAGTATTGATTACTATTTACAAAAAAAAACACAATCCATGTTATAGTCGCATGCTTGGTTTTTCTTTACACCTTATCGTGTTTCAACCCTTCCTTCGAACCAAATCTAATTTTAAATTAAATTGATATGAAAAACATAAAAATGCCAAATTATTTACATTTCCAATAATTATTAGAAACAATGACTTTGCTTTGCTTTAATATTGTAACAGAAATATAACTTACATAGTGTACCTTACAGGACCATAGAATGTTAGAGGATACCTTCATTGCTTGCACTGTCAGTTCCAGTGTCCGTACTACAGGCAGCATCTCCCCCGCCCCCACTAGCGCCTGAGCCCCGCACGCGTCCTACCCTGCCTTTCATTAAACCACTTGACATCAAATCCCACTGCCTAAGCTTCTCTCTATCAATTTCAAACTTTTTCTTATTCCTTTCTTCAGCTTCACAAGATTTCCTTTTATTTGTGAGAACGATCGGATTATTTGACTCGACTGCTAATTGTTCATAGACACCTTCATCTGATTGTTTTAATGGCATTTCTGCACTTTCAGCGAGGCTAACATAAACGTCGTTTTCGTCCAATTTTTGTTCTTCTTCTAAAAAGTTGCAAAGAAAACTAGATTTACTTTCCCTACTTCTTAAAACTCGGCCTTGTATGTCACAATTTACATAAGTGACATTTCTACATATTTTGTTTGTACCATCTTTCTTTACTCTTTTGATGCTACTCATGCCGCAAGCTTCATTTATCTTAGCTGATAGCGATGTTCCCGCTGGCATCGAATCTAAGTCATCCATGGATCGGGCATGTCTATGAGATACACGTCTTAAATTATCTCTCCACAGGGTATCCTCGTCCCAGTGTTTATCTCCTTGGCAAACAACATTTTCATAGGCACCTGCGTCTGCTTCGGCGTCATAGTATACGGTATTTGATGAATTTCCACTGCAGTGGGATGACATACTTGTGCTAGAGAGCTTTATTAAAGAATTTGCATTTGAATCCGGCGAAGAGTTTTCATGATTACTATGGCTACTCGAATTCCTTTTACATCCAAGACCTGACAAATTCATTGATTCAGGAATTTTAGAATTTCTGCCACCAGTAGACTCATATATATTCTTCATATCAATCTCAGGATCCTTATCAGCTGCGCTCAAAAACTCAACTGACACACTTCTAGCTGTAGCAGCTAATTCAAAAGATGGTTCAGATAATATAAGTTGATTATTTCGAATGGGGTTCTGAATATGTGAGATATCATTTTTCTTATGTAATGGTCCCCTGCGCCGTTGGTTATTCAATTTCCGATGAAGGTTAGTATTTTTCAGGTAATGAGAAGTAGGTAAAACATTAATATGCTCTTGTGAAGAAAGATCAGAGTAGTAATAAGGAGCACTGTGTTCCGTAGAGCTTTCTCTGCTATGAAATCCTGTGGAGGTTGAAGAGGCATTCGTATCATTTCCTGCGCGAAGTGATATCTTTTCGTTTTCAAATTCTTTTACCTTATCAGAGAAATCTTCATTGTTTAAGTTTTTACTTAAAAGTTTTTCTTCATCCAAGTTTTTGCAATAATAGGACATTGGTGACTTAGGTATTCCAGATGAACTGCAGGAGCTTTGTGATCCTGTGTAGCTAGACGTTTGTTCACTTATATGTCGGAATTGTTGTCCGATTGAATTCCTGCTGCCAAAGCTATTTAATCTATTATTATGATTTACAGGAGTGCTTGACGAACGAGTGTGTGTTGCAGTTTGTAGAGCAGCTTGTATTACATTATCTTTATAATTAGATGTTTCTGGAGCTGAACTGTTCAAATGAGAATTACCTTGACAACTCACATTTTGCGCTTCACTTGTACCAGCTTGTAAATTATCTAAATATCTATCTAAATCTACGTAAGTAGGAACATTATTGTTAAATGGTAATTCGGCCTTTACCAATTCAAATAGTGATTCATCAGAAAGAGGTCTTCTTTTTATCATCATTTCTAAATCTCTATATCCAATAGGATGTCTATAATCTATAGCTGATTCGCTTTCATTCAAACTAGTAACCTCAGAAGATATATTTGAAGGCACTAAATCAAACTTACTACTAACATCTGATTCTAGTGATAATCGAGACGAACCTCTATCTGCACTATAACTTTTCAATGAGTCTGTTTCAATGCTGCTTGAATGATTATAGTAATCAAGTAAAGTACTGCTAAGTAAGTGACTAGAACTTCCATTAATTTTAGTAATGTCGTTAGTAAGGCTTGCTCTACTATTTCGAATTTTCTCCCCTCTAGAAAGAGTGTCATGAATAGATGTTCGACTTCCATAAATCATTAGCGAAGTAGTTTTTCGTTTAACGGTATTCATCTTCTGATTTTCACTTGTTAGCATTTTCAAAATAGAATTATCGTACGACATATCTGATTTGTCTAATTTCTCTAATATATATTTAGAAAGAGCATCATCCGATAAATCATCACAAGGAGGAGATGAACTTGGAACTGGTGGAGGTGAAGCGATCTCACTGTCAGAACCATCATGAACATCCAAAGTACTTTTGCTACTGCTTAAATAATATGAAGCTGGACGAAAGGTATCTGATATACTAAATCTACTGAAGGGTGAATCCAGAGAAGCATCTTTATTTGTTTCGTCGTCAACATCAGAGCTTTCTGATTTATCTTTTGTGCTCTTATCAGTTTTGGCAGCTCTTTTTAAAGTGTGATTTTTTGAGTCAGCAAAATTCGATGCAGTATCCAATAGTTTAGTACTTGCAGTTTCATCTTGCGATTTAGTGTCGTTAGACGATAAATTATTAAGTTCCATATAAACAGGTTCTACTTTTCCGTTGTTAACACAAACTACTTCATATGTCTGAGTATCATCGTCTTCGTTTCCTAAATTCATTTCTACGTATGGGTTGTCTTCATATCCTTGTGGCATAGATTGATCAAATACACTAAAAGTTTCGAATATAGCTTTATGAGGGGGTTCGTTTACAGACATTTTTCTGGGACTCATAGGTAAATAATGGTTCTCTCCAGAAATGCCAACTGGAGGTGTTTCTGATTTTGCTTCAATATCTTCTTGAATCACGTCATTATTTTCTTTAACTTTTTTTATTTCGTCGCTATTTTGTTGTCCACTTGGATTTTCGTCTTCAGAGTCTAACAATACTTCGTCTAAATCATTATCAGTGTATTCCATTTGCGTTTCAGACTCAGCTTCACTATCTTCTGTTTCGTATCCATCTTCAGACATGGTTGGTGGAGGATTTTCTTGTACTTCTTGTTCCAAACCAAATGTCGTTTTTTCATAATCATTGCCGTTATCTTCCAAGTCTACTTTAGGAACCGTTATTGTACAAAGTATATTTTGGTAAGCATTTTCGGTGCTATCCGTAATTTTCATCTCATCGCTAGAAGAGTTTTCCACTGGATCAATTTGTGCAATTGAGGGCGAGTGCGGGGTTATAGGTCGCATAATGATAGGACTTGTTAGGTTCACTTTTTGAGACCTTCCTGCCTGCATTTCTCTGGGTTTTTGCAGATCAGTGCCCGATGTTCCCTCTGAGGTGCAAAAGTGAAACCGATAATTACTATACCAATAGTAATTATTCAATACATAATAATGGTTCAAAGTGTTCCTTATGGTCACCACAATGTTAGTATATTTGGCTTTGGGTGTTAGAGTGACGCAAACTACTCAAAATAAAACCAACAAGAACTAAGATTCGTAACCCACCACCGAATAATAGACCAGTAAAGTTATGTTAGTGGCACAATGACCCCGCAGGCAGGAAGGTACTTCTCCGAAAAGCGAAGTCATCATAATGCTACTGCAGGTGTTCCATATGATAATATAATACACATAAAAATAATGAATAGGTAAATCTTATCTTATTAAATGGCATTTTCATTATTTTAAATAATAGGATTTATAAGGGAAAACAGTACTGTACGCGCCCAAATTATTAGAAATGAATGATCTTAAAATTTTAATAGAATTTTGTAAATTAAGGCATGATGGATGTTTGCGTAAAATAATGTTTTGAATAGTATGTTAATGCTATAAAATTTTGTTTTGAACGGACTTTTTTTTTATTTCCTAACTTATTTTAAATATATAAGGCGAGTTTTCGCTGTTTCTGTTCATGCAAAATATTATAAAAGTTTTAATGATATAAAATAAACAGATTCATGCTCCTTTCACACTTGCTTGGGATACCAATATTTTTCACCACTCTAATCATCAATGTTTTAAAACCATGCTACAAAATATCTACCTACGAACACATCATAGTCATAAAATGGGAAAATAAAATCTTAAAAACAATTGCTATCACATACCTTCATCATCAGAAGAATAGCTATTGTAGGAAGCATTCGTATATGTCTTTGGCTTATATTGATCAGATCTCAAAGACTGGCGACTATGGTTAAGAGACCTTGCCAAAGATATTGTTGCAGGAGTACTTTTTCTTGTTAGAGGTGATTGCAACATCCTTTGCTTCCATTCCAACAATCGTTTCATTGATTCCTCACGCTGTAAAATGCAATGCACCGATTTTTATTTTCATAACCTAATTTTATATTAGTTGTACTAAAAGGCCAATGTGCGCCTTGCCATACACATAACAATACTCGGTATCTGATTTTATTTACCTGCTGCACTTTCTTTTCGCCCTCCTTTTCCGGGGCTGTCGAAGGCAACCTCGCACTTGCAGACCTCATGAAGCCATCTGCATTAGTATCATATTTAGCTACCTCCTTGACATACCCACTTACATTAGACCCATCACTCATTACACTGCCACTTCTGTTTAGATATTCTTTCTGTATCTCCTTCTCCTTCAATGTCCAATTAGAATTCAAAGCCTCTATATCACCATATTTTGAATTATAACTAACATTATCCCGCGTGGTAAACTCAGCTTCATAATTGTTATTTGCCATTTGGGAATACGCAGTACTGAGTTGCTTCTTTGCTAAACCGCTGGCATACTTTGCTAGAGGAATTTCCATATTTCTAGGAGCCACACTCGGAACTAATCCCTGCGTTAAATACTGTGCAGATTGACGCATTTTTTCTGCATAGCTTTCTTCGGAATAATACCTGTCTGAACTAGGATCATAATATGAATTGATATCCAGACTAGACTTAGGTCGTTGTGGTGGCTCCTTGTATGTGTCATAAGCTGAGCGAGTGGGAGTAGTTTTGTTCAACATTTCAGCTTTAGATTCGTATTCAAGAAAATCAGCGCTATGTGGTCTTGGCATTGGTGGTTGAATTCCACTTGATTGCATTTTCTTTCTTCTTAATACTGACGGTCCACTGAATGTTTTCTCCTGGGGCTGAAAATATTAAATTTAAAAATTATATGTTATATTAATCCCAAAGGATTTAAAAGTACCAATTGATGTTATACTCACATAATTACCCGCGTTTCTTTGTTGTTGTTGCTGTTGCTGGTGTTGCTGTTGTTGCTGTTGCTGTTGTTGATGACTAGAAATGCTAACACCATCGCGATCTTGAGATGGATTTGGCGACTTGGCATAAGTTTTTCCATATTCATTTTCGGTGGCATATTGTGAATATACATCCTCATAGTCTCCAATCTTTCCTTTATTATACGCAGCAATGGTTGTAGATCTACCATATGCATCCGGTGTTCGTCTCTCAGCTAACAAGCGTTCGTTGATAGCACTTCCCGCTCTCCCAGGCCTTGAACTCAGCTCCCCATATACATCCCTGTTATAAGCGTTCAAATCAAGATTAGATTTGGCATTATTTCGACTTTCGGCATTAATCTCATTGTGAATCATTTCAGCTCTTTCCTCCTTCGTATTAGAACGAGATTTCTTATTCTGCATTTCACTTCGTTCATCTTTAGAGGAAACATCCTGAGGTGTCATATCTTGAAGGAAAGGATTGCGTTGCGATTGCCTTTCGTAAATTTGTTCTCTGTTCTCTTGTGCCACTTGCTGCTGACTTCGATTCCTATCAAAGTAAGGCGATTGCGCATTAGACTTATACATGGATGATGTACTGAGTGGGTTGTTCTCAAGTTTGTCGGTGACTGTGTTTGTTAGTGGCAGAGAGAGATGTTGCGTATCATATGGTGGTCGTTTTGTTTGATACTGTGGTTGCTGTTGTACTGGTGGTGGAGATTGCGGACTGCGAGTGTATGTGGGCTCTTGATTTGGACTAGCTGGATAATTTTCGTGGTCTTGATATCGTGCGTGACTAGTGCCTTGACTATAGTGTGATGCTGGCTTTTTGAGTAAGTCATAGTTTGGATCGTACCTGTAATGCATTGAAATGGAATTGTATAAGTACGTTTGTTTTTTATTTATAATTATTAAAGGACATAATTTTATAAAACCGTCCTTACATGTCTGGGCTTGGCGAATTGTAACCGTCATTCGAGCGTCTTGGCTTAGGTGGTGCGTTAGCGTAGGTTGGTATTTCGTCGCCATCCTGAAGCAAAATAAGTTACTTACTATAGTAATTCATATAGCACGTCGTTGTTAATTGACACCTAACCATCAATTGTGATATGCATTCTGAACAGGTTCTTAATGTTACAAATACAATCAATTTGCGGCAGCGTCATCCGCACTATTATCTGCAGTTATAACGACCACGTAATGGCTGTCCTTGGTTCCGCTCTGGCAAACTAATTGCCGATCACCTGCACCGGTACAAAATACGTGCCTACAATACTACCCACCTCTGGCTTCGCAGCTGTCCGATCGCTCTGTTTTTGCGGCCGTTCACTGAAAATAGAAATTAATGGATTCACAGATTTGAACTTAAAACAACTGTTCAAACATTCTACTATCAAAAATGTAATAGTTCAATCATCAAGTCAACATTAATCTGTTGAAGGTATCAACAAGGCGTAGCTATCTACTGATCTGATCTCGAAGGTAATCTTACTTGTGGCTCTGCATTAGTGCGGCCATGGTCAACGCCTTCACCCATTTCATCATGGCCTCCTGATCGGGCGCCGCGAGGATGTAAGTTCTCATGTTTGCATGCTCCAGTTTAAAAGCATACTTCCGAAGTACTTTGTCTTCCGAAGTGCAACCAGATACTCTATAAGACGGTAGGAGTACTGAGCCAAGTAGTTTCTCCTCGTCTTGACCTGGCGTAAAAAACGTTACATTAATACAATACAATCCGGATAAAAAACAACAATGTTTTTACTAAGCTTCATTAAGTGAATAAACTCTCGTAGTAACAATGTGGCATTGTGTATTTATCGACGTTGAATGTTGTTTTTTTTACTTACTTTTGTAGTAGAACAAGCAATACTCTGACAGCACGAACCATCGTTTCCTCCAGACTTTCAATCCGTCTGAGCCTTGTTTGTAAAGTATGCCAGACATAGTAACTGGAGCCGATGGTATTCGTTGCGCTATAGGTGACCGCAGCGCTTGATTGCCACCGCCGCTACTCCTTCTACTATCAGACGACGGAGATTTCACGCTAGGACTACTAGATTCGCTAGACTTCATGGGCGATGCGACACTCATATTATTCTTCTGGCTTTGGTTATTATAATCCGATGGAGGGGACTGGCTTTTCCCTTTGTCAGCTTCTATTTGTCTTCTGTATTGTTGTTCTTGCTCTCTGTATTCTGCTTGCTGGTTTTGATTCCATTGAGTTTCATATTGCCTGTTTTGTTTCTCATATTCCTTATACTCATTGTTTTTAGCGTAACTGTCGATGTCTTTTTGTATATCAGGGCTACTGTATTCTTTGAAGTCGTTTCTACTACTGTATCGATCTAAGTCTCTATACGAACCATCAGAGTATATGCTGTTTTGTAGGTTAGGTGGTGGTTGAACTCCGTGGATTTGTTGAAGTAACAATTGACGTTCAGCAAATTTCTGCTGTTGATGCATCTGTGCCTGATTTTGATAATGAAGTTGCTGTTGCAGTTTCATTTGCTGAATTTCACTGTACTGTCTTCGTAATAACTCAGTGTTACTCTGTGGTCCTGTCCTATTGGAATATGGTAGATATGGCTTTGATCCGTACTGATTAGGGTTAACATTAGACCTATACATAGGTTGATGATTTTGGTATATTTGGTTGGTATCTTTCGGTGGGTTGCGTTTTAAATAATCTTGATAGACTTCCGCATTGTATCCCTTAGGGATATTGTGGAGTAGCTCATGGTTTACATTTTGATCTGTGTGCACTTCTGTCCTTTCGTGCCTCGGAGGTGACTGCGGATAATTATAATTATCATTTGCTCCGTAATGCCTGGCGTAATCGTGATTGTGTCCAGTGCCATATAAATCGTGCCTGTTTTCAAGGAGCGGAGATCGTGCATTCATGTTCGAGTGATACTGACTCTGCAGTAATTGGTGCATGACGCCATTTGGTTGTATCTGGCCTGTTTGTGAAGAACTTAGGTGGGTTAGTTGTGGGTGCTGCTGCGAGTAGATCTGCTCGGGGTGAACATGATGAGCCATGAGATGTTGCTGGGTGAGCGGCTGCTGCGTCGCCGGCGCTATCTTCTTGTTCTCCATTTGGTATTGGCTTTGTGATGCGGGTGGATCAAGCCTGAAACAAAAATGAACGTAAATGAAGCTATTATATTGTAAAAGGGTTATCCACCGTTGACATGTATGGCATAATAAAATGGTATGTAGAATGTGGTCGCCTGCTCGATAACATGAACGGAAACGATTCAATTTGAGCCGTTTAATCGAAATGTTATCATCGTAGCTTTGATAACATGTCTTTGAAGAAGTATTAAACGTATATGTTAAAGAAGCACATTGCTTACAATCACGTAACGCTTTGTAGCCGCCGCTGCCTGCGCCGAGTGCCACACAATAACTGCCAAGCATTCTGGCTCCAATACTTTTATGATGTATTTCTTATACAATGGAATTTTAATAGGTACGTGAAAATATTTCGTAATCATAGCAAGTCAAGTCACACTTTTATACAGTGTACCTAATTTATAAAATGTTGGTTAATTAAGTAAGTGTTGGAGTTGAGAAAGTGAACTAACAATACAAAAAAAATCCCATTCATTTACAATTAGACAGACAAATTGGTGGAACAGAGGTGGATGAACAACAAATGAGAATTTTATACCACGTGATCTATCTATGTTTCTGTCTGCGCCTCATGGCATTATCATGCAACCCTTATTGTTAAACACGTAAAAAGCCTATTTTCATGGGAGTGTTAGCACGCAAAATATAGCTATGTTTTTTATAGTCACTTCCCACGCAAATATAAGGAACGCTGAAAAACTTGCCTGTGTGTGAATTTTTTAATATTCTAGTTTCTTTTGAATATCTTATAAACAACTTTTTACTATTACTCGCTGAATGAACATGAGTTCCCAAGAAATGATGTAGACATCATAATTATAATAGGTAGGTTATTTCTCAACTGGCCATCCGGTCCGGAATTGTCACTTTATAAATATTTTTGCAAGATCCCTTCAAGGCAGTCGAGTGAAAAGATAATAGGTAATATTGTTGCTCATTAGAAAAACTATTCCATGTTGCAATAACACACGTGGCTAGATAAGTTTCTAAGCCAATAGTAGCAATGACTTACATTTTGACAGTTCAACATAATTCATTGCGTTTTTTACGTTGTTGAGCAGACAAATTTTTCGAACATAATTATGAAGCAATGGATTGGCAATATCCTTCAAAATGATTCAGATTGTGATTGATAGTGTGTTACTCAATTAGGGTACTGTTCAGACTATTCCAGAAATTACAATCTGTACATAAGTAATTAATCCAAAAGCCGCATATGGAAATACAAATTTGATTATTGAACTATGAAGCACTTAAGTTATTTAGTAGGTAGGTAGGTATTGACCAACACGCATTGTGTAAAATTATGGTAAAAAAACAAACATTTTGAAGTGTCGTCGACCTAATTACATTATCTTTGATTATGCAACTGATAATCATCATTGTTGGACGTTTTAGTTAACTATTATTATTTACTCATTTAGTTTTACGCACGATTACATTATCTATACATTTTCAGTATAAGCTGACTTCTCATTGTACGAAAAGCCTATACAATGCGAGGTCACCTAAAGCTGGAAATGTATAGCTTGTTATATGTTCGTTTGTACAGTCAATATTAACTCAAGCTCGTTTTTATTTCTTGCAATATTGTTTGGAGAAACCCTTACCTACTATATCAATCTAATCTATCCATTTCAATTCTTCAATCATTCAACCATCACAAAATCCCATACAAAGAACTAATGAAAGAATGAAACCATCCATTAACGAAATGCACAATAAAATCTTCCTACTAGCTACATCGATTTCATAACTTGCTACACATATTCAAGTTACTCTCATCCTTAACCAATAATGAGCTTCGATCCATCATTCGACTCACGCGCAGCATCCGGCATGAAAGCGACCACTAGTGTTCTCTAATGACCGGAAGATGCGCGAACATCTAAGTCGGCAGTCGTTGTGTTCATCTGCTTGTGTGCGACCGCTTCCTCCAAGCACCACGTAACGATAATGAGTCATGTCAATCATTGACTTTTGATCATGAAGCCGGTAAATGAAATGCTCATAAGCATGTTTTAAGAGAGAGAGAGAGTAAAAGCATTATCTGTTAAGTATTAAATACAATGACAAATTGCCCTTTTAGTATCGCCGAATATCCTGAAAAGAGAGATCAAAGCAATGAAAAGTTAGTTTACCTATACATAATGTATAGAAGTCTATAAGGCTATAATAATATAATAGAAGTCTATTATCTCTCGAATAGAGACAGAGGGAAAGTAGAGAGAGTAATTAGATACCTACATGTAAATGCATAATGCACCAAAGGATGTCATATAACACAGTGTGCGCGAAAAAAAGTCATGTTCGGAAAAACATTGTCGACTTTTACTAATGAAGTTACTACAGAAGCTAATTTAAAGACATACTTAACAAAATAAATTAGAAGATCGTCATCGTCTAGACATTTCAAATATTTCCGATTGGTTCCTTAACGTATTTCTTACGAGTCTGTTGTATTTATGTCGCAGCCAACTGGTTAAATTAGCCGTTCAGTTAACCGCCTAGCCTTTCAACTAAACGGCGGCCGTTCAACTAACGGCCTGAATGATATTCAATTACAGTTTAGGTTGTAAGTCTGTAACCAATCACGCGCGAGCCAAATTGGTCGCAGTAATTAAGGCATTGCACCCCGACCAAGTGGGTTAGGTTAGGTTAGCACTGTGATCAACCGCGTGCGAGCCGAGGGAGGAAGCGAGGCGAGCACTACTTCTAAAGGCCAGGCAGTTAACTGAACAGCTAATTTAACCAGTTGGCTGCGACATTTACATTCTAATGACAGTCCCATGCATTATGTATCAGATGTCACTAATTATATTATTCTGTGCAGATTTTCTGCAAATTCTTCAAGCTCTCTAATTTCCGGCTAATTAGCCAGCCGGATGGATTCTGTTAGAATCTCACCGTGAGAAGTTAGGTGAAGTGAGCTGTCATTCCATCTAATGCTATAGGGATTGATACTAATGACAGCTCACTTCACCTAAGTTAACACGGTGAGATTTTTACAGAATAGCACTACTGGTCTTAAATAAGTAATGAATGACGCAAGTGACCCAAATATACTTTTGCTAGACTGTAAATAACACGTAGGTACTCGTGCCAACATGCAACAGGATATTATGAAGGATTAAGACTCTGATTAAAAGCGTTGGTAATCCATTAGGTACGGTCTTAATATTACAGCTATGCCATAGAGTAGGTGAAAACTGACGTATTGCTAAATATTATTAGGATTTTATTATGCCCATCAAAATTTTCTCCACTCATAAAAATAACTATCTCTTAAAATAATGGTTTCTTTTACTCGGCCACGATATCTATTGCCATATTTGGAGTAGGTACAAGAATATATTAATAGCATCTTACTTTCCAGCGGTATCTGTTATCGTTATACTAAAGCAACTAATACTTTACGCTATCTAAATACCAAGACTGACCGAGACAAACATTATAAACTTTGGCAAATCATCAAATTTCGCACGCACTGAAAATAACCCAGACGTTCCAAATATTAAATTGAGTGATCCGCGTTCAGTTTTTGTCGTTTCCGAAGTGTTAATATCGAGGAACTAGTCTGGTAGCCACGGTGCTTAGTGTTAGGTAATAAATAGTGTAATTATGGGCGATATTGTTTGCTGCGGCTCGGTCGAGAGTTGGTCCAGTTGGCTTCGAGCCAACAATGCGGCGGGCCCGCTTACACCACGAGACGACCCGCGATTAATCTGCCGTTCAATGTCAATCCTACCCTAGGTTGACCTACATTCGCTGTACAATGCTCTGATTCTTAGATAGATCAAAGGTGATATTTTGAGACGCGATTGTGATATCGTGTGCCGTCTTAAGGCATAGTAGGTAGGTAAAGGATCTGCCGGTCGATTCTGTTAAAATCTCACCGTGAGAAGTTAGGTGAAGTGAGGTGTCATTCCATCTGATGCTATAGGGATTGATACTAATGACAGTTCACTTTAAGCTCACTTCACCTGAGTTATCACAGTGAGATTTTTACAGAATAGCACTACAGCCGGTCGATTCTGTTAGAATCTCACCGTGAGAAGTTAGGTGAAGTGAGCTGTCATTCCATCTGATGCTATAGGGATTGATACTAATGACAGCTCAAGTTTAAGCTCACTTCACCTGAGTTATCACGGTGAGATTTTTACAGAATAGCACTACTGGACTTTATTATTTAAAGTTGTCTATGTAGTTTTCTTTACATTTTCTCATAACATCATCTATCACGCCTTATAACGTATAATAGTACGATTATTAGGTAAGTAAGGTGTTAATAGCTAACTCATATGCACAATAAAAATCAACCACATTATCTTGTCTGTCAAAATGAAGCACCTACCAGCGAAAGCTTTACAGCATCAAGCTTCATCACTCCGCTGACAATTCAGACTGACAGAGTGACAGCTGGCTGTTCAAATTGTCAGTCACTGACTTGCACTGAACGATGTTACACCATTTAAGAGTATGTTACCATCATTTATGTAATGTACCACCTCGATTATCTAATGTGCTTATAACAATTACAATAAATAAAACCTGAGTTAGGAAGTGAAATTTTAATGTAATTAACTACTTATTAAGTAGTTGTTTACATTGCTTAGGTAAGCGTTAATTTTAATTGTGCGCGCATTACCATAACTGAAAACTTATTAATTACACTGCGTCCAAAATATAAAGTTGCTAAGAGGAATGATTCGTCGTTGGTAAAGTAGGGAGTATCCAAGCCATAACCATACCTATTGCAAACATATGTAAGCGTTAATTTTAATTGTGCGCGCTTTACCATAACTAAATATTAATTACATTGCGCACAAAATATAAAGTTACTAAGAGAAATAAAGTAAAGTAGGGAGAGTATCCAAACCATAACCACAGCTATTGCAAACAGGGTTCATAAAAATCCAATATTTAATTTTATAATAAAATTATATCGTGTAAGTATAGAAAAACATGCAATTTTCATTATGTTTTATATGTATACTAGCTGACCCGGCCACGCGTTGCTGTGGCTAACGTTTTTGTCATATTTTTTTTTCTATCCTGTCTTTCAAGTTGGATCAAACTGCACACGGTGTACAAATTTTATTAAAATCGGTTAGGAGTCCATCGCGGACAAACATCGTGACACGTAATTTATATATAGTAAAGATAGTTATAGAATAAAGCTTTGTGTTTGATTTTATTTATCGTTTTTATTATCAAAGTAATAATAAAAAAAATTGTCGTTGATGTTTAAAATCATTCTTACCTACATAATCAACTAACCGTACTTGCACGTTATTTGCTGAATCCTCGAAACTTATGATTAGATTGCCACTTCGGGAGAGGCTATCCAAATTGTAGTGTTTTGTCAAGTGGATCTTAGGGTAAACTTTGATTATAAAGAATAATAATGATAAAATTTTCAATTGGGATTAAATGTCGTGATATTTATAATGATATAATATTATTAGCGAACCCTGATTGCAAATAAGTAGGTATACACAATTAATATCGAGAAAATCTTCTTCATTTCCCCTATTATATTAGTCATCAATACGAGGTTCTTCACACGTAACTGTTGATTGGTTATTTATCAATAAACGTGCAAGACTCAGCTGGGCCTCCTCGTCGTTTGCTTCATTATTATTGTGCCTTTCGCCACAAAACTAGACAACGTCTTCGAATGACCACACTATTCTGTGAAACGTTAATGCTACTTTAATAGTTATCATAAAATGCTTAGTCAATCAACGCTCAACCAGTTCCTAAGTACTTACACACGCACATCCTAACTCAGAACTTTCCAAGAAATAGGGATAATGAGTAGTGCTGAAGTTACTAAGAAGTTTTCTGTTATTAACAGTAAGTATACAGGGTAAAATTAAATTAGCTAGCGAAACTCCGCGATTAGCTAGCGAAACTGCGCGGACTTGAAGGGTATCGATATCTAATTCTAAACACGATAAAACAAAAAAAAATAATTTGACGAGATTTTTGTGGGGTCACCGACCGCAGTTCTTGTAGTCACTCGAAATATCAGTTAAAAATCAGTTTTTTATTGTGTAAACTTCACAGACGTGATGGGTAATATCTCAACACGACAAAACTAAAGACAACAGATTTTCTCAAGTCGTACTTCAAGTAATAAAACCCAGACGCCACGCCGCCGTTGAACCCCAAAAAAATGTCAAATCGATTTTGTTTTTAATTTTAATTTATAGTGTTTAGATATACCCATTACGTCTGCAGAGTTTCACTAGATAATTTAATTTGACCCTGTATACAATGCCCTAGTACTCCACCACAAACACAGAAAGTACCTACTAGCGGTACCGCAAGACCAATAACACATTCGGAACACGATTTTCAAATAACATGTTCATTTGTTTATTTGTTTAACACTGCCGCCATTTTCATTCACAACGCACTGCCGATTGAAAGTTTAGAAATCTCTGACTCAGTTCTTAGTCACTCTTATTCACTTTACATCTAGTATCCGGGTTTCAACATTTCCCAATGAGACACCTCGGTATCTATCGATCTATTCTGTAAAATATTTGCACCGTGAAAACTAAGGTGAATAGTGATATAGTGAGAAGTCATTCCCCTGATGCTAGGGAATTACACCATTTATGTCCTATTTCAAGCTCACTTCACCTCAATGTGAGATTTTTACAGAATAGATCTGGCGATCAGATACCCAGCAAAATAAATTGGAAGATATGAGACAAGAAACACAAATCCTTCAAAATACCTAATTTAATCTAAATACCAGCTAATAAAATTGATTCTGTGTGTAAAACAGTATCGAATGACATCATTGATGAAGCCATAATGTTTATAAGGCATTCGTCAGCTAAGCTCGTACAAATGGAACGATGCCTCGAATGCAACGATTATCGCCCGAAAGGAAACAACTAACTGGACAATCATTATCTCGGTAGCAGTTAGAACCGAGCGTTAAAATTAACCGTATCCTGGGGACTTGCGGTTGGGAACTTATTCAAGTGCAATTAAATGGGTGTCTTAGCATGTAAATTACGTCTGTGTATAGACAAGATTGTATGTTAGTTATCGAGACACGTTCGTTTTTACTGGTTTATTTGCTATGCATATCGTGGATTGAATAGGCGCCCATGTTAGTAAACAGGTAGGTATACTAATCGTTACATTAATTAAAATGTTAGGTTATTCTTGATTTTTTAACAATACAGTGACGACTGGCATTAGCATCAAACACTTTCCGAAATTGAAGGAAATTACAAGAGGAAGTCGAAAACAGGCCGTAAATTAACAGTAGCTAAAACATTACATTACCGTCTACTATTTAACTAAATTGTTAACAAGTAAAACAGCGTAGTTAACAATTAAACTGGCTACAAGCGTAAAACCCTCCAAACTTCAATTGTGTAAAGTGAGCGCCCCAGAAGAACACTTTTGTTTCACACACGCTGTAGTTTGACAACTCGCTGCATGTGACATTTTCGTTTTCGGAAGCATTTATAGTAGTTATAATTACTTGTGAAAATGTTTGACTACAGTCGGAAAGAATTCGGATTCTGTACCTGATTCATAATACCTAACGATTTACATTATGATTAAAATCTACCCATGTAAGTATGTAAAATTCATTTACTGTGTTTTGATGTTTACTAACGTTCTAGGGCGATGACCTATTGACAATGGAAATATCAAATACCGGAGGCGCCATTTTGATTTTCAATTTTAACACAGGTATAAAAAATTACCAAGGTAAAAAGGTGAAGTACCTACATAAACTTTTAATATTGTTCTTGAGTTTAAAACAACAGTTCTTGGCACGGTCCATAGGTTATAAAATATGCACGGCATGAAATCAATATCTCAGCATCCGATTGAAACTTATCTCGTCTGACGAGATTCGATACGATACACCTACCTATGTATGATAGCTGTAGTCCTATAGGTAGGTATGCTTGCCAAGCGTGTTTAGGTATGTATGTTATCATAAAACAGACCACTGAAAAATTATATACTTATCATTGAAATATTTTTTTATGACTGACCTGCAAATTACACTTCCTATGTCATTTGAAAGAAAAAGCATTCATATCAGATTTCTTTGATACCATGTAACCAGTAGGTTTGTATTGTAAATCATAAAATGCTTCAAATTAAATGACTAGTTCAAGTTCTATGAAACTGGTATTCATTCATAATCGCGAGTTGCACTTGGCTTGCGATACCTTTCAACGCTAGTAAAACAAAACAAATAAAACTCTATGAATGACTTCATACCATGAATACAGTATTTGAAACAAACAACACACCCAAAACGGAAAAAAAACTAACGAGAAAAAAGGTGTGGGGAAGATCAAAGCTGTCACCGAGGCGCTTGCGCATCCGTTTCCAATTGACGACAACCCCGACGACGGTTGAGTAGTACCAGCGAAATTCCATTGACACTTGGAGTATGTGAGATATTAAGGTGTACGATTCACCGCAGTGGAATGCTAAGGCAGTGTCGATTGGCTGAGCCGGTCTTGCACCGCGGTGGGTTCCCGCGCGGTGTTCCCGCGCATTCTTGCCGCCGAGGTGAACAACCGCAGCGCACGTCGTCGTCCTTGGAGCCGCGTGCTCCTTTCTACACAGCCTCCATCAACCCGTACCGAGGGTTGCCACATTTCCGTTGGAACTGGACGCTGGATAGGGCCCGGTTCTGCGCCTTTGAATTAACGATAGTAATTACTGTAGATATGTGAACGCGCTCGTCTTAGAGTGGTAACGGAAACTGTTTTAATCATAGAGAAGAGCATGTTTATAATATTACTTTATGTTTTTAGTTTCTCGTTGATATCTTTTGATTAGGTGCATTCTATTTACAGCCACACTGAGAAGCATAATCTACGTGCAAAGGGGTTTGAAATTTTTTATATGAAGCATGAAACCTATTGTATAAATCTATAGCAGACATCATAATGTTTTCTGTTTGCATTGTGATGATGATGATGTCATCTATACATTTATACCTATAAGTTTCATGCTCCATATAAAAATCTTTATTGCCCATTGAAAGTGCCGCCTTTTTATATAAAAAAAGCAAAATGGCGGATGCCACGGACCTTCGAGCACTTTTACAAAAGGTGCAGTCGCCAAAAAAATTTAAACATTTGTTGACCACATGCGTCAACTGACAACCCTAACCAGCGGCTGGACCAGCATGGTTAGATAATTCACATGTCGGTGGTAAACTGTAACCTGAGTACCGTGACCATAGACGAGATGTCTTTGTGCGTACAACCGTGCGGTGTGCGAGATTTTCTCACATAGACGAAACAATATAAGTGGAATTTCGCAGAAATGTGTAAAAACTTTGCCCTACATTTTTGTTATTTGGGATTTTCCACAAAAAATACGAGTTTATCCCCAAATATGACTACTATAGCTACAAAGTATCCGTTAAAATATTTTTCCAAGAATTTAAAGTTTCTAAATCTAAAACCGTTGACCATGCTAAATGAGTACAAATTATGTCGAGACATGTGAGCATAACTCTACCAAATTCACATAAAAACATAAAAGTCATTAAAATTTACAAATCACGTCAAAAAATGCGAAACCATAAATCAGTCTATTAAAACAAGCAATTTAACGGATTAATCATATAATAAGTAAAAATTAAACTCATCGTGAAACCTGTGCTACTCGCTATATTCCCATTTTGCAAATTCTGGCTGGTTGATGTCGTTATAAGTTTTCATGTATCGAACGTAAAAATTAAATCTGTCTCACATAAAGTAACTATTTGAGGAAAGCGTTTCCTTCCGCCCTGTTTCACGAGAAATTGGCTGCTAAGAGTTCCCCGTGAAATTCACGAAACAGTGTCGCTCAAGAACCATTAGGACAACGTGACACTATGACACTGTGACACTATGTGATAATTAAGCAATTTAATTATCCTCCTTTGAAAACTAAGAATCATTTCAGAGTCGCTAAAGAGTTAACATTTGTGAACATTGTACAGACCGGCGGCAGCGGCAGTGCATGAAAACTTGACAAAGAGAGTGCCCACAATAAGTTGTGTTTTTGTTGTCGCGATTGTACTCCAACCGCCTGCCGCCTATCGGCCGCCAGTATAGGGTTACCGCGTTACAGTACAGACTTCAAACAAAAAAGGCACGTTTGTCTCCACAGAGTTCACTAAACCAAAAACAATGGGGCTAACCAGAAATTAACGGTAAATATTTTTTTTAAAGAAAACAAAAGCAAGTTACATTTCCTTGTAATTGCCCAATATTAACTTTAAATCATTGTTTACCCTTTTTGTTCATGAAACTATTACCGACCTTATGAGTTTAACTGTATTCCAGGTTAATGACGTATTACAAACTCGAGATAAGATTCAGATGCAGTTTATTACTTATCCATTAACAAATTATGTAATTTAAAATGATATGCTTTCATAACACAGTATCATTATTGATACATTCCGTTTTACGAGCCGTCCGTTGTAAAAGTAGAAAGCATTACCTCCACACAATAATTTTGAACAAGTGGACATCGATTTTATGGCTTCTCAGCAATATTAATAGATTGTTATACAAGGAGCTAAAATGAGTCATTATACTAGGTAGCTTTACTCCCGAGCTTTAGCGCGGGAGTAAACAGAAACCGAGTTATAATAGATTTTTAGCGCCGTGTGTTACACTCTACTCTTCGCTGCGATTGCGAGAAAATAAAATAATCATAATATCATCATAATCATAATAACAAATAGTTTACTTTATTAAAAATAAATTGAAAATATTTGTATAATTCTGGATATTTAACGAGATGTTTTTTCCTGGCAACTTAATTTCAGTCCTCTGTGAAGATGAATGTTGAGTTGTGTATGTGGGGTAAACATACGAGAGACACGTAGTTCCAGGTTTGAGGATCCCTCGTTCGAATTTTCTGAATAGAGAATCAGCTGAGTTGACTCATCCCTTGATGTCGATGGTCGTGAACAAGTTGGGAGAATATTGATGCATTCCGTGAAACGCTAGGTGATATCAAATATGTTTCTTTTTTTTTCTCTTCCATTTGCAAATTAGGGTCTCCATTCTCACTAAATGATGACATTTTCACTGTTGTATAATAAATTACGGTCACCAATTCAATTTGCAATTAGAGAAACATTCTAAAGATTTCGCTCCAATCTTTTTTAAATTTCTACTGGAACGCAATGCACGCATTCTACCGAAGACATCGCCGCTTTTAGTTTCATTTTCAAAAATAAAATGTTCTTTTTTTTATGAAACACTAATAAGCCGAGTCTTTATTCATGATTATTCTACTTATGCATAAAGACTTTTTCGTTTTTGTATAGGCTCGTTGGTAACAGACAAAAATAAAATAAAAACTTTTTCCCCTAGAGGAAGAAATGCTATTTTTTCCTCGCTCTGGTACGCTACAATGACAGTCTTTTTGAGCAAGAGGAGTGAAAACATACTTAACTAGTCCATGAGCTATTTTAAGTAAACGTAATTGACTAATTAGAAACTAAGATTGTTTCACAACTGTCTCAACTCGAAATATTTCGTATGATGATATTATTCAACCATAGAATCAGTTTAATTAGGTACAAGTCCACCTTGAGTTTATTTAACGGCAGGCACATTGCAAAAATTTGGAATGACTTTATCTGACCTTATCTTAAATCCTACTTTTTAGGAACAAGCATTGACATTCATTATATTTCTTGTGCTTTGAGCAGCAATTACCTATTAGTTTGTGTACCTAGATGTTTTCCATAAAATAATGTTTAAGAAAACCGTTCAAGCATACTAAAACGATTGGAAAATAACGATAGTGTTCTGACATACATAAAATAAACAGTCAGTCATAAAATGCAATAACAAAGATCTTGCATAAAACATTTTGTAGAATTATTTCCAAGTGCATGTTAGAATGTAAGAAACTTCGCATTCCTTTTCCTGCAAAAGGCTCAAAAAAATGCTTTCATCACAATTCTGTAAGCTGTCCTCTGTAATCTACGGAACTGTACATAGACCACCAGCATAACCAGTCTTAAAGGGTTTATTGTCAATGCGTACCTGAAAACGAGTCTATTTACCGTATTTAAACAGTATTATTTATTCATTTAATAAAAGCCTATGTAAAGTACTATGTCTTGCAGGCGTGAGTTCATGTATGACTATGTATCATCATCATCTGCCTAGCCTTTTCCCAACTATGTTGAGGTCGGCTTCCAGTCTAACCGGCAGCTGAATACCAGATTTTACCTGCACAACCCGGTTACCGGGTAATACGATACCGCTGGTAAGACTGGTTGTCAGACTTTCGGGCTTCTGACGACCCGTAACGACTGTCAAAGATCCAAGAAAGTCATAGGTTGCCTGCCTGTCTCAAAACCAAACTTTAGTAGCACTACCGATATCGATACGGATGCGTTGACGTTGAAGTGGGTTTTATCAATCCCATTAACATACCGAACTAGCTTCGTTTGGTAAACTGGTTCACAATATTGAAGTCGTATGCTCTTCAACTCCGTTGAACAGTAAAATATTATAGTGACTTTTTTATTTTAGCTTTCTCTAACATTATACGTTTTTTTAATGAAACTATTTCGCTTGATAGTCGTAAAAGTTGTCATATGAATACACGG
This sequence comes from Gortyna flavago, assembly GCA_963669345.1. Lineage (NCBI taxonomy): Eukaryota > Metazoa > Arthropoda > Insecta > Lepidoptera > Noctuidae > Gortyna > Gortyna flavago. The sequence continues at coordinate 7,986,582 of OY770146.1, forward strand.
AGAAAAGAAAAATCTTTTCATGACAATGCATAAATAATCGGCCGACTGCGAGTCGGACTCGCACACGGAAGGTTCCAAATCACAAGGCAAAAAAGCCCCAAAAAGACACGTTTCTTATTATGGAAACCCCTTTTAAATGTTATTAACTTTATTTTATTTTTAAATTTTTTTGTTATAGTGGCAATAGAAATACACACTCTGTGAAAATTTCAACTGTCTACTGAGTTTCATGAGATACAGCCCGCTGACAGACAGACGGACGGACGGACATCGAAGTCTTAGTAATAGAGTTTCGTGTCAACCCTTTGGGTACGGAACCTTAAATTACAGAAAATGTAATTTAGCATATACATATATCACACCACTATAGCATATAATTATAGCACACACACAAAACCAAAACTAATCTAGATAAAAGAGAACACATTATGGTAAAATGCCCGACAGTTCAGCCATTTGTAAAAGCTTTTATTTTTTGTTCATAAAAAACGTTCTTGGGACAACAACGTGTCTTCATAAATGAAACACATTTCGCACCGTATCAATCTATAAAAGGATATACAATATCAAAAGGGTTTACGACACCAATACGGCTCACGTATTCGCTTTGACTTCTACATTTCTTGGTCGTTAGAACACTCATATATTTTGATACGGGTATAAACGGAATCGGTGCTAAGCCCTGATTAAAATAGAAATGGAAAGAATGGGCTCGATAACTCTCCATTGCGTTCAATCTTGCAGATTATAAAAAAGGTCCGCCTGTAGGATGTATAGGACTTTTGTTTTTTTTGTCGTTGGTCTAATAGTCGCAAGCTCTATAGCTGAGCATGAAGTCCTGGGTTCGAAAACCAGGTCGTGCAAAGTGTTATTTGGTATTTCCATCAGGTATTTTTCTGTAGCAGCCTGGAGTTTAGATTTGTGCCCGGTTAATGGCAATAGGCTCGCCCCCATTACATGGGACTTAACCATAACTGGCGATATGTGGGTGTACTACAGGCATAGGTACCTTACCTGTGCCTAAATCTTCAGGGATTACAAGCGCGATGTCAATTTGTTTTTTTTTTTTTAATTATGAACGTATCCGTGAACTCTAAGGTATAATATTATAAATGTCTATTTTATAATATTATGACGGATCTTATTTGAATAGATTCTGCGTGGGATCAGCGCTTTTTTGCTCACGATTCAAGCAAATACCAACCCCACCTGTATGATATCACACCTCGGTGTCAACGAACATGACTGATTCAATGATCGATGAACATAGTATAGATATGCCAACATTTGAAAGTTGCTAGAATTAAATTTATTTGTTGTAAAGTTATGACAGTGGAGGTCAGTAAGTATCAACAATTTTGCGATAAAATATTATTAGTTCACGAATATCCGTAATAGCTTCTGCCCGCGACTTCGTTCGCGTGAAATTTCTTGTTCCCCGACCCACCCTTTGCATCGCATCACCTGCCGCGCTATCACTTAGTTTTCGCTTAGCGTTCTTTCTGACTTTTTCTTTTAGCTCGCCTCCTAAACTCCTGAAGGGCATAGCGTGATGTTAAATAGCCTTTCACAAAAATTTTGCTATCAAATGCAAAAATATGTTTTAAATCCAAGCGGTAATTCCTGAGATTAGCGCGTCAAAACAAACAAACTCTTCAGCTTTATTATTAGTATTTAGATAGGCATAGATATTATAATCGAAGATATTTATTTCTGAACGTGGTTAGGGCATTGAATAATAAAAGGCACGAACCTCTTTACGTCACAAGTAGACTAGATCGAGCACACCTGTTACTTTTGTGAATAAGAAACTATTGTATATACCTAGGTATCCTAGCTGGCTATGTGCCGCTATATAAAATGCACTCTGTATTTTGAAAATCTTAAAATGTATTAACACTTACCGACCATCTAGATTTCTAGTAAAACCGAGGAAACCGGAATGTCCTAGAACAAAAATTCGAAGACATATGACATCGACCAACCCGCACCGGGCCCGTGTGGTGGATTACGGCCCACTCCCTCTCAAAAAGAGAAGAAGCCTGTGTCCCAGTAGTGGGAAGATTATGCTGATCATCTAGAAACAACGCTGGTATATAGGTACATACCTATAGACATAATGACTACACACTGTGTGATTATATGTTAGAAAATTTTAGCCCTTTTTCGGCTTAGTACCCATTGGCCTATGATCGTTACTTAATATACTTATTAGTCATACTACAATAAACACTACTATTAAATAATTCGATAAAAGTGTCTGTTTCTCAGTTGCTACCCATCCATTCACCATTACGGGTGGTCGTTTCTCCATAGCTCTCGCCTGCTTTTTTTTCTGGTTAATGACCATAAAGCAATGAATTTTTACAAAATAATAAATATTAACTACTTGTATGTCCCTATGTTTTCCTTTTTGATGATACATTAGTTTTGTAAGAACTAAAACCCTTAAAAAAAGCTCAAAATTGCCGATTTAAACCGCTGTCATCAGAGGCCTATAAGTGTCCTTACAATTATTAATGAAAAAAGAAAGACATACGGACACAGTATAATATCCTGCTTATTCAGTTTATGAAATATCTTTTATATTGGTCCAATATTGGAGGAGGAATTAGGCGAGAGACAAACCTCGAATTATGACTTTTTACTTAGGCTATTTCAAAAGTCTCTCCAACCGCATTTCCTCTTATGCTTGGTTTTATAAAGCGGTTCCGTCATAACTTTTATAGGCCGTCATGAAAATATGTCATTATCACATTTTTCACCAGTTGACACATTAAGTTGTCAAAAACACCGCTCTCTTAGGAAACCACAGCTTTAGAATGGGATTTTATTTCAGTATCGTATCGTATCATTATTTTAGAAAAACATCGTGTTACTAACATCTTCCAAAATATAATATGCACATGCAATCCATTAGGACACAGAAGTAAACATGCCACAGTGCACTCTGTTTAAAAATAGCTAATTACAAGATTGATTGTTTATTTATACTGAGGCACAAAGACTGGTCAGTCAAAGGATCAGTGAGAGGTGGCAATGAGCCAGTCACGAGTATTGTAGGGCCAAATGTGCTAACTGCTATCGAAGTATCGGAGTTAAATAGATCAACAATGGTTACCAACGGATAGGGGATATAAAACATTGTTGCATGATCTTAAATTTAAAGAATTTGCTTTCTAAAAAAGCTCTTTCAAAGTCACAAAGACGACCAATATTATATGTTTCATGTTATTATGTCTAAATCTAATTATAGTATCGCAGTAATTTGCTTTTCGTGTTTGCCTGTGTGACCACTTAAATCTTCTGGATTTTGATGCGGTTTTCACCAACACTTAAGAGCATTTATTTCGGAATGTTTATGTGTATAATATACTAACATTTAACCTAGATATAGCATAGAAATCTCAATGTGTTGACATATCGCCACATTAGTAGATTGCACCCGTGCGGACCAAGTGCGGGTGGGTCACCAGTACACAATAAAACTTTACAGATATGGGTACTAGGTACTAGTACATATTGTTATTTATATTAATATACAGGGTTATTTTTAATAAGTTAGCTAAACTCGACAGACGCGATGGGTAAATAAATATCTAAACATGATAAAACAAAACATAAATAATTTTGATGATTTTTCAAGTGAAAACTTCGTAGGGCGCGTTTGGCATTTCTTTAGATGGGAAAAACCATTGAACTCGTGACACTGTTACCGACACCACGCTACATTCGGATGTGTTCGGCTGTGCTCGGGATGTACTCGGTTTTAATGTATATCCGATATTTATGTCAGTGAGGGATGGCAAAATATTCTGTTTGTGTTTTGTTTTCACTTCTGTCGGTACTCCCGGAATGCCACTGTTTTTTTTGTCGGGTTATCGATCGCAGTTATTGTAGTAACTCGAAATATCATTTTTTTAAATCCTTAACAGTACCAGTTAAAGTTGTTCTCACAGCGAACGGTCGCGGAACTCCGAACAAAAAACCTTTTTATTTAAAATAACTCTGTATTAAATGTGAACACATAGCCAGTTAAGATCATATGTTAAGATCTACATCAAAGCAGTCCATTATATCAACGCAGTAGCACAAATTAATTTACATTTTCTGGCCTACTAGCAACTGGTATGCAAGGACAAGTTTGGCCATGCTCTGTGATACCTACATACATAATTCATTACAAAATGCTCTGGCACGCGCCTAACGGTGCGTGATTTTTAACAACAATGATTGAAGTACCTACCTAAACGGAACGTTAACGATAACTATCGGTTGTTGGTAAAATATCCTATTATTATCGTGTAACGTTTAAATCAATCAATCAATCAATTTGGCCTGTCACAGTCCGCAGCTGGACAGGGGGTTTAAATTACTAATGAATTTGACTTGCAGTCCCCCGGCTAAGTATAGCGCACCCATCTGATGCCTAAGACTGCGTTTTCGGTGGAAAGCGGAAGCGGGTGATGGAAAGGAATATGTAGCGGATCGTTTTACTAGCTTTTAATTTGAGCGCTTTGCTATGCGCTCACGTAGCCTTTTTTGCCACCGGATAGGTATGACCGTTTTGTACGTTTGAAGATATTCTGAGTGACCATCCATTACTTATCGACAGTGTAGGGCGTAGTTAACTACAATTTTGTAATCTGATTACTAACTACGATTAAAAGTAGTTAACTACATGTAGTTATGATTACATGTAACTTAACTACAGTAATCAAACTACAATAAGTAGTTGTTAATTTGATTGCTGCAATGTAGTAGTTACAATTACTGATTATTTAAGTTTTATGAACTTATATTTTGCAATTAAATAAACATGTAATGTGTAGTAATATATGTTTTGGAATATGGCTGCATAAAAAAAATCGGTTTATTGCACATACCTATGTTTATTTTCATGAATAATTAAATGCAAGGATTAAAGTCGTAGATATTATGTACCTATACTTATCAGATCTTAATTACTTTTTATTGATATGTAACAAAAAAAAAATACTAAGCAAACATCAACTTAATTCAAATTATTTGCGAATCAAATAAATAAACAAAAAACCTTTTTACAAAAAAAATTTTTTTTTTTGTAAAACGGTTTTTATTTTTCACTTTTTAGTGAGAGAGTTTGTAATTTATCTAAGTTACAATAGCCTAACGTCAACTGCTCATCACCTTTTACAAAATATTGCTTTTCCCGATGATGGACGTTAATTGTTGAGGAGTTGTCCTGGTAAGAACCTGGAGAACTCCACTCCACCACCACACGCATTGTGACGAGCATAAATTGCTTAGCAACCATATTAAAGTAATCGAATCGCAACCCGTGAAATATTTATCATTGATTAGTTCCGATGGCCGTCTGTGGTCTTCATCATCAGCTCCACTTTACCAAATGATGATTTCCGAGAGCAAATGCTCATGTTACTCTAAAAAATATCTTAATCGCTATAGGTTTGCCAATAAAATTTGAGGGTTTCCCTCGATTTCCCTGGGATCCTATCATCAGATCCTGACCTGATGATCATGGGACCACTTGGGAAGTATGCCCTTTCAAACAAAAGAAAAAATTTCCAAATCGGTCCAGGCGTCTTCGAGAAATCGGGGAACATACATAAAAAAAAGATTCCGACGAATTGAGAACCTCCTCCTTTGTTTTTGAAGTCGGTTAAAAAAGGTTGATTGAGTTAATCATTTAAATTAACTTTTAGTACTAGGTACACGTTTTTCGAACATTTCATCCGATAGCCTGTGGGATTTGGGATGGTTTATCATAGTTGCGTAACAACCTCTCCACTGGAGCCGAAGAAGGTAATGGAGTATTGTATTTTATGAATACTTTTTTTACTTCTGGATATCTATGAAGACAATTTAGTTCTCGATCCATATCTGATAAATAAGAAGAATAGCGTGTTTGCTTTTTTAATGACGCAACATCATTTTAAATCTGTAGTTATAAAAAGTAATCAAGTAATCGTGATTGCAACTACAATTTGTAGTTAGTAGTCAAAATTTTTAACTACATTTTTCGATTTTTTTATGTAGTTTGTAGTTATGATTACTAACTACTTTATGTAGTCGTAGTTAGTAATCAGTAGTTAGATTACATTTTGCCCAATACTGCTTATCGAGAGCCCTCCGTGCCTCGGAAAGTACGTTAAGCCGTTGGCTCCGGCTGTAATTCCTAGATCTTTGACAGTCGTTACGGGTAGTCAGAAGCCCAAAGTCTGACAACCAGTCTTACCTAAGGGTATCGTCTTATTCAGTAACTGGGTTGTGGAGGTCAGATAGGCAGTCGCTCCATGTAAAATACTGGTATTCAGCTGTATCCGGTTAATCAGGAAGCTGACCCCAACATAGTTGGTAAAAGGCTAGGCAGATTGATTTAAATTAAATTTTAGGTTTTCCCCCACATCTTTTCAAAAACATGACGTGAATAGCTTGTCTTGTTTTTAAAGTACCTACATGGACAAATGAACAGTACTATACTAACTTAACTTCATCGATAGGTAGGTACTTAGAAGGTTATAATTAAGTATGATCTCATCACAGCAATATATCCCGCAACAATAAAATAGAAGTTAACAATGAGCAGTTCATGTTTACATTTTGCAGCCAAATAGCCTGCGGTTAATAAATATAACAGTTTTACCCTACATTGTGACAAAATGCAGTTATGACCCACTTGGCAAGCGCGTGAGTTCTAATCGTGGTTTGATTTGCAGCAGTACTTTCATGACTGAAGGAGATTTTCAGGCCACACACTATTAATAATGTTTGAGCGTTTTGTGAGCTGCATTAGATCATAACAATGTTAGGGCCCATAATATGAATAGGCTATATAAACTTTGTAGACAGGCTTTGTTTTGCTAGCGATACCTGTTACTTGTTACAAATGCCTTTAGGTACCAGAGATGGTGAACCTTTTTACATTCCACAAGACAGAATTAAAAGTAAATGTCGAACAATATAGGACAATAAAATGCCGATTCCAATCTGTTTTGAGCAAGCGTGGTGATCAATGCAAATTCCTCTTCTCATACAGAGAAGGCGAGACCCTTCTCTATATGGGAAGAGGAATTTGCTCCGCAGTGGGACAATAGTAGGCAATATTCTCCCACTGGAGAGCAATATTGCCATAATATAGGCATAATATAGTATTATTTTTAATACAAAATACGACAATAAAATGTTAAAAGCAAGCAGCTCTATAATTATGTAGGTAAATACAATTAAACAAAAAAGAATATTGTACAATTTCATACAAAAACCAATGCCTCGCCATTATTTTCCAAATTGTGCCATAGCTTCTCCATCCCTGGCCAAAACAATATCAATAGTCCAAATTAATTCAAACATTTTATTAATACTTGAGGCTTAGCAATAAAACAATATTTTCGGAACCTAAACTATAGACTTCAACGTCGAACACGGTCGTCATAAATTGCAAAAACGTGACTATGTGCCGAACCGAGTTGTTCAATAGTCTGCTATTTTATACACACTAATAATACCTAACAATATGCTGCACAGGTAAATAAATGTACAAATGAATGGATGCTACAACTGAGTTGGTTATAACAAAGGCTCCAATTGACGTAAACAGAGATAAGAATAATAATGTGTATTCGGGGCACGTTGAGCCAAAGCAGCGTTTCATAATAATTCAATAGGTGGTACTTAAGACCTGAAGATTACCGCCGTTGAGGCCTCTTGACTCAAAACACTTGACGAAACTCGCTAATCTAATGTTGAGTGACAAAACCGACATTCCGAAGCAATAAGTTAGTTTTACCTCATTTTTCATGACAATTCTAACTATGTACTAAGTATACAGATATTGTTGTTACTGTGACTTTCAACCAAACGTCGCGCGTCGTCGTGGCCGGAGGTACGATTAGCATCGTAGGACAAAGAACATTTTGCTATTTGAAAGGATAGAGGCCCTTTTTTTAGAATTATCATCATAAAGTTTAAACTCTAATCCAGTATCGGCCTTTACAAGTATTCTAGACTCCAGCGTAAATAACAAATTTATGCAAATAAATACAACGATTTATAAGTTTTCATTAAAAATAATGCACAGTCTTGACTTTTGCTGCAGACTCTACCTCTTCAAATTGACAACCTTCACATGCCGAAGACATTACCTTAACTGCCATTTTTATAATAACGAGGAAATGCTACTATCACTCTACTTAATATCACATTAGGGACACGAACACAATATATATTCTATTGAGAATACACACCACCTGTTAGACCGAGATTCACGTATTTGTAATCATAAAGTATTCCACAGCATAGTAAGTATTGAAAAAGCTCAGTTACAGATGCCAAGTTACTGGATTTGTATGTATACCTAGGCGTGAACAACTACAGTAGGCATTCGGCGAATATTCCAGCTACCGCCATGAGACCTTCCACAAATGATGAAACGTATGCAATTTTTATAGATGTGTTCGCATTGTTGTGTTGTATTTTTCACTGAAGCCCTGGAGGGTAACCATGTGTGTCCCAAAGCTAAGCTAATGGATATAAATGGTAGTTTCCTTCCATACCATCAAAACAAAATAAAACAGGGTACCTACCACGAGCTCTTAACGCGATCCACTTTAGGACCTAAACTGAACTGTTCTGCTAATTCGTACCATGACGTCAGTTTAACGATTCAATTTAGGCTATGCCATCTGGATACCTACCACGAGCTCTTAACGCTCATTCACCTTCAACGACCCAAATGCCGCTGAGCGTATTGGACGTCATGGTACGACTGTGAACGATGTTGTTTAAGAACCTAAACTGAAATGTCTTGCTTTTGAATCGTTTTTAAATAGATCATGGTAGGCCACCAGTTTGGTTCTAATATTTTATCCTATCAGAAATACAGTTATAATACGGTAGCTAAGGTTATTTATTTTACGTGCAATGGCATGTGTAATTGTGTACTTAATTTACGCATGCCGCGAATTGAGACAAAAGTCGTGAGAGAAGAAAGTTATAGTCGCAGTGACACAGTCGAGACCGACTGACTTCATTTCTTGTAAGCAGGTAATTATGTAGCGGGAACCTTATGTAATCAGGAGTGGCGTAATATTTAATAAACTTGTGTAAGAACGGTATAAATGGGCACGCCGCGATAGCGGCGGTAAGGCCCCTCTTTGAGGAGTGGCTAGAGAGGCGTCACGGCGCCCTCACCTACCGCCTGACGCAGGTCCTCACCGGTCACGGATGTTTCGGGAGGTTCCTGCACATAATCAGGCGGGAGGAAACGCCCGGGTGTCGCCACTGCGAGGATCGCCCAGAGGACACGGTGGAGCACACGGTGGAGGTCTGTCCCGCTTGGGCAGAGCACCGCCGTGTCCTCGTAGAGGCGATCGGCAGCGGCGGCGACCTCTCGCGCCCGGCCCTGTTCCTAGCCATGGTCCGGGGCGAGAGGGAGTGGGAGGCAGTCACCTCATTCTGCGAAGCAGTCATGCTAGCGAAGGAGGTGGCGGGATGGGCGAGGGAGAGAGATGAGAGAGCCGCCCGTCCCAGCCGCCGCGGTAGACGCCCCGGGCGTCGGGAGCCGCGTGACGACTCCCGGCCACCGTAGGCGCGGGCCTGCGGACGGCGAGTAATGGGTAGCTCGCCGTCCGATCAGGACCAGGCCCGTGCCGGACGGCGCGTATGTGTTCCACGCGCGCCTCAAAGAGATGTCAGCAGATAAGGAGGGGCCCGTCAGGGCCGAAGCCTGCCGGGGCAGCGGGATTGTCCGAAAGGGTTACCGCTGCCCCGGAATATAAAGGGCTAAGGAAGGAACACGGATGGGTTTTAGTCAGTAAGAGTCTGACACTCCCTTCCGCTCCACCCAGAGCGGGAGGGGTCATTTGATGATTTCCCATCCTTAAAAAAAAAAAAAAAGATCGGTATAAATATAGTAAAAAAGGTCCGTGAATGGGTGACCATCTTCACATACCAAGACCCCTCTGTGCCTCAAAAAGCACGTTAAGCCGTTGGTCCCGGCTGTCTTTCGTGGATCTTTGACAGTCGTTATAATACGGGTCGTCAGTAGCGCGAAATTCTGACAACCAGTCTCCAAAGGGTTTCGTATTACCCAGTAACTGGGTTGTGGAGGTCAGGTAGGTAGTCGCTCCATACTGGTATTCAGCTGCATCTGGTTAGACTGGAAGCCAACCCCAACATAGTTGGGAAAAGGCTAGGCAGATGCAGATGATTTAGAGAAAATGTAACTACTTAACTATTTACACTATACACTAAATTAAATGACTAACTAACTATACAAATAAATACAAAAACAAAGGACACATAGGCATCGCAGTACTCGTCCACATCGCTGACATCCGGAAAAGTGCCCAGAAGACTGGCAGCATTGCCACGTTGAATGGCAATGCTAATTCTTTCGCCAAAGAACGACCCAGCCCGCTGGTCACGTGAAGTGTCGACCAGCCGCAGCCGGCGAAAAATTTCGCGCACTCGGGCCCCATAACCCGAGCGTTGCGACCCCAAACGGCTCAAAGCTATAGTTGCCCATAAGGTTACAGTATTTGCGCCGCTTGAGGGTCTCAGCAGCTGCAGCAGCGGCGCCAGCACAGCTCGCTGTGCTAGGAACATGAGATAGACAAGCAAGGGTATCGACACACGTTGCGTCCCACACCAGAGGCCCACCCACCTTCCAAGGCAACAACGTCATGCCGTCTGGTCTTTTTATTTAAGTTTTTTATCAACATGAATATCTTAGTGAAACCCCACATTAAATATTTGAATAATTTTTTTATAGCCGTCAGCCTACGTGCTCCCATAGAAAAGTTCGTCACGTCAGCCGAGCGAAGTGACACAGAATCGTGAGAGATGAAAGTCGTTGTCACGTTCAGTACCTACGCAAAGTAATAATAGCAATAGGTAGAAAGAAATATGTGCTTTATCTACATTTCTGAGCTCTGCTTATGAGCCTTCTGGATTTTGTGCTCTGTTGCATTGATTACAAAAATTCTTTCATTAAAAGGATTTCGTGAATTTTCGTGTTTTATCTTTAGGGCAAATAATTTCCTTGTATGAGGATGGTTCAGTAACCATTGTTTTTTATTTTATTTTATTACAAGTAGAGTTACATAAGTAAGTCGACACTTACCCCTTTATTCATAAACGTTGCTTAGAGTTAAGTAGTGATTAGCGACTGTTTAATCATACATACGACACTTAACTTTAATAATCGTTTATAAATGAATCCCTCAGTGTAAACAATTTTGTGGCTAACATAACACTCCGAAAACATGAGTCATAATACTCATGATCAAAAATTTATAACACATTTTTACGAAATGTTTTGATACAATCTAAATCAAAAGTCATTTGAATTAATGACTAAGAATCAGCAATTTTTGAAAGTCAAAATAAGTCAAAATCTGTTCAGACAGTCCCCCAAAACGCCCACCCTTCACCACTTCCTAGTGAGCTGGGAAGAAGTGGCGCAACAAACTCCCCAGCAGCACAGCTGTCTGTTCAGTTAGAAGAACTTAATTCTATACAATAGTAAGTAATTAACACATTACACAAAACATTAAATCAAATTATTTGACCACATATGTATGTCGGCGGCTAGCACACGCCAATATACCAACAAATACGGAAAATACCTATCCAACTCATCATCTGCCTAGCCTTTTCCCAACTGTGTTGGAGTCGGCTTCCAGTCTAACCGGATGCAGCTGAATACCAGTATTTTACATAGAGCGACTGCCTATCTGACCTCTACAACCCAGTTACTGGGTAATATGATACCCCTTGGTAAGACTGGTTGTCAGACTTTCGGGCTTCTGACGATGTGTCAAAGATCGATGAATGATAGCCGGCACTAACGACTTCCGGTGCAGAATGCATGAGCATTTCTCACCGTAAAAAAGGCATGGAGGGGTCTTGGTATATGTATAAAGATGTTTACCCATCCACAGACCAACCGCGGCAAGTACGATCGACCCGTGCGGCTGCTATTACTTAGCCACAAGCCCCTAAATTATAAATTAGTACTGTACAAAATATTAAAGCGCTGTTAGCAATGCAATGTAAAATGTAATAGACCATAAAAAGTGAGATATTTCTAGCCTCCGTGTGAACTGCGGCATTAGCACTAAGCCGTAACATATGCAAAGCAAATTAATTTTAATAACTCATAAAGTTTACTTTAGATATACGTCCTCTAGCACTGGTCCCACCGCCAACGAGGAAGCGGCTAGCTAACAACGATTTTCTAGCTCAAGTAACGTAAAAAAGTTTTTAGCTCTTTTGTAATTATAATAGATTCGCTGACTGTTCACACTGCCGTGCCGGCGAGAACTCTCTCTCTACTTGTTTGGCGTTGCGACAAACTATACAGGGTGGCAGGGACATCGACGCGCAACCGCTTACCATGGATTCAGTACATGATTCTGGACCCCCCTGCGTTGAAATTTTTCGTCGGCTTTTTCTTAATTTTTACGTTTTTTTCTGCAATTTTTTTTATTGTAAACCGTATAAAATCATTATTTCTATCTAACCCAATGAGATTTTTAATAAAAAAATAGCAAATTCACTTATTTCACTTAAAACAGCAATGTAAATAAAACTCGAAAGGGCTACCTGATCAGCTGTTTGCAAAAGTTCATTTGCGAGGTCAACACTGGCTTAGTACCTTGACGCTATTCGTTTTCAAATGCCGACAAAGGGACCGCGGCGGCGGCGGCGCCGGCGGGGCGGCGGCGCCGGCGCGGCGGCGGCGAGCGGTCTCGTAAGAAGCTATGCGACGTATCCCGATGAATCTAACAGACGCGTCACATGAGGCATTTTAATCATCTACATAAATGAATGACCCATTTACTACTTTTATTTTAGATTCATTAAGGGGATAATTATTTTTCTAAAGCTTCATCGATTTAAGTAAAGAAGATTAAAAAAAAAACGTGTAGAAGTGTATTGATAGTCACGTAATTTTTCAATTTTTTTTAATTATCAACATTAATTTTAGTTTTGAATGCAATTAAACAATGTAATTTACTGTTTCATTAAAAAATAATACATCCATTTTCGCAATTAATTTCGTGAGTAGGTACCTAGGTACAACTAAATGTGTTTGTACACTCTATCATTTTGTTGATCTGTGTTCGGTGTAGGCACTGTATTCACAGAATAAATGCAAGTACTAACTGTCGGCAGCAAGTGCGGCAAATTGAAAGAAAGATCAGCTAAGTACATTTCTTTTGATTTCGCCGATTTTATCGGATTTTTGCCAGTTCCTAGATTTCGTTGATCGCAAACGGGCGTGCTGTTTGTCGCGAATTTGTGATCTTAGCGTAGTTTTAAAATCAAAAGTAATTTTCTTTCTCTGTGTGTGTGTGTGTTTGAGAGTGACGTTCAAAATGCCTTCCAGACCTGAACAATTCTTCAGGCACCAAACTCGATGGTCGGTAAATGTGTAGGCCGGTATTTATAAAGACCGCGTGATTGGACCCATTTTTCTCCCTGAACGACTAAACGGGCCACGATATCACGAGTTCCTAAAAACAACTCTCAAGGAAATAATCGAGGAGGTGCCTGTGCTCCAGTTCCGCGAGACATGGTTCCAACACGACGGCGCGCGGCGCGGCGCTCCCCCACACGTGACCCTTCCTGTCCGAAGCTGCCTCACCGTATCTTTTAGAGACCGGTGCATTGGAAGATTCGGTCCACAACCATGGCCAGCTCGCTCACCGGACTTGACTCCATTAGATTTTTTTCATTGGGGTTACGTCAAGGATAAGGTGTTTATGACCGAGTGCGATACCGCAGCAGAAATGAGAGATCGCATTGTGAATGTGTTTGCGACGCTGTGTGAGGAGTGTGTCCAGGATCCCACTTTTTTGCCCCGTGTCCACGCTGAAACTCTGCGTCGCGCTCAGATCTGCGAGCGGGTTGGTGGCGGCCACTTCGAACCCTACCTACCCCCTATCTCATTAGGAATGAGCGAGATTAAGGTAAGTTCATCAATTGAACATTACTGGATCGCTAAGTTCTTATCAAGCATCTTTTTTGTTATCAATCCTCATCGGTATCGCTATTTTATGGGAATAAGCTTATTGTTATCGGTTATCAAGACTAATTAAACATGATTTTATGTGGTAGGTACTATCAATGTTGTCGTTAGGCGATATTTCGTAGGTACGTTCACGTTCGTCCGGTCGCGGCGGGCGGAGCGGCGGTGGCGGTGCGGTGGCTGCGGGGCGGGCGGCCGCGCCACAGATTTGTATGTGTGTGTAGGTTAGGCACAGCGCGCGCGCTCGCTCGCCATACGCGGAGCGTTTTAATCGCGTTGTTTGCAATACATTGCGCGCTCAAAAATGTAATTTTTTTTAACCGGTCATTTCCGAGATGAATGACTTTCGTAATTTAATTTATGGCATCAGGTGTAACCTTTTGACAACGTTTGCGCGTCGATGTCCCTGCCACCCTGTATAACTATAAAGATTTGTGCTATAAAAGAGAGTACTCGCTCAGGGTCGCTCGCTTGGCGGACAGCAGAATACTCGCTGAGAGACTCACGCTTGATACATTCGCATACCAGCGAATAATGGGAATAATCGCTCGTTGACGCGCCGCGCCGCCCGCGCCGCCGCGCCGCCGCTCCGTCGCACACGCGTTGCTTGCAAACTCGTTTCTAGTTGCTCGCTCTACTCGCTTGTCGTTATTCGCCAGCGGTAGGACAGGTTCCTATTTACCTAAGCGTCGTCGGCATTTCGTGGCGTTATCATAAAAAAAAAATATTTTGAACAGTGTTAGGTACCATAACGCTCTTTATTATTATTAAGTAACGCGACCCTTGTGTCTTCCACGAAACACTACACCGCTGAATAATTCTTAAGTGGCTTTAGCTAAACGAGCGATTGCAGGTCAGGATTACACAGCTCACAGTTTAACTAGATCTTTACTAAATCTTTAACACAATAACCTTTACGATTTAACTTTGAAACTGCAAAGATTAGTAAGCCTAGAAGAGGCAAAGGCACTTTGGCATTAAGCTGAGGTAGCAGTGCAGAATTCCGACTAAATCGCAATTAAAACCTTTTAAATCCAACTGGATTAAATGGTTTAAATACTTATGTGAAATTCCCTTTTTATTTTCGTAAATCACATTGTAATCTTTTTCATTCGTTTTTTGTTATCCTTTTCGGTTTTTTTCATACCTAAACAAAACAGTTAAATAAGAAACCATTCAAATGCACCTCATATCATTTCGTCATTCATTGTTGTGTCATTGTGTCATGCATTATATTTAAAGTAACATCCTTATTCTTATAAAAAATTACTTCTACACGTCATTTGCGGTCACTGCAGAGTGCATTTATAAACCTTTGATCACCGCCTTCATAAAACCTTCAAAGAATGTTTATAATCCTCTGAAATTTTGTAACACAGGCAAGTTCAAAATCCCTCCAACATTCTGACACAATCCTTATCGTCCACCGTCTATCAAACGTGTGTGTTTTAGCAGGTTTAATGTTAGGGCCTAGTTTATAATGTAAACAGCCTTGTCTAGTGGGTGTAAGGCAAACTTGGTAACTGTACTGCCGAGATAAACGGCTCTCCGGCTGTGCCCTCTCGGCCGCAGGTGTTACGCAAGTACCGCAGCCTGCAGTACCTATCGACCGGTCACTTAACTGCATACCACGGTGATGTACTAGAGGATTCGTCTCATCGTTCATATTTTATGTCATGGAACTAAGATTGAAGTAAGTGTAAAGAAAGAAAAAGAAAGAAAATACATTTATTTGCTGCAAACAGGCCACACCGCCCCTGTACTGGGGCTGGTACTGCCTTCTTGTAAGTTTCAGTCATGTCTTCGAGAATTTGTAGAAGAAGTTTTGTCTCAATCTGCATTATCTTACTAATTAAAGTTTAGAAAATAATTACTTATCTTCGCTTTAAACGCACTGATGAATATCCAAGAATCTTATATTAACGCTGATTAAATTAAACCAAGCGTTTTACACTTTATAGCGCTATTAAACCACATGAAGCCTTAAATAAGTTCTGAAAGTTAAAGTGCACTCAGACATTTTTTATGTCCTTACTCGTCCTCAAGAATTATTCTAGGAACATTCGATTACTGGCTATTTCCTCGCTTTTCCGAGAAAATATTAAACGAACGTAATGGAGAATGTCGTAGACGTTGTTTCACTTAAATATAACGCCGTAGTAAACGAGTAAACAGTACTGTAAAACTATTTTGTATGCTACGGGCAGTGACAATAGATTTGTATAGCAGTTTATGAACTTATATGTGTGTGGGTCTTCTATCAGTTTATTGCTTCGCCAAGCGAAACGCTTTAAAAGGGTCGAAATCACATTTCGTTCCAAGAAAATAAAGTGTTTAAACCAAACGTTGAAGCAGGAAGCTAATCTTAATCTCCTGCAGCTGAGAAATAGGAAATATCTGATACCAGTTGACCTCAAATATTGAACTTTTACTAGGAAACAAGTCAAGAGACGGTTTTCCAAACAAAAGCTAATACATAAACATTTCATACAATAACCATTGTCATGCTTTATTTATGGGAATGATAAACTTTGATCAGACTTTCATTGTTTCATGTAAAAGCTCCCAAACAAAATAATACAAAACATGATTATTCATGTAACGTTCCGTTACAAGCGAAGCCTTTACTTTAAGATACCCCAAAGAAACTCCGAAATGAGAAATTAATCGGACAAAAACTTTTTAATGGCTTTCAAGTTCCAATAAATAAACAAAGATTCTTCAAAGAAATAAGCAACAATTTAAAAATCAAAAGTACAACTTTATCAAATTGTTAGTAGACTATAGATATAGGATGACTTCCTAACAATATTATGTCAAGCATATAAACATTCCATATAAAGCTTATAACATCACTATTATAGTTCAATATAAGATCGAAGATATAACTGAAACAGCAGAGATTCCGTTTCAAGATATAAACGTTCAGTAGAAGGGAGACGTCTACTGCATTCCAACAGTCCTTTCACGCTTAGAACTGCTTCGCAATAATCCGCGCAATGTGCCATCGGTTAAATGTCGAAGAACAGATTGCTCTCGACCTCACAGACTCAGCCATTAAGGGAACGGAATATTTGCTGTAACTGCAAATAACATCCAGCTTATTAAAAACAACTTGCAGTATATGGAAGTAGGCATATACCCTAGTCGAGCAACCGCTGCAACTTTTTCAATATCCGCAATGGGAACCAGTCAATAAATTGTCAATATGGCAGTATACATATAGTCGTGCATTATATGTATGAATGTGAACTGCCTTCAGCCACTACTTAGGATCAACCTAAGTGATGATTAATTTTACTCGAAATATGCATAACCAAATATCGTGATTCACAATAATTGTCAAGAGAAACAAAACAACATTTACAGCAACAAAAACAAAAAAAAAATGAGGATTTCAAACGGGCAAGGGCGAATCAATTTGTTTCCAAAACTAATTCAAATCATTAACCAAATTGGAGCCCTGGAGATTCAAATGACTATTGGAACAAACGCAACAAAACTGGAAAAGGAAAGGTTTTTTGTTGAGTTGATCGTTGTGGAGGACGGAGTGCGGGCGCGCGCGCAGGCCACTCACCCTGCGGGGTAGGACATGAGGGGCGGGGGAAATGCCACTACAACCCATACTTTGCCTCAGCTGTGAACCACGGAAGTGCCTCCTATTCCCTGTCTTTGATAAATCCTTTATCAGATTCATCCGTTAGAGGGTCTTGGAGAATTTCACCTCCAAACAATCTGTCATACAGACAAAATTTTTTCTGGATGTTTGGGTCCTTGTTATGGAATTGAATTATGTTAAAGGCATCAATAATTTTATTATGTCAGGTTTTGTGTTATTTTATCATATATTACCACTTTTTCTCTTTGATTGTAAGTACAGACGCCAGCACATCAACCTACTACAATCTGTCAAATTTCTTTGATAGATTTTCAACTTAATCGCTAAAATATAAGGTTCAAAGTTGATTGGGAAATTTTGACAGTTTCGGGTAGGTTTTGCTGTATTCCACCAATATTTATCTCTTACCATCAACCCTTTCTGCAGTTATTTGTTTTTCTTGGCGCCTGTTTTCAAGCGAAGTTACGCCAAACAAATAACTTGATGTTATTTCTTTAAGAGATTTTATCGTCAGTTCCATTCTCATGGGTGTCTGAAGCATTTTGCGAGCACCTTGTTCAATCAAAGCTATAGAGTTGCACAATTTTGCAACCTTTAACACGAGTTCTTATCTTATTTTCGCTCAGTCCTAAAGAATGAAAAGCAATTTCATAATACATATTGCCCACCAACAAATCTTTCACTTTCAAAGCATGAATCCAATGGGTCAGGGATTGCAAAAGTAGAAAAGGTCGCAAATATTAATTTGAGAGCGCCTATGACATTGTCTTTAGTTTCGGAGTAATATAAATGGATTTATATAACAATTAGTGCTTCTCAAACAAGTCTAATGGCGTTGTGTGCCATTAGACTTGTACTACGCACTACCGAACAACAAAGGTCTGAAGACAAAAAACTCTTTGCTGCGAAAGGTCCGTTCAACTACCTGCTTCAAAGACAAATCGACGGCAGGCCCCTCCGAGGTTGAATATTATAAAAGTGATGAATACCGTACTTTGCAGTCGATGACACATCGCCCTGGCACCACCATATTTGATGATGATTTGCCCAAATGTTTGCAAATTATTTCACCTACAATGATAGCAGCTGAATTGTCACTTAAAATGACTCATGAGCGGAATAATCTCTTTTGAATACGGGTAATGAAGCCTCGCGTGTGTGTCCGGCGATGCAAAAAGCCAGAACCATGAAATTCGCGGCAAAAACTGATTCAATAGCCAATTGGCCATGTGCTCGCGATTTATTGTCCATTTCTATAGCTCAGGGTGATACCTAAATAGGAATTAATTCCTATTACAAATTATCTTATTATTTTGGTGTTAATTTTATTGTTCCCATCAGATTTCCGTTACTGCTTCGGTCATGTTTAAACTTGTTGTGCCCCTAGTACTTTTCTTGTTTACAAAGTAAGTTGATAACCTTTGATATTGAGTTAACTCAAAAGTGGGTCATTCTCAAAACGTATCATTTGTACTAAAATTTGTTCAAGTGCGTGTCTGCTGTAAGTTAAATTAAGAAACAAATAGATAACGTAGAGACCTGCAGTCCTGGGTCTGTGGAGGATCTTTCAAGGCCTTTATGTTGAGGTGTAATGATAAAACAAATGTGTACCTAAGTAAACCGAGTCCACCTGTTGACACCACACCTGGCGCGGGCACACACAGGGGTGCAGTGGCGTGCACTCGACCACCAATGTTTATCTCATCTACAAATATTTAAACATCGCGTGACTGAACTTGGGATGCATTCGAGCCGCCTCGGTGAAAATTCCTTAACGACTTAACAAAGATAAAAAAGATCAAAATCCTTTTCTAAAGCCTCTTATAAATACCGACTATAATTATTATACTAAACTAGTCAAACGACTGTCTAGTAACTAGTACGATATCCGGTTTGCCGTACCTTATGAGCTGGCGGCATCTAACACTCTTCTGCCTCGGAGGATATTTTCTTCATTTACTACAATCTTTTGAATAACACTAAGTTAATGAATAGAAACACTTGTACTGGCACTTTACACTAAACACAAAACTTTTTTAATCTAATTGATAATTCCTTCTACTGCAGTTCACTTGTTTCTTCTTACTTCACTTACAACTTTTTCATACTTGTCGACTACTTTTCATTTATAATTATTACTTTTATTGTTTTGTATTAACGCATTTACAATTAAATTAATTTCGATTAGTGATTGTATCGGAGAACGCTCGCGGCCGTCCGCCGTCGACTGTTGGAGTAGTAACGTACTAGCATCGCGGCAACCACCACATTGAGTGGGAGGAGGACCATGAGACAGTGCTACGGACCACGCGTGTGTTAGAGCGAGACGTCCATAGACGTCATCACTGGCACATCTATAAAGCAACTTATGAAAACTGTCCTGCAAACAAATTAAATAACTCACAAAGTCGAGGGTCTCCATTTTTACCGTATAATACCGGTTTTACCTGTGTCCGACGGCGTGCCAATAAGGTAATTTGAATTCCAGTAGAGAGAAAAAGACGGAGATTTGTGTCGAAGGCTCTATACATAATATAAGTCGTAAAGGGTTACAGTTCGAAAGAAAATGTTAATAAATTAAATTTGAATACTGGGTTCGTTAACGGTCACAACGAGTCGTATACGAGAGATTTTAATACCCTCTACCACAAATAAATAGTACAAGCCTCTAGTAAGCTCTAGTGTTGATAATAACAAACGGGTTAGGCCTTGTTTGGTTATCATCAATTCTTAATTTGGCAGTCTTTAAAATTTTCTCTACAAAAGAGTGTAAGCACTTTCTAACCACAAGTACATTCGTAACATAACTAGAAACAAAATAAGCGCTAAATCCGTTAATTAAATAATCGCGTTACGGAGTAAGTCAATAAACAACAATTCGTTGTGCATACTGTAGGACAACGCAACGGCTGTAAGGCATGATTCAAAATACAAGAACGCAGTTACTCTTCTATTTGCCTTCCTTACTATTGCCGAAGTAACTATATAGTAATCTGTGCTATTGCACAAAGAAAAGCTTCACTTTTACCAATTAGCTGTGCGGCGCATGAGCGGTCGACAAACGTGGCTTTGTTTCCCAAAACAAGTGAAAATCTACTCGTTATCGAATCGACACACTTTCGATACACCTGCTACGAATTTCCATTGTGTAACGACATTTTCAAACTGTCTTCCGTATCGTATTTTTAACGCACTAATTGCTGACAAAAACTAAACTTGCTGCAAACAAAAGGTGATATATTAAAAAGACTTACCAACATTGTAAATAAGATTAGTAAAACGAATAAAATTTTCAATATTTCAACAATTTTAATTCATTCGTACCGTAAACTATAGTCAAGATATGTTTTCTTTCTATCTATTCATTCTAGAAATTGGCATCGTTTAATATTTCAGGTCAAGGTTTAAAATGTTGATTTTTGAATGATACCTTTGATGGATTTAAAATTCCGAAATGCAAATCGAATGGAAACAGTGAACAGACTACAAGAAGCTAGAAGTGTGCCATCAGGTGCGTTGTATCCGTATTCTGTAAGCTTTCATTGTTTCTTACGGCCCCTTCTAGTTCTCGCCTCAGCCATGTTATTATTATCGCCTTTTTTTTTTTAAGGATGGGAAATCATCAAATGACCCCTCCCGCTCTGGGTGGAGCGGAAGGGAGTGTCAGACTCTTACTGACTAAAACCCATCCGTGTTCCTTCCTTAGCCCTTTATGTTCCGGGGCAGCGGTAACCCTTTCGGACAATCCCGCTGCCCCGGCAGACTTCGGCCCTGACGGGCCAATCCTTGTCTGCTGACATCTCTTTGAGGCGCGCGTGGAACACATACGCGCCGTCCGGCACGGGCCTGGTCCTGATCGGACGGCGAGCTACCCATTACTCGCCGTCCGCAGGCCCGCGATTATTATCGCCTTAACATTAATTAGCTGCCTTGTAAGTAGGTAATAAGTACCTAGATGAAGGTAATGTTGATTGATTGAAAAACTTGCATTCTCTGGGAATACTATCTAATTTTCACCTCCATCTGTGTTATTTTCCTGTGAACAGCATGTATCTACTAATTACTTTCGCGTTTCTTTAACCTTGCAATCCAAGAAAAAGAAAAACTCTGTTTACACTAAAGACACAATTTGGGAAAAGAGAAAGTAAATCACTTTCCGATTTCTACACCTTTTTAGAAGAATGCAAATTACCTTGAAGAAAAACAGTCCTATCGTAAATTATTTGGACGTGCATAAAATGCCTAGTTACGTTTATTTCAAATTGGTCAAAGAGAAGATTAGAAAGAAGCGGGGGTTTAATATAAACAGTCACGTCTACAGTTTTTGTCGACGCCGCCGACGATATCGCTATGTAAAAACATATATACCTACATACGGGTCGAATACAGAACCTTCTTTTTTGAAGTCTGTTAAAAAGGGACGATACTTGTCGTAAGTCGTGGTGCAGACTTTTTTACTTTGGCCAAATCATATTATTGTGTTCACCTAGATAGATAAAAGGATATTTGGCAAAATATTCTGATCCTATTACATTGATCTCGAAAACCGGCACATTGTGCATGGCTCCACGGCTAATGACTCACATGACCCAAGTAAAGGGAGTGCGTCAGCTTCGAGGTACTAATTTTTGCCAGATGTCACTGCGTGATCAGCATGGTATAAGAGCTATGAGCCAATGGAAATCGAACCGACGACTGACCCCTTTCTCTTGATGAATAGTAATGACCCTACTTGGATTGTTCACGGTGCGACTCATGCCAACATATCGATTATATATGCATCAGAGCCAGCTTTTGTGGGTTGCGGCGTGCCACCAGATTCGTCATAAACGTGTCCAAGTTTAATATTAATTGATGGTATCGATAATATACTTGGTTCTTACAACGTATCTGCAAGCTTGATGATGGCACTTCTAATCACATCATCCTAAACCATGGATAGTGTTAAGAGGACCTCATTATGAATTATTTTACTTATTTTTTTAAGCCAGCCGATAGATATTATCAGCTGAGCAACTTACTGACATTTTAGATAACCTTCGTATTTTGTTCTGTAAAGGTTATATCTGTTTCAGTAATTTGATTGGTCTTCACAGACTCCAATGTAGGTTCCCATTTTTCTTTATCTCCTTAAATTGGTTAACCTAATATAGCCAATTTATAATAAATTGGAATAAAAGCGTCGGTTACACTAGAGGCTTTGTCAATGAAGGCTGAGGAGCTCTCAATTCATTTACCATCTTCAACTGCCTTTGACCTTAAAACCGGAATTTTTTGCCGTTCTTTCTGTGAGCTTTACTTAAATACATTTTTATCGCGTAACGAGTCTCTTGTACATGTATCTTAAGGACAAGATATGTGTGTAATGAAGGGTCTAACTTGCTAGCCGTGATCCAATCTCCTAATTGAGAGTCATGTCTCGTGTTCACATTTTCCAGCTACGTGCTTATGTATTTAAAGCGCCGACAAGAGCCGAAAAAGCAGCCTTCCGAAAATACTTGTATGAATAATAGATGGTAGTATTGATCGTGTGAGACAATGTACGCAGTACGGCTTTATATATAGTGCCGAGTCTATATCAAATCAACAATACAATGTAAACTAATGTTAAATTGATGGAGTGCTTGCCAGCAATTTAGCTTAAAAAGGATTTTTTTTCTTTGTTATACCAATATGTAAAAAGCCTTTGAGAACAGTCTCGGAAATTTTAATTTGACCTTTGGGTATAATATGGGAGCACTCAGGACTTACCAAGTCCGGAGTGCTCCCATATACCGAAAGGTCAAATTCAATGTCTTCTTTAAGTATGTATAATTATTAAACATAAAGGAAAAGAAGACATTGCATCTCGGAGACCATTACAAGCTTTTGTTACTTGTGCTTATTTAGGTACTCACAGCCATGTTGACATCACATCTAAGGAACAACAAACATGAAAATATGGAGCTCATTGCAGCGTAGCATACAATCACAGACGGATAGCATCTCAAATAGATGAGAATTCAAATTAAACATGAAATTTCAATTTCCCTAGCCTCTTGGTAGGAAACGGATTCTAGTAAACGACGACCGCGCTGTGAGACCGAATCGATTTCAAACCATAATTTATTTCCACTGCCAAAAACACTGTTTGATCTACGATAAGATCGACGACGTAGATTGTTGCCACGTATTAAAAGATTAAAAGAAACTGTTAACGTAGAAATAGACCTGTTTTGCACATTAACTATGGAAATAAACGAATCAGGTTTAATGGGTTTGCGCAATGTATAACGACATATTTTAATAACTTGTTATTTTATGACTTGACTTGGATTGAATCAACTTGTATTGCAGTTAAACAATGATGGAAATAAATTGCATTTAGTATGACTTATACTTAGACATATGCTAATGGCCGATTCCATAGGCCGATTCCTATAATTTACGGACGGATTTATTTGCAAGAGTCTTAATTTTAACCATTAATGGTTAAAATCAAGACTCTTGTTTCTTTACCAATAATGATTCAAAGTAGGTACATCCTCTTTGCATAGTACACCCTCTCATATGCAAGTAGCTATCACAGGTAAAATTAGCTTACGAATCTATTTATATGCCCAGTTCGGCAATAAAAAATGTTGTTTGTTTATAGGAACCGAGTTTAAATACATCTACAAACAGCAAAAAGAATGAACATGACCCATACATAATAGCTGTATTTATCCGTGTATCGTGAATATCTTAAAAAATAAACGCAGAGGTAAGAATGAATCAACAAAAATATGCATCCAAACAAACTCACAATGACGCTATTTCCATTTTCAGAGCTGATTCACTAAATTCAAATCAGCAGTTCACCCGATTCCGATTTCAATGCAAAATGGATTCACCAAAATAGGTAGTACCTACCTATCCAATATGTTAACTACTTCCTCTGTTCTAAAATATTTCGTTCACAACCTATCTTATACCTTCATAGTTAAAATCTATTAATAACACCGAAACGCCATTTTTTTAATATCCGCCATCCGGTATAAATTTAGACTTGGCGTTACAGCACACAAATACGTACAGAGGCCAGCACATCAAGCTACCCCAATCTGTCAAACTTTCCCAATTGAATATGAACCTTATTCCTTTGTAATAAAGTTGAAAATCTATCAAAGAAATGTGACAGATTGGGGTAGCTTGATGTGCTGGCCTCTGTACATACACTGCCTACGCAAAGACTGCTATTTTCCAACAATACGTCTAGACTTTTCATTACCGGTAGCACTGATGCTAGACGCCGCGACACCATGGAACTGAAGCTAACGGCCGAACAATGGAAATGCTGAAATAGTAAATCGGAAATGGACGTTTTATTTTGGGAAATCTTCGAAAATGGGTGACGTAAACTTTTTTTACGCTGCACTAAAATAGTGACAAGCTTCCAGAGTTCCAGACTAATATTGCATACTACTTACGTTACGTTAGTATTGACCGAGTACCGGAGCTACGTTAAGATATTAACTCGTGAAGCTGTTTCATTTTGGTTTTGAACGCAAACATTAGCAATATGTTAATTTATTTAGCAATCAAGCGACTGAAGTTTACTCAACAAAGAAAGAATAAAGTTAAAGCAGAACCTAAGACAAAGCTAACACGTAACTAACCAAACAAACGTATTGTGATATTTATGTAAAGTTCTATTTACTGCGCAGTTCTGAGAGCCGTGGCTTTGTGGTGGATGAAGCGCGCGACAGGCGACAGTTTCCGTAGCACAAGTAGTGGGTACACTAGAGAGCTGTCTCCGACTGCTAGTTCACAGCCACAGAGAACGAAACCGGAACAACTTTAATATTTCATACGGCAAAGAGACAACGGCGGTCACTTTGTTTTTCATTGGCTGGAAAATAAATCACTGAGACAATAATCGATATTTACGTCTGAGTATTTTATGCTTTCGAGAACAGCTTCTAAACGAGAAACTATGAAATACAATACGCTTCCTGATAGCACTTTATTTTAGCAGTCTTCGTCGATATGGAAATATCGGCACAAGAAATATGTAAATAGAAAGTAACGGAAAAGCTTATGAAATATTTACATGCGCGAGACCTTTAACTTTCTTTATGTGCTTTCGAAGTTTCGACGTATCTTGTTGTCGATGTACCACGTAATAGAGATATCAAATAGGAAACTTATAACGTTTTTCATAAAACCACATCATTTAGAAGCCATTTCTGCCATAAAGCAACCTTCTGCGAGTCTATGATACAACCTCTACGTTTAAACTAGGAAAAGCCATTTCGTAGCCATTTTAGCAGAAAACTAACAGCATGTTTTAAAAACTTGGCCTCTACTTGTGCAGTTATATTATAATTTGTGACGCCTCCAAATGACTGCGGCAGAGGCGGAAACTTTTGTTGTAATTTAACATTAGGTAATAATACAAAACAATAATTAGGTACTACTGTGCGTAAAGAACTATTAAATGTCAATTAGGAGGCTCGATCAATGACACAAAATGACTAATAGGCTACACTATTTGGTTTTTACAGTGTTTATAATTACGACTTGTATGTATCATAGAGTCAGGCAGAAACATTATGATTTTTACTCGATTGATCATCATCATCATCTGCATTGCCTTTTCCCAACTTTGTTGGGGTTGGCTTGCAGTCTCACCAGATGCAGCTGAATACCACTATTTAACATGAAGCGACTACCTATCTGACCTCCACAACCCAGTTTCTGGGTAACCTTTTGACTTTATTTTTAATACAATTAAATAAGCATAATTTAATATAAGGCAATATATAAATATATGTAGGTAATGGGAGTACTTATTCAATTATTGTACCTACATAAGTATATTATGTACTAACAATAGTGTTATGATAATTTTATCTTTGTTTATTAATGAGTTAAGCATAATATTCAATGTGGACTGATTTCCATAAATATTTGGAACCTCAGGGCCTTTTTACAATAACGTTAGAGTTACTTACTTCCTCGTCTAAATCCACGTAAATCTTATTAATATTTCTGAAATTCAAATAGCACTCTAATCATAATAATAAAGGTTTAATTTATAGGAACATAAGAGTCTTTGGTCAACTGGACCCACTCGAACTGGACCCACAGGATCACTCAACCTAATCACATTTTGAATAGGTCGACTGGACCCACTGCCCAATTTCATCATTAGTTCAGTCACGGAGTAAAGCCGAATGTTTTAGTTTTATTTATATGACTTTAAAATATACTAATATTATTCAATTATGTATTTACACTTACTTTTTATTTACTTATTTCTACTTAGGTACTTACTGTCTGCAATGAGCTAAAACAACATTATTAGATTTTGAGATGCCGTAGTGAGGTCCGGAAGATATCAAGAAATTGCGCATTTTACTTGAAACGAAAAGCAGTACCTCAAGTGCCAGCTACAGGCGTTTTGCCTGATGTAAGACTTGCTTGTTACAGTCGTCCATTTACCAACGTTGGTTTAGACTAGGTACTTTGGCCATGTGGATGTGTCTATTGT
Source organism: Gortyna flavago (assembly GCA_963669345.1). Taxonomy (NCBI): domain Eukaryota; kingdom Metazoa; phylum Arthropoda; class Insecta; order Lepidoptera; family Noctuidae; genus Gortyna; species Gortyna flavago. The sequence continues at coordinate 8,013,753 of OY770146.1, forward strand.
CTTTTCTAATCCTCCTCCTCCTCCTTAGTCGTTCACTCTTGACAGAGTGGTCGTGGTTGATGACTCTGCATTTTCTCTTTTGTCTTTTCTAATGGCTTTCCTAATCTGCAGCTTACAAAACAGGGTGCTAACTCTCGAATATAATCCCGACAGATCGACATTGCTCAAACGTCAGTTGGTCGAATTAAACGTAAGGGATTGGCTAGACTCGGTGAGCCAATCCCAGACGTTGGACTGACAATTCCAATGTCGATCTATCGGAATTATATTCGAGAGTAAGCAGCCAGATCATTCTTCAAATGGAAACAATCTTCAAATTCCATTTTGTTATCAACTTACAGTTTCACCCCTGTGTTTATAAATAACAATAACATTTACAATACAGTAACAAAAGATATCTTAAAATGAACACTCACCATTCCCAAAGATGCACGAGACAGTCGAACATGACGCAGCCATGTTCCGTGCTCATGCACGACGCTGCCGGGGCCGCGGTCGCCATCTTGAATTCAGCACTAATCTCCAACTACCCCCTCATTTATAATTTCACTTGCATACAAGTCAGTACCGAAACAATCCGACGGTGCCGACGCCTAGCAATTTTGTGAAGGTAATCTCTGGAAAGAGAAAAGTGCCAATTAGACTTGATAAGGTCGTGAACATTGTGATGAAATGAGATGAAAGTGAAATTATAGGCGGTTGGTGAGATGTTTTGGTAGTGACAGTACTTTTGAGTGTCATTTGATATCTATAGCCTTGAATACTCCAATGATACTTTATTTTGAAACACTATTAAATTAATCAGTTTTTGCAATATACCTTGAAGTGAGGAATCTAATGGTATTTGAACGTTGAGACTTGTTTGTGTATTCGACCGTAAATTTTTTAAATGCATGTATTGAACGTTTAACAGCCAATCTATTTTATAAATACCTATATCACTGTGAAAACTTAGGACAGAGCTTAGTCAATAGTGTCAATCCCTGGCTTAAGGTGGAGTGACAGTTCACTTCACCTAATCACCTAAATGTTCTCTGTGAGATTTTTACAGAATAGACCGGTTATTGTAGGTAAGTATAAAGATAGACAATTTAAATAACCGAACGAAATAAACAGGTACCTAAATTTAAGATAGTTTGATAGATAGATAATGATAAATGATAATAATGCTCTGTATGTAGATAACAGAATAATATTATTCAATAAGTGCCCTAATTATGTTAATAATATTTTGATTACAGCAGTTTATCGTGTTGACTAAAACAAAAGTAAGTAGGTAACTGTATATAATTTAATTGGTCACTTAATTTAACAAGGCTTAAAATAAATAACCGGCTAAAATTATTCCAATGCCATAACATTAGCTACAGAAAAAAAAATGGAAAATCCAAAAATGCACGACTTATAATGTTTGTTTGATCGTATAAAAACCATAGATATTATATTACTTAGTTTTTTATAAATTATAATTAAACTACTATAAGTCGTGCAATGTGACGATAAGTTAGTCCGGGGATTCAGATTTTTTCATGTCAATTATTTCTAAATAAGTAGTTGGCAACTACGATTCGTTTGAGCAATACTAAGTCAAAATCTATAATGCTCGGTTCCTATAAGCAAAAACGAATCGTTTTGCTTACCAATGGTAGTATTTTTGATTGCCAAACTGGGAATATAAATAGATTTGTAAACTAATTTTACCTGTGATAGCTACTTCCAAATGGGAGGGTCTACTATGCAAAGCTATGTGGTCATTGCTTCATTATTAGTAATGATACAAGAGTTTTAATTTTAACCAATAACGGTCCGTAAATTATAGGAATCGGCCATAAGACAAGTAGTGTTTTCTACAGGTTTACATCAGGAAGCTTCTACACTTTGATCAACCGCAAGAATACTTCATAAACGAACAGGTATTTGTGGCAAAATAACGGTATTTCATTCATAGAACAAAATACTAGTAGGTAGGTATTAATACTCAACAGATACAGCTTTTGTAGAAAAGTGCAATTGCAATGGAGGCATTTGGGTCAGAGTTAATAGCCTTAACTAAACTTGCTTCAAAGAAATTAAATACTGCAGTAGTCGTTAATATTCATTAGTGCACATAAACACGTTTCTAACTCGCTGAAAATTCGTTTATATATTCATTTCATTTAAATTACCAACGATATTTGAATGAATGGTATTCTGCTAATTGTCAGTTTGCACAACATGAAAATACATTAAGATTCGGGCCTTCCCGAACAAATCTGGGTGATAAAGAGCACTATGCTCATGGCTGATGTATATATGGTACTGTGCTGCGTTGAGGCTCCTGCAGAAGGTATTGGGTCCACCTTAACCAAGTAACAGTCGTGCAAGCACTGCCGTAGCGTCCATCAATTTAGGGCCCCATCGCCTGAGTGACTGCTATCGACTATTTAGGACAACAAAGAACACTGCGCTGATACGTATTCGAAGAAAATAAAATCATGCTCGATCTAAAATTCGAAATAATCCTAATCCGAATACCAACAAGTCTTTTTAGAGGGCGGTTTAAAGCTACATTTACTAAAGACCACTCTAAATGATGGTCTTACCTGGAAGAGCATCTGTAATAATATGCTATCATTTCCATATTACACTATTACCGTACACGTAGTCAATGTAATCTATGCCGCGGTACAACATGTACCATAAGCAAGCACGGAGATAGTGGGACACTTAATAATTCACAATGGGCCGTGTAGCGGTCGCCGACCGACGCGATCTGCTCTATTTCAACCATAGACCGACCATAGCCATTGCCTTGTAGTCTCATTCTAAATTATTAATAAGTAAAAAACCTTGTTCAAAAATTCATGAACAAACTCTGAAAGTTAGCACCTTCGTAGACAATGAATTGAAAAGGGGTCGACGTTCAAACTTTTTTGGATGTCTTGCAACATGCAACCATTTTCTTGAACAATGCATATAACTAGGTGTACTTAATTGAAATAGCAGAAAATCTCTTAATTGGGGGGTATTAATCATTATGAACAACTTTTACTGTGGGACTAACCGAGAAATCAATGCCGCCCGTTTCCTAGATTTTGTCGAGTTATGGTATATTTTAATGGAGCAGTAGATTATTTGTTTCTCGGCAGAAGGGCTGTAAACGATGGATATTGTTTGCAAAATAAAATATAGACATAGCCAAGAACATAAAACGTTTGACCTCTAACTGTCAGCTCGGACTTAATTTCAGTCCGGTCTGAAAAAAAATAATATTCCACGTAAATAGCAGGGACACTAATGAAAACTGGTTAGTACGACACACTTAATGGGCAGCAAGTATTTAGAGGTTATTGGAATTTTGTAATCTAACAATTTATGGTGGTGGTTAACTTTATGTGACACTTCGCTTTGTTGGCGAATGGGACTTTACAATCTGTGAACTTTAAGCAAAAGCTTTAGCTGTTTTTCCCGTTACTGCAGCGCCTAAAGAAATTTGCTAACCGATTCCTACGGGGTTCGGGGCTACTATAGATCCTATCTGGCCAAATGGGGTATCATCAACCCATCCCAAACACAGGATAACTGATGAGTGTGGAGCACCTGCACAGGATACATATCATCTCCTTCCTGCCCTTCATGCACCATTCAACCTCCAGGATTTAAACGAGGTAAATGATAGTGCCGACCAAGTAGTTACCTAGCTACATAATAGTTGAAAAAATGAGTTTGACTATTGGCTCGGAAAAAAGAAAAGGTGTGGGTATTCCAATTTCGAAATATTTCAATCACCACGCAACATCATAAAATGGAAATGTCCCCATAACAGGGAAACCGTATCCAATAAAGTGCACCCTTATCTGTTCGGAGGGTGTCGCCCTTTGGCAAATTTGCGAATTCAGATGCAAACGGAAAGGGAGGACCATCGCCTCAAGCAAGTGTTTTATGAAATGTGTAGTTGTAGGAATCTACCCTATCTGTATTCATGAAAAAATAGGGGAGAGTAAAAACAAACTTAAATAGGTATCTACCTGGTACGGTGATACTTTATGTTGTCCCATTGAATCAAACATCGCAATTTATGCAATTTTGTTTTTTAAACCCCGACTAATGAGTCCTGGTAAATCTAAGTAGGTACCTACAAACGATAATTTCATAAATTCTTATTCCACTTTTTAATTCATCTGGAAGACAGAGTATTATCTTTAGTGCCTAGTATATTCGGATTCCGTACATTGGGTAACAGGCCTACAACGGCTACAACTTAAATATTATGAATATTCCTATAACATACTCCTATTTACATCATAGAACCAAAAATTCGAAGACATGTATGGTGAATTACTTACGGCCCACTCCTTATCACAGAGAGGAGGCCTGTGTCCCAGCAGAGGGAACATTATAGGCTGATTATGTATATTTACATCATACCGCTCGACAACCACTTCTCCTAAACCTCTCAAGATTTGTGAGTATCGTTCATTACAGGATTAACACTTTCGACCGATAAGTAACGCTGATTACACGCGGAACGTAAGCAGTTAACTACAGTGTATTTTCCATACTTGTCATATTTGGTAAAAAAACACGCAAAAATCTCGAGTATCGCGTCAATTACTCAATTTATGATAGGCATGAACGTCTGAACTCAAGAACATCAAAAACTGCATCGAATGAAACATTTAAAAGCAATGATTTTCTTCTGTATGCGATATTTGTTTACAAAATAAGACAAGCAAAGAAAAACACAGTATACGTATTGTATTTGTGTGTGAGGGGCCCGTGGCTAAATAATAACAGCCGCACAGGTCGATCGATCAGGTTAAGCTACGCTTGCCGCGGTTGGTCTGTGGATGGGTGACCATCTTTACATACCGTGTCCCCTCCGTGCCTCGGAAAGCACGTTAAGCCGTTGGTCCCGGCTGTCATTCGTGGATTTTTGACAGTCGTTACGGGTAGTCAGCAGCCCGAAAGTCTGACAACCAGTCTTACCAAGGGGTATCGTATTACCCAGTAACTGGGTTGTGGAGGTCAGATAGGCAGTCGCTCCATGTAAAATACTGGTATTCAGCTGCATCCGGTTAGACTGGAAGCCGACCCCAACATAGTTGGGAAAAGGCTAGGCAGATGATGACGTATTGTATTTGTGTCAAAACTGACAGTTATCAGATGATCGGGGTTCGAGGCGTGCAGTCAGACAGTGAAAGTGTTCCTACCGAACGGTTAGCGGTACTTTAGTTAAGTACCTTAAGGTTGAAGGGACCACCTATAAGTTCTTGCCAAGACTTCCATGATTTATGGCTGGCTGCAGGTTTCGAAATAAAGGCATTTAAAAAATAAGTGATACAGATCTAGGTAAGGTATACCGAATCTAGAAACTTACACAACTATACGACTTTATTACAACACTGCTTGACATAAAATTTATAGCAGATGACCCCTTCAAAATCTCTTCAAGGTAGTGGCATATTTTCACTCCCAAAGTTCTTTAAATACGCTAATCTTGTGTAGAGCCAGCCCATAGCGAATGCTACACAAGTTCAAAGATTAAAAATTATATAGTGTTAAGTACGCATCAGTGCGCAAAAAGAGTGATATAAAGGCGCATAGTAGTACGTTTACTTGGAATAAACGGAATATTGCTGACAAGCTGGTATTTAAAGAACTATGGGTGTGAAAATATGCTGCCAATTGCCAATTTTATGATTTTATGGAAATGTTTATTAGGAGATAATTAAACATTTCTAATTGGTTCTATTAGTATCCCAACCCATTTATAAATCTAATCGTAAACGTCATAAGGAAACCCAAATTTTATGATGACAGCTTTCAAATGTACGCAATAGTTGTAAAACTGTCTTTTACAGCCCATTAAAACGCTTGACATCAATAAATCTCTGTTTTCCAACCTTTCACTCATTCGGTAGTAATACGAATGGTTAATGGTCACCCTAGCCAAGCTTTTCTCTCATGGTCGTCACACTTGAGTCTATCAATGTTTGACTGGTTGCCGGCTTAACGTCGTCCGACGGTAAACAGCTTTCCTCGCGAAGGGCCGCTGACTTTCGACCATTCGTGAGGTACTTACAACCAGTCCCAAATGTTAAAATAAACGAACAATTATCAAGAGTGAAAGCGCTTTAATCAGTAAGCTGTTTCAGATCGAAAGTAAATCAACTCGCTGAACCGCGGTGTTATGAAATTGAGAAACCTTTGGGCGTACCTACGTCGTTGCTGGCTGCGCTACTACTCGTAATTAATAAATTCTATAATTTGCATGAGAGGCTACAAAAGAGCTTGCAGAAACTTTGTAATATTCCGGAAATCACTTTGAAACAACTAAGTGAAAAGCTCATATAGTGAAAAGTAGTGTGCAGGTTCAGCGAGATAAATAGCACAAATGACACCGTATATTTAGATTGAGATCTCCTATCATAGATGTGCAGAAAATCTTGCAATTTTCAAGAACCAGTCCTCAAGGAAACGTAGACTTGAGGAGATTGTAAATCCCCAAACTATAGTCGTTCGACAGCACTCCCCCAGCCCCTAAGAGTCGAAGGTGACGGATTTGGCACGCACCGAGACGAGGGTGGCAGTGGCACCGTGCCACAGACTCACGGTCAATGACACTCACGATTTCAGAACCTATATCGAGGGAGTGGACATCCGGCATGGCATGGCTGATAGGACGATGCGGAATTACGATTTCCACAAACTTTTATTTAACTTAACTAGGATATTTTAAGGAGGGTGACTAGAGGCAGGTATTGCTAGGAATTGGTTAAATTTTAATAATATTTTTGGTAACACCAAACCGTGCTAACTGCGGAATTATTTTGATGACTCGTGGAAATTGCGCGACATCAAAACAAATAGTACGTAAGTGTAAAAGCTCGCAGCGTAGTTTTCATGAAAAGAAAATCGATTCGAGATTGTGCTATTTTTTATGTCAGTTATACCTACATATTTAAATTAAATGTATTTACGGATAATTTAATAAAAATATTTAAATTTTAAGGCATTTTCTACATGCATGGAGTGCTGCGTAGAAATCAAAAGCTGACCTAAGTTTTATACAAAAAACTGACCACATACTTACACGAAAACACGACACAGGCATAGGTCCTACACGAGGGCGAGAACTAGGTCATCTCAACGTGCCAATAATTATTACTTACCTAGACTGAAGCGGTTCTGCGTCGCACTTGTTTATGGTTCTGAACACATCGTGGATAACTCCCGAATTCACTAGCACAACAAATGTGACATCTAACAAAAATCATAAGGAACTGTTTGGGTGAATTTATAATATTTTATAGGTGAAAATTGTTGATTTTCTCGTACAAAAGCGGTGTATCGATTGAGCGGCGCCTCACCACGGAATGAGCCCGGCCCGCCACCCCATGCGCGCGTTTTCCACACTTTCCCGCCACCGGCTGTACCGGGGTGGTTTGAAAAAATCGCCGCGCGACGTACTGCGCACTATGTTTGTTTTATATTAACCTATAACATCATCTGATCTTGTTACATTTATTGCGTATCATACGGACATCGTATTGTATTACGAATGAGTTTTTAAAGGGTTTTTATATCGTGTTTTCATGACGAAATTGGGTATTTATTGTGTAGACCACGTCACGTACATACTTGTAAATTGTAGAATTAATTAACTAATTTTAATAAACTTCGTCTTTTTTTATAATAAAAGTGACTCCTAGAACAGAATACTCTGTGTTGTACGTATTTTAAGGAATATTAGGTATGATCCTGACATAAGTCAAATATCCTGCATGGCTGAAAATTGCTGAGGACAGAAATCAATTTAAATTAAATAGGTACATGAAATCGTACCTCAATTTCCCTCTTTCTGTAGATAGGTATAATGACATAAAAATTGTTTTTTATTGTCAAAATTTACTTTATGAATGTAACCCCAAAAATAAACATTAATTTATAAAAAATAAACAAACCCTTCAAAGAGAACTTAAATAACGAAAAGTAAATAAGATCTGCTCATTGTTTTCGAGACGGTACTTGATACAAAATACAGTATATTGTTTTCGACCGTTGCGGTAGGACTATACAAAATACAATGTCTCATACAGTTATAATTTTATGAAAACTTAATTCCATTACATTTTCTATCTGTTGATGTGTAAGGCATCGTTGCCTCTGGAAATAAACAGATCTAGTAATGGGGGTTGAGCTCGTTAACGTTGGGGTGGGTTAGGGAGCGCCGCACCCCGCACTCCCTGCCCCCGCTCACCCCGCGAGCCCTGCTGTCCCCCTGCAACCAACGAGTGTTTTCACAACAACGCACCCACGCTGCACTAACCTCCTCTTGGTTGGCAACTAAGTACATCCTTTAACTTCACTTGAGCATCATAATTACAGCGTCGAGCCTTCTCAGTATTTTTATTTCAAAGTGATCGTGATTTTTTTTATGAGGAAGGTACCTATACATTATGTACTGCAAAGTTGACTTGAATATCGCTCAATCGCTGTAACATTTTATTAAATAAGTGTCTGACCCGTAATCACGGGTCTTGATAAATTATGACAACGACAAAAATGAGTTTTAGGAACAAATACCTAAATAGTAGGTAGGTACCTACAGGTACAGCTACTTATCTTAAGGTACAAGTATAAGTAAAGGAGCCAAGAGCCTGGAGCACCCATCTTGGCAATTTACCAAGACTAAAGCATTTAGGGTCAGTTCACACCGCGACGCGACGCGGCGCAGCGTGCAGTTTTTAAGATAGCAATTATATCTACTACTCAAAAAAGTACACAATTCAGTGAGGTGGTGTCTACTACGTCGAACTACGCCGCGCGGCCCACCTCGTTTGTGTGCCTTTTTGTGTAGTAGATAAGGTCTATAAATGTATTGCTATCTTGAAAACTGCACGCCGCGTCGCGTCGCGGTGTGAACTGACCCTTACGATCACGATACGAGTCCTTCCCCTATAAACGTTTCGGTTATATCGCGGGAGATGCATTGATGATAAGGATTCAAAGACGATCAGACACGTCTTGAAATTAACAAGCTCTACAGTTTTCGCAAGTATCTACCTATCTGTGCAGTTTATATACCTACGTAAGGACATCCCTACCTTCTTGTAGAAAATGTTCGCAAATGTAAAATGTTGGTACCTAGGTAGGTGCTATCTGTCAGGTTACATGCTCTGCGGTGCCCTTCTAGTTGAAGTTTTTGTTGTTGTTGTTGTTGGTCACATTTTGATTTAAAATCCACAGTTAAAATCCTAGTTTCAAATGTTTGAACTGGTACACTATAACCTTTTTTATTGACTAATTCAACTTTCTATGTTATGCAGATGATAGGGGACTAAGTAGGTACCTACCAATTTCTTTTTTTGGCTTTCTGTGTCAATTAATGAGACATAATAATTTCACGAAATTAGCCTTTTGTCGAACTGACGTTTGGTTAGGAATTCCAAATTCAAATATTTGTGTTTCGAATTAATTTGTTTTCGCGCCATTTGATTTTGATTTACGAATAAACTAAATACAAGTTTCACAGTGGCACCAGCGCGGCAGCGCTGCAGAAACAGCTCAAATCAGCTACTGCACAGAGTACTTTTGTATAGTATGGAGCTAGGTACTGTAAAAGAAAACACGGTACGTTTCTAGTTCCAACGTTTTCGTTCGGAAATTTTGACCTACAGAACAAACCCAGTGGACGGCCGGAAACCCTAGTTGACAATGAAAAATTAAAAGTAATTGTGGAAGCACCTGAAAATGGCACAAAGTACAACTAGTGCCACAACAAAAAAAAAAAAAAAAATTGTGGAAGCGGATAGATCGCAAACCACGTCAGAGTTAGCGGCAGGCTTCAGTGTGAGTGATAAAACAATTTTAAAATTGGAAAAGGGAACAAGTTTGAAAAATGAGTATCTACTTAGTACTTACTGCATGTACTTAGTGCTACGTTAACTCAACCCTCACAATAACGAGGGAATTTTTAATCGTATCGTTACTTGTGATGAAAAATGGATCCTGTATGATAATCGTTAACGCTCATCACAATGGTTGACCCCAGGAGAACTCGACTCCAGGAGAAGTTGACTCAGAAAAAGGCACTGGTAAGTGTCTAGTGGACCACTGGCGGTGTCATCTACCACAGCTTCTTAAGATCAGACCAGACGATTACAGCAGATCTGTAATTGTCAACAATTGCAAACCATGATGGAAAAGCTAGCCGTTAAACAACCGAGACTGGTTAATTGCACTAGCCCACTGCTGCTTCAGGACAACGCTAGATTAGAGAAGCTGCGATTAGAATGTCTCCGACACCCACCATACTTACCGGACCTTGTTCTAACAGATTGCCACTTTTTCCAGAATTTAGACATTTTCTTGCAAGAATTTTTTTTTAATTCCGATGAGGCAGCCAAACCCAAAAATCAAACACGCAAAAATTGCGAAAAAGTCTTTATTAATGCAAAAGTAGAGAGTACTACACATCCTTCGTCGATACTATATATACGCAAACATTTAGGTATTATACATTTTTATTTGAATTTCAATAAAGCTTTTTTTTTTATATCTTGATTCCTAGACACCTTTGCATTGATGTGTGTGGCACACTGACCTCTATACAAGTCAGTGGTGTAATAAGTAAAAATAACTATTTCTTTAGTTTGTTAGAAATCATTATAATTTTCTTCAACCAAAATAAAACATACTGGCTATTTACAGTGGCAACATTATAATTTTGTTCGTGCATTGCACTGACCTCTATTAAACAAGGCTTCAGCTCAGTGGTGCATTGCATCTGTCATCTGTGCTAGGCTACCGTGTCCAATTAGTAAATAAACTTATGGACTGAGCATACCTACAAAATTAGCGTGTATACGTAAAAAATCGGGCACTTAAGATGGCCGCCTTTCGTAGGGTTTTTGTTTTTTCTCGCATCACACTGTTTTATACAACACGAGGGCATGATTTTCCTATTAATGGACACTAAAATACCTAGTTTCTAGACGTATTTCTCTCAAAAACAACAACAATATTTTGAGCAATCAACCGTTTGATAGCACTCTTTTCATATGCAGCTCTTGATTACTTAAAAAGAAACAGAACGCATTTTGACATGTGTGTGTAGATATGATAGATATTTATGACTATTAATTATACAAGGTGTAACAGAATAAACGCAAGTGCTGAAAGTAGTTTGTTCATAATTGACTACTGAATCGATATCAGTAACTTTTGATATAGGTTTTTTTTTTTAATTGTGTATTTTGCCATAGTGACCGGTGATTGAGCCAAAGGAAATTCAATCTTATTTCAAAAAGTAAAACTTAATTTTAAATGCATAAAATAATGTTAATGTCAACACGATTTTCTTAATAATAATAGTTACCTTTAAAAAAAATAAGTTTTGGTCATTGTATTATGCTTTTAACTCAATACTCTAATTGGGGTGTATAAGGTCTTGCGTTAATTATGTTACATATTGTATAGTAGAATAGGCCGTCTCCATGCTTTTCCTATCCTAATGGTCATGAGATTAAAAAAAAAAAAAGACATATATCTCTGACTTAGTATAAAGTTATCTGTGCTGTCATAGTTTTGAAAACTTAACGGTCCACGAACGAACGTTTGCTTTGTTTGTATTTTGTGTACTTCAAATAATTTGATAAATTGATAGATATTTTGAAAATTTTCACAATGAAGACTGACGTGTTAGAATTAGAGACTAAAATAATAAACCACGAGGCATACGGAACTTCGTAAGTGATTCTTACAAATAGTAAAAGTGTGTTAGGAAATTAGAATTTTGTTTACATATTCTTTCACGTATTTCAGGTATAAATGGGCTCCCAGAGACTTCGAGCTGGGTTCAGCCCTTGGCCAAGGCAAATTCGGACACGTTCACGTGGCCAGAGAGAAGAAAACTGGTTATTTAGTAGCCATTAAAACACTTTTCAAATCTCAGATTGTGAGATCGAAATGTGAACGACAAGTGATGCGAGAAATTGAAATTCAGTCGCATTTAAAGTAAGTAACAAGTTCAGTAACCTGTTAGCCCATTTACTTACCATATGCCCTAAGTTTTCTACACAAATAGTTGTTTTTTCCTACTTATTTGAGACCAATCTTTTATAACGCTTGTTCCTTTTCAGACATCCAAATATACTACGTCTACTGACCTGGTTCCACGATGAGCGTCGTATATACTTAGTGGTTGAGTTTGCAGCCGGTGGAGAGCTGTATAAACATCTGACTAACTCTCCCAAAGGACGCTTCCCTGAACCCAAAGCTGCTAGATACATTTATCAGGTAAGAAACTTAAGGTCATAATATCAAATTAATTATTAGGTACTTTTCTTTAAAAAATTGAAGATAATAGACACCATATTAAACAAGTGGAACTGGAAACATATTTCTGGTCCCTGGTTTCTACAGCTCTTGTAGTACTGTATAAAACATTCTGTGTTTGTCTGTGCAAGTGTTAATGCTTACTTATCCAGAGGCCTGTATTACAGAAACTCACTCACAACTCAAGCATTACCTAAAACAAGTTTTAACCAATCTTGCTTGTAATTTTAAGTAATGCTTGAGTCTTGAGCAAGGTTCTGTATTATGACCCTAAGTCACCATTACTCAGAATTTCACCTTAAAGGATAAAACTTCCATAGTTTGCCAGTGTAAAAAATATAGTCATTATATCACTCCAGTTTTGTTAGTTATTATCAGTGGCATGACAAAGTTGCTTGTTCCAGGTTGCAGATGCTGTGGAATACTGCCACCAGCACCATGTGATACACAGGGACATCAAACCTGAGAACATACTGGTAGCATTCAGTGGAGACCTCAAACTTGCTGACTTTGGCTGGTCTGTGCATGCCCCTTCTGAGAGGTAAGCTTTAGTACAGAACCTATTTGCTAAATATTGGGACTTAAATACAATGCCTAAGTTCATTATCCACCAGCAGACCTTGATACATAATAATATAAACACATGGTTTACTATAGTGTGGCCACAAAATATTATGTGTAACTCAGATGAATTTTACTAGTAACTCAATGGAGTTACCAATAAAATTCTGAGTTACACATTGAATCATAACATAATCAGTCCATATCATTCCCGCTGCTGGGACTCTTAGTCTCCTCTCTTCAAGAGGGAATGGACTCACACATCTACCACACAGGTCCAGTGCGGGTTAGTAGATGTCATGTCTTCGAAAATGCTTGTAGGACATGTCTGTTTCCTCACAATGTTTTCCTTCACCATTTTGAGAGCTGTGGTAAATGATATTTACACAAAGTAAAGCGCCTAGTTGGGTTCAAACCCACAACCTACAGCTTGTAAGTTAGGGCCATTACCACTGGGCCACCACTGGTCTGCTCTACACATTTCATCATGTTATTTTGTAAATACTTACAACATTTGAACAGTGCTATCTCCTTGTTATAGGCGCAAAACCATGTGCGGCACATTAGACTACCTGCCCCCTGAAATGATCAAGCGTGAAGTCTATGATGTGTCCGTTGACCACTGGTGCATCGGAGTGCTGCTTTACGAGTTCCTAGTGGGCAAGCCACCGTTTGAGAGTGAGGGACAAGACAAGACTTATGCCAGGATCCTTGCTTTGGACATTGTGTACCCCAGTTATGTACCTGAAGGAGCTAAGGATCTTATTTCTAAGGTTGGTATAGCTATTAAGATACATGAAGAATAGGTACTTATATTGATAAAACATAATTGACTATACATAATATATAAGTCAAATAGAGTGTGCCTGTTTGAGTAGAGTCACTTTCACACAGTGTCCAGCACCCTAATGGCATAACACATCAATCACAATCGAAATCATTATGAAGGATGTTACAAATCTATTGCTTCTTAAGAGCGTTTACGCCGTACGGCATTTTATACAAACTTTCAAGCGATTTTTTTTCGAAATGAATGAACGGATTTTAATGAAACTTTATACGCATAAGCAGGATACAAAGGTCTAAAAAGTTACCTGAGAACATTATATAAGTTCGAAAAATTTGTCTGCTCAACAATGTTAATAACGCAATTAATGTTGTTGAAGTGCCAAAATGCAAGCTGTTGCTACTGTTAGTGTGTTACGTAATTACTCCGCACATAAACACTACCGGAGAATCGAAAAGTAGAAAAAACAGAACTTGTAAGAAATTCATTGATAGGTTCAATTTTACATGAGAAAAATGGGATCGAATAGGATGGATGGAATCGAGATATTTTGTTTCACTTAAACCTACATGGGCACTGATGAAACGTCCGAAGCTAGGTGCACGGTTCTAATTGGTTGTTTCCTATGAAGCTGAGAAGACCCAGCAAGAAACTAAAAATATTTGGCTTTACAATATTTTCAAATTACAGTAAGTATGGGAGGATAGCGTAGGCCTGTCAAAAAGTACCAGGTACTTGATCAAATAAAAATTAGTTAGTTATTATCTGCTCATGTCTATGGATGGCATGTTAAATGTTTATGCATTTCTTGCAGCTCTTAAAACATTCAAGCAAAGAGAGGTTATCACTGGGTGCTGTAAAAAAACATTACTGGGTGCAACAGTTCCAGACTAACGGCGCATAGTATTCACATAGAGGTTGTTAAGTTAGTATTAATTATTATTTTGATCCTAGTAATAAACGTTTTATATATTTCAACAACAAAATTTTATTTATTTTAACATAAGTACATAATTCAATTTAATTTGAGCTTTGTGCAGAAACTTTTACTTCTTTGCTCTTCTTTTTACGAAAATTAGTTCATTTTCTTTGAGTAGGTACTGTGTACACACTGTTCAGTTATCTTTGCTGAAAGCACCTTATTTACACAAATCTATCACATACATTTACAAGGTGATAGTGACATCGACGCACAACTGTTACCTACCATGGATTCAGTAAGTACATGATTCTGAACCCTGACCATTAAAATTTTTCATGAGTAAAAAAAAAAATTTGCTGTTCCATACATTTTTACCGCGTAGGTATTGTACTTTTTAACCGACTTCCAAAAAGGAGGAGGTTATATGTTCGACTTTATGTATGTTTTCTATGACACATAACTAACACCACAATTTTTTTATTGACAACCAACCCAACGAAAAATTTCTATGTTAGGCAGTTTAGAGTTTAGTTCACGTGCTGAATTCATGGTTTCGGGTTGCCACCCTGTATTTACACAAAGTATTTATCACCATTTTGTACATTTCACAGACTATAGCCATAATTGTTGACCCATGTGAGACCATCCTTGGAATTCTTCAGAGGTTTATACTCAAGACCAATCCAATCGGTGTAGCCGTTGCTTTCCAACTGGTTGAGAACATACTTGTAGTTTATCTCTCCTTCAGTGTCTGGTTCATTGCGGTTTGGCACTTGAGCTATCTGCAATCAAAATACTAGTTAGGACATGCACAATACACTTCAATATATGTAACTACATATATTGAAGTGTATTGTGCATGTCCTAATGTACTTTCTATAGTTCTGTTAGCAAACATGAGTTAAATCTAACTAGATTTAACTCATGTTTGCTAACAGAACTATAGAAAGTTGTCACTCTTCAGGGTACACACCAAACACAATTATTTGCAAGTAGACAGTTTTAAGTATGTATTAGACATTCTATGTTCTAGAATTCAACATGCATCAAGTAATGCAATAGACAACTATTAAAACCAAATCAGTGCAATGGCATTGCATTGATTTAATTCTTAAAGCATAATAACTATCATGTAAATAGTATTTCTCACAATCATTGCTAAACCAACTATGCTCTCTTTATTTTGATCAAAAAAGGTATCAGCTATTTTGTGTCCTAGTAAGCATAAATTACTAGGTTTTGTTTAGGGTCTATGTTTTTAATTACCTGCACATGACCAACATAGGGCATAAAGTTGGTGATACTATGAGATATATCACCACATATTTGTTGTAAATGGAACACATCCAGCATCAGCTTCAAGTTGGGACTGTTGATGCGTTTGATGATGTCCAATGCTGAAACATAAATAGGTACACATTTTAAATAATTGGCAATAAAATATCAAGGGTAAAGTCAATTATAATTGGTTCTATCTTATAATCAAGTTTGTGTATTGATGGTACCTTAAAATTCATAAGATATAAAAGCGAAATAGGTAGGTATATGTGTGTACCTTTGTTAAAATCACTCAAAAAGTAATTAGGCACGGAATATTGATTTATTGGTTCAATCACTCCAAGGAGGTTTTCATTCTTAAGTATGTCAGCTGCATACTTTAAGTTCTTCTCATAAGTTTCCCAGTTTTGTGATGTGGCATTCTGTAGTTTGCCGGCCATTATGTGTATTTTCCTGGCTTTTAGAGCCTTGGCATAGTTGACTGTGGTAGCAAAGTTCTCTTTGAATTCATTTTCTTTTCCTGGCACGGCTGTTACTCCTAGCTCACCCTTAGTTACATCTCCTGAAAATTATGTTTAAATCAGTAGGTAAGTAGATGTATACCACCACAACTGCAAGTATTTTAGAATTAAATAACATTCAATCAGATAGAGCAAAAAAATTGTATTTAGGAGAATTTAGGTATTATTTACAAACCTGTCTTCAAATTGATCAACACTTGTTCAACGCCGGCTTTTTCCTTAGCATCCTTCACTTGTTCCACGGTCAAACCAAAAGGGAATCCACTTTCCACAGCCTTGAATCCAGCGTCTTTAGCCAAACCATATCTCTCTAGCATCGAAGACGCCTCCGTAAACATAAAAGCCAAGTTTGCACAGAACTTCATATTTCAAAACAAGTTAGAGGTTAGATGTTGAGCTACACACAGCTAACGTAATTATGTGCGTTTAGTTATTGTTTTGTATAAAATAGTAGGTAGCAAATACACTGATAACCTATCTCACCGCAAGTTACTGTGAAACCTCAGTTTGTTATCTTTTGTTTGTACCTATAATAATTACTTAAATATAAATAGATAAAAGTATTTATCTTCAGAAAATCATAACAATCGTAACTCACCGCAATAAAATATTTGGGGACCTCATAACTTTAACCTAGGTACCTACTCTGTCAGTTGAATGAACCTACCCTTACTTTTTGTGTAACAAATCTGGTCAAGAGGATGCGAAGTGTTTGTCAGAAATAGTAAGGACTCCGTAAAGAAACGAAACTGGGCATAACTTTTCAATGTACAGATCTAGTTGTTATAGTATATAGTAGTTGTTGAACTGATCTAGTTGTCCCAGAATAAATAATTTTGAAAAATTTTGAATTGAATTGAATTTGAATAACATACGCCCCGTAGCTGCTGGCCCCACGATTGGGAACGCATTCGGTGCTTAAGATACCTAGGTTCCAAATTCCACCCGCCAGGATTAACTACAGAACAGTTTGAGGGCTAGCAAACCTTCGGATTCTTGAGAAGATAGACTGTATTTACCATGTCCTGTCACCTGTACACACGGCTACAGATCACAGCTATACATTTCCAGTTTTAGCTGACCTCGTATTATATAGGTTTTTCGTACAATCAGAAGTCAGCTTATACTGGTTATGTGTAGGTTGATGTGTAGCCGTGTGTACACATGAAGACCTAATGTCTACGTCAGCGAATGGTGTTTGCGTCGCTAAGTACTGGGTCAATGAAAAAAATAACTTCTTTTCAAACAATATTTGAAAGGTTGACTGGTAGAAAATGCCTATGGCATTAAGTCCGCCTCTGTACATTTATGTGCTTGAAGTATTAAATAAATAAATATTTACCATTGACACACTTCGAAGATCTGTCATACATGTACACTGGTACCTACCATCTCAATTTTGACCTACAAATTTTTTGATGTCACTATCTATGGTTCCCCCTTGAAGAGCAGTTGGAGAAAAACGCTGCATGACATTAGTAGCGGCGTTTGTTTTTCTGGACTATTTTGGACTATTCAGCTTAGTTGGCAAATTTAAAGAAAATGCACAAATACTTTATTCCTGTTGGACTACATTTTGCAAATTTTAAAGTGGTCTTAGCTTACCAGAACTACACCGAAAAGTTGCATAAATATTAACATATTTGTGTGTAATAAGTAACTAAACGATCATTACGACCATAATAATGGCTAAGAAGCCAAGTTGGGAGTGTGCTGACCAGTCACCATGATTGATAAAGCAGTGATAGCTTTTAACGAGCAAGCTGATCAGTGAAGGAAGGTTGCTAATCGAAAATTATACAGACAAAGCCAAGCCAAGATGAAGCAAGGTAGATCGATGATCCCGGTGGTATAATGGTACGCTGAAGTTGGAAGAAAAGATGTTTCGATTTAACTAGGCACTGCTTATGACATGTAACTAGGTACCTATTATACGAGGTGCATTCAATAAGTACCTAGCCTCATCGCCAGAGGGGGCTGTAGTTTCAAAAGAGTTTTACCACAGTGTAGCACATTCTTTTTTAATTTTTTTTTCAAATTTTCATTCCAATCCCTTCATTTGTTTTAATTTGACAACTTATGGAAGCGAACATGTCGATCGGTTTTACAAAAATGGAAAAAGAGCAATATCGTTCGGTGATTCGATTCCTATTTTTGGAAGGGAAAACGCGCATCGAAATAAAAGAGCGCTTGGATGCTGTGTACGGTGACTCTTCTCCATCGATGGCCACCGTCAAGAATTGCTTCAACGAGTTTGCACGTGGCCGTACGTCGGTTTTTGATGAACCACGTCCAGGTGCACCGAAAACTGCTGCTACGGAGGAAAACATTAAAAAAATCCATGATCTCGTATTGGCAGATCGCCGATTGAAGGTTCGCGAGCTAGCTGAGACTGTAGGCATTTCAGAAGGAACAGTGCATCATATTCTTCACGAGTAACTCGGCATGAGAAAGCTGTCGGCGCGATGGGTGCCGCGTTTACTCACACCAGAAAACAAGCGCAACCGTGAGACCACATCGGAGACGTGTGAGCTTTTGCGTCGTTTTGTGACCGTCGATGAAACCTGGATCCACTGGTACACACCAGAGACCAAGGAGCAATCAAAACAATGGATCCAGACCGGGGAACGTGCTCCAAAGAAGGCGAAAACTGTAAAATCGGCCGGAAAAGTTATGGCTACCGTTTTCTGGGATTCACAAGGTGTGATCTACATCGATTACCTCGAGAAGGGTAAAACAATTACAGGGCTTTACTATGCCGATTTATTGGGCCGATTCGACGCCGAATTAAAGAAAAAACGACCCCATCTGGCGAAGAAAAAAGTGCTGTTTCACCACGACAACGCACCGGTTCACACGTCTGCCGTTGCCATGGCCAAATTGGTCGAATTACGCTACGAATTGCTGCCCCATCCACCGTATTCTCCAGATTTGGCCCCTTGTGACTTTTTTCTGTTTCCTAATCTGAATAAATCACTCGCCGGGAATAGATATGGATCAAATGAGATGTCACTCAGGCTGGCTGGACAAATCTTCAAAATAACTCACATTTAACTAGGTCAATAGGGCATTTTATGTGACGGCTAAACACCCTTATTTCAGAATTTGTGACGCAACAGAATCTTAGATAATCGATCGAAAACGTGTCCAGCCATCTTGAAAAACCACTTTTCGCTGGTCTCTCAATCTCGGTAACGGAAGTGATTTTGACGACATTTTGCTTATCAACGGGCGTCACATACATTTGTGACAGGCATCGAGCTAAAATTTTTGTGATACGTACAGCGGTTTAGTAGAAAAATGCAAAAATCTGTGTCCAGCCATCTTGATTTTACGTATAAAACTTTTGGCTGGCACTTCCGAATCTCAATAACGGGAGCGTTTTCGAATATGGTTCCTTTACTAACATTTAGTGACGCAATTTGTGACAGTAATAACGTTTGATTTATGGCGTCACATGTAAGGGTTTACGAGAAATCAATAAAAACTTAAGGCGACATTAAGTGACAGCGACCTTGAGCGAATGGGAGGAGCGAGCGTCACGCCCCGCGACCCCGCAACTGCATGCACGTAATTTCGTAGGGTAACCAATACGTTTCAGATGGTGAGGATAATCCTGACTGATATTTGATCACCATCCATTTTTATTTCAATGTAGTGTTAATAAATAAGGTAATATTTTGATAATAAATTCAATGATCAAACTTTAAAACCTCGAAAAAAAAATCAGCTGTTCCCTACATTTTGACGAGTTATGCGAACATAAATGCAGGGAACGGCAGATTTTTTTTTTCACGTTTTCATGTTCTGTGCTAAAAGTTGTTTGTGTAAAGTTGTTTCGTGTATGAATAGATAGACCGGGTATCTACATATATTTACGTAAGTACTTACCTAATAAAGGTGTCCATACATAAATAGGAAATACTAATTAAATATAGACATACCTACTTAAAATAATAACAAGATGACAAAAACCTAAAACCTCTTTTGTAAATGATCCAATCACTTCAGAACTGAAACATAATTATAATCTATACTTATAATAAATCTGTAGAGAGGTCAACTCTGTACATGATATATATTTTCAAAATAACTATCAGGGGGTAATTAGTGATCGATACTGATGCCAAAAATGCAATCAGTAAAATTTTTGCCTGTCTGTCTGTCTGTCTGTCTGTCTGTCTCTATGTTCCTTATAGAAACAAACTACTCGACGGATTTTACGAAACTTGGTACAATTATTCTTCATACTCCTGGGGGAGGTTATAGTATACTTTTCATCACGCTACAATGAATAGGAGCAGAGCAGTGAAAGGAAATGTTGGGAAAACGGGAGAATTTGCTCCATTTTTTAAGCTTCCGTCGCGTGTGCAGCCTTAATGGTTAAAGCTACATAGAAATCATTTACGACGGAAATGTTCTACATAAAATTATCTAAAAAATATCCCACAACAGCATATGTCTATCTTTTATGGTTGACTCACAATAACATGTGTAACTCCCGATAGCTTAGCAGTTCGGAGCTTTCTGATTATATTTGTTTACTTTTACGTTTATAATACTCTCACTCATCCCTAATTAAAAGAAGTTAATATTATTACCTATTCAATAAAAAAAGAATCATAGTAATCGGTATAGAAACACCAAACTTATACGTGAAATACGCTAATAAGCCATCGCGCCGTCGCGCGTGAATACTGAATCATGCCATAAGGATTATTTTTGTGTAACGGTTGCCGCGCTCGACGCGGGTCGTGGCGGTAGGGTATAAAAAGGCGGGAGGTCCGAGCGCGAGCTTCATTCAGTATTTGGCTGGACAATAAGGTCGAACGCTCTGAACGCATCAACGTTCAGAGCGTTCGACCTTATTGACAGACAAAAATTGATATTAACAAACCGTGCTTATCAGCGCGACTTTTAGTCTTTAAATAGTTTATTTGAATTTCTTTTGTTGTTATTTTATAAAATAGGTATTAGTTGTTTTGGTAGTGTTTAAATATTCGTTCAAATTACAAATCTATATGTTACAAACGCAGGGAGCTTCCCAGGAGACTACGCATCAGCGGAAGCAGTGATGTCACCGCCATGTATTTTCTATTTCCTCGGATTGATTTCTAGTCAATTAATAATTACTTATTGATTTTAATACTGCTCATATTTATTATGTTTAATTTTTTAATTGTATCGAGTTGTATTTTTTTTTTTTTTAAGTGAGCAACTTTGATTGTACGCGCTTATAAAATACGTTGTAACCGTCATGTAAGCCCCTGTTCGCTGTGGAACGCCGATTACACTACAGATATTTTGTACCTCCGTGTTATTTCTACACTGCACCTACGCCCATCCTCAGCAGAACACACTACTGATAGCTCACACATCCCCTTCTTTACATATACTTATAATAAATCTGTAAAGTGAAAATTCTGTACATTGAAATTATCAAAAAAATAAATGGCAGGGGGTGTTATTAGACCGACACAGAACCCAAAAATGTGATTAAAATTTTTTTTGTCTCTATGTTTGTTCAGGCATCAGGCAAAAACGACCGGTTCGATTACGATGACACTTGGTATAATTATTCTTTAATATCCTGGGCACCACACCACTGGGTACTTTTTATCCCGGAAAAAAATATACAATAAAAAACAAACTTAATTTTGCGGTTCGATCCCTAGACCCGATTACTGTACCAACCGCAAATAATAAGTTTGTCGTAGTACACGACGAAGATAAGAATAATAGGCGAGCGTTCGTTCATATTAGCATTCTATAAATTGTATGTTTTAACTGCTACTTGCAATTCCAAAACGTGCTTTTCAGTGCGACCTTTTTATTCCTTTTAGTTTTTACTAAGTACAGTTTAAGGTAGAGTCATTTAGGTTTATTTTTATAAGTCGTAGGTATAGATTTTAATTTTAAAGTATGGGTAGTATATTTGATAGTGTACGTAGTGACCGTAGGTTATTTTATAAAACTGTTAGGTAGGATTAGTCATTCGTATAGATATTAGTTTTTAGGGATTTTGCTTATTTATTGAGTTTAGATTAGTTATCATCAGAAATAGGTTTATTTAGGTATTTTATTTTCTGTTATTGAGTTTTTTTTATTAGGTAGGTACTTTATTAGGTTTACTTTTATAATCTAATATAAAATTCAAAGTCCTGTGATCCTGTCTGACTTATTATATCAATGCACAGCCTAAACCGCTGGTCATAGAGACATTAAATTTGGAGTGTGTTCTGTGTGAAGTATATGAAGGTATCCACTAAGAAAGGGTTTTTCGAAATTCCACTCCTAAGAGGGTGAATGGGGGGAGGGTGAAATTTCACGCGGACGAAGTCGCGGGCAGAAGCTAGTGATAAATAAAACAAAAAAGCCTAGAAGTGATTTTTTATTTATTCGTTGCAAAAACAGTGAAAGGAATTTGTGTGACTCCATCTTGGATTTTGACTTTGACTTCATTTTCGTCATTAGCGCCCCTAAAACCATGAAATCGACACCCATGACGCATATTTTGTAAAATTTCGCAGCCGCCATCTTGGATTTTGACTTTGACCTCATTTTCGTCATTAGCGCCCCCGAAAACCATGAAAACGACACCCATGACGCATTTTTGTAAAATTTCTCAGCCGCCATCTTGGATTTTGACTTTGACCTCATTTTCGTCATTAGCGCCCCCGAAAACCATGAAAACGACACTCATGACGCATATTTTGTAAAATTTCGCAGCCGCCATCTTGGATTTTGACTTTGACCTCATTTTCGTCATTAGCGCCCCCGAAAACCATGAAAACGACACCCATGACGCATATTTTGTAAAATTTCGCAGCCGCCATCTTGGATTTTGACTTTGACCTCATTTTCGTCATTAGCGCCCCCGAAAACCATGAAAACGACACCCATGACGCATATTTTGTAAAATTTCGCAGCCGCCATTTTGGATTTTGACTTTGACCTCATTTTCGTCATTAGCGCCCCCGAAAACCATGAAAACGACACCCATGACGCATATTTTGTAAAATTTCGCAGCCGCCATCTTGGATTTTGACTTTGACCTCATTTTCGTCATTAGCGCCCCCGAAAACCATGAAAACGACACCCATGACGCATATTTTGTAAAATTTCGCAGCCGCCATCTTGGATTTTGATTTGACCTCATTTTCGTCATTAGCGCCCCCGAAAACCATGAAAACGACACCCATGACGAATATTTTGTAAAATTTCGCAGCCGCCATCTTGGATTTTGACTTTGACCTCATTTTCGTCATTAGCGCCCCCGAAAACCATGAAAACGTCAGTCGTGCAACAGTCTAGTCGTGGATACGTCCAGTCGCGCACGTGTTTAGTCTCGCAAAAGTCCATTCGCGGATATGTCTAGTCGCGCAAAAGGAGCCGCGTAAGTTTCTTTCGCGCAAATGTACCAGATCCCCCTGTATGTGAGCTACTGTGAAAATAAGAATAATAAATTAGGTATATGCATTTACTTGTCAGCAATAATGTCCTCATTTTCATTTTCAATATGCGGAGTTGCCTTTTTCTCCTGTTCTATACAGCCAGAGCTACAAAATAAATGGATTAAAATATAGGTTAATATAGGCATCGGCATGGAAGTATAGGCATGGGTGAAAGTAGGAAGATAGTTGTGCACGACATAGGTACTGTAAGTCTACAACAGACGCAAAAGTGCAGTCGAAGTCGTACTAAATTTACATACCAAGAATAATTACCCCACAACTATGTCAATAATAGCATTCAAGTATTTTTTGAAACTCTGATCCGGACTGTCCCTACAAGGATGCGGTATGGTTATACTACATTACAATAATTACCTCGTATCTGCATTTACGACTTGAGAATCTTCGTTATTTTGTATTCTCCGGAAACAGAAATAAAACAATTATTATTTAGTAAAATAAAAGTATATTTACTACAATTGAATATTTTTTTTATTTTTTTTTATTTAGGTACACTAATTTAATCTTTCGATAGAGATAAATGATAATTTTATTTCGATTAAAATACGTTACTTACCTCAATAATCTATTTTTTACCAATATAAGGCGTTTCTTTTTTAGTAATTTGGAATTAGCAGCCATTTTCAGCACGAAAATCAAAAGCGATTAAAATTATGTTCTGATTGCTCCGAGCGTTAGCGTCTACCCGTGACAGTGGTCAGCGATGCACTGCCGCCCGTCGCCCGCAAGAGCCCCCGCTTCAACGCGCACCAAGTTTATTCGAAAAAAGAACCCACGTTGATTTATCAAACAAAAAACAAATAAAAACCGTATACTAAAATTTGGGGAATTAAATTGTCTTTTATATGGTGAAAGTTTTATGAAAATACACCCGATAGTGTTTGCGTAATTATCGTTTTTATGTCCGCGGTAGACAATACTTTACAAATTAATTACACTATGTTAAAAAAATATAATTGCAAATATTCACATATCAAATTACGAAGCAAATGGTCTAGTATAACATTTATTTTTTTCAAAGAAATCAGTCCGGTCGATTAGACGTGATGTTGAATTTAAAATCATTAGAAGTCGTATATCTGCGCCTTAATGTCCAGCCAGCCTGAGCTCAAGCTGGCTGGACACATGTATCTCCGCTGCGTGATGGTCTACGGCCTTCGAAATATGTTCAAATTTTTGTGACGGGGACGATAATGATTTACTGAATTTGTGACGGAGAAACTTTGAGTAGTTTCAAAGATATTGATCATTTAAATCTTCCCATACAAACACTGCAGTAGGGTTACCAATAATGTAGGTTTTATGTAGGACTAAGTATATTTTAAGGTGTTTTCTTTAAACGCTCAATAAAAAGTACAAATAAATAAATGTGATTTTGTTTACAGCAAACATTATTTTTTCATTTAAATACCTTCGAGCATTAGTTATCCTGACACAATATCTACCTATGTACAGAGGCCAGCACATCAAGTTACCCCAATCTGTAAAAATTTCCCAATTGAATATGAACCTTATCACTTTGCAATCAAGTTGAAAATCTAAGGCTACACATCAAGTATAGCTTGCGGACCTCGCATTGTATAGGTTTTTCTTACAACCAGAAGTCACCTTATACTGGTTTGTATAGCTTGATGTGTAGCCGTGTGTACAATAATATTGTTTTATTAATGACTTGGTCCGGTGCATTTATTGCATAACATCGTCCACGTCGCTATGACTCAGCTGTCAAAGCAGACATTGCAGCACACGCGCGAACCAATCCCAGCTTTCGTTCTGAATTTAAACCAATCACCAAGCATGTCTTCTTGCAACCTCGGATGTGATTCGTATTTTGAATCATACGTCATTATGGTTTGAAGTTCAAGTAGTGCCACTTTTTGTGTGGAATTTGTTCTGAATAAGGCTTCCATGTTTATTTTCGTTCACTGGTCGGTGGTCGTCATTTTAATCAAATATATAAACGGTGACAGCGAGCGCGGTACGGTCCGCACAATTTTATTTTTTGTAATTTTGTCTATGGGAGTATCGCTGTCATTCTATTTTCTTTAGTAGAGTAATTGGCTGTGGTATTTTTATGCCAAAAAACCAATAAGAATCCACGATTCTAATAAGTTATCTGTAGTTGAAAATAAATAAATGGCCGCATCGATGTATTGTTCATAAACATCGATGTTGAAACTGGTAACAACGATGAAACATTGTTCTTAAGAACGATGTTTTCTCAGCGCCATCTATAAAAATCAAATACAAAGCAGGCGTGGCTGCTACCGGCCGATTAGTCGATAAAAAAAAATCCTTTATTTATGTAAAAAGTTATGGTCACCTCACAATATTAATGGATGTTTGTATGGGAAAACTTAAATTATCGATATCTTTGAAACTACTCAAAGTTTCTCCGTCACAAATTTAGTAAATCATTATCGTCCCCGTCACAAAAATTTGAACATATCTCGAAGGCCGTAGATCATCACGCAGCGGAGATACATGTGGTGTCCAGCCAGCTTGAGCTCAGGCTGGCTGGACATTAAGTTTTTATTGATTTCTCGTAAACCCTTACATGTGACGCCATAAATCAATCGTTATTACTGTCACAAATTGCGTCACTAAATGTTAGTAAAGGAACCATATTCGAAAACACTCCCGTTATTGAGATTCGGAAGTGCCAGCCAAAAGTTTTATACGTAAAATCAAGATGGCTGGACACAGATTTTTGCATTTTTCTACTAAACCGCTGTACGTATCACAAAAATTTTAGCTCGATGCCTGTCACAAATTTATGTGACGCCCTTTGATAAGCAAAATGTCGTCAAAATCACTTCCGTTACCGAGATTGAGAGACCAGCGAAAAGTGATTTTCAAGATGGCTGGACATGTTTTCGATCGATTATCTAAGATTCTGTTGCGTCACAAATTCTGAAATAAGGGTGTTTAGCCGTCACATAAAATGCCCTATTGACCTAGTTAAATGCGAGTTATTTTGAAGATTTGTCCAGTCAGCCTGAGTGACATCAAATGAGGAGGTCATCGCCGCCACGGAGGCCTATTTTGCAGAGTTTGACAAAAACTATTTTTCGGACGGGTTAAAAAAGTTGGAGCATCGCTGGGCTAAGTGTATCGAACTAAAAGGAGACTATGTTGAAAAATAAATTGCCACTTTTCTAAAATTTTCGTTTACTTTTTGTAGGCTAAGTATTTATTGAATGACCCTCGTAAATAACCAATAGGGGTTATTCAGAGAAACAGATTAAGCCCAGGAACCCAGAAGGTAACAAGTCAAACACGGTTACATTGTAATCTCTTTACTAATATTCTATTCATTATAATATTAGGTTCAGTTTATTATTTCAAAATAATCCTCCTATCTGTATGTTTCTTATATAATGATAAACATAGTAATCCATTTTTATAAAAGCTAACAAGGATGGAACCATCCACGTTTTTGCTATACAACTAACGTCAACATAAAAATTTTACATTATAAAATAATCATAGGAAATGGCCACTTCTAATTTATTTATGATTTTATTATAAATATCGAAGCTGGTATTACCAAAAACTTATTTTAAAATGGAATGATTGTAATGCTAAACTTAAATGTTTACACTTAGATTAAAAATTGCATTAAAATCCTGACAAATGCATATGCTGGCAATACACAGTCTTATAACAAGAGGTATTAGCGGTTAGAACATTTTATATAAATATGTTTTTGATATTAACACAGCCATATTTTTATAATATTGTGTAGCTACAAACTATATCAGTATTTACGTAAATATTACACGTACATTACGTTCTTATACAATAATTTGTGAACAGTTATTTCAAAATCAGAAAGAAGTGTGCGATTTGAGCAGATTTTGCCAATACCCTGTAACGCACCCTACACTGATCTGTCATGGCAACTGAGTTACAATTAGTTAGAAGAAAGTAAACCATCCGGATCAACACAATATACTTAAACTGAGCAAGTGGATGACATTTCGAGCACTCGCTTAACATTAAATATAGCAAGATATAAGACGGACTTTATTACAGTCATTTAAAATTAAACAGCAAATATTAAAGTAAATGGCGATGGGAAGTAATGGTGAATGGCGATGGTGTCTTTATAAAGCTTTGATTATACAATCGCAATATTCAGAGAAGACGAGGAAATAAATGGCCCAGCTAAATAATGCTTGGGTGTACTAAAACAGGTCTGGAAAGCCATCTCGGAACAAATGCGCATGATAATAGTTCTCATTACATCGATATAATCTATCCAATGACAACATTGATCTAAGAAGTAGAAGTACAAAACGATAGCACGTAGCTAACAATTAGCGTGCGACTACCACTCGACTAATCGCAACGACACCGGGGACTTGGGCGCCAGCAGGAAGTCGAACTGAATGTCCAACTCGCCATCAAACTCCACACGCCATCTTTGCATTATCTGTGAACAAAAATAATAATACAATGAGTACCGTACCTAGAGAAAGAAAATCTCATCTGACCTATAAAGTCGTACCTAATGACCATTCCTCAAAGACAGCCAAAACGATTAAGAGGTCCTAATAGAAAAGAAGAAATTCAGGATATACAACTCTAAATCATTGATTAAAATATGCTGAGAATCAGAACTTTTTGAACGTCAAAAATCACAAAAGGCTGTACGCAAAAAGTTTCAGGCTGGCAGAATAGCAAAATTACGGTCTTAGCACTTTGTCACAAGTATTTTGTGACAGGCCGAATTGCTTGAGAACCTTAGGAAGCAAATTAGCAAGATCTACGCGTTTACCGACACCCGAGCAGTTTTTTCGTCTGTAAGGAGTGACGAACGTAGCTGGAAGTGCTGCGGTTGCTTTCAGCTAGGGTTGTAACGGAACCTCAGCTCCGCCTCCGCAAGTAGTGTAGATTAATGTAGTGGAGAAATAATTCGGAAGCTTTATGTTTTTGCTACCCTGTAATGCATGGCCCCCACCAATTTCAGTGCCAAGTCAGCAACTGTTTGGTGAAGCCGGTTTAATTTATGAAACTAAGAATAATCTCCTAGGAGGCGACAAAACCACAAAACTGATTTCTATGAAATATTATTGGCCCTTGTAAGTTTTGATTACCAAAAATTGTTTTTTTTTTTTTTCTTTTTCTTTTTTCTCTACCGCCTCTAAGACGGCCTCCGTCACTTACACCCCTAGGTTCAGTTACCGCTCTGCTACCAGAGTGTTGATTGTCATACCTTAGCTAGCAGCAAATGTAACTCAAGGTCCACGAAGCGTTTCCCCGGGCACATGCGCCGTCCTCTTCCGAATGGAGCGACTAGAGTTGCAGCATGGGGCGCTGTTGGTTTGACCCAACGCTCTGGTATGAACTCG
Organism: Gortyna flavago; assembly: GCA_963669345.1. Lineage (NCBI taxonomy): Eukaryota > Metazoa > Arthropoda > Insecta > Lepidoptera > Noctuidae > Gortyna > Gortyna flavago. Next base: position 8,042,975 of record OY770146.1, read on the forward strand.
CGCGCACGCCAGAAGTTCTCCTCACGACGGCACGCCGCTCCCGTATGGGCCAGAATAAACGTCTGTGAAATCGAAATTGAGTATTTTTAAAAGAGGTACAGGATAAAGCCTCGCACTTGAGTACCTATGTATTCGTGAATGGCTAAGGCAAAAAAGATACATTTAACAATTTGCTAAAATTGTATTTGGTTGAGCCCTGACTAACTAAAACTGAAATAACAGGGCCAGTCAATCGATTCGCTATTACGATTATTATGAAGAACCATCTACTTACTTCCTTTTTAATCTGGAAAAAACTTTCGGAACTGCGAACAAAATTACAAAATGACTGGAGAAAAATTCAACTCACCCCAGCAGGCAATTTATGACCAGCAATCGTCATAGGCGCATCCAAAAGCCTGGCCAAGAACGGTGCAGTTGGTAGCAGCCGGAAGGCTTCGTATATAGCAGCTCGAACGGACGGGGCGGCAGCAAGGTCCTCGGCAGTCAAGGTACTGCATGAAGGCAACTCGGAGCGAATTGTGCGCTGCCAATCAGGCCGCCCACTCAGCAAGTATAACAGGAATACGAGGCTGTTTGCTAGCTGTTAATAAAAAAAACAAATGTAGTAAATCGTTTTACATACTTATATATACATCGGGTGATCATAATGGCTTGTCAAGTACCTACTATTCGTCAATGTTATAGTGGTCTAAGGTTAATAGTAAGTTTAAACTTGTATTTTGATCTTTTTGAAGATTAAAATTCAAGTTTATACTAGGAAACGATGAATGGTAGGAATTTTTGGGTGTTGTATTTTGTCGTTCGAATTCCGCGTTCCATTCAGGGCCGGCATTCATCTGTGTGGTAATTATTATTTCCCGCGAATTCTTACCACGTGCAAATCACGTACGGTTGTCAATCGTGATATTTTGACAGTTCAAACCACGCCAACTTCGCGTTCATTTCGCGTGGTTTCGTGTAAGGAATCATTAAGTGGTCATCTACGAATAAGTTATTCTTAGGTGGTCGTAGTGAATTAGGGCCCTGATTGTCTTTTTGAGTTAAGAGACTATGCTGGACATTATCGCCAAATCGCAAGATTTGGTCACCACTCAGGGCTCGACGACAATAAAATAAATTACTTTCTCGTATGAACCGGTGTTTTAGTGTACCTACCTGTCTAATTTATTGTGAGACGAGCAATAAAGCTTGAAAGCCAATGCGATAATTTCCAACAATATTCATCTGAATAAGTAAATAAAATCCATGTAGAAAAAATATGACAACAGCTTTGTAAAGCTATCTGCGTTCAGAAATAAATCTCCTCAAAATACCTGCTGACTTGTTTTACCGTCTGGATAAAAACAGGGTATAAAGTTGTCCGTCCACCGAAAAATAAGCCAAAACTACGTTAGTGATTATTAGTTTGTGCTGGAGTGTCGAGTTAATCGGACGTGATGGAAAAACAAGAGAAGAACTATGACGAGAGTTCAGAGGAGGATTACATTCGTCATGGGAAAATGAGATTGATTATTGCTTATTACACATAGAAAAAACGCAAACCCAGATACTGGATAAGCAAGCACATTCAATACTGGAAAACAAGTGGAGAATTTAAGACTATTTAACGAAGTAGATGATTATTTTTTTAAGCAAATACGTGTTTCACTGCCTGCGTACTGTCACACACTACATTTACAAAACAACACTAGCGAAAGGCGCCAGGGGGGTAACGTAAGAGGGTGAGAGGTGCTTAGCTTAGTTCGCATCGGCGCGTAGCTTCGGATCGGCCTACACAACTAAATTACTGGGTACTGACTCTCGAATATAATTCCGATAGATCGACATTGGTAAAACGTCAGTTGGTTGAGTTAAACGTCAGGGATTGGCTAGACTCAGTGAGCCCAGCCAATCAATGACGTTTGACTGACAATTCCAATGTCAATCTATCGGAATTATATTCGAGAGTCAGTACCCTGGCTCAACTATGCGAGCTAAACTAAACTAACTTAGTTTAGCTGGCGGTGGACGATCGGCTTAAAAGATGAACAGAGTAAAAGCCTATGTATGGCACAGAAATTTCGTTTTTTTTTTCTCACAAAAAATTAAAATTCTGTTCACCTTTTACACTCTGTTTTTGTCCAGACGGTAACAAAAGTCAGCCGGTATAATATGTATAAAGCGTACCGTCTCAATACCAGCTGTAATAAAGTCAATGACTGCGGCTTTCTTGTCCCTCATATCAAGAGCGGGGTTCTCCAGAATCCTCAGGAAGATCTCTTGCATGGCGTCATCCTCGGCAGTGCCTTGTCTCCTGTTCCTCGCTTCCTCCATCAGCTCCGATACTATCCTGCCAACAATTTGGTCTTATTATTGCTTGACTGCATTTGTAACTATGCGGTTTGAGGTTAAGACCAGACCATCTGGGTGTATGCAATCTAAATACCCATTAGGATATTATATCAAATATACCTAACAAACAATATATTAATATATTGTATCAATAAACTTCCAGAAGACTTGCAAACGTTACACAAAACGAGTTCGAAAAGTTGAAGTTTAATGAACGGTTCGTCAGCGCCAGCACACAGATAAACCTTGAGAAGTTTTCATTGTGTGGCTAAAATCAAAATGTAAAATATTAGGTAAAGTGTTTTAGAAATAAATAAAAAAGAAAAAGCTATTAGATAAACGGAACTTAAAAAATTCCTTAATAAAGGTTTACCCACACTTATCTTCAACTAGAAGACAAAGTTGAAAGCTTTTTTTGTATTTTGTTGCTGATTCATCATACCTATGCACACCGTGGCAATTGATACTGTTTGGCAAGCTTAACAGCCACAAAAACGTTCGTATCTATTAACTGAACAAAAAATCGGTCAAGGCTAAGAGGCTCCATATTTTTTAACCGACTTCAAAAAAGGAGGAGGTTCTCAATTCGACTGTTTTTTTTTTGTATGTCATGTATGTTACGCGAACGCGATATCTCCGGCAATATTGTCAAATCGATTTCAAAATTTTTTATTGATAGGATGGATAGGGTGGTATGCCTCAGGGGTCTTTGCTTGGGTAGTTTTTGAGTTAGCTTCAATAATAGGTACGTATTTTTGCCACTTAGTTTATATTGATTATGTTATAATAACTTCCTGACACTGATAGGTTCCTATTTACATAGCAAGTAGTGTTAAGTAGGTATACAGAATTTGTGTGGGGTAGGTACAACTATAGGTAAAGTGCGGAACCAACGACACCGACTTCCGAAATTAAAGTTATTTTCCATTTTGTAGTGTTTTTTTTGTAAAGTGCTTATATTAATCATGTAGGGTAGGTACCTATCACTTCGTTAAAGCTCGGCCGAGTTCAAGGCTATAACACATGGGTATCCAAACGTATGCATGCGTCATGTTTGATTTATTCAAAGGGATGATTAATCTAAAAGAGCACGCAAAAGCTTGGCTGCGTAAGAGCGTTTACACATGGCGCCGCAACGGCAGCGTTTTTCGCCGCTGTGGTATTAAAATCTATCAAAACTCACCGCTGCCGCCGCGGCGTCATGTGTAAGGGTTCATACAAATCCAAGGGTAACTAATACAGCGGCGCCGCCGCCGCCGCGGCGGTGCCGCTACAGATGTGTAAACGGCCTAAAGCCATCGTTATGAAACGAGCTCACTAATGATAATGATACCTATTCAATTTGAACTTGAACGTTCGGTAAACAATAAGGTGCTGTAGGTAGGCACTTTATACTTATCTGTAGGTACACATCGTCCAATGTCACAATGTATAACAGTCCTGTATCTTATAAAAAACACTACGCTTTGTACCTATATGAGTAATAGCCCATCAATCACAAAGTCAATAACGTAAGTCGTAACTACTATATTTACGCATTGCTTCATTATTAAGATAGGGAAACTAACTCACGTATGAATGGTTTCCTCGCTTTTGACGAATGTTCTGTAGAGTGTAGTGGGCGCGAACTTCCATAGTGGTGCGCCGTAGTAGGAGTCCCGTTGAGCTCTGAAGTGCGCCTTGACGGCTGCTGCGAGAGTAGCTGCGCGACCGGACATCCAACGCTCCAGGAAGCCCAATCTCGAGCCCAGCATAAGGCCGCATACCGCTGTAACAGTATGATTACACGTCACTTCCGAAATTCTCGACAAGTTTGACTACGGTGACGATCTTATCTTATATGACGATGTTATTTCTTCACACGCTACAATAGTAATAGGCGAATGTTCCCGATACGGGATGACCCCGCCCGAGCGAAACGGGTGTTTACCGTAGACAGTTACCAAAATCCTCCAACAGCTGCATTCAAAACGTGATGCCACCTGCTTACAGTAAAACTTAATAAACAGAAACTAGACACTGCTGGTCAGACAAAGAAAGAAAGTTGATAATCTCAATAAGACGTCTGAGTTTTTTTAATTCAGACAACAACGAAACTCCTTGCATACTATTAGAATTACTTATTATTACTATACTTACTACAATCTAGGTAGGTACCTACTCCGTTCGTAAAAAGTTTGAACACAAGAATCACAGTCATATTCGCCTATAGGTACGACAAAATTAATGGAATTCATCCCTCTCGCATGTAAAAATTTTACTTTGGAAATTCATTGTAACCTTGTAATCTTTGTAGAATACAAACAGACAAAGTTCAAAAAAATGCATTGCTAACCCTGCATCCGATACCAAGAAAGAATGTGCCCACAAAAAACATTTGGAGTGAGATACGCGACAGCTTCCGGTCGGTAACTGATAACATTGAACGCAGGAGAGAATGGTTCTATGTAATCCGGTGTAGTGCACAATTTCATAATGCATTGCTGATGTTGATTGTTGCATTCCTCGTGACGCACGCACGCGTGTACGTTGGCCATCTAACGCTATTTTCTTCCACATTATGACCCACATTCTTATCTCGTCAGACGTAATTTTCTCGTCACTATTATCGCAACTCTCTGTCTGAATCTATTTAAGACCCACTGACTTTAGCATATGAACTCCACGCGACAGCACAACATATTATTAATTAATTAAATGCATTTGTTTGATAAACACATTTCAAAGTACAAGGCTGGAAGCACTTAAATAATTTGAATAAGGGCACTTTTGTAATAAGACAACTTTCTCATTCTACCGCTTTAAATTTATTACACCCCTAAGGCGAAAGGGGTGAGTCTTTCTTATCTTTTTTCTTGTCGAAAATCATCCGATCGGTAGCAATGTTTGTCATGTCACATACGGGAAAGCAAATTAAAAATATCAATTTTATCGGGTTATCTTTATTATCATACAAAAGAACCATTGATTACATTTTTTTTTTAAATATTATTTATTTTAAATGTTGGCCCTATCTGCGGTTAACTGAAGTTCCAATTTTCTATGACACTTCCGTGCATTTCGAGTGGTATTTGGCGAATATCGCGCCATGATAACGGACTATTTGCTGCCTGAAATTGCTTACGATCATCATATTCTCAGCCAAAAGACGTCCTTCTCTACTGGACAGTGGCCTCTCATTAACGTTGTCAGTTGCCACTCCTTGTTCTTCTTCATAGCACTCTTGTCAGACCAGTCGAGATCCTCATGTAGTTTATTGTCTAAGGAGCTGAAGTAATTCGCCTCACGATTTCTCGCCACCTACTCCGATGCCACTAACGCAACTTTATTTTATCTTATATTCCAACGCATGTCTCACTCATGCTTGCTCAATATCTACACATTACACGACAGACGATCAAATTATCTAGATGGGTCAATACCTACCAATTTACTATGATTCTTTCTCAACACAACTTAATTTGAATAGTAGAGCATCTCGATTACACCAACGTCCGCGTTGTTTGCTTTGAAAGTGTTTATCTGTTTGTCAGTCGCTTTCTGCTGTATCCTTAACTAGCTACCTATCGCGGAAGTTCTTGTGCTATCTGATAACGTGTTGAGTATCATAAAATTAGGATACCGAGAGTAGACAAAGTATAAACAGCTCATCATCTGCCTAGCCGTTTCCCAACTTTAATGGGGTCGGATTACCAGTATTTTACATGGAGCGATTACCTATCTGACCTCCACAAACCTGCAGAATACGATACTCCTTGGTAAAACTGGTTTACGGACTTTTGGGCTTCTGACTACCCGTAACGACTGTCAAAGATCCACGAATGACAGCGGGAACCAACGGTTTAACATGCTTTTCGAGGCACAGAGGGGTCTCGGTATGTAAAGATGGTCACCCATCCACAGACCAACCGCGGCAACTGACAACTAACTTAACCTGATAGATCGTCCTGTGAGGCAGTTATTATTTAGCCACGGGTCCCTCAAAGTCTGAACAACAATACAATATTTTACTTATCTAGACTTACACTCCAGTCCCATCCTGTTAGTGAGTTGGTCAAAACCAGCGACGGTGCCGTCGCTGCGGCGGCAAGAGTCCAGAAGGACAAGGAAGTCATCACAAATGTTGTTCAGCTCGGGGAGGAAGCCCTGCATTGTGTTGGGACTTGTCAGCTCTGCGGTCAAATGGCGACGAAGATGATGCCATGTTTCTCCTTGTCTAGAAAGAAATTAAGTAACAGTATGAATGAGCTATGTTTGATTATGAAATAGAGAATTCAATAGTGTGGCGGAATTTAAAAACTTGTCCACATTCATACTTTATACCTATTATAAATTCGAAAGTAACTCTGTCTGTATGTTACCTTTTCACGCCTAAACCACTGAACAGATTTCGATAAAATTTGGCAAGGAGATAGATGGCATCCTGGGAAGGAAATGGGCAACTTTTTATCGACATACCACGCTGGCGAAGCCGCGGGTGGACGCTAGTTGTAGATAATTTACTCTCTGCGGAAAAATCCTTATCAATACCTAGTACAGTATTTTTATCCCCAACTCTGTGATGAATAGTTTTTTTATCTAACGAAGCCCGCACTTTTTGGTAGTAACCAAGTGTACACAATGTGTACAGAACTGGAATGTGTGACATAAAAATACTATGTAATGTAATGCATCATACAATTTTAGTTGGTAGGCCGACAAATCGGTTGTTTTCAGGCCAGACGCCTGCGTCTGGCCTGAAAACAACCGATTTGTCGGCCCTGGTCTATGAGAACTTTCCCACATATTCGGAAATGAAATCATAATCGAATCACGGCTTATTGCTGGCTGCCTGAGCTCTTAAGAATATTTTACGCCAATAGGCGTAATAACGAAACTTTCGTCGTAATAACGAAACTCACGAAATCTCATATAAAGTTGTAACCTTGACAGTGCAACGTCTTTGGACTATTATTAGGTACCATTATAGCTTCGTTTAACCTAGCCAGATCGTTTAACTGCTACCTATGTATGTATAACTTCACTTGGGCCTTGAAAGCTCTACCTGCCGAATAAACGCGTGATCATTTTATAAATTGCACGCTAGTAATTTAGGCAATAATATTTAGGTAGGTACACTTCAACACTTGGTTATTTCCTTTAATTAAATTGTAAACTTTTTAAAAGTTTTAACTCCTATTGATAGTCATACATTTGCTTATTATAATAACTTTGAGCTTTGACTATTATAGTATCTTAGCAATCAGCCTAAAATGTTTCCACTGCTGGGACACACACAGGCCTCCTCTCTGTGAAAGGAAGTAAAGGGAGCAATCCACCACGTGGGCCCAGTACGGGTTAGTAGATGTCACGTCTTCGAACTTTTTGGTTCTACGACATGCCGGTTTCCTCACTATGTTTTCCTTCACTATTTTGAGAGCAGTATCAGTATGACAGTATCTTAATAGATCATTATTAATAACATTAGGTATTCTAAATCAATGATCTAGCATCTGTTTTATAAGACGTAGATCCTATCATTTATTGCTATTAAAGTAGGTACTCAAAGTTACAAAAGGAACAACAAATTAGATTGTAATCGAAACTGATGAGGCTTTGTTGAACGTCATGATGAAACTGTCGGTATTAACGACATATTATACCTACTTCTTTACAGGAAATGACAACATTGTGCAACGTCGTCCAACTATAGTGTCAATGTAACTGCGCAATTATCTTTGAAGTTTACGTGACTAGAAGTACAAAGCCTTGCCAAAATATCACGATCACAGGACACAATGGAACTTACTTTAGCCCCGACTCGAGGTTAAGCCACCCGCTGTGAATGAATGCTAACTTAAAAGATAACCTAGTCTAACTAGGTATCTATGTCAATTACTCTCGACTTGAAATACGAGATGATTGGCGTTATCTACACTGGTTATCTACGTATAATCGGGCCGTCAACTTATTTATAACCTTCTTGGACATCTAAATATGGCACAGTATAATACAAACCTTGAGATTAGAGGTGTTTTAAACTGAGACAGACGCTGACACGTGTTGATGTGGTTATGTGAACATAATGATATGATTGCCCACAGAAAAACTTTACTAGTACCTACAATTAACTCCTAGTCACGCTTATGGTCTGTAATCACATTAATATTAGTGGATTGCTTTTGGATAGATACCGGTATTTCCCGGGTGACTTATGAGGTCAGAGTCGATTGGAGCGCATCTACCAGCTAAGGATTCACTTGACCTCACCCCATTGTAAAAGTCGAACAGTTTCAAGCCGTTTAAATCCAAAAGCTCTTCCACGGGTCCTTTTTAATTCCGTCCAGTTCCTATCCAACTTAATTGAACGAGAGGTTTTACTTACTCATTAACAAGTCCAGTGGAGGCATATCTGTCGGGTCTGCTCCTTCGATAGACTTGCACGATCTCGGTAGGGGGGCGGTAGGGCCGCTTGGCTGGCGCCCGAAGTACGGCTTCTAAGGCTGCACGCTCTGCGATGGACACCACAGATGCACCTCCAGGCATCGTCTCCACGAATACCGGCCCGTAACGCCTGAACATGTCTGTGTGCAAATCTCTCATTGTGACCGTAAACTAGCTTTTACATAATTATAAAACACCCCAGTTAAAAATTGTTAATCTATTGATTTGTCTAAAAAGTTTATGGAAACTACAAAATAGACGTCACTAAAATTTCCAGCTTATGCGAGACAAAAAAGTCGTGAGATTTAATAACTCAGAGGAGTGGGATAATAAATTAGCTACGAAGTTGTTTTTGTTATTTGTTTTCAGATCTCTGCGCTATTTTGTTCCCCATTCTAATTGTGTTCATTATAATGTTATCGAAATAGCACAAGTTCAGTGAACTATAAATAAATCTTCTTATACTAGATCAAGTTATTTATAGCTGACATCGGAATTACTTATTAGTCTCGAAACCTAATTATGTTTGTTCTATTATCTAGAATTGAGTAAGTAAGTAACTATGTAGTTGTTTTTTCAGGTATTTTTTTAATATTTTTATTATATAGATTTGCAACTAATTTCAATATTTAGGTTTTGTAAGCAGTCATTAATTTTAAATACACTTTGCTAAATTCTACTTCAAAAGTAGGCTGCATGAAGTGTTCAATATCTTTGCCACGTATAAGTGTTAGGTATGGATCCTTCCGGAATGAAATAGTGGACTGTATTAAAAAGAAACTGGTCGCTAGTAATATATATGTCAACTAGCTTCCGCCCGCGGCTTCGCCCGCGAGGTATGTCGATAAAAACTACCCTATGTCCTTCCCCGGGATGCAATCTATCTCTCTGCCAAATTTTATCGAAATCCGTTCAGTGGTTTAGGCGTGAAAAGGTAACATACAGACAGACAGAGTTACTTTCGAATTTATAATATTAGTATGGATGGGTACCTATAATACAATAAAATTACACTATAGTCCCAAGTCCTGACAATTATGGCGTTCGAGCATGATCCTTGACAGTTTTAGAGGTGGGAATGATCGACATAATCGAACATTTACTTATTACTTTAAAACGATCGATTATGAAATTAGTAACTCGTTTATAGTTACTAATTTTGTATATTATTAATATGTCCTTACTACGTTAGATATGCGAGTTTAGTAGGTACTGTTTCCTTGAAGAAAATAATTATTTAATATTAAAATGATTGTGATACTTATTATAATGTGATATAAATTATAAGAATAGTATGATATAATAATATAAAATGTATGATTAATGGTAATTAATATAATATAATGTAAACTGTATAGGTAGGTAACTGTAATATTGAGTATGTACCTACTTATACTTGTTTAATATTTATAACCATCTAAATTGCAATGCCTTAACAGGCAACTAAGTTCTAAGCACCTACCTATTGTTATCGTGGTTGGAGAAGGTTGTAAATAAAATGCAGTGTCCGGTACAAAGTCTATTGAATATTAATTAGCACAGTGACGTTTCTTACATAATCCATTCAGAACACAAGTTGTTGCTACTACGGGCGCTCTGGGAGAAGACGACTGCCGGCTACACTGTATGCGCGCGGGGAACATTGAATTTAGCATTGTTAATATTATTGCTACCTGTAGTTGTAGTACCTACATCAAGTTTAATTACTTACAAATAAGTAGACTGGCTTACTGAATTGTGCTCTATTTTATTCATTAATATATAAATAAAAACTTGTGTTCAGCAAATGCTTACTAAACCCAAGCAAGGTAATTTAATAGCTTGCTTGGGTTCTGCTTGATAAAAAAAGCTGCTTACTGCTTTCTAAGCTATTTTGCTATGTTACAGTAATAATCATCATTGCTATAAAAATCTCACCTTCATAAGCTTCATGTAGCTTGTTCATCTTATATCTACTCCAAAACAGCCATCGAGTGCCCAGGAAGGGCAGCGCCTGCGGTCCAGGCAGGCGCGTGGACTGCTTGCCATCCGCCGCGCGCGCAGCCAGTGCCGTCGCCGCAACTAATACCAGGATCACTGCCAGCACCAACGTTGGCACGTACGACCAGTCCACCAGGGGCGGCGGCGTACTCTGCAACCAAAAGAAAATACCATGTAAGTAAGGCAATGCAATATGTCAATCAGTGAACACGGTTCCCAATAGATCTCTGATCTCTCGAGTGATATGGTGCCCTAATCTGCAAGCTTGGTAAAAAATCAGTTTATCGGTAAGAATTGGGGCACCTCGGTGGCTAGATCAGACATTTGAACGATAGGATGCTACTATGGGATGCTACTACATTATTGATGTTATCCTAAATGTCACATTCCTAATCTTTGCTATTAATTACCATAAACCACACGATTGGTACCACGCAATTGGTACCACGATGATTAGTACTATCTAGGTACCTAAAATAACAGTCCAATTAAGCTTATTGACTGCACTCGAATATTTGTGTAGGTACCTACGTCGATTCTTTTTGCCAATATCAGCTTCTCAAATTATTGTTTAAGTTCAAGTTTTGGCTTTAAAATATTGTTTGTTATCGTGGACGTTGACCCCGCGTGCGGCCGTGCTGGGAGGCGCGTGCGGCGGCCCGGCCGGCGGGTGTGCGGACCCGACACCCGCGCTGATGGTACAACGTTGACGCGGCGCGGCGCTCTTGACATTGGCTTTGCGTAACTGTCTGTCGTTACGTAACATTACGCGGCCGCCGGCTCCGGACATGGCGTTAACGGCCGACCATCTCACAGCTCACTACCTAACTGCACTCAGTGACAGCTTAATATGTGAGAAATTATCTCTCCAAGTATCGAGCGATGCTGGTGGCACAAGTTTTTATTGCCATTTTAACGGATCCTGCATTTCACAGGAATTCTTAACTGGTACTGGAATTTAACGGGAGTTCAACTTTCGCAAACCTGTTGCGAATTGTCAATGACTTTTTAATATTGCAGAGCAATACAAAAAAGGCACTTGTTACGACAAATGGTATCTATCGAACGCAATCCAATTCTCCTCAATGCGGAGACCGCGGCCGACGACGTGCAGCGTACTTACGAGTATGTACTACATCAAATTGTAGCAATAGCAAAACTTTTGCTCAATAGTTGCAAATAGGTACGAGATTGACGAACTTATATTTTTTTACTCTCACAAATTATGCGAATCAAACAAAACTTAATAAACAACTTCTTTAATATTTTTCCTTTCACTACAAAGTAATATTTATTACCGTTCATATGCATGAGGTGCATGCATGGCTGCTGTATGTTCCTGCATAACTAGTCCGCTGTAGTACAGATACAAACATAAATAAATACATAGGTAATATTAATGTGCAGTTTACGCTCTCGTTGAAAATAACTCTTATCCTTTGTAGGTATTAAGTGCAGTAATTAATGAAAGGTTTGTTCAGTTCATGGTTAACTAAGATAAATTAAGATATTGACAAATTTCAACCGGAGACTCGACAAATAAGCTAGATAATATGACGTTGTTGACAGTTTCTTAACTAAAGCTCGATAGTTCGGCAAAAATAATGAGGTGCTACCTTTTCTAACCACACGTGAGCTACTAACATGATGATTACTTACATGATGATTACTGCAGCGTACGTCCTATGGAATTTGGCAAGAAAAGTCGACACAAAAACTGCTTTAATAGCTTACCATGGTTTGATCGCCTCGGTCTTGAGGTTTGGAATAATTTTTTGGGGTAACTGTAGCCTAAGAGAGAGGGTGTTTAAAGCTCAGAAACGCTGTGTAAGAGCGGTGTGCGGTCTTAAACCCACAGATAGTTGCAAACCTTTGTTTAAGTCTCTAAAAATTCTTCCTTTTCCTTCATTATTTACTATGGAAATGGCAATATTTGTTAAAACAAATGCGAATTATTCACTAAGGTCTCGGACACCAGAAAAGGCCCCGTGAGAAGCCAATATAAAAACCTTTTAAATGTCGGTGGCTATAAAACTGCACTATTAAGAAAAAGTGTCATTTGTATGGGACCAATCATATTTAATAAATTACCGGAATATTTAAAAAATGACACATTTCGACATTTCAAACACAAACTTAAGGCTTTTCTAGTGGAAAAATGTTACTACTCCATTAATGACTTTCTAAATGGCCAATTATTATAGACCTTGAAATTTTGTTCATTTAATAAATTGAATTTAGAATATTATAAAGATTTTTGAGTAAAATTACTTTTTATTGTATTTTGTTTGACATTTTAATTGTATTCTCACATTTTAACAGTATTTTGACATTGAATAGTATTTTAACATTGGAATTGTATTTTGACATTTTAATAGTATTTTGACATTTTAATAGTATTTTGACATCTGAATAGTAATTTGACATCTGAATAGTATTTTGACATTGGAATTGTATTTTGACATTTGAATTGTATTTTGACATTATAATTGTATTTTGACATTTTAAGTTTATTCTGACATTTTGATATTATATAGGCTATTATGTACTTTTAATTGTATTGAACTGTTACTTTTTTATCTGATAATTGTTTAAATGTTCTTATTTTAAATTAGTTAAATCATCGTATACTTTCATTTAAATTTTTGCATGTCGAATCTTGGGCAGAATGTATGGCTCCAACTTAATTCTTCACGACCTTATTTATAAACTTACCTGCATTCTAGCAAATAAATAATTTGATTTGATTTGATTTTACACTAGAAATTCTATTAATTTAATTTGTAGCACTCCACTACTGGATATACTTAGGTCTGGAAAGTTTTCCTATAAAATCACTTCCACCCTGTGCAATCTAGCTAACTTCTTCAGGTCATCTATTCCATCGATCTAGCATTCTAGCTCCTACTACCGGACGCCCAAGGGTCCTAAGCTGAAGTTACCCATCCGTGCTCGTTAGCCGAAACTTTTCAGGACGGCTGATACACGCCATTAGTCTTATAAAATACTAGCTTCCGCCCGCGGCTTCGCTCGCGAGGTATGTCGATAAAAACTATCCTTCCCCGGAATGAAATCTATCTCTCTGCTGCCAAATTTTATCGAAATCCGTTCAGAGGCTTAGGCGTGAAAAGGTAACTTATAGACAGACAGACAGAGTTACTTTCGAATTTATAATATTAGTATGGATGTAGTAAGTTTATCAGACCTCTATCATCAGTATGTGAAAAAAATTACGAGCCGTGTTAATACAAAATCGTCTGTAATTGAACATCGCCGTCGACGTGGGGATGTTTTTATAGCAAGCGCTACTTAATACCAATTACCTATTCGCGCCTATACCTTGCGTTGTACATAGGACCACTAGGCCTGCTAACGTGGCCCACATACAAGAAAATGCTTACAATGTTAGTAAGCGTGTAGCGATTGGCCAGTTTTTCGCATGGTTGCTTCATAGTCTTCAATTGCTTTGCTTCAGCTGGTGAGTGTTTCTAAGCATTCCTTACGCCTTAAGCTAACAAACTCATAGTATAAAGTTAGTTAGTAACATAACTAAGTTGAACCATTTCTTTGACCTTTCCCGTGTCAATAACATTTATTTCGATACTTTTTTATTACTCACATAAAGACGAATCGTTCTAAATATTGGCTTTCAAAAAGAATAAAGAGAAAAACATGGTTTTCTCATGGTGTCTATTTATATTTGCAATTGTACCATCAGGTTTAACGATCTCGTGGTCCTGTGCGCCATTGCATTAGATATATCAGGTACACTATAGATGTAGGTTGCCTAGGACACGCCTGCGGAATCGCTAACCGCATCACAACTCAGACTTTTTACTTGAATAGAAAAATATATAGCCTGCTTGTTTCTCTTGTACCTGTTACATCACTTTCTCCACAAATACACTCTTTAAAAAGCAATAAAGTGATTAAAGTACCTAATGAGTAACAAATACCTAGACACAACCCCAGACGGTGACTGTTCTTAATCGTAGGTATTACCTAGTGCTTCTTAATCGATTTACTGGAGCATACACTAAATAGCATTTGAATTACAAATAAGTTGTTTATGTGAATAATACGAATCAGTTCGCTCAGGTGCGAAGTGATGTGGAATGAACTTAATGAAAGTTGAAGGAGAGTTCAGTTTCAACAAAGACGCCAGCGCATATTTTGGTTACGCGTCGTATCGTATGGAGAATGAGATAAGATAAATCGGTTAGTAAGGAAATAAATGAACAGTGTATTCCCTGTTTCTACTATCTCTGTATCTCAGAGTGCTCTAAATTCAAAACGACGCCTCAATGGCATTCGAACTCTTCGTCAATCGAAACAATATCGTAGTCATATTGCACAGCTTCCAAAATCTTGCAATTTCTGAAACCTGCGATTCTATCAAGGGATTGAACCTACCTAAAAACAACGCGGCGGTGATAAAAATTTTTCGTAGTAAAAATAATTATGATTATACCGGTAATGTAAATGACTCGCCGATGATTGTCTGAAACAGGTATTCAATCAACAATTACATGTTCATTGAATCGACAGACACGGTCATCATCAAGTATCATTTCAACGTGTAATTCATTTCTCAATGCAGTCTGATTGACTGGGCCTACGAGAGCTTAATGACTCTAGGCTCTAACATAAAGATGACACCTACAGTATCAAGTTCGAGAAAACTATATCTAATTATTATACTTAGACAAATGTCAACATGATCTATGCAGTTACCTACTCATATTCATAACTTTAAGTATGTTTTGCCAGTTTTCATATTAACCGACTTTGTATAAAGGAGCTTTTATCTGTAAAAACAAACTGTAAAAACACAATTTTTTTTTAAATTTGTAAAAATATTTCCCCAACGTTATATACTCGTATCTTTATGTAAACATATCGATGGGCCAACATTACAAACTGCCTTGTATATTTGCAAAATATTTTGGCAAATTCCTCAACGCTTGCTGCATAATCCGTACGGGTGTGGCGGAAATGGAGTATTTAGTAAACAGATAACATGAACTCATCCTTGTATTTTATTCGCGTGTGTCTGAAACATAACCATTTGCTTATAAATGACAAATTAACTTAGGTAATGAAGTAAGGATAGTTATACCTACCTACTTAGTTCGAACATTTTGAGTGTCAATTCTTTAGGCACTGTCTTCGTAGCACTGTCGTTATCAAAGCCAAGAGTTTAAAAATATTTTAGTTTTTTCTGACGTCTCTCCTCCAAATATTTCGTTAACTGAGGTTATCTCCAAAGAGCGAATTGATAAAGTATTTTTATGGTTATGTTATCTATAACGTTTCTGTTTTTAACAAAGAAGTTAGGAAGTACCTGGGTCAAAAACCTCGTTAAATTCGCCGCTGTGCCTGCCTATACGATTTGTCCACAATTTCAAAGTCAACTTCGTGACTAAATGTTTTTGCGGTTTTACCAATATTTAATCAGCAATTAGAGCTATTTTTAAAGATAAAAAAGTAACTAAACTGCTAGTCAACTGAAAAACTAAACCAAGTTGAATAGATACAATACAACCAATCGAAAACAATTTGGAGATTCAAACAGCATTTAATTAGAATGTAGGTACTTATGTGTAAACTGATCGGATGATCGCCATTTTATCGATGTGTAATGCTGCGATATCATAATTTCATCACAGCTTGCACTTTTTCAATATTTATTGAAACGTTTACAAATACCTATGTAGGTGCCTACAAGCAAACACTTGGCATTGGGACACTCTTTCTAGATGTCCTCACTGTACTTACGTACCTACTTACCCAGGTGACGAAATTGATGTACAGAGACCAGCACATCAAGCTACCCCAATCTGTCAAATTTTCCCAATTGAATATGAACCTTATTCCTTTGTGATAAAGTTGAAAATCTATCAAAAAATTTTGACAGATTGGGGTAACTTGATGTGCTGGCCTCTGTACCTACCTACTTGTAACACAATAACAAATAGATCCATTATTCCATCATACCACCGTTTTATTAGCATTCTCAGATAACTAGTATCTCTCTTAATTGAAAACCCTCTCATAATGTTTAAAAATCAAAAGGTTATCCTGTGCTGTTCAAAGAAAGGCTAAAGATGTCTGTCGACCAAGAATATTTTGCAGACCGTATTTTGAGAAAAATATGAGGTAGGGAAAATATCGTTATAAACAAAAATACGCCCTAGTTATCGGCCTCTTAGGAGGTTGTTGGTGTTTTTCCAATAACCCTGTATATATACTTAGGGCCCAGCTATTCATTTGTGTAAGTTTCATCATATTTTTTATTGTTTAATTGATTGGAAATCCCAAAGACAAACCAAATAACAACAAACAAAACACACAAAAACACAACATAACAAACAAAATATTTATTTTGATTTAATAAATAATCATGTTGTTTTGCTTACTATACTGATACCTACTGTGTTTCCAATTTTTATGCGCTAAGGTAGCCCGCGAAATGCAAATTTTCTTGCATTTTTTGCAATTTGCTGGTCAGTACGATTATGATTATAATTATATAAATACATATTTGTTACAGTCGCGAATCATATTTTAATCAACGTACAACTTAATACTGACCAGCAAATTGCAAAAAACGAAAAAAAAAATTAACTTCGCAGGCTACCCTGGCGCTTTCGCCTTAACAATGATTTAGGACAGCGTGCCAAGATGGGAATGTTTCGTGGACATGATTTAATAAATTCAGCACCGAGATGGGACGAAACCAGACATTTAATGAAAAGAATTAAACAGGTCGGCACTGAATCTACCATTAGATAAAATTACTGAAACAAATCTAAATCGCTAATAAATATTTGCAAAGACAATAACAGAGGAAAGGCACTTTAGGATGAACTGTGTTGTTGATTTTGATGACGCACCAATGTCGAGTAGGTATCCATAGGAACCATTACGTAGTTACATGGGATGCATGGACTGGGACAAGCTGATGGCCAGTCAAGTTATTCCACGAAAGATAATTAGGAAGATGCGCGCGCACATGTTTGGAAGACGTTCTAACCGCCTAGGGTTTTTCTTTGTGTAGGTAAGTATACAGTTGAGCTGGTTGAGCTTACAGCTTGCTTATCTACCCCTTCTTTGACCTTAGGTTAAATACTATTTGGAATTTGTTTTCATCAGTAACGGATTACTTATCATAAAATTAAAACATGTCTTCTGTCCTCAGAAGCTGTTAATAAAAAATACTGAAAGCTCTATGAATGCATATAATTTTTCACATAACCAGCCTTTTCTTACATTACATAATGATTGGAAAAGCATTACTTACCTAATAAAATCAGTTCTTACGATCGTCATTAATAGGCATGAACAAAGGTCAATGAATTAAGAATGATACACATGCCTACAAACGATAATAATAAGAGAGTAAATTTTATAATAAAAAATCTTATATAAATTGAGTAGGCATAACGTGGATAAATAATGGTATGAACCTATATAATTATATATTTACCTACTAAGTTACCTTAGTAGGTAAGTATTGTGGTGTTGTTATGACATCATAGTAATAATTTATTTTGTATGTGCACATTACTACATCATTATTTTTAGCCGGAATGTGGTTTAGGTTAGGTTATAGTATTACCTATAAAGTGCCTAAACTTAATTCGTTAAAAACTAAACAAGCAGTTGACAGTTCTGATTGACATGAACTAAAAACAGCTGATCTTACCACCACAAATGAAGTTCGTTCCAGTTTAAACTTCCTCAAAAGTTCGACCATGTTGTTATTTGCGATATTTCAGCATTGACGTCATGGTATCTGCGTGCACTTGTAACTTGCACATAATTTACATAACGCCGCGAATGGACGCGTCGCGTTGTCAGCTGCATCGACTCTTCCGCGTTTATTGAGGCCGGTTCACGCGGTTCATCGTCGCTGTAATTGATAGCACTCCATCGCTCCTTACTCCCTGTTGTTGCGCAACTAACTTGCATCCTTAATGTTCATCACTTATCGACATCAAAGCGAAGTACTTTGGACCTATCTGCGGCGGTTTATGTGAAGTATGGCGCCGATTTCAGTAGACCGTATGACAAGTTGTCTATAGAGTCCGATGTATTGATTGTTTCATCCAGTTTTTTGCAAGTATGTGGTAGTGAAGAGTCTCAAATTTATTAAAATTATGCCAAAACATTTAGAAATATATAGAATATATATAATTTAGAAATATATAATAATTCGTGAAAATGTATCAGCATAGCCAATCAATAATTGGCATCCGGCATCGAACAAATCAATCATCTATAGGTAGGTAACTACTTGATACAATACCACATAAAAGTACGCAAGTATTCACAAAACAGTCTAATTTGCCAAAACCAGATCCGATCATAGATCTTCTGTCAGACAAGTTGGCGTATTTTCCCCTCATTATTTATGGACCAGCCATTTCAATCGCCTTATTTTAATTTTAAAGATCAAAGTGTCAATTAGCCAGTGGTATATTGATAAGTAAATAACGATTTCGAATAAATGATGAAAAGAAAAGAACGTAATGCAGACTACTTACGTTACAAGAACTAGAATAAATTATTCCACTACCCGCCATTTTCAGGGTAGGTACCTAAGACTGAAAACTGAATACAACAAGGCTAGACAGACGTACACTGATGTACAGCTACATATTGCGTCTGGATTGGTTAAATTTCGAGACAGTAAACATAACAGCTTCCTTCTCCTTCAACCGACTTCTGCATCCCTCGGATCGATAGGATACACAGCGGGTAGGTACTATATGACCTTTCACAGCGACTGTCTTTTATTTATAAGAATGTCGAAAATCGTAATTTATTATAAGAATTTTATGAACTCCTCGATAGCGAGATCAATGCCATTGCAATTAATTTACATTTCAAGACTCAAATCAAGTATTTCACCAAGTGAAAGTCATTGAACGCATTATGGAGTTTTGGTGTTTGATAGTGTCAGAACTAGTTTTAGGACTCATTATAAGTAGTCATTCTCATGCTAATGTATGAAAAGAAACAGTGACATCAACATTATAAGTTTATAGGACTCTATAGCATCTAGGTAGGTACAGGTCAATACTTAGCCAAAAGAATACATTTGTCATTGAAATGCGTTGGGAAGAAACATGGACGGAGTTCATGAATGACAGTTGATATGATATTCATTGATGAGTTCAATGAAATATAAAGACGACTGTGAGGTTAAGAACTTTCAGCTCAAATATAATTGGAGATTGTAGGTAGACTGGTATCAGTGTGCTTCCCTGCAGAGCGCGATGGCGCGGGCGGCCGAGGGCGGCGCGCGATTCGTTTTGCTCCCCGAAGGCCGACCAGTCCCGGGTCGTCTCGCCGCATCGGATATGTGTCACTATAACACTATACATACGTCTGCTTCCCTTCGTGTGACTGCCACACTGAGACTCGATATTAAGACAAAAAGATTCTGTGGACTGTGACTCCGAACTTGCTTATCACATTTCGAAAATTTGGTGCAAGGGGATCTTTTTTTAGATAGCGGATCTAGTAATATATTTAAGGACTTACTTATCAAATGCTATAGCATTTATGTGCGAACTGCGAATTCATGCTGACGAGGTCTGATTTGGTGATACAATCTGCTTAGGGAGGTACCTACTCTATTTGCCAGCAAAATGCTTATTAGGTATGTTTAATAATACCTATGTAAGATTGCTATTATTACGTAGGTAGATATTTAGAAGGTAATTATGTACCTACTATAACTACTTAATCTTTAAAGTCAAACGTACATACATCAAAACTATTTGAACGATACCCGTTGTCACCGTATTTTGAATTGTTACAAAACTAAGTAGTATCTACCTACCTACGCAGAAGATTAGCTGGATTAAAAATAGTCAAAGGAAGCAAGCAAGCAACACGAACAGGACGTATACGACCTTATAAAGACGTGTAAGCTTCGCTGAAGTCAATCAAAGCTGACAAACCAGCTTTTATACTTTGATTGAGAATATCTAAATCAATTCAGTTCATATTTTTGGTCCTCAGAAGTGCATAGGCACCCCAACTGCGTAAGCTTAGTAAAACAGCCACAAAACAGCGGCATCATTAAGAAACAATGTATTTTCTATAATCAACAACATCTCTAATCTAATCAACACAAAAACAATAACATTAGAATACTTAGGACATTTAATTAATAAAAAAACTTGTCCTTGTATGAGGTTCAAGGCGAACAGTAGGTCAATGGCAAGCGCGTCATCGTCAATACAAAATTTTGTACCGGCGATGGTTTACGACCCGACTTGCCAATCCATTATCATACTGATAGGGTAGTTTTATCCAACTAACCAGTTGTGGAAGGCCATCGATACCGCAAAAGTGAAGCAGCAAAAAAAGAAAATCACAAAGTGCGTAGGTGGTTTTATTGGTGATCGAAAAGGAGCTATGGATTTATTATGGGTATATATTAATTACCTGACTCACTTAATTAGTTAGGTATGGTGATATATTTGTAAGTATTCTTAATTTGCATTTTAGCTTAGCTCACAATCAACATACGGCCAGTACCTACCCACCTACCCACATATAAATTCCTTCCCAGAAATCTAAAATTTAGAAGCAAGTCATCTTTTTATTACCTTACATCCAAAGTCGTTCAAAATGAAACTGTCATAGGTCAATGTTTGAAGCTAAATTCGCAATTAAATAAATGGGGCAACCTATGATGTACCTAACACTATAAATTAATTGTACCCATCAAAGTCTTTAGATATTTGAGACAGGGTAATAATAACGCTAATGAACATCCGGTCACGGCTCTCAGCAAGTTCCGAAACGAACTGTCGCACATGATACCACCAAATATATTTATTATCAACCGTTTTTTTACCTCAAAACTACTTTTACTTGTTTATTTTCAAAAACTAGAAGTACTGAATTTATACAACATTTTAGCCAATGAAAGTTTAATATAAACAACTAGCTGCGCCCCGCGGTTTCACCCGCATAAGCAATTTTACCCGCTTTTTTTAACCCGCAGGCAATTTTTAAAATGTTTCTCTCTGTAAGAACCATCCTCGTACTTCAAGGTATATTATAAAAAAAAATATTGCGAAATCGGTTCAGCTACTCTCGAGATTTGCGCTTAGCAACATATTTAGCGATTCATTTTTATATATAGGTATATATATAAGAGAAGATACTACGAAAACAATCGCCGTTTTCTAAACCAATCTTGTGCGACGAACTAATACCGATCGTTTAAAACAACGTTCGCAATTATGCTTAATTAGTACCGGGTAAAAAATTAACCTTGAATCAGAGGCAGGAGTAAGCGACCGATTGAATATTAATATATAGCGATGAGTGAACAAATGCTGAATATTCAACGTCTCGGTCAAGCTCTCTCACGCACTCCTGAAGCTGCCGAGAACGCTTGTTTGGCAATAGAAGCGACAGTAGCGCACTGCACCACAACAGTATTACTACGTCTCCCCACTCAGAGAAAAACACATTTTCAGTCCACATAAATCGTCATCACAGTTTTCGCTCACTAAGTTTCTTGATAGCAAAAAGTAAAACAAGAATTCGACTGCGAAACGAGAACCGTCTGCCATTTCGAATTCAATCGAATACAAAAGCTTTTGTAATATCCCTATTACTTCTGCATGTAAGTAGTTAATTCTTAGGTATTAATGATGTAAAATGTGGGCTAACTCTAAATATAGGTCGCTATTTGCATTTTAATAATAGGTATAGTTTCTGTAAAGGTCAGAAACTATCAACAATTACCAACACACGAAGGAAGTTGTGAACTTTACGAAAGTATTTCAACCGGAACTTTAGCTATGGATGAACTACCCAGTTTACTTAATTGTTGGCAGAAGGTCCTGCATTACGTGGATCAAGTATTGTAACTTAGTATCAGAGTTCAAATTTTCATTTAAAATGCTTACCCAAGCAAAAATTCTATAAACTTTTTATAAATTAATTACGGCTCATAAACCAAACTACGCCTGTTTGCGAGCGCCTTGGTTTACCTTAGGTAAGTATTCTTTTCACAACGTATAGGGCAAATTTTACATGCAACAATTTAAACCTTTTTTCGCGTCATTCGTCTGAAGAAAAAACATCTATTAAAAATTAACTTCCAACATAACTTCTCCAAAACACGCAAGCTATGGCGTAGCGCTTCATAATTCGCAAGAAAAATGTCTGAATAATGTATATTTGCTACTTGCAGCCGTAACTTCTTACACTTTATGCCTCGGCTGGATCTTTGTGTCCGGGATAAAGCAAAGATAACTAGACACATAAATAAAATAAATAACATTATTTATAATATTATATTGCTAAATAAAAATTTGTTAATATTATGATAGATAAGCATAGCTTTCAATCTAGTCTGGATCATGCACTCATGTTACCCATTTCAGACGGTCTATTAATTAAGTGCAAAAAAATAATTAACTACATGCTTGCTCGCTTGGGACGCTTTATTAAAAATTAAAAAGATTAAACCATATAACGACCATAAATACCTATAATAGGGAACCGTGAGTAAAGGCGATAACATTTTATTTTCAATGATAGTTAAAAAACTTACCCAAAAGCTCTCTACGTAGTGTGAAAAAAGGAAAACTCCCGGAAGAGACATCGTAGCCAGCTAAACTTCACAACTAGACTGACAGAGGGAACACGCCGCGCTTTTTATTTATACACTTTTTGTTTACTAACATCACATAGGAATTCCTTTATCTGTGTCGATAGGTGGCTCATACACGAGGTAGCTCACGGGAGTCGCCCGGCTGCCCGCGAGCCTCGTCACTAACGACTGAGAATCAGCCAACACGTTGAGCCCCTATATACCTACTTACTTCTTGTTTTGCCTGAATGCTTTTTTTCACGCTCTATATCCACGAATTAATAATTATTATGGATTGTGGATATCGAACAGCAAGTGTTCATTGCATACGAATAGTGCACATGACTAACAATCATCTTGTTCGACTTTCTTACCTACCTATATTAATTGTATTGATCTAATAAAGTTATCTAGAGAACAATGTGAAAAGTAGGGAAATTAGTTCAAGGCTTAGGTACTGTATTACTTTATGAAGTTCATGAAAGGGCCATAATTAATAAATAACATTCTGTAGGGATCAGAAAAAAAATATTAGGTAGGTATACACAATCTTCTTAAACAATCAACCAAGTAAGTACCTACTTTATGCAGTTAAATAACAGTGCAAATATTTAATAAAAATATTTTATCACCTTGATAAATTAAAGGGTGAACGTCCCAAAGGTTTTATACAAGGTCATTACTCATTTCTCTGTGAAATATAAGCAAAACTAGACTGATATCAACATTGTTTTTGTTATTGGCTTTCTAGATACACATTTTATCAAACAACTTAGGTATCTACTTATATATTTCGTGTTAGCAAAAAAGCAATAAGAAATTAGGCTAATCCCAGGATAAGCCAAAGCGAAACTAAAAGGAAGAAGACGAAATAAGACCTTGCCAAATACACTGAGGTCACCTTGTATCCAGCTCCCGGCAAGTGTGAAGGACGCCCGGGTAGGTTAGGTACCTACACACGGCTACACATCAAGCTATTACATTTCCAGTTTTAGCTGACCTCGCATTGTGTAGATTTTTCATACAATCAGAAGTCAGCTTATACTGGTTATGTATAGCTTGACGTGTAAACAAGAGAGGAGATTTCTTACTTGGTTTCATACATTAAAATTGGATTGTTTTAGTCAATCGTTACCCACTATGACTGGGCCAGTCAGAACCGGCTCCAAGATGACCTCTCTCACGACTATGGCTTATTTCGTATATAAACTAAAATAATAAAAAACTTACTTACCTACTTAATAATTAATTAGGACCCCTCGACGGTTATAGGCCTTCTTCTATAATTTCCAGCTTTTTCAGACAAAATTCATACTTCGGATTGTTTTCCTAATACCAAAGCAATCCAGCAAGAACAGGCCAATTCAGCAATAAAAAAAAGCAGGGCCTGGCTCAAACGATTACGACCAATAGCGATAACATTGAAAAGGGGACGCAATTCGTTTTATACGGTTTACTGCGAAGAGGAAAGGATTTAAGGAATATAATACAGGTAAATATACAGGGTGGGCAAATACACTTTATTTTTCAATTTTATTCTATGAAATATAAAAAATATTAAGTTTTTTTTTTTAAATATTGTGTTTAGGGCCGACAATTAAGTATGGAAAATAATGTCGGTCAAATGTCCACCTCTGCCACATGGCAGATGTGAACCCTTTTCATTGCGTTTTTTATGACATTTCCTGCGCTATCTCAGTGACTGTGTCTCGGATGTTTTGTTTTAATTTATGAAGGTTTATTAGCCTGTTAGCATAGACACGTCCCTTTAGATAGCCCCACAGAAAAATGTCAGGAGCTGTTAAATCCGGGGATCCCGGGGTCAATCAATGTCACCGTTTCTCGAAATTAATCGACCCGGAAACGTTATTTTCATGGTCGCGATTGTGGCTCGTGCCGTATGACATGTGGCCCTGTCTCGTTGGAACCACGTTTCCTAAGCCCAACTGATGCCAGCCCACTTGATTATCATCTCACGGTACCGATCTCCTACTAACAGCATCACCCATAGCATCTTCAAAGAAATAAGGCCCATGCAATTACTTCTCCTAACCAAATTCCACATGATTAGGTTGAGTAGAACGTTGTTCTGTCGTAAAACGCTCTAGCCGTATCTACACTAAATAATTTTCATGAAACAACTGTCATATTTAGGTACCGCCAAAACAAAATGACGGCAAAAGAAGTTGTTTTATCTCCAAGTTGCTCACCCTGTATTTAATCCCTACAAACGAATAGCGATACGCAGCTAGCTGCGTAGCAATAAAATTATTATATAATTACTATGTTCGACACTTGAGAAGCTGTTCCATTCCATGGTATTCAATACCTATCCATCCCCCACCTACCATTAAAAGACTATCGTCAAAATCCACACATACATGGCGCCTATAACCTAATTCTGAATCGAATAAATACGATTAACTAGAAATTCAAGGTAGGTTTTTCAAGTTATGTACTCGTATTTATACCTAGATCGGCGACTGAATCGTTGGGTGTGGTCGCAAACGCTACCGCTGAGCCTGAGGTTTTGGTTTCGATTAAGTAGGTACGTTTCGTTAGGAGGTTTCGTATTTATAGATGACTACAAAATATTTCAAATCAAAATTATTTTATTTCACATGGGCACGTATGGAACGTCAGAAGCAAGGTGCACGGTTCCATGGAGATTCCCAGCATTGTCTATAATCTCTGTCATTTTGTGTATTTTTCCGATGACAAAACCCGTTTCTATGGTGGTCATACCTACTACTCGCGCTGATCAGGCGGTGGTCATACTACGCGCGCTGATCAGGCAGTATTGGGTTTTTCCATTAGGAATTTCAAGTTCCCGCACCGAATTTTCCGCATTATTTTCCAACAGACTTACTTAACTATTTTTTACATTCATAAAATAATCATAACTGAGTACCTAAGTCTTTGTAAAAAACCTAGGTAGGTACTTAGAAAAACATTTGCTCAGAAAAACTAAAACAAAACAAGTATATAAGCTAAAATCTTAGATTTAAGTATAGTTTTTTAGTAATTTAAGTTTATTTATTAGTAATCTTTTTCTCTAAATCATAATTTCGTACATAACCTTTAAACTTCCCGCCGTTAGAGGTATGTTTCACTATTATTAGCATTCGATCATTCGATAGCTCCTCAATGACAAAATCCGCACAAAATAAAATGACAAATAGGTAGGTATGTATAATGAGCTTCATCAAACGGTGTATTGAGGCCATTTTCCTCTATGATTGAGGCTGAAAACTTGTTTCTATAGATTTTTAAAGCAAGATTTAAAAAAAAAATTAGTAAAACAACACTATAAATTGTATTGCGGTTCTCTTAACGCAGCAACCATATATATTTTTAACTCTTTATATTGGTAAGACTATCGGTTCTCATTGATAAAATACTGACTTACTCAATCTCATTATAATTATTATTATAACTAATAAAATATTTATATTCATGTTAAGTAGTACTTTTTTTTTTATTATTTATGCAAACGGTATGCCGATCTTTATAACGTACGCTAAAGTCATATCTAAAACGTCTAGCGATGATTATTTTAGACACAATCATTATAAAATTGAAATAGGTACCTCCCTAAAAAAAACAAAAATCGGTATCGGTAAAAAATAATACCTAACAATTAACTTGAAAATTGTCTAATTAGAAATGTAATAAGTACACACAGATATGTACTGAAATTGTCAACAGCACAACAATCTGAAAGCTGACTGAAGCTAAAGGCTATCTATCAGTTACATGCTCTGTGGCATAGAGTAAAGTAATTTATCGAGTACTCTGTGGGCTATCAGCTATCACTGTCAAAATCCAACACGAAACTAAACTACTGTACGAGTGACGAAAGGTATAAAATTAAAATAAGTGAAAAGGATAAGACTAAATATTCTTGTAATACACATATATATTTTTGAGAATTTAAAAAAAATGCAATTCAAAAATGTAACTCACGTGTTGTTCGATTTAGATGGATTACTTCTGGGTAAGTTCTTCATGATATTGCGTGAGATTGAGTAAGAAAGGGCGATGAAAACTCCTTTTACATGTTAACTCAATTTCTTTCAGACTCTGAAATCTTATATACAGAAGCTTTTACTGCTGTATGCGCAAAATATGGGAAAACTTTTACCTGGGAAATCAAAGCCAGCCTTTTGGGATTCCAAGGTCACGAATGTGCAGAAAAAATAATAAAGTCGTTGGAATTACCGATTTCAAAGGAGGATTTTATGAAGGAGAGTTTCGAATATTATGAGGTACTGTTCCCTAAAGTGCAGCTTATGCCAGGTAAAATTACATTTAGTTATCAAAATGTTATTGAACTGCATGATAAGTGTGTATTCTATGAGTACTTAATAACATTACTTAAGAAATGTTTTTAATGTTAAAATAAACTACATAATTTCAGTAATACCCAAAATCTCATAAAAGTGCAAATTTTCAGCTAATTAAAATATTTATGTATGACATTTTCATGTAGACAAACCTTCACAGTGAAAATACTAGCCATTTAATTGCTTCTCTTTATAGTACATACTAAATCCATGTTGCTTCTACTTTCCACCAAAAGCTGCCATATTCAAACATTTTTATATAATAAGTAACACCTTTATAAATGCAATCTTATGTTTTTCTTAAAATGGTAACTCTTATAGAAAATACACCACTATTTTTAATTAAAAAAAATAACTATTACAGGCGCACAAAAGCTAGTAGAGCACTTGCACAAAAAAGGAGTACCAATAGCTCTTGCTACAAGCTCGAGCAAGGACAGTGTGGATATGAAGATGCAGAACCATCAAGAGTTCTTAAGTCTATTCCACCATCAAACCATGGGGTCAACTGACCCAGAAGTCACAAAGGGCAAGCCTGACCCAGCCATATTCCTTGTCTGTGCTTCTCGATTTCCTGACAAGCCAAAACCACAAGATGTGAGTATCATAGATAACAGGTTTTTTTAAGTTTCTCCATGACCTAAAGAGGTCAGGTTGTTTATAGTTGCATTTTGATAAAAGACACCAATCTGTAATTTAGTGGAAGCAAGGAGTCTTTGTAATATTATTTAAAAAGTTGATTTTTGTTTAATGAAGGAATATTTATAGCAATAGCCTCCCCGAATTACATACAGATTACATAATGGGATCTGGATCGGACACTTCCACCGTTTAGGGAATACAGTCTATACATTTGTATTCCCCGAAGGGTGTTGTGAAGGTACTTGTGTAGTAATTTAATTTGTGACTTTTTTCAGTGCCTTGTTTTTGAAGATGCTGTGAATGGTATAAAAGCAGCGAATGCAGCCAACATGCAAGTAGTAGCAGTGCCTGATCCACGCATCGAGGCTGATCAATTGCAGACTGCTACGTTGGTCCTGAAGTCCTTGGAGGATTTCAAGCCTGAGTTATTTGGTCTTCCAGCTTATGATAATTAGGCAAACTGTTATTATAAGTATTTGTTGGTGCTTGTATTTATAGTATTGTCAATCATAACATGATCAGTACTTATTGTTTAGTATTTACTACCTAAGTAGTACTTATATTAGAGAGAGTGCACCTGTGTCTGCGCACACACTTGTGCACTATAATATCTTCCGCGCCAAAGGCTAGTCTCAGTTGAAATAGCGTCTGGAGGACTATTTAGTACTTATGTTACTTTTTTTTATGGTAAGCGAAACTGATAAACATTTAATGTTTTTCAAACGATCTGAATAAGACTTACACTATAGGTAATTATACAGGCAATATTACACCTCTACAGTACCTGAATGTGTTAAACATTGACCTCATAAGTCTAGTCATATTTAAATCAAAATACAAAACTTCACAGCACCATTATTTTGTTTTATTACTATTTACAATCATTTACAAAAATATCCATGACCTTATAACATCGCCATAAATAGCACCTGACTATGTAAAGACTAAAATGAACTAATCACCATCAATTTCTAATAAAAATTAACTAGTATAAATTAAATAATCAATGTAGGTACTTTGTATCTATCCATTAATTTGTTTTTAAACACACTACTACATAAAAACCACGAATGAAATTCTCTTCTAATCATTTTTCTTGTAAGGTGGTAATCCGAACAGTTCTGGCCTGAAGTCATCAACAGAGTCTAGTACGAGAGTGGCTTCTGTTGTTCGTGAGCGATCCAGGCGGGGGTCGGGTACCATGACGACCTGCATACCGGCCGCACGCGCAGCTCTCACGCCGTTGATAGAATCCTCGAACACCAAACACTAGAAAAACAAACAAGAGTTTTATGTTAAGTAGGTAGGTATTTTAAAATACTTTTACTCCAACGTGATCTTGATCGTTTCTGAGACTAAACTGTAGGTAGGTACCTTAGCTTGCCTAAATGTCATAGTATAACGTTCACTAAAAAGAAAAACATCATACATTTCAATTAACGACAACTAATAGCGTTTTTAACAAAGTTACCAATCTTCGTGATCTTGGTGTGCAGCTGGACTCGAAACTTCATCTTGATATTCATGTAGAAAACACTGTCGATAAGGCATGCCAGATGTTTGGCTTTGTTATGAGCTAGAGATTTCCAACGTCCCTCCACCTTCTTGCACCTGTATAAGTTCATAATTAGGCTGCAATTAGAATACGCAGTACCGATCTGGAATACTGACTATGCGAAATATATCGAAATTATAGAATTAGTCCAACGCAAGTACCTTCGTGCTATGCAATCTAGATGTTTTCGAAAGAAAACATCACATCAATTATTACCAATAGCTTCCAAAAGAATACGACCGCTGCTTACAACGTCAACGGCAAGAGAAGCGACTTAGTTAGGTTACACATCGCGTTGCCCATTTTATTTCCCATTTCCTTGCAAGCTGCCGTGGAAATGGGCGGGTCCTACAGTCAAGATGCGTCTATGTGGACGCGTCCTCCTTGAGACAATGGCGTTATTCAGTTTATGCCAAAACAAGTTTGATTGCCCTGACTTGGTGACTAGTGTGTGTTACCTCAGGGGCAATTCTCGTAATTTTAAGAACGTTCTGTCTGGGGGCCTAAAAAGGCCACTTTAGCAGAATTATAAAACAATTCATATCACGCAATTTCATCTGTATGACAGTTTTGTATGGAGATTCGTAAAATGCTACAGGTACATCCATTTACATTTCTATGGGTACATCTCTGCCTAACCCTTCGGGGATATATAGGTGTGAAACTGTCAAACAGATGATTTGCGGATATGAATTGTTTTATGATTCTGCCAAAGTGGCCTTTTTAGGCCTCCTGGGGGCCTAAAAAGGCCACTTATGCGGGTGAAATCCGCGGGGCGCTGCTAGTAAATAAACAAATACTCTATAGCTTAACGAACAAAGATCAAAACCTGTAAACGAATATCAAATTATTTTACTAGATTTTTTAAACGAGTTAGCTTACAAATCCATACTTAATATTGTAAATTCGAAAGTAACTCTGTCTGTCTGTCTGTATGTTACCTTTTCACGCCTAAACCACTGAACGGATTTCGATAAAATTCGGCAGAGAGATAGATTGCATCCCGGGGAAGGACATAGGATAGTTTTTATCGACATACCTCGGGCGAAGCCGCGGGCGGAAGCTAGTCTTTTATAGACGACACGGTTGGCGCGGCACGGCACGGTTTATTTTTCACTTTTTAGTGTTTGTAATTTATCTAAGTTACAATAGTCTAATGTCAACTGCTCATCACCTTTTTCAAAATATTGTTTTTAAATTTTTGTTGTTTTTTTTTCAAAAACCTCTAGTCCGATTTCGATAAAATTCTTGTATAATTTCATGGGACCATTTGGGAAGTATACCCTTTCCAACAAAAAAATAATTTTTGAAATCGGTTGGCAAGCGACGGAGTTATGCGCGAACAAACATAAAAAAAATACAATCATCCGAATTGAGAACCTCCTCCTTTTTTAGAAGTCGGTTAAAAAGCGCTGCCACAGTCAATGTCACAGTTTTTAACCGATTTCAAAAAAGGAAGAGGTTCTCAATTCGGATGTTATTCTTTTAATGTATTTTCGGGCATAACTCCGTCAATAGACGGATTTGCAAAAATATTTTTTAAATAAGTAGATAAGGTATGCTTCAGGGGTGGTCCCATATAAATTCGATTAACTTTGCTTGGGTAGTTTTTGAGTTATCTTCTATAATACTTACGATTTTTTCGACTTAGTTTATTTATTAAAACTTTATGCACAAGTAAAAGAAATACTGTACATAGGCGGACTTAGTTTATATTGATGATTTTTTAATAACTTCCTGTCACTGATACATTGCAAGTAGTCTTAATTAAATTAATTTGTGGTAGGTACAACTAGAAAGTAAAAATACAAAAAAAAAAAAACAACCGACTTCCAAAAAAGTTTTTATACGTTAGGCGTGCGGTTGCGGTTTCTAACACCTAAAACTAATAAAAAAATTAAGTAGGTAAGTACCTTCTCAGGCGCCGGTTTATCAGGAAACTTGTTGGCTGCAACAAAAAATATATCTGGGAATGGTTTTCCTTTCTTCACGTCAGGATCCGACGTGCCCCAAGTTTTGTGCGGGAACAGGTCAAACAGCTCTTGATGGTTGACAGTCTTCAGATCGTAGGACTCCTTGCTGCTGCTTGTCGCTAATCCTATGCTGACATGGTTGTCGTGGAGATGACGAATCAGTTTTTCAACTCCTGTAAATTAGAATATTATGACATGAATAGGTGTAAAAGAGCGTAGAGGTTTGGGAGAAGAAATGGGAGGCTTTTGCTTGGCTGTTGTAAGGCTAACGAAAAGAACAAGAAGTAGATAGGTCTTGTAGACATAACGAATGTCCCTAACGCAAATAAATGTTCCCCATAAGTTGAAGTAGTTATATACCTACATACATACCTATATTAAGTATTGCAAGAGGTGAGTAGGTAGGTGAACTTCAACAATACTTCTGAACTTTGTGAAGTCGTCAAAATAAGTTATCGTACAATAACACAGTATAGTAGGTAATTAATTAATTAACACTTACCAGGCATAATCTTACACTGCGGAAATATTTCATCGAAGATTTCACGCGTTTCACTTAAAAACTCTTCAGCGCTCATTGGTAAACCAAGGTCATTGATTATGGACTCCGCAAACTCCTTGCTCTGCTGACCCATGATCTTGCTCTTTAGCGCAAATGTAAACTCTTTGCCGAACCGAGAAACCACTTGCTGAAATCCTACAGTATACAGGTCTTCTGTATCTGAAAATATAAATATTTTTAATGAAACGGTCCACATAGTTGTAAGATAAAAAACTAATACTTATTTATGATTATAAACTTACTTAATAATAAACCATCCATATCAAACAAAAACTTTTTTACAAAAAAAACAACCGACTTCCAAAAAAACTACAAAGTGATAAATAACTTTAATTTCGGAAGTCGGTTTCGTTGGTTCTGCATTTTCGTTTATTGACACCGCTTTTTAGTGGGAGAGTTTGTGATTTATCTAACTTACAATAGCCTAATGTCAACAGCTCATCACCTTTTACAAAATATTGCTTTTCCCAATGCTGGGACG
This sequence comes from Gortyna flavago, assembly GCA_963669345.1. NCBI lineage: Eukaryota > Metazoa > Arthropoda > Insecta > Lepidoptera > Noctuidae > Gortyna > Gortyna flavago. The sequence goes on from OY770146.1 coordinate 8,075,905, forward strand.
TTTTGGAGGAGTTCTCCTGGTAAGAACCAGAAGAAGTTCTTGGGAAGGTTTTTGGGAGGAGTGCTCCTGTTAAGAACCAGGACAAGTAACTATTCAGTAATCTGTGACCAGGAGAACTCCTCAACAACCATTCACAATAAGCATTGTGACGAGCATAAATTGCTTAGCAACCATATTAAAGTAATGGAATCGCAATCCGTAAAATATTTATCATTGAGTAGTTCCGATGGCCGTCTGTGGTCTTCATCATCAGCTCCACTTTACCAAATATGATTTCCGAGAGCAAATGCTCAAGTTACTCTAAAAAATATCCAAATCGCTATAGGTTTGCCAATAAAATTTGAGGGTTTCCCTCGATTTCCCTGGGATCCTAACATCAGATCCTGACCTGATGATCATGGGACCACTTGGGAAGTATACCCTTTCAAACGAAAGAAAAAATTTCCAAATCAGTCCAGGCGTCTTCGAGAAATCGGGGAACATACATACAAAAAAGATTCCGACGAACTGAGAACCTCCTCCTTTTTTTGAAGTCGGTTAAAAACATGTGTATGGTTTAAACATTTTTTGTTATTGTGCTTCTGCAGATACAAACAATCACAGTAATAATGAATATAAATCTCGTTTTATTTCAATATAATCTACACTATAATATGGCTTCCTCAGTAATTCCATTTGAGTGGAAGATGTTTTTATGTCAATTTATATCTTATCTTCAGTCTGTCCAAGACTTTATATAACTAATGCGTAGGTAATTAAAATCACAGTTAAAGTATTGTATAGTTTCCGTTGATATTAATATACAAATTATTGTTTACAGGGTGTCCAAAAAGTCGTGGATCAAACGACATAGTGAGATAAAGGTGATTTCCAACAAAAAAAATATCTACAGCATGGCCATAATTCAATTGTCCTAAAAGTTACGAATATTTTTGTTTTCTTTAAATGCGTTAAGTAACAAAATATATTTCTCACTTTAAAAGAACATTGAGAAAAAAAAATGTACTACGGAAAAGTGGCCCTGTATCAGAAAAACTTACTGATTTAATCCCCATTCAAATGAGGTGTTCACACACATCACTTTTTGTTTCATAATTCTGGTTTTATGATCGTTTTTTCATATTTAGGTGCTTTCAGTGGAATACTTTCATTCAAAATAATTTTCAAGTTTATCATGCTGCTAGATAAACTGTTAGTGATAATAAAACACCGTTTGTATTATTTTTTTATACCACTTTATTTTTAATTAGATCTAATTGTAAAATAACTCGGTATTTTATTTAAAGAAAACAAAAATATTCATAAATTTAGGGCAACTGAATTATGGCCCTGCTGTAGAAAGATTTTTTATTGGAAATGACCTCCTTTATCTCCCTATTTCGTTTGATAAAAATAGTAATCAAATTATTAAAGCAACCTGCTCCTAAATAAAATCTCATTTGTGAAGTAGACAAAAACCAAAATTAATTATTATGAATTTATAATATTTAACTATCACAATATTTCTATGACTTGAATGGTGGTAAACCGAAGAGCTCAGGGTTAAAGTCAAGCAAAGTGTCGATCACAAGAGTAGCATCAGCTCTCAAATTCTGAGGCGTCCTTGGGTCTGGTACCATTACAACTTGCATGCCTGCAGCCTTGGCTGCCAATACTCCATTTACTGCATCCTCAAAGACGAGACACTAAAATATATTCATGAGATTGAATTTTATCTGAATTAATGATAACTATTTCAAACTTTGTTCAAGCATAAAAGATGTCTTTAATTTTGTGTCTAATATTATTTATCATGAACAATCAATTTTTCTTAGCAAATAATTTGGTTCCATACTTCCATAACTTGCGAAATGTGGTTGCAAACTATAATACACCTCACCCTAACCCTTCCCTTAAAACAGGCAGGAAGTTTCGATGACTTCGATTTTCAAAACTTTATTAGTTTCAATTATTAACCTTTTGATCGCCACACGTCAAAAAATCAAAAACGTGCCCTCAGCATCAAAGTATGTCATGTAGTCGAATAGAAGCGTGCTGGGCACATTTTGGTTTGTCATCTATACAATGACTGTGGCGGTCAAAGGGTTAATGTAGTAAAATTTTACCTGTTCCGGCTTTGGTTTCTCTGGGAATTTTTTTGCAGAAACCAAAAATATATCTGGATGAGGTTTTCCATTCTTAACTTCAGGATCTGATGAGCCAAATGTCTTGTATGGAAATAGGGTGAACAACTCTTTGTGATGTTTGTCTACTTTTAATTTATAGCTTTCTATGCTTGAACTTGTTGCAAGTCCGGTTGGAACATTATTATTGTGAAAATGTTCTATCAGCCGCTTTGCTCCTATAAAATAATGATTGTGTTAAGAGACAGCTAATAGAAATATCTTTTTGGAACTTTTATTATCAAACAATTTACCTGGCATTAGTTGTGTATCAGGAAATAACATTTCAAATTGTTTTTTACTTTCCTCAAGAAATTGTTCAATGCTCATTGGTAACTCGAGCGCAGATATTGCCATTTTGGCCGTCTCATGCGCTTGCAGCCCCATTAGTTTGAGTTTCAAGTCAAAACTGTAACTTTTTCCAAATTTTGACACAATATTTTGAAATGCCACTGTGTACAACTCTTCTGTATCTATAATAAATGTATTAAAAGTATGATAGTTTTGTCTACCTCACAAATATTATAATTTATTTATGTAAGTACATCATCATCATCATCACCTGCCTAGCCTTTTCCCAACTATGTTGGGGTCGGCTTCCAGTCTAACCGGATGCAGCTGAATACCAGTATTTTACAAGGACTGACTGCCTATCTGACCTCCATAACCCAGTTACTGGGTACAAAACCCCTTGGTAAGACTGGTTGTCAAACTTTTGGGCTTCTGACTATCTTTACTACCTACCTACCTACTATTACTATTTAGGTAAGTACATGAGAGACTTAAAAGTATGCATTATTAATTACATGGTGTCATCATCATTTCAGCCGAAAGACGTCCACTGCTGGACATAGGCCTCCCCCAAGCTCCTCCACTTCAACAGGTTCTGTGCTTCCCGCATCCAGAGGGAGGGTAGGTGTTTTACATGGTGTATGTACAACAGATTGTTGGGTGAACTGCTGCTCTCCTAACTAGATTACCAAGTTAATCTGTATTTAGGAGATAACTCAAATGAATCACCAGCATTGTATGCGTGGCCACAACACAGATTGCTTTGTCAGTCTAGGATCTATGCTCTTATGCGCAAACCAGAAACAATTAGGTGTCTTTAGGCCATACAGCTAACAAGAACTTGCTGGAATGAAAATCCGTAAGCAATTAAGCACAACAAGTCAAGGTCGTGGTAACTTAATATAAATAATTGTCTTACTAGATGTTAATCCGGGTAAGACTCTTGCTAATGGATATCAATTAAACAACTTTTTGTTGCAAAGTACAAGAAGCTAAAGTTGATCAAAATAAGTAAACATTGATGAAGTAAATACTACAAAACAACTTACTCAATATCAAACCATCCATATCGAATAGGACGTGTGTCACTGGACGAAACGGCATTTTTAATGCAACAGAATTTCTTAATAGCACGCACAATAGTCTGTCAATTTCGTTTAATTTTGTAATTATTTATATTTGTATAACCTAAAAAAATTAAGTCAATATAAACACAAAATTCAACAAGAATGACAGCCACAGATGACAGCCAGACACAAATGATTTTTTTTTTAATAATATTTATTCATGACCATAGAAGAGACACAAATGACACAATTCTGTGTTGTCAAGTATCGTAATAGTAAGCTCCCCCAATAATACCAATTAAGTATAAAGTAGAATTACACCGAATCACAGAGTACTTTTTGATGAATAAAACAGACATGATTAGACAAAATATTAATATGTAATTGAAGCATCAAAAGAATCGGTCAGTGGGTCGTCTTAGGGGCGGAGTTGGAGTATACGCTTAGGGGCACCATGAGCAGCAAAGAAAAAAAAAAAATTCGGAGATTTTTTTATAGAATTCTACCATTTTTATTACAGCAACTGATTAAGTTTGTGCATAGAAACCATTTATGGTCTGAGAAGCATGGCCCTACGACGCACCGTTTCCGAGTTATGAGCCTTTTTATTTTTTTTCTTTTATATAAAACGATTTATATTTCCGAAATGGTAGCTCGGACGAGATTGTTTTCGGGAAAGAAATTGTTGCCAACAGACACCGGGAAGGTGAAAGTAAAATAATAATAAGACGTAGTCGACGGAGCCCCGCTTCGTGAAATTTCTGTGAAAAGGGTTTTTCCGTATATACAAAGTACTCTTTGAAAGGGTTTAAAGTAACCTAACCTCGGGGTGCCCTTCGCTCGCTTTGCTCGCTCACTTGAGCGACTAATAATTTAATTTAATTATGTCCCTCTGCCCCTAAGAATACTCTAGCTGAAAGACGACGACCAACAGAATTTTTTTTGTTTTTTTTTTTTCGAAGTTTTTGCAAATTAGTAGAGCAACAATTGGAGGAGTTCGGGGGTTACATTCGCTATCGCTCCACACCATGGACACAATATTATTTTGGATTGGACCAAATGATTTCATACATACCTTAAACAAACAATAAGACCTTGGTTGAAGAGTATCGTCCTATCGCAGTACTATCATGCCCTGCAAAACTTTTTGAGAATATCGCTCACCAATAAATATACGCGCAGGTAAATACGCGGCTTCGTGAGGAGCAGCTTCCGACCGGGTCGATCAGTAGAGACTAACTTGTTATCCCTCGTTGACTATATATCTCATAACATGGTTATAGGTCAACAGGTAGGTAGATGTGTTATATTTAGATTTTAAAAAGGCGTTCGATACAGTGGATAACGATATTCTGTTAAATAAATTATACAGCATGGGTTTTACCCCAAAACTTCTAAATTTTTTTGCGGATTACCTTTCAAACAGAAAACAGTATGTTAGCCATGGATCCTTCATTTCGAAGTCATATCATACGCGTTTAGGTGTAAGCCAGGGTTCAGTTTTCTCTTTCTCATTATGGTTAACGATCTCATTAAAGTAGTAAAGTATACCAAATGCCTCCTATATGCTGACGATTTAAAATTAGTTTAAGTAATTGACAACTACCTGCGCCATAGGCCTACTCGACGACATCGACTGTTCGCCACATCCTATTGCCGCACTGTGTCGCGCGCGCAATCCCCGTTATGTAGCATGCACGGTGCTATAAACTCCTTAATGGAGACAGTCCCGGAATGTGACATCTTTATTGACACACTCAGGGAGTGAGACTCAGGGTGATCATGTCAAATTGTCTCATGTTCTGTGAAAGCTACGTTTGATAAGTAAATAAGTTGTATGTTGTTATCACTTTATTCGATTTTATTTTAATTTGTCTTCTTAAAGTTATTGTTAAGTATGTTTGGTCTCTGATTTGTTATTTGTTTTTGAATTATGTAATATGTTTAGTTTTGTTTTACCAGTTAATTACTGTCATTGGCGCAAGCCGTTGTAATTATAAATAAATAAATAAATTTCTACAGCATTCACAGCTGGTAACATTGGTGAACGATTTTCAAAAACTTGTTTTGGTTTGGCTTTGGTATTAATTTACAAAAAATCTACGTAACACACGCTTAGGAGTTTATTGCTACTGTTGTTGATCATAAAGCAATTAACTGTAGTTTTATGTGTTTTAGTGAAAATTGTACACTGCCTCGTATTGTGTGGCGTTAAATAACCGCTATGGATGGCCCCGGAATGAGTTTGTTTCAAGGCGCCGCGAGTATCCACATAAACAATAGTGCTCAAGATAGGCTTGAAGAACAGGAAGAACTTGAGGACCAGAAACGTCGAAATGAGGAGGTAAATCTGAGACTTGGAACCTAATAACTTGTTTAAAAAAGACAAGAGACTGTTTACAATGTAAGACGTAAGTTTTCATGACAAAAACATTGCATTCTCTGAAACAAACTTCAATGTTTCTTGTTGCAGTTGAAGCATAAGCTCGCTAATGCGTTTGACGACCTGTTGGATGATGATGAAGCGAGCTCAGTAAACAGCAGTGGCAACAACTACACATTGGACCCAAGTCAGAGTAATGGCGGTAAGTTGTTTATCAATAAGACGACCCACTGACCATCATACCTATGTCTTGCTTCTACTACTCTGTTTTATAGACACTATTCTTACATCTTTCTTTTGTATTCATTATTATGAGGATGTTTTACCCAATAATTACCTACTTCAACACCTCCATACGATTAAATTACCCTCTACACATCAATTGCGAAAATTTACTAATTCACATCTTACATTTATTTTCTTATTCCACAGTCCAACAAGGAAGGACAGGGTTGCCTCCAACATATGTGGAGTCTCTCAATCACTTGAAAGAGAACCAACATGGCTCTGAGTCGCCCAAGCTGTACTGTGAGACTCCTAAGAACCATATAGGTCATATGAGACACCAGGAGGAAGTCTTGAAGGCACAGTTCAGCCCTTATGGTGCTGGTGATGGACAAAACCATTATTTTCAACAGGATTATAGAGGTACCTACACTTCTAACTTATCCTTTTAACACACACATCAATCAATCAATCAACTCAGCCACAGTATGCAGTCCACTGCTGGACATAGGCCTCTCAGGCTGCACCACAACACCCTGTCCTTTGCCTTCTGCATCCAGTGTAAACTGCATGCGGAATTATTTAGTGCGTGCAAAAGCAATAGGTCAAAACACAAAAGCACAATTAAGTGATAACAAATTACTTACATGACTTTAAACAAAATACAAGGTGCCAAAATAGAAAAAAAAAAACATAATTTAAAGTACAGAGGCCAGCACATCAACCTACCCCAATCTGTCAAATTTTCCCAATTGAATATGAACCTTATACCTTTGTGGTAAAGTTGAAAATCTATCAAAGAAATTTGACAGATTGGGGTAGCTTGATGTGCTGGCCTCTGTACATACACCCACATTTCGCCAGTTCCAATCCTTCTATGGATTTGTGAATTGATTAAATTTAATGGTTTGGCTATTAGATATTGAAACTGACATAGCATTTTCTTACATGAATATATTGTTATTTATATGAACAAACATAAAGCCCCCTTACTAATAAACGTTGTACACTATACAACGTTTATCTGTATAGTTACACAACGCTTTGTCTTCCAATTCCAACTTTATAGTAATGGCTCCATCGTTTTATCAATGATTCTGCCAAGGTCAAGGTTGATGGAAACAAAATGTATTCACTGAGATTGACCGGTTATACTGCCTTGAGTGCGGTTTAATTGCCACTGGATCTGTTTATTCTGTTTGAATAGCCTGTATGGACAACACAATACATATATTTATTATTATAAATTGTTAATAACCAGACAACACAAACTAATTTTATTAGGGGACGAACACAATGAAATTAATGAGAAATGCTTTGTCTTCTTTCGAAAGTCAAATTACAGAGAGAATTGGTGTGTAACTATTAATCTGATATTATATGTTTATTAATAAGGGGGGAAGATTTATTGAAAACAAATGTAATAACAACTACTTTAACACCTCATACCTGTAGAATGCAAAAGATACACTAGTACTTAGTGTGGACACATAGTACATATTATATTATTAAAATATTACAATAATTATATTATTGTAAAATTTACGTAGGTACGCAAAATACGCGCATTGACGTAGAGTTGCGTACGCCAGCCCGTATTACCTATTACCCTATAAATTTTTGTATATTTTTTTCAGGTCACATGAATGGCATCAACAACTGTGAAAGACAAGAATTTATGAACAATGAGCAACTGAAAGTTATGTATGATGTAAGTACATGGTGGTGTAGTATAAGAACTGTCATACCACTGAAATAAAAGACAAGCCATGTTGAGTCAGCATACAGTTGGACGGCCCGCCACTATGCCACCGTCTCACTCAACGTGACACTGGCAGAATAGTAGATGCCGGCTCAATTGCCAAGAAAAAAAACCAGTATAGAATCTGCCTTTCAGATATGACCAGGGAGTGCTGGGCACAATTTAGCTGTTCTTCTATTTATAAATCATCATTTTCATTCTCTAGCAACATTTCTTCTTCTTTCATATTTTGCTATTCATCTCGTTAGTCCCCGTCCCGTCCCGTTTCTAGCCATATCATCTTTCACACAGTCCATCCACTGTTTCTTTGGTCTTCTCTTACACTTATAGCCATCCACATTCATAAAACTTTCCTCTCGACATTTTTCTCAATCCTTCATTTGTAAATGTGGTGTTTAAGAATAATTGTTACTGTTGTTGTCATTTATCGCAACTTACATTACACAATAAATGCCTATTATAGTTTCATTTTTGTTGAACAGATCCGTGTCAAAGAATGTCAGCAGTTAGCAGGTCAGATGCAGAAGCTAGACACAGAAATAGACAGTCTTCGCGCTCGCCTTGCTGCTGCTATCAACGACAGGGATAAGGCAGAATTGTCCCTGCAGGAAGCTCATCACTTGCTTGGTAACTAAACTACACAATATCAACCTTTTTGCTTGTAGTATTGGTGTTAGTTTGCAATTGTCTGTCTCTGTCTAAAGTCAAATTCCAATCTTGAATCTTTTTTCATAGTGACTATAACATTATTTGCCAGAATGCTAGATTCAACTTTTGCAACCACTTTTTTCGTAATTTCTTCAATAAAAGACGAATTTTGAGAAGTATTACAAATATAATTTGTTTTCAGCGTCAAGCAAGCACAAGTTGATAGAGCTGGAGCAGCAAGTCACGAATCTGACTGACAAGTTGGTGGAGAGTGACCAGGAAAAGGAGCAGCTCAAAATGGAAGTCCGCTCTGCTAATATTAGCCTGCAGGATGTACAGCAAAGGCTTCACACTTTACAGGTAAAATATAGCTTTATTTGGTAAAGAAAATATTTATCTGAATTGATTTTTTGTTTGTTTGTTACACTATCACGCTAAAACGGCTGAACGGATTTGGATGAAATTTGGCACACAGATAGACCATGACCTGGATTAGGACATAGGATTTATTTTCATCCTGGTATTCCCAGGGGATCGAGTCTGTATAAATCTGGATGCCGTGCATATCGTGGGCACGCAGCTAGTTTATTTATAAAACTACGCAAAATGAGGTACAGAGGCTGACATAACTCATAAGGTTCTATCTACCAGTCAATAGAATATTGCTATTTGTTTTATCATGATTAGATTATATATCCATAATCCATTACGTCTGTGAAGTTTAGCCTGCTATTTTTAATCTGCTTGATAAATCCTGTATAATGTTTTATGATAAGTTGTTTTAAAAACGATTTGTGTGTTACTTGCAGGTTGCACACACACATGATACTGATGCCATGTTTAGAGAACAGCAAGATAGGTATGTTTATTTAAATATGTTTGGATGATTTTTTATTTAATGTCTGGTTCACACATAAATTACAGTTCAAAACAGTGTGTGTTGTAAAGAAGTATATTTATTTATTTAAGGATTACCAACAAGATACATTACAATTATCTTTTACCGTAATAGAATTTGTATAATATACATTATCATGTAATGCACACTCAATTACAGGTAACCACAGCTTACACGTTGTCGAGTACACATGCTCTGAATACATAATTGCATTATAAATATATGAAAACAAAAAAAAAAAAACAAAAACGTACTATTATAAAATTTACATGCTTTAAATTTTAAATGCAATTTTTAATCTTATAAAGTATAAAAGATAAAAAACTGCATTTATGAAATACAATAAAAAAAATAGGAATCAAATTTAAAATGATAAATTATTTAATTATTAAGTTCTCTCATTTTCAGGCATCGCGATGAAGTGGAAAGGTTAGAAAACGATTTGACTAAAGCGAAAAGTAGACTAGAGGATAAAGTAAGTATCTATTGAACTCTTCAAACATTCATGTATTTAATAACTTTCCTTTATTTAAAATTTTCAAATCCACAGGACAATGAAATAAAGACATTAGAACGACGGTGTATGGAGAAAGATAGAGAGAAGGAAGATATTTTGATAGAGAAAGGGGCCACTATCAACAGGTTAGCTAGCGAATTAGAGGCAGCACAGAGTAGGCTCGTCAATGGAGAGACTTCACGGCTCAAAGAGAAGGTGTCTCAACTGACCACTGAGAGAAATGCGGCGAGGGAACAAGTGAAGGAGCTGGGCGTAAGTTGATCAGTTAAATTTTTTTTTAATGTTGGCCTACCAAACATTAAAAAAAAAAATGACTATAATGTAGGCCTCAAAGTCATAATATTCTAATTAAACCAGCGACGTAAAATCAAAAGTTACTCCGCTTGATAGAATATGATAATTATGATTTTTACGACAATTTTAAACATTCTAGATTTTTTATGGTGCCTTCATTCACTCTAAAGACTGTCCTGCATGTAATTTTTAGTGACTTCCCTAAATTATGAGTTTCAGAAAAGTAAAATGTTGTTCTATTCCAGTCCAAGCTAGAATTGACTGCACATGAGTTAGTCCTATTCAGGAACAAATTGGCCGGAACTCAGAAGGAATATGAACATTGGAGGAAAACACTACATCAGATTTTAATGGAGTCTTTACCAGACAATACGTATCTTGGTAAGTTACTAAAAAGTTTTCTGCTACTGTTAGCATGCATCATCCCACTGCTGGGCAAAGGCCTCGCCCCATGACTTCCAGTTCTTTCGATCCATGGCTAGAGTGGACCACTGGTCTTTCGTTTTGTCCAGCTCGCCCCGCCATCTTCTATGGGGTCTGCCGTAAAAAGTTTATTTATCTAAAAACATTTTCACTACCTATCGAAATTAACATTGCGAGGAACAATGACGCGGTAACAATAACGTTATGCCATTTCGTGGCATCATGGTAGTCCATTAATTAATGTTTTTTTAGGTGAACCTCCTTCGCCGGGGAAATTGTCAACACTCAAAGAAGTTTTGAGTCGATACAAAACACAAATGCAAAAATTGTCGTCGTTACAAGAAGATATCAGCAAAAGGTAACGAATATACAGTCCTACAGTGACTATTATTACATACTTAAACTTTAATAGGAAGTCAATGAAAGCTTCCATGTTTAATATCAACATCTTCGGCATTAGCAGTCAAGGGCTGGACATAGGGCTCTCCAATCGCACCCCATTTAACTCAGCCTCGATGATCTACTGTCATTCAACTACTACCAGCCACCCTCTGAAGATCGTCGCTCCACCTAGCCTGAGGGCGTCCTACCTTACGTTTGTTTAAAGCTTATTTATTTTCAATTTAAATTATTAACCCTTATTTATTATTTTTAGAGATAAGAAAATAGAACAGCATCGCAAGCAAGAGTTAGACCTCAGAGCAAAAATAGAAGAGCAGAAAGGCCTAGAGATGCAGCTGAACTCTCGCATGGCAGTGTTACAAAACAAGCTGGAACTTCTTGGTAGTAACTCTGACAATGAGCTGTTGGAGAGCTATAAACAACAGAATGAAGCTCTGCAAGCGGAGCTTGAGGAAGTCAGGAGTAAACTGAAGAATGTAAGTTGAGTATTCATTGCTTTTTTTTTTGTTAGGGCTAAAACTGTAATTGTTTATTTGATCGTATGTTTCGGTAATTTTTTAGCCAATATTCAACCTGGCCAAAAGAGAGTGTTCAATGAAAGCTACTGATTTATGTTTTTCGGAGTTGATATATTATGCAATAATGAGATGTACCATCGAGGAAACTTTCATATGCCCAATTTGAAAACAAAATCCCGTGCACACGATGACCACATCTGTTAGCAAGCGTTACTATAGCGGCCGTGCGCTGCAAGCAAGAATAGCCCTTACGGTGTATATGTGTAAGTTTCCTCGATAGTACACACCTAGAAGCAGTGACTACTCAGCAATCAGCGGTGGTCAATCTCACCGTGAGACGTGGTCCCGGCGGCTTACCAAACTGTTATAGTGTAGTTTGGTAATAACCTCACTTGGCTAGATGTTCACTTTCTAGACACATACTAAGTAAAGATTCAATAAAAAAAACAAGAATATTTTCTATAAATTCATAATTATATTTAACCCGGTCCCACAGTTGGATCTCAAATACACTCAACTAGAGTTAGACTACGACAAGCTAAAGTCTGAGAAAGGCAGCCGCGCGTCCATTGTGCAGGAAGCGAACGCTGACTTGTTGCGCGAACTAGAACGTTACAGCGGACAGCTCAAAGACACGCTCAAGGAGAATGGGGAGCTCAAGACTTTATATCTACAGGTAGGTATTTAGGATTATCTAGATTTTTCTCTCAAATGGTTCTTTAGGCGCCATTAGTCACGTCCTACCATGCAATCTAATAAAAACTGCGGCGATCATTTGTTGGCACGATGAGACTATCGCCGCGATATACTCGCTCGTGGAGATGGCACTTTAGCTTACGTTCGTGACTGCACTGGATTTTTACGCGCACTGGATTTTTAACACTTGGCTTAACAACGTGCGTTGAAAATCCAACTGTGAACTCTGTTGGATTCTCAACGCTCGGTTCGACGCCGAGATTTGAAAATACAGAGCGCGGTCAAAAACTTCGCGTTAAAAAAAGTGGGTTTAAAAAGTGTGGGTGGTATTAGTGGGAGTCTGGTGGATAGCAAGCGCGACTGGAAGTCGGGTCGACGGGTTGGGCAAAGTCTTATTGGGTTTCGCTAAGTACAGACGCCAGCACAGAAAGCTAACCGAAACTGTCAAATATTCCCAATCAACTTTGAACCTAATGCTTTAACGATAAAGTTGAAAATCTATTTAAAAAATTTGACAGATTGTAGTAGCTGGATGAGCTGGCATCTGTACATACTCAATAGAAGCTCGAAGTCGGGATTGGTGGCAGGCAAGAAGAATTATGATTGTGCAGTAATATATGAGACTTAGGTATAACATTTTACTCGCAAGCTCGCCCTCACGGAGTAAATACAAAGAGGAGATGTTGTAATTAGATTTCCCTATGAAACACCGCGTGACATTTTGCGGGGTGAGGGGGTGCTAGATCCCGCCCACTTCTTTATTTTCCATCTACCAGTCAATAGTAAAACTTGTTGCTCGTTCTGACAATTTTATTTTGTAGTTACGTGACTATCTCACACTAGATGTCACTAAGTGCAGGATGCAACAGGGTAGTACTCAGAATTTTCGTACCTAATTTTTTTATTGAAGGTGATACTACTATGGAAAAATTTTTTTTTGAATAAAAAGGTTTTTGATGAATGACGAATGATGATTATTAGACTTTCTCTTATTTTTAAATTACTTATCTTGTTAAAAAGAGTTATCAAGATGTTCTACAAACCTAGTCTTTTTAGAAAAGAAAAAACACCTTCTCCCGTTTACAATTCATCGTTGAGCTCATTAAGTTTTGAGTTGAGCTGCACGATTTCTGACAAATGCGTGCACGGACTGGACAGGTCCTCTCAATCTGTGTGGTTCTTTCCTCAAAACATCATTCAGACATACATGGTCTTCATATAACCTGATCAAGATTATGTCTGAACTTTAAAAGAGACTGTGACCTCTGAGTTTGTTTCGGCCTTTCTTCTCAGAGTAGTCAGATAGGAAACGCCGACCTCATATAGTTCTAAAAAATATGATTGACGTGTAAAAGTGTTTGTGCAAACCTACTAATAAAAATAAAATCACTTATCATTTATCATCCGAAAACATTAATGTCAAACATAGATATATGGAAGAAGGAGATATGCCGGTAGTTGAAAATGTATCAGAACCCGATGTCTCTAGGTTGGCCCCACCAGCGCGCCACTACTACACATTTAGTTCAGTAAAAGCTTAGACAAAGTCGCGCACACACTTGCAATTCATAAATCAGAACGTTCTACTCAATCAATTATAAACCTTAACTCATCAAACACAGCGTGCATTTACCATGCACCATACAACTTACTCACACATACATCAATCTCCTATCGTTGTGCTGAGCAAAAGCCATTTATTTTATATATACGCTAGTGATTGACTAAATCGGAAAGTTATCGATTCTTCCATACAAAAAAAAATATAGGGTCATGAAAATAAAATAAATAAAAACGATATGTCCAGAACATAATTAACATAATAATATTATAAAAATGTAGCTAAAAAAAATTAAGAACATTACGCATGTATTAGCACCATTCAGCTCAACCATTTTGAAGGGAGCTAAATGATCCAACACATGCGCCACCATCAGCGAGACATTGAGTGAGTATGACATACTCTCAGACGCCAGGGCACATTCAAGTCAATGAAAGACGTACCCAGTAAATGGTAGCTTTATAGTATGCACATAGTACTCACACATGTGCTATGCAATTATACAATACTAGGAGATTGAATTTTTATAATGCAAAAGTAGTATTTTAAAATCTTCAGCAGCTCCAACAGTAATTTCGTTTCATGCAGTTGAAGTATGTAGGTAGGTATTTTATTGTAACATTTTAAACAGTAGCCCATTAAAGATAAGTCTACTTTAGCCAGCCTGAAACCTGGTTGAACTAATTGGACCCTATTTCTAGTGATATAATTGTGTCTTTCACCTCCTTTAATAGAACGATGTAGATTTTTCCTTACGTACGTAATGAAAAACGATGATATTGTTGGCTCTGTAAATTTTCTTTTAAGCTGTAACATAAAGGATAAAACAATAAATATGAAATTTACTCTTTTTCCACAAAAGTTATGAAACTGGTTCCCTTCTGTAATTTTCTAAGGCCTTTTTTGTCACTATGAAGTCTTCATTATTAAAATGGCAAGAACAAATTTTTGTATATTTTGTCGGAGAGCAGTCTTGTCTATTAATTTTTGTAATCCATTGCTGTCTTAGATTATCTTCGGATGGTAATCTAGAATATACATCATTTAATATTTAACTAAATAAACCAGGCTTTAAGTACTTTAAATTAAGTAAACAACAACTACTATACTAGTTGTCTCACGGAGGGAAAGTACTTTCAAAAAATTATTGTAGATAGGTATATATTTAATTTAAAGGAGATCATATTTTTATGTCCAGCGTTTTAAGTACTTTCCATTAATGAGACAGCCGCGGGACATTCGGTAAAATAATTGGATTCTAATTACGGCCCTGTCTTTTTGTTATGTTTTTGTTTTTGTTCAGAGTTGACTATAGATGGCGGTCCGTTTACAAAATGATATAAAAACTACAAAAATAGTATTTTGGCCATTAGATGGTTTAAAAGAATGAATGTCGAACAAATTTCAGTACATATGATTATTAAAATATGTTAGTACTGAGCTCTACGTACCTAAATATTTTTAGTTCCCATGACACCAAGTGTCGCCATCTAGTGTCGGGTAGAATTATGTTTGGTAACGCCTTGGCTAAGAGATTTTTCTAGAACAATTTTATTAAATTACGCATAAAATTACTTACAAATGAAATGTGATGCCATCCATAGCTTCAGAACGTCTATTGGAGTAGTTTTTGCAAGATAAAACAAAACACTTCATTATTTTTGTCTTCTAGCGTGAATATGCTGTAAAATGGGTACTTTTACAATGTTATGCACAGGACGAACGCCAACAATCCACTTACAAGGAGGCCACGCCTACATGATGACGTCATGGCCTAGTTGTAATCACAGTGCACAGTTGCTTAGGCCATCTCCTCTTTGTTTTTACTCCGTGCTCGCCCTTCATTATTTTCATTCCCAGTGGTATTTGTAGACACAACATAGCACCTGTGCTCCCCGATAGTTTGAGCAGAGGTGCACCATTATTAACACCCACATTTAGTTTTTTTTTTAATCACATCATTGTTTTTTTTTAATTCGCCTGTATTAGGGGGAATTAGTCCAGAATCCGGGCTGGTACTGAGAAAATTCCTAATGGGAAAACTCAGTAACACTTTGCCCGACCTGGGAATCGAACTCAAAAACTGCACGATAAGCAGTCGCGCTACCTTTTTTTTTTATTGGCAGATCCATAAAAACTGTGTTTGAGACTGCTGGTAATAAGTACTTTATTTACAGGCATGTTGCTCTCGCGATGCAGTATCAAGGGAACTTAAAGACTTGCAATCAAAAATACAAAAAGAAAAGGAACTTTACAAATCACAAGAGAAAGACTATGTGGAGAGATTGGAGAAGCAAAAACAGCAGATAGAGAAATTGACGTCAGACTTGAGTAATTCGAAAGAGGAGTTGGAGAGAGCTAACAAGAGAATATCGGAGTTGCAAAGAGAGTTTACTGATAAGCAAAGGGAGTTCACTGAAAAGCTTGATAAGTACTTACAAGGTATGTCTTACACATTTTTGTTTTCGTAAAAAAACTACCGACCCGCCCCTGCTTATACGGGTGCAATCTACTTATGTGGTGACTTGTCAAAACATCGAGATTGTTAAATACGAGTTGCATTCAATAAGTACCTAGCCTCATCGCCAGAGGGCGCTGTAGTCTCAAAAGAGTTTTACCACAGTGTAGCACATTCTTTTTTAATTCTTTTTTCAAATTTTCATTCCAATCCCTTCATTTGTTTTAATTTGACAACTTATGGAAGCGAACGTGTCGATCGGTTTTACAAAAATGGAAAAAGAGCAATATCGTTCGGTGATTCGATTCCTATTTTTGGAAGGGAAAACGCGAATCGAAATAAAAGAGCGCTTGGATGCTGTGTACGGTGACTCTTCTCCATCGATGGCCACCGTCAAGAATTGGTTCAACGAGTTTGTACGTGGCCGTACGTCGGTTTTTGATGAACCACGTCCAGGTGCACCGAAAACAGCTGCTACGGAGGAAAACATTTAAAAAATCCATGATCTCGTATTGGCATATCGCCGATTGAAGGTTCGCGAGCTAGCTGAGACGGTAGGCATTTCAGAAGGAACAGTGCATCATATTCTTCACGAGGAACTCGGCATGAGAAAAAGAAGGCGAAAACTGTAAAATCGGCCGGAAAAGTTATGGCTACCGTTTTCTGGGATTCACAAGGTGTGATCTACATCGATTACCTCGAGAAGGGTAAAACAATTACAGGGCTTTACTATGCCGATTTATTGGGCCGGTTCGACGCCGAATTAAAGAAAAAACGACCCCATCTGGCTAAGAAAAAAGTGCTGTTTCACCACGACAACACACCGTCACACGTCTGCCGTTGCCATGGCCAAATTGGTCGAATTACGCTACGAATTGCTGCCCCATCCACCGTATTCTCCACATTTGGCCCCTTGTGACTTCTTTCTGTTTCCTAATCTGAAAAAATCACTCGCCGGGAATAGATATGGATCAAATGAGGAGGTCATCGCCGCCACGGAGGCCTATTTTGCAGAGTTTGACAAAAACTATTTTTCGGACGGGTTAAAAAAGTTGGAGCATCGCTGGGCTAAGTGTATCGAACTAAAAGGAGACTATGTTGAAAAATAAATTGCCACTTTTCCAAAATTTTCGTTTACTTTTTGTAGGCTAAGTATTTATTGAATGACCCTCGTATTTATGTGCTATACGCTATTCCTTGTGCAATAAATTCTCTTAATAATGTTGAAAACCAATCCAATCCAAAAGAACTAAGCAAACAAACGGAGACACGAAAAGCGACGCTGTTTTGTACTATTGATAGATTAAATGTTCTTTTGTTTTTATTTTTGTTTCACAGATGAAAAGTCTGCGATGCGAAAAGAGAGGGAGCCGTGTGCACAATGTGAAAAGAATATAAAACATATCAAATACTTGGATGATCAACTTAGCAAGTACACTATTAAGTTAGGTGAGTTCACCATTTATTTTTACATAACCACAAAATGTTACCATCTGGAAATAAATTGGGTGTATACAGGGTTATTGGAAAAACACCAACAACCTCTATAAAGGTCATTGTACTCATCATTAAGAACAACTTTTACTATGGGACCAAACATGAAATCGCTAAAAAATATCTGCTGTTCCCTACATTTTGACGAGTTATCTATTACTTATAATAAATCTGTAGAGAGGTCAATTCTGTACATGATATATATTTTCAAAATAACTATCAGGGGGTAATTAGTGATCGATACTGATGCCAAAAATGCAATCAGTAAAATTTTTGTCTGTCTGTCTGTCTCATGTTCCTTATAGAAACAAAAACTACTCGACGGATTTTAACGAAACTTGGTACAATTATTCTTCATACTCCTGGGGAGGTTATAGTATACTTTTCATCACGCTACAATGAATAGGAGCAGAGCAGTGAAAGGAAATGTTGGGAAAACGGGAGAATTTGCTCCATTTTTTAAGCTTCGGTCGCGTGTGCAGCCTTAATGGTTAAAGCTACATAGAAATCATTTATGACGGAAATGTTCTACATAAAATTATCTAAAAAATATCCCACAACAGCATATGTCTATCTTTTATGGTTGACTCACAATAACACGTGTAACTCCCGATAGCTTAGCAGTTCGGAGCTTTCTGATTATATTTGTTTACTCTTACGTTTATAATACTGTCACTAATCCCTAATTAAAAGAAGTTAATATTATTACCTATTCAATAAAAAAAGAATCTTAGTAATCGGTATAGAAACACCAAACTTATACATGAAATACGTTAATAATCCATCGCGCCGTCGCGCGTGAATACTGAATCATGTCATAAGGATTATTTTTGTGTAACGGTTGCCGCGCTCGACGCGGGTCGTGGCGGTAGGGTATAAAAAGGCGGGAGGTCTGAGCGCGAGCTTCCACCGCCCGACCCTTGCTCGACAAGCCAGCCTGCGAGGCTGAGCAAGTAGCTTTAAACTCCCCAAATAATAATAACCAGACCCAGCCTGACCATTGCTGCCCTTGACTCACTAAGCCGAGGCCCAAACCCCACAGGGGGTGCCCTTAGTGTAGCTCATTTAAATCAATATCCTTAGTTTGTAAGCCCTGGCTGGGGGCCTTAAAGTAATTTTTGGCCACCACAGGATAGTCCGGTTAAGCAGTAAGGCAACCTTAGCGAGTTGCAACTGCGAGTGGTCAGATAAAAAAAAAAAAAGCGCGAGCTTCATTCAATATTTGGCTGGACAATAAGGTCGAACGCTCTGAACGCATCAAAGTTCACAGCGTTCGACCTAATTGACAGACAATAATTGATATTAACAAAGCGTGCTTATCAGCGCGACTTTTAGTCTATAGATAGTTTATTTGAATTTCTTTTGTTGTTATTTTATAAAATAGGTATTAGTTGTTTTGGTAGTGTTTAAATATTCGTTCAAATTACAAATCTATACTTATAATAAATCTGTAAAGTGAAAATTCTGTACATTGAAAATATCAAAAAAATAAATGGCAGGGGGTGTTATTAGACCGACACAGAACCCAAAAATGTGATTAAAAAAATTTTTGTCTGTCTGTCTGTTTGTTCAGGCATCAGAAGTGTGATAGAAGGCTTGTGAAGTGTATAAAGGTATCCACTAAGAAAGGGTTTTTCGAAATTCCACTCCTAAGAGGGTGAATGGGGGGAGGGTGAAATTTCACGCGAAGTCGTGGGCAGAAGCTAGTACGAACATAACTGTAGAGAATAGCTGTTTTTTTTTGCGATTATTGGTTTGGTCCCCTAGTAAAAGTTGTTCATAATGATGAGTACAATGATCTCTTAAGAGGTTGTTGGTGTTTTTCCAATAACCCTGTATAGAATGATAGCCTAAATACTGTTCTTGTTTTGTCCTACCAGCGTCACAAGAAAGCAACGAAACTTTAATGAAGGAACTGAAAACCAAAGCCGAGTTTTTCCAACAATACATCATAGATCGTTTCAACAAACTACGCGAACAACGTAGCATTGGAACCAACACAGAGGAGCAAGTGGAACGGATTCACACACCAAGCTCGGATCAGTCCAGCATCGAGCAGCTTGTACAGAACTGTGATGACGCGCTCGCTGCTAAGGTTTGTAACAGTTGTTGATCAACGCAGCATAGGAACCAACACGGAGAAGCCTACGGAATGGACTTACACGCCGAGCTCGGAACAGTCCAGCATTGAGCAGCTCGTACAGAACTGTGATAACGCGCTTTCTGCCAAGGTTTGTAACAGTTCTTGAACAACACAGCATAGGAACCAACATGGAGGAGCCAACGGAACGTATTCACACGCCTGAGCAGCTCGTACAGAACTGATGGCGCGCCCCCTGCCAAGGTTTGTAACAGTTGTTGAACAACACAGCATTGGAACCAATATGGAGGAGCCAACGGAACGGATTCAAACGCCGTGCTCGGAACAGTCCAGCATCGAGCAGCTCGCACTTTCGTTGGCTTTCTAATGCGCGAAATAGGCTTTTAGCTGTTTGCAACAACCTGTATTTCTAGAATGTTTTTTTGAAATGTAAAATATTGTATTAATCCATTAATATTTTTTACAGACTGCTCTAATGGTGAAAGAGAAAGCCATTAGAGATCAAATTGCCGAAAAGTTCACGTTAGAAATGAAAACCGTCGAAATGAACTGCGCCAGAAAAATCAAAGAGATTGAGAACGAACAAATGGAAACTGTCACAAAACTAAAAGACCTCCTCGAAAGAAAAGCAAAGGAAGTTGATGCTTTGAAAAATTTCATACTCGACGAGAGGTCGAAGGTAACACAAATACTTGAAGCAAAAGAGAATGAAATATCAGAACTTATTAAAGAACATAATGTGTTGCGAGAAGAATGTCAGAAAGCCAAGGACCAGTACAACATGCTTTCAGACCAGTCCAAAACGATTTTGGAGTGGAAGCAAAAAGCCGAGAAGTACAAAGAGAAAGCATTGCAAGCTGACTCGTTAGAGGAAGTTTTGAACTACGAAAGAGAAAGATTTAAACAAAAAAGTAGTTCAATCACTAAAGAATGTATGGCGATGAAAGCGAAGGCAGCAGAAATACATTCTAAACTGGCTGAACTTGATCAGAAGTATGAGAAGTTACAGTCGGAACATAAGATAATTCAAGACAAGTACAAGAATGCTAAGAAGACTATCTTAACTTATAAGGTACACAGTTTTTTTTATAAAAAATGTCTACTTTTCCTCTAAATGTATGAGAGGCTTTCTGACGCGCTGTTCGACAATAATAGGCTGGTATTATTAGTAATTAATACAAAGTTTAAATTAATTGTCTGACGAATACCACAGATCATCATCTGCCTAGCCTTTTACCAACTATGTTAGGGTCGGCTTCCAGTCTAAACGGATGCAGCTGAATACCATTATTTTACATGGAGCGACTGCCTATCTGAGCTCCACAACACAGTTACTGGGTAATACGATACCCTTTGGTAAGAGTGATTGGACGAAGATCACAGATGTGTTAAAATAATAATACCAGCCTATTATTGTCCCACTGCATGGCAAAGGCCTCTTCTCATACAGAGAAGACACTTGAATTGATCACCACGCTTGCTCAAGACAGACAGGTTGGCGATTTCAGTCTTATCTATCCAAATAAATCAAATTGGTCTGTGTTTTTGTTCTGGCTAATCTCCAAAAATTTAAACCCATGAAATCCACATCCACGCAGACAAAATCGCGGGCAGAAGCTAGTAGGTATATGAATAGAAAAGTCACAGTACAAGTACTTGCCCGGATTTAAACTCAAAAACTCTTGAATGAGAGGCAAGGCCTCAACCACTGGGCCATCACAACATTCACAGATGTGATGGGTACAGATAATTGTGTAATGTTGATAAAAATTTATTTATTTTTTAGGACTATGTGTCGAAAAAAGATTGCCATATAAACAACGAAATGAATAGAATACAAGACGAGTACAGGAAGATATTCGTAAAGTTACAGAATCAGTTGAGTTATTACATCAACCTTAGGCTGGAGGAGGAGAGGAAAGGAAAACGTGTGCAGCCGCAGAGCTCGCAGCAGACCGATGTAAGTTATATCAAAACTAACAGTGCCCCGCGATTTCACCCGCATAGGTGTCGATCCCTTGGGAATATCGGAATAAAAAGTATCCGATGTGTTAATCCTGGTTATAAACTATGTGTGCCCATCTAAATCCGTTCAGTCGTTTTTACGTGAAAGAGTAACAAACATCCTTCCATCCTCACAAGCTTTTGCATTTATAATATTATTAGGATTAATAGAATGTGTTCTAGGTTCGTCCTACTGTACTTCTTTACTACGATTATTTTAAACATTCAGAGGGATTATTTTAAACATCTATGCAACAAGATGTACGAATGTTCAAACAAATATGGATCAACTTTAAACGGTAACATCTCGGAAACCTGATGCTTTAAGGAGTTTGGTTGTTTTCGGGTGGCATTGATGTCAGCAATCTATATATATAAAATTCAAAGTCCTGACTGACTGATATATATCAACGCACAGCCTAAACTGCTGTTCCTAGACATGAAATTTGGAAGGTGTGTTCTTTGTTAAGAGTAGGTATCCACTATAAGGGCTTTTCGAAATTCCACCCCTAGGAGTGTGAATGAGGGAGGGTGAAATTTCACGCGGACGAAGTCGCGGGCAGAAGCTAGTCGATTTATATAGGTTTCAAGCTTGGCCGCCAAAATTGCGGACAGTAGGTATGGCAGGCTACATAATATATTATAATAATCTTCAATCCCCCTCCCCATCATTTTGACGTCTATTTCAAACCCTCAGTTTTAGGGTTACATGCCCAAAGCCTACGCCATTTTCTGTCCGTCTGTCAGTAAGAGGGATCTATCTTTTTAACCGTAATAGGACTGACACCAATGAAGTTGGGTAAAGGCAAGATAAATTATGAAGTAGCCAGTTGATGATAAATGATTTAGACTTTTTTCAACTCTTCTATCGCAAGTCTACTAGAAGAGATTTCTTACGAGACAAGCAGAGCTTTTGTACTTGCTCTCGCAATTATTTATTTTCCTTGTGGTAAATAATTTGAAAATATAACCCATCCACACACAAATCTTAGTCCTCTACAAATAAAATGGGTTGGATCCGCAAGAAGGTGAGCAAAGAGAAGCTATTCTTAAATGCGAAAATGCTAATAAGTTTTTATAATATCAGTACCGAAACTAAAAAACGTTTATTTGAGGTAAGAAATTATTGGCTAAACTCTTGAAAAATCAAAGTATTATTTTATTTTCAGTATACAGATAAGATAAATAAGCTCAACGATGATTGGACGCGATTGACGCAGTCCAACTTTTGGGATTATTTGAAAGATTACAAGTGATGGCGGACTGCACCACGCCGACTGCAAGTAACTGTCACAACTAAACGACTGGTTAAAACTAAAAGTAAAACAATCGAAGGCCCCAGTGTTTGTACTTAATGTAGAATGTATTTAAAAGTATTATAAAGTTTTAAAAAGGCTAATGCAAGGCATATCTCTCAAGGAGAACTGATATGTAACGTTAAGACTGCGTTTACACTATGACAATCGCTCAACCCCCAAATAGAATAATTACATAGAATATTTTTTTCAATTAATTAAATTTAGATAACCAGATCATTCCATTAACCATATAGTCAATTGTTCCTGTGATAGTTAAGTACATTGTAGAATAATTAAATGAGAAACAGTATTACACGATTAAGTGCAAAAATATCTCACATTCCTTGTGACATGTCCAGTTTTACTTGTATGATTATGTGTGAATACTTCAGGTAAATAGGTGTGTACGCATGACAACACATCAAGCTTTACATTTGACACATTTACATTACAAATTACTAAATGCGTTTAGCTCTAAACGTATTTAAAACCATCGTTCTGTTTATGTAAATCGTTTGAAGATGACAGAGACAGAACGGTGATTTAAATTCGTTTACCGTTATTTTTTTTTAACGATAAACGACTTTAGTGATTTGTGGTGCCAGTGGGCCTTACAAGACAAGCTGACCTCTTAAGGTGTACACACAGCGACGATCACTACGATATTTTACTGTATAATTTTGGGGTCACATGGCATGGCATTTACACTGCATTTGTTTTAAACCATTATGAACCTTGGGTTGTTGACGTGTGAGCCCAAATTTTCAACGTAAAATGTACAGGACAGCGCCATGTGAACGGCCGCTCAAAGCCTGCACAATGCGAGGTCAGCGTATACTGGAAATGTTAATCTTGATGTGTGACGTCATGTGTACCTGCTCATATCTATGGCCTTTTATTATGAAAAAGACTTGTTATATTAAATTTAATGTTAATTTTCAATTATTATTGTGTTAAATAGTACCTATCTAATATTAATTAGAATTGTTTTCGTTAAAGCTCTTGAAAGTAGGTTGAGTAACGAAATTATATTTTATAGAATGGAACATTATATCTGTTAGTAAAAAGTTTTGTAAATAAAAGTATCATTTTATAAATTAGCCTTTTATTTTTTTATGTAGTATTTTGAAGGGACAAAAGGCATTTTGGCAACAACACAGGGGACATCTTTGCCTCTTATGTTAACGAACAATTCAGTGCCTGCCTTCTTCAGGGCTTCGCTGACATAACCCATGGCAACATTGCCGCCAAGTGAAGGAGCTGGACATCCGCTAGTTACAGCGCCTACAGTTTCTGAAGTCTTCGCGTCCTTCAAGACTGCGCCTTTCCTTGCCGGTGGTCCGGTTTCCAATCTGACACCTACTCTCCTCTTAGCAACGCCCTCTTTAATTTGACGCAGAATTATTGATGATCCCGGGAAGTTGTTATCGGTGCGCCTTCGTTTGGCAATCAACCATGTTAAGTTCGCTTCAACTGGGGTAACACTTTCGTCGATGTCGTTGCCGTAAAGGCAGAGTCCAGCTTCCAGACGCAGAGAGTCTCTTGCACCGAGACCTGCAAGTTTCACGTCACTAGACAGCATTAAAGCCTCCGTAACTTCTTCCGCTTTTGCCGCGGGTATTGATATCTCCACGCCATCTTCACCAGTGTATCCACATCGAGTTATACGGCAATCAACTCCTGCAACTTTGCCCAATCTTGACGTCATGAACATTAAATCCGCGACTGGTATGTCGGTAAGATTCTGTAAGGCTGACGCTGCTTTTGGCCCTTGTAACGCAATCAGGGCTCTCTGGCTAGTCTCTAAGAATTCAACATTGACATCATTGCCTTGTTGTCGAAATATTTCCGATGTTTCTTTCATGTGCTGCTTATCTACTTCCAATCGCCCGGCGTTGGAGACCACGTACAAAGTCTCTGCATTCACTTTTGTTACAATCAAGTCGTCGATAATTCCACCTTTGTCGTTCAAAAACACTGTGAGGGAACTAGAGCCATCCTTCATTCCTTTCAAATCGACTGGACATATTGACTCAAACCAAGACAAGCAATCCTTGCCACGTACGTTTGTCTGTAGCATGTGAGACACATCGAAAATCGAAGCACTTTTTCTTGTGAACAAGTGTGATTCAGATAGACTCAGGTCCGAATATTGCACTGGCAGGAGAAATCCGGCGAAATCAACCACTTTACCTCCATATTTCATGTGTAAATTGTACAGTGGCGTCTTCGTTGCTTTAGATTCATCACTATACCACCGCGAGGATACTGTCCCGGCTATTTGCTTAGGAACTACAACTCTTGGAACGAACAGAACTCTGCTAAGTGCTATTGAACACATTTTCACAATCCAAACTCTTTCAAATATATGATTACAACATCTGACCAAACAATATCTATAGTGGTTATAAGAAAAGGTCAGCGGTCAATCGGTAAAGTCCTGATAAGTAATTATCTAGTATTATTATTAGTGTTCCGTCGGTAGTGGGGGTAAGTGTTTATTGGGAACATTTTACGCTATCGAAAAATAAATTGTGAGCTAATGATAAATAGATCTTGCTCCATTAGGCATAGGTTTGTGTCTTGTGTCATTACCACCAGCCTTTGTTTTGCTTTTTATAATGAGCAGTATGGTTCGACTTCATGATGAGATGAACCTGAAGGCTTATCTTGTGTCAATAAATCGTCATAGAAACCCTCCGCCAGAGCACGATGTAGGGCTATTAGGGTCGTTTCATACTGACGCAGTCAGAATTGAAATGAACCTAAGTTTTACATAGCTTACCAAAATACGTTGGCGGCTCACAGACACTGTGTCGGTACGTTGGCATTGGAACGCGCTTTTGTTTCTTTGCTTCTGGACGAGTAAAAGGTCTGTGTAATAGTGAGCTGTGAGAATCGACCCTTATGCTCCGGCTACAATGCTGCGATAACGCGAACTACACTTCGCGCGCTCTCTCTCGCACACCGCTTGACGTCTCACTGTACACATGACAACATATTAAGCTATACATTTCCAGTTTTAGCTGACCTCGCCTTGTATGGGTTTTTCGTACCATAAGAAGTCAGACTAAACTGGAAATTTAGCTATAGCTTGTTAAGTCGTGCGTATAACAAAGAGCGCGCGAAGTGTAGTTCGAACTATCTCGACAATGTAGCCGTACCATTACTGTCTTAAACCTCCAGTACTACAATAGTAGGTGACCAATGATCATTGCCCTTAAAGCTTGTCTCTGCCAGCATAATTTGGATTTAATCCTATTCCAATTTTAATGCAAATGTTAACTATTTGCTGTTGGAGGTTGTAGTAAAAGAAAAACAACATAATTACTTTAAAAAGTCTATTCTATTCATTTATTTCACAACTATCCAATACTTTTAAATACTCTTCATGAGTTAACAATTCACTCTTAGTGGCTTCAGAAATAGCAATACTTGATAAAATAACAGCAATATAACCATCAGCATCAGGCAATTCCTTAAGGAGCTTGGGCTGATTAACTAATTCTTCATTTACTTCAATTAACGTCCCTTTCATGCAACAAGGTATCTGAATGGTTGTTCCATCTTTAAACTCTATTGTGCAAATGACGGACTTGGGGCCTAATTGCTGACCACCCTTCTTACTCTTGCCTCTGACGGAATTCTTCAACCTGTCTACTTTTCCTACAGTATAATTCACTTTGTACTCTTCATTTTTACTGAAAAAGAAATGACTTGGTGCCAGGCTCAAGAGAGCAATCCTGTTAGAGTGGAACATTATCATAATATCATTATTCTTTATCCCATCAACATCTGTAATATATCTCTTACTAAAATATCTCTCTGTGAATGTCTTTAGGTTTTTTAGATCTGGTATTGAATCTAGTATGTTTGCCTCCATCGTACCAAAAATAAATGCTATTTTTTAGGTGCAGTTTGGCTATTTTAACTGGCTTGGTTAGTGCGCTCTTGTGCTAGTATTCGCGCCCGGATTTCCGCGTGGCGTTTACGGGAATCTTGCAAATTAGCTGTCTGTCGTGCAATGCGCTCTGCTTTCAAACACTTTCTCATATCCCGGTCATAATCGTTGCAATATCCCATAAACTTTCTAAATGGATGCTGGAACAAAAATCACATTCTAAATAAATGGCCCTTCTAGATTATTCTTTGGAAACAAGATAACTTAAACATAATGAATAAGGGATACTTTGAAAAAAAAAAACACATTTGGCGTGCTTCTTATAATTTAGGTTATTAACATTAATAGCTAGCAGTATCCGCGAGTTAAATAACATAATCATCACATAATTGCGGCAAATGTTCCTATTGTTGCTTATAATAATTAATTTGATATGCAATTTTATTAAGTTTTTACTTCTTACCTACCTCGGAGTGACAGTCCATCAACTTTCGTATGAAAACATTACATTCATCGGTGTGTAAATGGGGTGCCAAATCTGTGTGCATAACTAAGTATTTGTTCAATGTCTTTAAGGGAATTATGTATTTATCAACCACAACCGTTGTAGGTTTTTTTAAATGTACAATTATTTCAAAACGGCCCAGCAGAAGCTGTGTTCAACAGATTTCGATTTAACCGCAGAGTACTTTTTAATAGAGTGGATTTAACTTTTTGACTTCATTTTGACAATTTGATTATTGGCCGCATAAGCCGCATTCCGAATTGGCCATAATCGCTCACAACCATAGAGGAATTTGCTCACAGCACTCAAATCGTCTCACATGCGTTCCGTATTAAACAACGTGGCGCTACCATGGTGACATTAATTTCACACACGGGTAGGGCTAGTGCCCATTAATCATATAAATGTTGATAGGTTAAAATAACTCGTAAATAGAAAAAAAATATTTTTCAAACAAACTAAATAATAAAAAAGTAAATAAAATTGGGATCACCCTTGCAAAAATTCATTCATGAAAATTACTTACAACGCGTCGCTTTGCGCGCTGGCAACCGCGCAACGCGTCTCGTGATCGGACCGATTCTTTGCGGCATATTATCAAAGAAACCGAGCGACGCAAGTGGTACCTACAGCGGAGGTGCTTAGTCAAACACTTATCATATCACCCTCTCTTGTTACTATTAGTTATAACTGTCATCACTTTACAAATCACAGTTTTATTTGTCTTTGTATTTTAAATTTTGACCACCGTGTTGGCGGATGCAAAGAGCTAAACGACGTTTCATATTTTCCCGCACATTTGATAATAAATTGTCACTTAAAGCCATTTCCCTCAATTTCTCAAACGCATTTATTATTCGATGGCGTAATTGTTCCACCGAATTCACTTTCTTTCGCAGTACAGTACTTAGTATCTAATTACTATCCTAATTACACAAAAATAAATAAATAAAACAACAGGTAAGCGTCTTTTTCGCGGAAACATTCAGAAAATTATTAGATCGCGACGTAATTATGTGCACGAGTGTGAAGAAATGTGTCAAGGACACGGGTTCGGCTAGCACTAGAAAAGCAAAATAAAAGAAGAATTCGAGGAGTTCGGTGCGGTGCGAGGCGGGCGGGTAGAAGGGAGGCCGCGCGGCGGGCGGGTAGAAGGGAGGGCGCGCGTCGCCTGCGCCGCTCACTCGCCAACAAATGTCTCTTTCCAACAGTTCGCCTACTGTTTGCATTTGTTTCATCCTAACAGTATTGCTTATTCGTTTTAATTTCATTGATGCGATGTTATGATCCGTGACCCCGGCAAATGACCGCTTGTCCTAAGATGCTATTTACTAAACTTTTAAATAAATCCGTAAATAATAACGTTTAATGGAAATATAATTTCTTCATGAAAGAAACTGAATGAACTGAAGCGCATGAAGGAACTGGAACTGGACTATGACAGCTGAGAGCTGTCAACAATTCGGAACACTCGTGAGCGCGCTCACAGTGCTTACTCGGTGTCAAAAAGATATTACAGCAGTATTTCTTCATAAAAACACCACACGTTTCTTCCTTTTCTTCGTTTAGGTGGCGACTGTCAGCCAGAAGCACAATTTCGAAAATGCCACGTTATTAAAAAGATATGATGCAGCTCAAAACAAAACACACACTGACACATTCTCATCCTCATACACACACACACACACACTGTCATTTTTGACAGCGCTCACGGTGATATTAGTACGAGGCATGGTGAGCGTTATCGCAAGATGGCGCATATCATGACGTCATCTATGACGATTCACGGGACATCGTTATCGCGCTCACGCCCATTCGGTACGGGTTTAAGCACGCTCAAATCGATTACATCGATTATTTCCCCAATTCGGAACGCGCCCAATGTTACTTCGTCGGTTAGTCGGTCGGTAATGAGGCAGACTACAAAGCTCAGAAAGTGTTGCCAAATAAAGAAAACGATCAAGATCTTCATGGTTGAATGGGCCAAAGACATAGGCGTATATGGGGGGGCATGCTCACCCTAGAATAATCTGGTGCCCACCCCAGGATGTTTGGGGACCTATTCGAAATACTAAGCTGGATACAAAGCAATCAATTAAATAATCTACCACCAACACCTAAACTTTATTATTACCTACATAATCATTGACATATAGATTACTTTGAAATCATTGTATTATACATTCCATTTAGTTACTTTGAAATCACAAAAATAATTGAATCTACTAATACGCAAAGTAATAAGCTAGAGGTAGGAAGGTATGTACATTTAATTTTCGCGCCACAATGCAAAGTGACAAGCAGGCGAGTGGAAAGCTTATGGATATTCTCCAAATTGACGAAACTCTTTTAGTAGCAGAATGTTTAATAATGAAAAACGTGCTAAAAGAAAAGGATCAGTCGTGGGATCGCCCGCACTTGGGGTCCACTAGGCATGGCGGGCTGATACTAGTCGGGGGTGCGGCAAGTAAGTACAAGTATCTCCCGCCCGGGCCCTCGACTTGTGGTAGTAGAAGGAACAGTGGGGTTTTAGTCGGTAGGAGTCTGACATAACCCTCCGTTCTTCCCAGACGGAGGTTATCCATGAGGATTTTCCAACAAAAAAAAAGTTTAGGGCCCTGGAAAAAAGTCGTAGATACGCCAATGGCCAAGGATCAAAAATAATCTTATTTCAAGAATGAAATAAGATATTTTCCAACGAGCACAAACCTACGTACAAATTATAGTTACTTCATAGTCCAGAGATGGCATGTTTATAAGAATTGATTAAGTAAATCATATAATTTGAAGAGCCTGCATCGCAATTAGTAACAAAATATCGATAGGTTCTCTCCTTAATTAAGATCAGATTCTACTGCAACTGCAACTCCGTCATAACACCTGTTTTCATTATAATAAATCATAAAATTGCAAGATAGCACATTAAAACAAGTGGGGGCCTAAAAAGAACACTTTGGCAGAATCATAAAACAATTCATATCACGCAATTTCATCTGTATGACAGTTTTGTATGGAGATTCGTAAAATGGTATAGGTACACCTCTGCCTAACCCTTTAGCGATATATAGGTGTGAAACTGTCAAACAGATGAATTGCGTGATATGAATTAATTTATGATTCTGCCAAAGTAGCCTTTTTAGGCCCAAACAAAATAAGGAAATCATTTCATGACGAGAAAATAAAACACCAATGATTTTTATTTATTTTTTATTACTTAAATACATAGTCACATTGTGTCTCATTAATAACTAACAAAGAAATAATAACGGTAAACACCGCTCAAATACGGGATTTATTAAATAGACCTAGTAGTAGGAATACCTACATTTACATACCTTATAATAGATACAAGAATAACTAACAAACTTCATCAATAATGACTAGTAATTTATTGCATTTTTGAGACATGTATAAAAAACACCTTGATAATTAGGATTGGAAGTTGTCTTGCGTTTTCTATCATCACCACTAATAAACGCACGAAGAAAATCACAATAAAACATACGATACGACATCATTCATCTCAAAAACAGGAACAAGCGAGTATTAAGCAAAATAAATTACAGATAAATACAGAAATGCGATGTAACGAAAAATAACTAGTGATTTGATGCCCGATTAGATGAAGAAATGCAAAATGTGCCCAAAATAAATGTCCAATCCAATTGGCTAATATTAAAAAGCGGGTGTGTAGTGTGGTGTAGGGTTCGTTCGTTCGCGAAGGCATCAACTCTTGGGCATGCCCTGGGGCGTAGCGGTCTCCACCATCTTCTTGTACTTGCCGACGAGCTCGGGCAGGTCGTAAGCGATGGCGACGTCGAGCCGCGTGATGGGGCAGCCCCGGAAGTACGTGCACGTCGCCGACAGCTGCTGGAACTCGAACAGGGGATTCAACCGGAAGAAGTCCCGGTACGTCTCGGGGTCGGGCAGGTCGTACCTGGAAACACGTAATTTATATAAATTCAATGAATAAAAATTCAAAATATATAAAATGCAATTCATCTATAAGTACAATAAGTAAGAAAAAGAATAGAGGAGGGCCTGAGGCCTGAAGGCCTGAGGCATCCTAAGATCCTTATCTTACGATGACAGACTCAGGGTCTGATCATTTGCACTTGAGGACAATCACGATCAATAGAGCACTTAAAAGACAAACTGAAAATAGAGCACAAACTCACAAACTAGATTTGCTCTGTTAGGGACTAGCCAATACATACCTGGAAATATTCGTGAGTGTGCTGAGACCCTCATAGATGTGGTAGTTCTGAGGGTTTTCAATGATGGCGTCAGCGATGATCTTTCTGTTGCCGAATATCGTCTTGTGGTTGTAATACGTTGTCAGGTAGCAGTCAACCATCTTCGCGTGGTTCCTCACGCGTACCTGTTACATACAGTGCAACCGTGAGAAAACAAGTCAAGGACACATTTTAAAGATAATCAAGCCTAACTTTTTTATAGTTTATACTATCTTCTGCTGCATTAATAGAGCGGTAAATCTCCTTAATCTCAATAACGAAGAGCTATAACAAAAGTGGAATGCTATCAACATCAGTGTCTGTTGTAGTAGCTACCATTTTAGGTGCTTATCTTTCAAATTCCACTGTATCATCTTCGATCGTGACTTTTAAACATTCCTTCCTTATACATTAACGCGATTAAGACGGCATCGAGCAAACGCCGACCGCGCAGTGGCGCCCTCATCGTTTATTTGGTTATTTCTTTTATTTTAGAATGAAAATGCAGAAAATAAGCACGTTAAGTTGTGCTATAAATTGCTTAATTTTATTATAATCCTTAAAACGGATAATAGTGGCCACTATTTTCTGTTTTTATGATTATAATCTAACTAAACAATTTGAAACTACCTCTTATAATAATATTGACGTATAATCTTGTGGAGCACAACTTAACGTGCTTATTTTCTGCATTTTCATTCTAAAATAAAAGAAATAAGCAAATAACCGATGAGGGCGCCACTAGTGGGTCGGCACCCCCTTAACAAACGTCTACTTACAGCGAATCTCCTAGCGCTTGCAATCTTATTCTCAATGCGCTTGTCAATGGCGTGCCGCAAGTCTCTCAGGAGCTCCCTCTCCTGGGCTTGCAGCAGTCGCACGGGCGCGCCTGCCTCGTATGGCATCGACCACAGCGACGAGGTGTACATGACCGGTGGCTGCGCAGAACTCATCAGCGGTGAAATGTTCCAAATCAACGCGGATTGCACGCGCATCAGCTCCTCCGGCTTCACCGTGTCGGCCTTGTTCAGCAGGATGCGTGTCTAGAGGAGAATTGAAAATTAAGCTTAATTGCTTAATTGAAATGGTAAAAGCTTTAAAAGTAATTACCGATATTTGTTCTCGACCCGTCATCATCATCAATTATCAATGTAGACCAGGTATAAATTAGATTTTAAAAGTACTTCATTGAAAATATCAATGAAAAAAATTTACTTATACTAGCTGCGCCCCGCGGTTTCACCCGCGTAAGTTTCGATTTAGGGGTATGAAAAATAGATAGTAGCCGATTCTCAGACCTACTGAATATGCATAATTATAAAATTTCATAAAAATCGGTCAAGCCGTTTCGAAGGAGTATGGTAACACTAACATTGTGACACGAGAATTTTATATATTAGAAGAAGAAGGTGAAACTTTGGAATTGGAAATCACATTTAAATCGACTTCAGTCTTGAATTTGAATCCAAGAATAAAAAAATTACGACGTTTTTTAGATGCCGTCGTGTTTCGTTACGGAAAAGTACATAACATTTTATTTAGAAAGTTACAATTTAGGTCTCATCAAATAAATGCACCTATTTTTAAACGTTACTTACATGATCTGACACATCCCAACAATTCATTCCTTTGCAGTCGTTCAAAATATACCTGGCACCTGGGCCGAACTGAGCATCATGCGATGACATAAGTATTCACTGCTCGATACTATGGGACGAATGCTGCCATGCAGATGATGCAGACGTAGTTCCTCTGCCTATTGGCATGGGACTAGATTTACAATAGGTATTACGTTCTTCTTTCGCTGTTTCTATGTGTCCATAAATCTGTTCTATATGCATCCCATTTTTAAAGTCAGACTGAGCTTGTAGTCTACCATTTCTTGCTATTATTTTAGATTTGATATTTACCTGAGACTCCCTGCCTTTGAGTTGGTCGAGTATAGCTTCTGTCTCGGGACCTACGTCCAATTTGGAAGGATCGTACACTAGGAAGATGATGTCGGCGCGGTCGATGAACCACTGGCAGGCGTCGTTGAAGGGGAACACTCGAGACACCTGCTTCCTTACTTCCAATATTCCGGGAATTTCTACGATGTTCACCTGAAAATACACATTTAGACAAATGATTCTCTCCCCAACAACATTTTCCTCATTATCTTCATGTATAAGAAGTCTACGAAAACGAATGGCGTTTGTTCCAGCATGACGAAGTGTTCGCAATTCACATATTTTCCTTAATTTCTGCCAACACCGAAAGTTCCATTTGACCAATTAAATTTAAATACACTTCTTCAAGTATGTAATTGTTTGTACGTACCTTTTCTAATATTTTGCTGGGATATTTCAAGCCTCTCAGACGCTCTTCCAGACCTTGACCGAATTTCTGAAGTCCTGAGAAAGTAAAGTCAGCTGCCAACTGAGTGCCATCTAACACTTCTGGTTCTTTACCGTGCATAAGAATGTTGAAATATGCAGGTGATGGTTCCGCCCCTAAAATACAAAAAGAAAAGTTACATACGATATTTTCAAGAATGTTCTGTATGGTTTTCACGAAATTCAAAAACTTTACCAGTTCTAAGAGACCATTCAGTGAATTCAAGCCCTGTCAAGTAGTTCAAGATGCTAGATTTCCCACCGCTCCAAGGACCCATGAAGAGTACCAAAGGCTTGGAGAAGATCTCAGGGTCGCCGAAATGTCTGTTACTTAGATCCCTGTACTTGTAAAGACCTTCTAATGGTTTGATGGAGCTCTCGTATAACCTCTTCAAATCTCTGAGTACAATATCGGCAGATTTTTCAACGGTTAACTCGTCTTCACTCGCGTCTTCATCTAGTCTTAGGATTTTGGTGATATGGTCACGTGACCTTAAGTTTTTGGGAATATCAATGGTCTGAAATGAGGAAAATGCTAATTTTAATTAAATCTAAAATTACAAAAATATATAAAACAAAACATCGTCGAAAAGAAAATGCATTACTCTATATTCTTTACTGTAGCCGATTTCCGAATTTTATAGTTACTTAGCAGTTTAAGTTACATTTAAATTAATTAGGTATTAGCTAATATGCTAGATTGTTATGTGAATAGAGTATCAACAATGGTTAATTTTTTTAAGTGAAAAAATAAATATATTGACGAAGTTACGCAAAGCGCAGTGGTAAAAAACTTTTTTACAAAAAAATTTGGAAAATGGAAGTCGGTTTTTTTTTGTAATGTTTTTATTTTTCACTTTTTAGTGGGAGAGTTTGTAATTTATCTAAGTTACAGTAGCCTAATGTCAACTGCTCATCACCTTTTACAAAATGTGGCTCTTCCCGTTGCTTGATGAGGAGTTCTCCTGGTAAGATCCATGAGAACTCAACAACCACACGCCATACGCATTGTGACGAGCATAAATTGCTTAGCAACCATATTACAGTAATCGAATCGCAACCCGTTAAATATTTATCATTGAGTAGTTCCGATGGCCATCTGTGGTCTTCATCATCAGCTCCACTTTACCAAATGATGATTTCTGAGAGCAAATGCTCAAGTTACTTTAAAAAATACCCAAATCGCTATTGGAAAGTCTATGAAATTTGAGGGTTTCCCTTTTCCATGGGTTCCTCTCATCAGATTCCAACTTGATGACAATGGGACCACCTCGAGAGTATACCCTTTTAACCAAGAAAAAAAAATTCAAATCGGTCCACAATTGACGGAGAAATCGGTGAACATACATAAAAAAAAACATACATAAAGTCGAACATATATTATAACCTCCCCCTTTTTGGAAGTCGGTTAAAAAAGGAAAAGCAAATGTTCAAACCATTGAATTTTCTATTATTTAGACCCATATTGAGTTTCATGTTGCCTAGAAAAGAAAAAGCAAATGTTCGAACCATTCAATTTTCTTTTTAATAGACCTACAATTGTGTTTCATGTTGCCTAGAAATTATGAATTAATCTCTATATTCCTGCAAGTGAGTAAAGATTCGTAAAAGCAATCATGTGATGGTTGTACATTGCTTTTCATTTTTTGTATAGTTTTAAGATGTTTTTTTGTTCTAATGCCAATAAAGCATAATTTTTCTTTCTTTTACTTACAATTAATAAATCTTCCTCGGGCGCTCCTTCTTCCTCCGAAGCTTCTTCATCTGAAGCCTCATTTTCCTCCTCGCCAGCCTCAGAGGCCTCCTCGGACTTGTCCCCATCTCCTTCCTCCTTGCTATCTGTAGCAGACTCTTCCTC
Source organism: Gortyna flavago (assembly GCA_963669345.1). NCBI lineage: Eukaryota > Metazoa > Arthropoda > Insecta > Lepidoptera > Noctuidae > Gortyna > Gortyna flavago. Next base: position 8,111,981 of record OY770146.1, read on the forward strand.
TTCTACCCCTCCTTCAGCTTCCTCGACGGATGCTTCTTCATTTTCGTCAGATTCACCTTTCTCTTCTACTGAATCTTTGTCGTCCGCTGTTTCCGCTTTTTCTTCTCCAGAATCGGCTTTCTCTTCTCCAGACTCTTCTTTTTCTTCTCCTGAATCATCTTTGTCTTCTTTAGATTCATCTTTGTCCTCTACCGATGTTTCTTGCTCTCCGGACTCATCGTCAGCTTTTCCTTCTTCGGATTCGTCATCTGTACCTTCTTTAGAGTCGTCTTGTTTACTGTCTGTGTCTTCTTGAGATTCATCAGCCTTTTCTTGAGATCCATCGTCATCTTCTTTTGTCTTGTCATCATCGTCTTTATTTTCGTCAGACGCGTCTGTGGCTTCAGCAGACTTGTCATCATCATCTGCTGATTCTTGACTAGCATCGGTTTCTTTACTGTCTTCTTCCTTTACTTCTTTGCTGTCTTCTTCGGATCCTTCTTGGGATTTTTCGTTACTTTCACCGTTGGCCTCGACTTCTGCTTCTCCACTTTCTAAAATTAAGAAGTTTTACTGTAGTTAATTGATTTAACAAAACTTTTATTTGCTCTTTTTTAAAGAGGTTTTTGACTTGTACTAGCAAAATACTATTACTGATGCTCACCTTGGTTTGCTGCTTCTTCATCAACAGATGCTTCTTTGCTGTCTGCATTACCAGCTTGTTGTTCGTTGCTGTCCCCGTCTGTGTTTTCTGCCGCGGCTTCTCCTGAGTCAGATCCAGTTTGTAAATCCTCGACGGATGCTTGGGGCACGTAGGGTTCGTCTGCTATTTCCACTGATGGCACATCGTCTTCTCCACTATCAGTTGCTTCCCCACCACTTTCTGCTGAATCAACTTCTTTGTTACCGTCCCCGTCGTCAACAGTCACTTCATTACTGTCGTTTTTTTCGGCAGAATCTGTGAACGTAATGTATTGTTCGTATAGGAAACCTTTTTAAACGTTATTGTTTGTTAGTATTTGCTTTGATACAAATGTATACCGATGACCAAAAATATCGAAAAATTATATTAGGTATATTATAATATTGCATAACGTCAACTAACAGTGTTACTAATGATGCATGCTGTACATGCGTCATTATCTTCACTACTCTCGACTCGTGTTTGGATTGTGGCTCACATCGTAAGGAACATTCGATACAATAACCTAGTTCCCGAAAGATATTGCTTTACATCCATCAGTTCTCAGAATTTATTGTAATTTTCCTTAAAAACACGGTTGCAAATTTCTCTGCCACTAGGTTTACGTAACGATTTATCCGTTTTGTCCGTCCTTGACTATCCGTGCAGTCGTTTCAAAGTCATAATTGCTTATTAACAGTCCGTCACATCTCTAGTTTGACGCTCTCAAGCGAATTTCTACGTTGCGTGGTTATAAATAAAAGTTTAATTTTAGATGGCCCAGCCTCAATACGTTTTAGAGGACAATGACTATAAAACAACATTATAATATTACAGCGCATGTCTGCAATATAATAACTTTGTTACAAATCCTGGATATCTCAAAGTTGTGTGATGCTTTTATTGCCCACAGAAACGCTACTACGATGCTCAATCATATTTACGGCCGTCGGTCTGTCGTGGTCATTAGGTATTGAATGATCTATTCCAACCTTTAACATTTTTTCTTGTATTTAAGAAATTCTAATGTATCAGTGAGTACTATTTGAACCTCTAACTCCATCTACAATTTCTGAAATTGCTCGTAACCTAGATTAATAAGAATAATTATTATAATGGAAAAAATATCTGGATGATCTATTATTTAGCCGACGTTAATATCGATGACGCGCCGACGTCCGCGCAATTAAAATAGATCCGACATCTCAACACCAGCAAACTTGTGTCAATCCGAGATTATTCCTGGTTCCGCTGAGGTCACGTTTCATAGCGTTTACTTTAGAGTTAAACTGTCCAGGGATGCGGTGAAACGAAAATTTTAGACGAATGTATATTATATTACAAATTATGCCCTTGGTGAACCAATAAATAATTATTAGGTTTTAATCTGGCACTGTTCGTTATTCTTGTTACCGTTTCAACTGTATAAATTAATTTGTGTGACTTACACAGATCCATCAGAAATTGCTCAGACGATTGATGAATGATTTCATGGTCGGTTATGTTTTGTCAAAAATTTAACTATACATAGGTACAGGCTAATGTTGACGTTACTTACTACCCAGATACCATGATACGATTCTAAAGTAATTTTCATTAAAAATCATCCGTTTAACTAATTTCATATCATTGGTTCTAATGCCAAATATTCCTAAAATAATGCTATTCTACAAGGACCACCGGGTGTAGGAAAACTCGGGATTCTTTGACTACACATAACTAGGTAGTAAATAATGAAAAGCAATTAAAATGCTTCTAAGTACCTGGTTCCACATCTCCTGATTCGAGCTCTTTTAGAGCTTTTTCGATGTACGGCCGGCATTGTGACTCAGATGGTATTTCGTCGTCAGCTGAAAACAATTTATAACGTTACCTAAAATCCAGTTTAACCACCACAAACATAATTATTCCTCCTAAAAAAAGTTTAACTGTATTCAATTATAGGGAACTAGAGATCCAACTATCGATTGGCAGTTTGCTTTGCAATTCATCCTTTATCATCTACGAGTATCATGAATTAAACATTGATCCTTTCCTTTGTTTTTTTTTATCACTGGCTGGCTACGTAAACATTTCTAGACTATTCAGTGCATCTAAATCCCCATGTAGTCCGTCAAATACGCTTCGGATTAGAGAAGGAACGTGAGTCAACCTTAAATCGCATCCACGTTGCGTCTAAAATTCTATTCAAGATCTTGTATTTACCAATCTGTTTTCTGTCTCTAGTTTAAATTTCTCTGCCCGTAGGTACTTCGTTATGTTTCAAATGGTATGGATTTCGTTTTTATATTTAGTATAATTTATTTTATCGATAACTGGAAACTACTATCTCTCCTCAGCCTGTCGCAATCGTTAGCGCTATAATGTTCTGGACAGAAATACGTCTTCTATTACTTCATTGAATGTTTTGCGACCATCATCAAATCATAATTTTATCATCACGTGGTCTTGCGTCATTACCAGCTGTAGATACGTCAAATGTGAATCACCTTCATTCCTCATCTTTCTTAATAGCCTATTTATTATATATTTTATTTGCCTATTCTTGGCCATTCCTGGAAAATTACATTTTCATTTCTTACACTTAACTTCTGTGCTGGTTCTTCCTAGTTTTAAAGAGTCCATCCGTTGGTGTTTCATTATCCAAACAATGATTAATTTATTTTGAAACAAGATGGCTCAGTTCGGTTGATTAATAGAGTTTTCATTTCTTAATTAAATCATAGCTTTAGCTGCTTTACACGCTGTACCTGTACCTAACCTTCAAATTAGGGACCCGACATCTAAAGAATAGGTACTTACAAACTAAAACTATTAAACTTTTGGAATTACTACCCTCATACTTACCATTTTAATAATAGGTACTTACCTAGTCTGGGAACCAATACCTAAATTTACAACATTTATAAAGAAATTGAATACAGGAAATTAGAGATTAGAAATATTTTGAGTCGTCTTGGATCTTCTCATGTAGTATTTTCACCGAGCGGTTTATTGCCGGCCTTGGTGCGTCGTTCTACAAAGTAGAGCTGTTTGTGTTTTATGTTGCATGCTATGCTGCCTAGGAGTGGGCGATACAAATCGTATATAGATACAATATCTATGTATCGGCACAATATCCAATATCTATATATCGGACGGCACTGAATCTATATATCAGGTATCCGCGTACCTATAGCGAATATAGCGCGATCAGGCACAGAACAACACTCTATACCGAATAATACCGATATCGTATGCCATGATCTATGATATTCGGTTCAAACTGATTCGGGTATTTCGGGTAGAGTGGTACGTTGGTCCATGTGTACTAATTGATGAAAATATACCTAAACCTAAAAAACCGAAACGACTGTACTAATTTCATTACAGTGCCATATCATCAACATCAACACTACCAAAAAATACATAATCTGATTTCGAGTATACAGTTACAAATAAAATACAATGATGTTACATGAATCGGACAACACCGAAACCTAAAAATCACAGTACCACTTTCGATTCCGAATTCCACACTGATTCAGCCAATATATAGATATTGAAATATATAGATGCGATATCCGATATTCTAAACCGATATATAGATACGATTTGATATCGTGTAAAAGCGATATTACCCATGCCTAATGCTGCCTGACATTGACTTACATGTGGAACTGACACTCTCTACGTGTAGTCTCTTTACTATAGCACACTGAATGCTTTCTATACCATAAGGCTGCTCTTATCAATCATAGACGTTTGTGTAACTATCTACATCTGTGACTTTTTCAGCAATATAATTAGCAGGTTCTCTTGCTTTTAGGTCACATATGGGTATATATTTTTATCAAAAAATTATTCTTCTGTCTAAATTGCATAGCAGAGAAAAAATGTGTTAATAATCTGTGCTACTACATAATTTAAGTTTAACGGTAACACTAGGTGCTCTAGTTGGACGCAAACCAAATATTGGTTTACAGTCTACAAATGTTAATTAAAGAGGGTCTTAGTTCTTAAGTTTAGGCATTACCTTCGTTATCGATGAAGGGCAACATGCAGTTATGACGTGACCTAGATCCATGTCATACTTTTATAATGTCGTCACGATCCTATCGTTTTTCACAAGATGGCGACGCACAACGACAAAATCCCTGTATTTCTATTTACGTATCTAGCTTTGCGATGTAGCGAAGCGGCCGGCGCTCTACCTTCTCTCAACTCTGTCTGATAAACATAGCAGAGAATAGAACAAAAACACAAAACCTGTTAATAACTCGGTCACTAGATCATTTTGTCATACAAAACTTCACCTAAGGTTATCGCCAAAAATAGAGCACATACGTGAGCTTTTTACATAATTTCAGCGCAAGTTACGCCGAAAATAGCAACGATGTAGTGACGCAGAGTGGGAGCGAAGATGTGCCGCCGGCTCCCACTCGGCGAGCAGCCTAGACTCACCTCGCACCGTCGCGGCGCACGCCGACACCACTAACAACATGCACAACATTATCCTCCATAGCGTCAATCCTTTGCTCCACATGTTGTTCAAGTTAAGCCCGCTACGCTGGGCTATCAGTCATTTGCACACACACTCGCGCACCTGTTCGGCCGATCTAAGGACGTTGTACACATCTACACTGAATGAGCGAAACCACATAATACGTCGGCTCAACACGACTCGCATCCCCTCAGGAATGCAACTCGGGTCAAAACCGTTGCCATTAAATCGCGGTTGGAATTGATAAAACCGAAAGAAGTAGCGAAGTAAATCTTATACGAAAGCAATAAATTATTGAACGACAACTCTATTATTAACCGCGATTCAATGGCTAAAATGTTGGCTGCAGCGGCAAGCGGTTCGCGACACTGCACGTAAAGACGACGGACGTACTCTATTTCCGGAGACAGCACAGCATCGCTGGTCGGAGGGGTACTGGCGTGAGCGCTAGGCTCTCCCCGCGCCGGAGCTTTCAGCGATATTCAGCGCGGTTCGCGTGCCAAGCGCAGCCCACGACGACGCGCGGCGCCCGCGCAGCCCGCGCGGCCAACCTGCTTCACATCACAACCTGGACGCCTCAATAAAGCTTATTTTGTTTATAATCCACTTGTTTTATATATTATTCTAACCTACTGGTTTTTCTAATATAAGTACCTACTTAACGTCTCGACTAACACAACGAGACTATTAGAAACAAAAAGAATGTGAGACTGATTTATTAAAAGTAATTACCTACTTATCTACCCAAATGAAGTTCTGTAGAGTATGACTCAACAGATTTAACACCTGTTAAAAACAGGTTGTCTACTGTCTATAATATCTCATATAGAGATCGTCGTATTCCCATTACAGTAGCTACTCTTTCAAAGTGATCCAAAAGTGACCTTTTAATTTCTAATGAGTAACAAGTAACAACCACAAATGTAATTCATGGCTGCTCCACGTATTTTAGGGAAACTTTATCTCCGTCTTCTATGACGTCTTCCCACTTTAATTGTGATTTAATTTCGTCCAAAATTAGATAAGTAATGAATATAATAGGATTATAGGAACGCGCCAAATGGCTATGAATAACGTATTAAGACAAGCGATATGTTGGTGTTACGCTCACGAAGCATTAATACTTGTCGTCATACAAGATCTGTTGGCAGGAGGAGCATGCTGCTGGTGTGGCCGCCCGCTTTAATACATCAGCATGTCGCTTTCGAAATTACTGCACTTGGTGCAGTGACATCCTCAAAGCCAGTGCCTACGCAAATATAGTTTTCATTGGCAGCTATTTACAGATAGTCCTTGTACCGTAGGTGTCATAACAACACATTTAAGTACCATGTGAATGTGTATATAGCCTACGTTTGACGAGGAAGACGGATATTTTACTAGGAAAGTAAACGTTTTCAGATCTTACGAAAACGGTACCTAACTAGGTATATGTACGAACCTATGTTACCAAGGTGACTTCCAAAATTTTTTCGCGAACTACAGTTTTAGTGGCAAACCCTGAAAACTGTGCCTATTCGTACAAGGAAAAAGAAAGGATTCCTAGTTTTCTGTGACCTAGATGGATGTTGCCCATTCACCTGGATGGTTAGAGTCTTTGAGGCAAAATTAAAAATCTTTTAGTAATAATGATTTCGCGCATACATAAATCAGAGAGATGTTAATCCGTAATAAACGATCATTAAACTGGTAGAGAATTCAAGAATCCCGGATTCAAGATTCAAGGGAATTCAAGATCCCAGAGTCAAGAATCCCAGATCCTACTCGTAAAACAATCATATTTTATAGCGCCATTGTGAACTTATTACAGCACGCGACCGCTACCATTAGATATCTAGATGCAATAAGTACCTGGCGCAAGTGGCAACGTTATCGATTGCCAAACATTTATTATTATATCAAAATGACTGACATTTATTGGGTTTGCACCAAAAGAAATAAAAGGGTCGGCCATTGAACTAATTGTCTTTATCATCACTCCTGTTTAAGATTGACAACGTAGGTACTCTTAATGTAACGTTCTGGCTACGTCTCGACAACGCTGCCGAGTTACAAACTCATGTGGAAAAAACTTTTGTGCCGAGGAATCATTGGAAAAGAGTGCCTTTTAAAACTCATTTCGAAATATAGGTACCTCCTTCTGTTCTTCTCTTCTTATTCTCACACACTTTGTTTAAATTTCTTTTTTATTTCTCCTTTCGCAGGTCTGCTGGAAGAATTTCTTAAGAAATAAGTAGTAGGTACTCAATACTAATGATGTCTAATGTCGAATCTGTTTCCATTTAACTGTGTGTAGGTACACACAGGTAAATAGGTACCTAACTTTATTTTGTTAGATATAAAGCTTATGTGTAAGTAGGTAATTAACTCACGTCCTGTCGGAAGGGGTTCGCAGACCAACAACAGAACGCTGCATGCTGAAATCCTTACTTTCTAAGTGCAACTTTTGTTAGTTGCAAGCTTCTGCCTTCTGCCAGCTGCCGGCTTTCGTTGTGTGGTCGGAAGTTAATTGCCTATAGACACTCTCCCACAACTCAGGTTTTTGAAACCTTGATCTAGCTAATAAAGGTTTCAAAAACCTGAGTTTAGAATTAAGCCAATGCCCATGAAAAATTCCACAATTTAAGGAAGAAAACTGTGCCACAATTGGTAGGGAGTAGTCGTAATAGGAGTTCCACAAGGATCCAGGACCCCTTAGCGATCAAACTACAATTATAGTTTGATTATAAGTATGCTTCTTAATCCTAGAATACTTATTTTATTCCCGCGTACCTACTACTTATGATTGCCGGATAGGCTATTTTATAAATAGTTATCTACATCGAAGCTTTTTTATAAAACTTTTAAGTAGGTAGGTACCTACCTCTTTTATCTGTTCTGTGGTAGGTACCTACCGGCTACCTACTGAAACTTAAGAATTACCTAATGTAAAAAACCTTTTAAAAATTCAAAACGTTTTTTTTTTTTCAAATAAACTCTAATTAGTCCATAAATTAATGTTGGATAATTATTATGTACACCTTCTGATATAGTCTTACGGAAGTCTCTTGTAAAAAAATCACCGTTTGCCTGAGTGCTGATTTTGAACTATCGAATATAGGTACATAAATAGAAAATAGCTAGTCAAAAAAATAAAAAAAACAATGTTCAGTCAAAAATTCGTACCAAGCGATCGCATAGTCAATATCTCGGTAACCGTGTAAGATGGCCGGGCGCCGGGCGCGGGATAACCCTATAATGCGTGGCGTTTGAGTTGGGACGAACGTACAACCAACCTAATGCATCCCCGATTCCTCGCAGTTTCAAATTAACCAAAAAAAACAGTCTGCAAGCGGTATCTCAAGCGATAGTTAGGTACTAGGTACTCTAGCCACCCTAAGATTAAACACAAATTATAGTGGTCACTTGAAGTTCCACAAGGCTCCAGTCTCAGCCCCCTATGTGAAAACTCATTGTCACACATAAGGAACATAGAACTATTATTAAGGAAAAATTTTAATAGGGAACATAGAAGTCATAGAACTATTATTACTGGGAAGTGACCTTAGAGCAACGCGGCCTACCAGTAGTACCGGTAGGCCGCGTTGCTCTAAGGAAGTGACAAGTCGGTTGTTAAAATGGAAATATCGAAGGAAAATATGCGTGCGATAATTTTCTACAACTATCAAAGGGGATTAACGCGACTTCAGTGCTTTGAGGAGATCACTTCTGTGTTTAGTGATGTAGCACCATGTCTTAGGGTGCTTATATAAAGAAGCGGGTTTTCGGTCCCGACTCCCGCTACAGGTATCTGCAGGTTGATCTTCGGAAGGAAACGGTTACATGTTTTACCTGTTTCTTTATGTGTGAGTGCATAAGTTAATGTGGGACTATTTCACCCGCAGCGATCGGTTACGACCCGCACAGACTCGCCTGTACCGGAAACCTGTTTCTTTATGTAAGCACCCTTAGGACTGTAGAACGCTGGTATCATTGAATTATATATTACTTTAGAATTTCAACGTGGGCACACTGGGCACTCTAGCTTCAGTGACAAGCCACGTGAAGGTCGTCCAAAAACAAAAACCGCCATGACCCCTTTAGCTTTAGGGTTTAAATTATGTTCTGTATGGCAGCTAATCGTCGAAGATCGTCATGTGACATACCGTGAAATAGAGCAGCCGTGGGCATTTCAGGGACTACTATCTAAAAAATTCTGCACGAAGAACTCGGTGTAAGAAAGTTGATCACTCGTTGGATACCACATTTGCTTAGCGACGACCAAAGAGATTTAAGAATTTCCGTATAGACAAAGTACTCTTTGTATAGGAAACTTAAAGAGGCTATGCAATGAAATGTCATAGAAAAACTGTGATCCCATGTTTGAGTGACGCCATCTAGCGTAAGATAGCAAAATTTGAGCGACAATAAAGCAAACATTATTCAAATATATTCAGCTATCACTCGGTAGGTGGCCAGCATGCAAAAGTGTATTAAATATCGCGGAGAATTCTTTGAAAAACAATAAATGGTAATAATCTATTAGATTGTCTATACTTATTACAAACGACACAACAAAGGCAGCCCTCGTATGGTATAGGGAACCCTACAATAATGAACACTACATAATATGTACAGAGGCCAGCACATCAACCTACTCCAATCTGTCAAATTTTCCCAATTGAATATGAACCTTATTCCTTTGATTTTTATAGATTTTCAACTTTACCAAGTTGAAAATCTATCAAAGAAATTTGACACATTGGCGTAGCTTGATGTGCTGGCCTCTGTACATACGTGTGCGAATCCAACTCGCACTTGCCTGTTTTTTTTTTATACTCACTAAACTACTCTTTTATAATATTCTGTGATAATAAACAACCATTCTATTATGAAACCAACACAATTTACTTAAGAGGTATTTTACAAAGAAAACCAATTTACGAAAAATCTTAATTTATTTCTTAAAACTATTAACTTACAAATATAATTATGACATTATAATGTATGAATGTCTGAAAAAAATGATGGATGAACACCATAGCCAAGACTAACAAGGAAAGAATTCACTTAAATTATGTACAGACGCCAGCACATCAACCTACCCGAAACTGTCAAATTTTCTCATTCAACTTTGAACCTTATGCTTTAGCGATAAAGTTGAAAATCTATCAAAGAAATTTGACAGATTGTAGTATTGATGTGCTGGCGTCTGTACAACTATTTATTTCTACAATGAAAATTAGATGTAGGTGTATGGTAATGGTGCGCTAGGTTACACATATTAATGTATATCACCCTAAAATTACCCAGAACATAACCTATGAGCTGTAAGTGCGAATCGGTAGTAACAAGTCAATAAAATGAAATACGGTCCGTGGAATACTTGTCCCTTCCCCCACCCGGTCTATCACACCACTGAGTCGCCCTCTCCATACTTACCCTTAAATAACCATTGCAAGGTCGTGTGAATGTGTTAGTTTTCTCGATACTTGGAGTTACATCACATTGTCAGTAGCAAACTAAACGCGTACAGGATATACAAGTTACATTCTGACAGGTTGCATTCTGTCTATTATTTTAATATAATTCAGCCAACTAAATGATAACTGCAAATTGTGTTTGATGAAGGGTCAATAATTAAAATTGCAGCTCCTCTCTAATGATCTATGATAATAAGTTCGTCTATACTCCAGTCTTCATAGGAATGGTCAGGGAGGTATCGTCTGATGATGATTGGAATTTTGCCGTGCTTCAGTTCTTTCATTGCTATCTGTAGAGGATCTGTTTCACCTTCAAGCTCTACCATTACTGGGGCACACATGGCGATCTGCAATGCTCTTGTTCCTGAAAAGTTATGAAAATCTTCAGACACAAATAATAACAAAAAACATTTCTATTAGTATATTACAAACATAGCAGGGATCGAAAAAGGCGCTGTGTAGGTATATGAGTTCAAAACATAACCTTACCCAGAACTCTCGCTCGTTCGTACTTGGTCATATATCGCGAAGTGATGCGCTTAGACTTCTCAACTCCTCCGCCAGCTTGGCCAGGCAAGAGGCACTGTACATTAAATCCTTCTTCCTCCTGTTCCTCTGTCTCCTCAATGTTATCATCGTCCTCGGCGATATCATCATAGTCTGCTCCGGCGTCTTCAGCCTCGTATTCTTCGTCAGCCATTATGTCAAAAGAACGAAGAAGTACAAATAATTGTTTACCGATTAATTACGAAATCTTCAGATAATTCGCCTATTTGTAGGAATTGTAAAGCAAGACGACGATATACAGGAGGTCTGAGGAGGTTAGTTTTTCAAAAAGTACTCTGTGGCCACACAGTTTTTCTAATAAAATGTACTCCAGTACTCCTATCAAAAAGTACTCTGTGCTGTGGCTTTCTGTTGTCCTTGTCTTGTCCTGTGTTGTCAACTTCAGTCAACTTGTCAAGTCTATTGTTTTTGTTTGACAATCATCCTCAGCAATCATCAGATTGAGACCAATCAAAGAGAGGACAGTCAATGTTTTTTTTTACTATCGTTTAGATACTCAACTTTTTGACCGTGATAGAATAGAATATTCTGAATATTACCGTGTTACCGTGGTGGTGGAGGTAGAGCATTATTCTTAGGTTAAATGTTCTTAGTTGTGTTAATATGCTCAAGAATAATAACCATATTTTTTATAGTGTTATATGGACGAAGTTTTCACTAGACCACAGTGGGCATCTTTACTAAAGAGTGCTCTTACACAATGGCAGACTTGTGTATGTAGATAATAGGTAATACGGGCTGTTGTCCGCAACTCCACGTCAATGCGCGTATTTTGCGTGCGTAATATTAATTGTTTTGCGTCATTTATTTTATTTTATTATTGGAGATCCTCAAGTTTCAAGCAAATAATTTATTTATGGACTTATTCCCGAACATTTCTAATAATTGAAATTATTCATATTTTTTATGAACGCAGACTTACCGTTTTGCCTATGGTTAAAAGATATATTTTTCCTTGTCGTTGGCAATTGGCAGCCTTTCCTTTTCCGGTTCTGCATCAAAGCTGTAACCATGCCGGTGTGTATTTTTATTTATCTGAGTAAAATATCTCGCTGTGTTCAATAATATCACAAGTTTTCTGTGTTCGTTATTGTTTTCTGATATTTCTGGTAGTTTGTAATAGTGCCTTCCATCACCAAAGTGGAAAATCGGTATCGTCCAAACAAGCGGATACACATGGCAGTACCTGACATGTCAGATGAATAACTAACAAAAAACTTGAAGATTTAGGCAATTGTTTCACAGTTTTGAACAAAATGAGGCTATTAGAGTTCAATCAGTGCTTTAAAAGTTCCAACATCCACAAATTGTATGTACTACGAAGTGAGCAAATAACCTAAATGTGCGTCTTCGGGATTTCAGCTCGCAATTGATTTACTGCATCCTTCTCCCGCGTCGGAGAAAAGGAAACACAAGTTGAAGAGACTGGTGCCACATCCGAACTCATACTTCATGGATGTCAAGTGCCCTGGCTGCTACAAAATCACAACTGTATTCAGTCACGCGCAAAGGGTGGTCGTATGCGCAGGTTGCTCAACGATCCTTTGCCAGCCCACCGGTGGTCGCGCTAGATTAACGGAGGGTAAGAATCTTTACATTTTCATTCATACAAATCTCATTGTTCAAGAGTATCTGTTCAGAAACTTGACAGTTCTGAAACTCTTATTATTCTTACACCACATTGCGCCAAACATAGCCTAAACCAGCCCATGACTCAATAGTCAATACACACCTCTGATAAAAATCCAAACAAAGAGTGAATTCAAAGCAGAAAAGCCATTGTATTTTTACCATGGTCCTCACATCAAATTCAAGTTTTTATTAACTGGCTGCCTGTCATCAATGCACATGTACCACTTTAATATAGGTTTAAGAAAGTCATAAAGCTTGCAAACCATGGATATGACCATCTGCAGGCAGTATTGATATTCTTATATCCATACTATTATTATAAATTCGAAAGTAACTCTGTCTGTATGTTACCTTTTCACACCTAAACCACTGAACTGATTTTGGTAACATTTGGCAGAGAGATAGATTGCATCCCGGGGAAGGACATACGATAGTTTTTATCAACATACCTCGCGGGCGGAAGCTAGTTATACTATAAAATAGTGCAAAAGACATGTCAGCTATGAACACAGTTCCATAACCATCATTCTCCTGCTCTTTATCCTAATTTATTAGGGGTGGCACAGAATGTTTTCATTCATACATCTACTAGCTGTCATCTTAGTATTTACCCCGCTTTCTAGCAATGTCGAACCATTGTGTATACATTTCTGCATGCCTCTATGTTTATGTGCTAGATCCTTATCTACAATCACTCATTTATCAAGTGAAAATGGTGTAAAACAACAATTGCTCATAAAACTAAGATCATCAAATACAACCTAAGCTCGAGAGGAAGGTTGTCTATCAGTAAATAAATATGTGCCCCTAATAAGGCCTTAATTCAGGTTATTTTAAAGGAATTACTGATGTTATTTCTAACAGTTAGTTTACATTGTGCAATATTGCAGTTTTATTTGCATTGCACCTATTGTGCAATAATTATTGTGTACTTTGTTGACTCTCTCACAAACTGTCTGTATCTGTAATACAGACAGTTTGTGATATGTCTACATTTTTGTTATGTTGTTCTCTGTTATATGACAGTTATTAATTGAACAGTTATTTTGGAAAGTAAAAACAAATTGATGATTTCCAAGTGAAAGGGTCAGTGACCACTGTAGTATTTTTATTTTGTACATTATAAACTGGGTGGTTCTTTTTATAATACTTATAACATATAATATGGAATATACTCATTATCAATGTATTTTTTGTTGTAATCTCCTTGAAAGTTAGCCTTAAAATATTTAATAAGACACCATTTTTCTGTTCCAGGATGTTCATTTAGAAGAAAACAACATTAATCATCCCGGAGAGAGAGCCCTATTTACTTTAAGATTCTTTTATTTCCGATGTGAGAAGAGATATTTTACAAAAATTTGTTAAAATGGATCCAGATAAGCACTACCAATAAAAGGCTTTTTCAAAGGGAATGTTGTGGTTTGATTCTTTAAAATAAACATAACTTTTATTGTAAATATTTTTATTTGCTTACTATTTTCATTGCACATTTTTCCAAAAATATCACATGGTCAAGGAATATCCCTCATATATTTGCTTGAATAATTATCTCATTATTATTGCAGGCTACGTTCATATTATAATATTTTTTACTAGCAGCCCGCCCCAGTTTAGCAAGGATGCATTTTTTTTTTTCGTATTTTCTTTCCTACAAACCTTGTCCTGGCAAACCGAACACTACAAAAAAAAAGAATGATCGAATTTGGTGCAGTCGTTCGGAAGTTATGCGGATACATACATTTCGGCGATTCATATTTATTTATCTAAATATAAGATGATAGCGATAATATCACATCTGACATTGGCAGAATTGTCGACATCGGCACCATTGCCATAAAGAAAAATAGAATAGAACATTCTATTGCAAGCTAACTACTAAAAATAAATTAATGAAATTTAATCTAAAACTTTATGAAGTCTGCAAGGATTATCTACGTAAAATTCATCCAGCATATCTCTTTTTCTATTACATAGATAATACAATTAATTAACACTGCAAGGGGGAAAATTAAAACTATTTTATAATTCTATAAAAATAACAAACATTCATTATTGAAATTAAATAAACAATAATGTCAATAATCATAACAGTTTGTAGTATTTATACTACAATTTTTTTTTTTTTATAAAATGTTGAGTAAGCTTCAATCAACTTTTTCAAAAAAAGTATTAGCCTTTACTAATTTTGCTTCAGGCAGCTCCAGGGCGTTTTCTGCATTCTTTATGTCTTGTTTGATTGCTTCTATTAGGTCATCTAAAGATTTAAAATTCTTCTCTCCTCTCAAATATCCAACTAAGCTTACTTTCAAATTTGATCCATAGAAGTCTCCATCAAATTTGTGCATGACATGGGTTTCCTGAAAAGTAAAGATACACGATATGGTATAATAATTTCATATACCTATTAAAACGTTTTATTATAATCCTTAAACGGATAATAGTGGCCACTATTTTCCGTTTTTATGATTATAATATAACTAAACAATGTGAAACTACCGTTTATAATAATATTAACGTATAATCATGAGGAGCACAACTTAACGTGCTTATTTTCTGCATTTTCATTCTAAAATAAAAGATATGTCATGTATACTATGTATGTACTGAATGTCAAGCTAACCTTAGACTACACAGCCAAGGAAATAGTGGTACGAGTCGATAATGCGTACCTATATAGGTGATCTGTACAATCAGTAGTACTTAGCAAACATCATCGCGCTGGCGCGCGGCGAGCACGTCATGGTATGAGAATGAGACTATGCAGACATGTTTAACAAACATCTACAACTTATGTCCCCCTAGGAACAAGTGCGCAAACTCAGATGCACTCTCTCTTCCCACATTCTCATTGCACGATAAGAAGGTAGTAAATAGGTATTAAATATTTATTGCACTAAACAATTGAATCGTCAATTTGGAGGGACCAACTTATATAATGATATGTTTCGGGCAGCCAAAATCAATAATATTTAGGTATTATAACACTAAGTAGGTAGAACATTCCAGGGAGTAAGTAGTCTATCAGTTTGTTCCCTCCATCTTGATATCATGCTGGAGGGACCAAGCATTTTGTTAAAATATTATGTATATGATGACGAAACCCCGGTTTCCTTGACGGCCGAAGCGGATGAGGTAGCTAAAATTATAGCAAAGGTAGGAAATAGTAGATGTTTTTTTTTATATATATGTATGACAGACATTGGAGATTTGGTCCCTTCATTTTGACGATCAAGTACTAACTCGTGACCGATGGATAAAATGGAGGAGAGGGAGGCCTCTACCCAGCAGTGGGACAACAGATTTGGATAATATTAAAGATAAAAGAAAAGATGTAAGTACAAAGACAGAAAGGTTCTCGTAATAGATTCTACTGTAGTTTTGTGGATCATTATAACCGAGAGTCTGAATGCGTAGCATGCGGTCTTCTTTGCAAGAGCGTGGGTTTGATTCCCGAAAATTTAATGATTGCATAATGTCCAGAATTCCAGATAAAAGTAGCTAGTTTGCTATGTGATGGGGCATGCGAGTTTTTTTTTAATACTAATTAAAGCCTCTTGGAGATGCTGATTAGCGGTCATCATTTTTTAGCTTCAACATAGATTTACGTAACATGTTTACTAACGCCTCCCAGATTATTTTTAATTCAAGACTTGTTTACGCCTAAATACGCTCACATGGCGCTGTTAGTTTCCAAACAAAAATATAGATGGCGCACAGTAGGCACTGTAATAAATTAATTGTGGTTTTTTTAACAAAAATAAATCTCTGCGTTACCCAGACTCAGAATAAACTATCCTTAGCCTGTAGGCTAGTGTGATTGATACTCTCTGGCTGCGCCACAGTGGATTATTAAAGTAAACATGTTTCTAGATAAGTTGTATTTACCATATAAGGCTGATTTTACCAGTCAGATATCTTTTATCCGTGGATTAAAATTCACGTCTGACAGTTCTAGTATGGAAAAACTGTAAAAAATGCAAAATTTATTACCTATCAGTTTAGGACAATATAATGAGAAAATAAGTTTTATCGTGTTTGTATATCGATACTAAACGAAAAAAAAAAAAAAACGTTTTTTTTAGGTAACTGATATTTCAAATGAATAGACTAACTACGGTCGATGACCCTACAAAAAAACATCAAATTCATTTCTTTTTTGTGTCATTATACTTATTTTAGATATCGTTACCCCATTTAAATTAAATTAGCTAGCGAAACTCCGCAGAGGTGTCTGCGGAGTTTCGCTAGCTAATTTAATTGGACCCTCTAAATCGGTACGCAACCGATGCATGTCAGCGCTGACCTTCAGTCGAGCACTCCATCCAGCCCTTTTTTTTTTAGGATGGGAAATCATCAAATGGCCCCTCCCGCTCTGGGTGGTTTCCGATTTTCAAATTTTATTAGTTTGATATGTCTGAGAAGACGTACAGAGGCCAGCACATCAAGCTACCCCAATCTGTCAAATTTTCTCAATTGAATATTAACCTTATTCCTTTGAAGTAAAGTTGAAAATCTATCAAAGAAATTTGACAGATTGGGGTAGCTTGATGTGCTGGTCTCTGTGTAAGAGCGCATTCTACCAAAATTTTATACTTAGTCTTATCTTATGAATAAATTTTGAATTTTTGTCAGTTTTTCATACTATACATACTAGAACCGAACTGTCAAGCGTCAATTTTATTTCACGGATCAAAGATATGTGACTTTGATGAAATCAGCCCTAAGCTGAACTCTTTTATGCGTTATTCAATACTGGTCGTCAGCAGCTTTATTTCTTCTCTGATAGAGAAGTAGCCAGAGAGTAGAGCAGTCTATTAAAAAGTACTCTGTGGAGTAGAGCTAGAGAGGTCTAGGTCTTAACCCTGTGTAAATACGGGCTTAAAATAAAATATATAGTAATGTGCTTGTACACCGCGATAATTCGCGAGCAGGTATTGATCATTTGAGAATGAGTAGTGAACTCTGAACTACGCATCCCGCATAACGATGTAATTTTTTTCATCCACCATGGAATAGATGAGGACTGAGGACATCCCAACCCAACAAGCGCCGTCCTCTCAAAACATAATAAGATAACACATCCTCGCGTTTTGGACCCAGCTTTATTAAGTTGCTAAGGTTGCAACCATTACGAACTTAGTAACAAGAATATTATGATTATTGGCTAATTAAGTAATAAACAGTTAAGAAAAAAGTACCTATTCATAAAATGTCGCACGGTGATTTTTGGGTGGAATAATTATAGATAACGCGGTCTGTGGCATGCCGAATAAAAGACAAATATTTTCGAATCTTCATAATCAGCCTATAATGTTTCCACCACTAGGACTCAGGCCTCTGTGAGAGGGAGTGGGCGGTAATCCACCACGGGTCCAGTGCGGGTTGGTAGATGTCACATGTCGTCGAATTTTTTGGTCCCAGGACATGCCGGTTTCCTCACGATGTTTTCCTTAAGGCCAGGATATTTGAGCGCAGTAGGTATTAGCAAGGTAAGTACCTAATTTTAATGACTTAAGTATCACTAATTAGGTACAAAAAATAATCTTTAATTAGGTAGGTACTTGTCGCTTGACGGAATTTTTTTATAATTCACCAGAATTTCCATTGGTTTGATAAGGATAACTCAGAAATTATCATTCATTTTGATTTGATACAGTTTAACTTTTAAATATCACACTAATATTATAAAGGCGAAAGGTTGTGAGTGTGTGTGTTTATTTATTTTTAACTTCTTCACGCCAAAACGGCTGGACCAATTTTGATAAAATTTTGTGTGGAAGTAGCTGACACCCTGGATTAGCATATAGGCTACTTTTAAACCCAATATTCCTACGGGATCGACATTTACGCGGGTGAAATCGCGGGGCGCAGCTTGTTATTCATATACATACATAATAAATTTCATGTGCATAGTTTAATACAGGGTGGCAGGGACATTGACGCGCAACCTGTTACCATGGATTCATGTTTTGATTCATGGATGCATTCAAGTAAGTACATGATAATGAACCAAAAAAAAAATTGCTGTTGCATACTTTTTGGCCGCACAGGTATTGCACTTTTCTATGAAACGGTTGTTTTTTTTTTATAACTGATGAAATTTTCTACTTTGGGGGTCTAGAATCATGTGCTGAATTCATGGTTTATATTATATGTATAATGTTCTGTGGTGGGTTGCCGACAGCCGCGAGGCGCGTTCGTACGATATTTCGGTCGACCTGACGTACTTAGTTTCAAATTCTTAAGATATGGCTGGTTCTGGTGCATTGTGTGCAGTTGATGGATGTAGATCCAGCATGAGAAGAGATAAAAACTTATCTTTTTAGGGTTCCGTACCTCAAAAGGAAAAAACGGAACCCTTATAGGATCACTCGTGTGTGTGTCTGTCTGTCTGTCTGTCCGTCTATCACAGCCAATTTGCTCCGAATCTTATGGACCGATTAAGTTGAAATTTGGTACACATATGAATCTCTGTGACCCAAACACAGACGTGTAACGTAAATAAATGAGTTTTGAAAATGGGAGTCATTTTTGAGGGCTAAATAGACAATTTAAAAAAAAAGTTTCGCAATCTGTACCGTGTGACATATCAAATGAAACCGTGAGGATCTTAAATATTTTTTTTTCATAATTTTAAAGTAGTTTGTATTAAAGTTATTTAAGACAATAGACGGAAATTTAGCATTCCCCCCCTTATCTCCGAAACTACTGAGCCTAAAATTTTGAAAAAAATACAGAAAATAGTTCTATACCTATAGATTACAGGAAAATTAATAAGAAGTCTATGATCTTGAAACAACATGGTAAATCTCTCAATATTGTGCGTACAAACTTACATTTTCAGTTGGCATGTATGGGAGAACATGTTTTTCAACTACAATGTTAAGTTTGTTCTTGGGATAAATTCATTCCAACTACGGAACCCTTCATTGTGCGTGATCCGACACGTACTTGGCCGGTTTTTTTTTCAGTTTACCTGCTGATACAGCAATTTGAGTTTCTAATTATGTTGTACTATAATTTTTTAACAGGTAAATTGTGTAAACTTGCTTGTTTTGCGTTTTGTATTTTATTGGTAGGTAGGTACTTAATTACGTCGCGTCTGAGATAAGAATAGAAAGGTCAATGACCTCCTTTGTCAACTGTCATTTGAAAATTATGTTTAGCAAAAATCTAC